>CAMTDV010000014.1:18331537-19531537 GCA_947069175.1 Scalesia atractyloides | reverse complement strand
TGGGTTGATCCCGATACATGGCAAATGATGAAGCGTACGATTGCGTTTGACGAGTTTCCTTCTCCTCATACGGGAGAAAATATTTATAAAATTATAAATGGCACAATAATTAAATATGGTTTAGAAGATAAAATTTTTTCAATATCCTTTGATAACGCTTCAAACAACACAACGGCGATTGAAAAATTAAAGTTGAAGTACAAACCAATACTTGATGGTGTTTTTTTTCACACACGATGTGTTGCACATATTATTAACTTAGTAGTGCAAACCGGTTTAAAAGATCAATTTGTATCGGATTTTATTATAGCATTTAGAGCTATGCTCCAAGATGTTTTCAAAAGTGGAAAAGAAAGATATCAAGAATATAAAAAACTTTGTAAAGATGTCAACCAAAAAATTATTGGACCGAATTGGGATATACCGACTCGTTGGAATTCAACTTGTCATATGTTTGAAATGGCAATAAAGCAAATGGGCACTTTAAAATCTTTTCATACAACTTTAAGTGATGAGTACCTTGTCGTCCCCTTTCCCGACACGGCTTGGGAAAATATTAATAACCTAAGTACTTTTTTACAAGTTTTTAAAACTACAACGACTTTGATTTCCGGTGTTTATTATCCTACTAGTTCTAAAGTTGTGGACCAATTGTATTTGATAACAACTAATTTTAAAAAGTTTGAAAATTCTAGTGACATGTTAAGGAATATGACGAGACCAATGATTCAAAAATTTAAAAAATATTTTAAAGAACTACCACCCGTTTTTCTATGTGCCGCTGCTTTAAATCCAGCTTTAAACGTACCGGGTGTTGAAGCTTTAATTGATGAAATTTATGACAAGTTGGATATGCATGAGGAGGATCCAACTTTAAAAGAAAAAACAAAAAAAATATTCAATGAGTGTATGGCAAAACTTTATGATCATTATTTAAAAAAATATGGTTAAAAAATCATACAAATTTGTTTGAGTCTCGGTCCACGGCCTCTAACGATGAAACAAGCGGGGATCCACTTATAACCATGTTGAATGTCGTTAGAGACGAGACCGCTAGACAACAAAGGGGTAGTGAACCAACAAGTGAACTTGGGAGATATAAAAAAAATCAGTATTCGCTTACTATGACCACCGAGGAGTATAGGAGATTTGATGTTTTGGCATGGTGGAAATCGAAAGAATCCGAATACCCGATTCTAGCCACCATGGCTCGTGATATACTAACGGTCCAAGCTTCCACGGTAGCTTCGGAAAGTGTGTTTTCTCTTAGTGGCAGGGTTTTGTCAATTAGAAGAACAAGACTAACTCCGGAATCGCTAGAGATGGCAATATGCTTAAAGGACCATTTGGATGCCGTTGATCGTGTTCAACATAAAACTAGTCTAGAAGATGAAGTTGAGTTAGAGCATAAAATTGTTGACGAAGAGGAGGACGAAGAAGTGGAGACTAACGATTCGGACGACGATTGTACCGAGGTACCCGTACCTAAGAGAAACTCGTCGGAAAGTGTTGCACCTGCCGCTAGTAAACGATCAAAGAAATAAAATCTTACTAGAACCGGTTCTGAGTAATTTTTTATTTTTTTTTTGTAACCGGTTAATTTTTTTTATATATTGTAACCGATTAATTTGTTTTTTAATTTTAATCGATTATTGTTAATATTTTTATTTATCAATGTAACTAATAATAAAATTCAAACATAAAAAACACAATAGTAGCGTTCCAAAAATAGATGTAAAAAAACACAATAGAAGGGGTTTTTAATTTTAATCGATTATTGTTACACAAACTTTATTAAAACACCAACAATAACATTTATCAGGAACCGGTAAGTAGGAATGGGTTTATATACAAAAAAAAAACGATTTTTTAATCAGGAACCGGTTCCACCGGTAACATTTTATCAGGAACCGGTTCTGAACAGTAAGTCAGATTTTACTGTCAGGAACCGGTTCTGCACAGTAAAGTCAGGTTTTTTACTGTTCAGAACCGGTTCTGAACAGTAAAAGTCAGATTTTTACTGTCAGGAACCGGTTCTGAACACTATCAGGAACCGGTTCCACACCATACCCGGTTCCACACCATACCCGGTTCCATAATACCCGTACCCGGTTCTACACGGTTCCATATTCTTGGCTGTGAACCCGGGTAGGAACCGGACCCGGTTCCACACCATACCCGGTTCCAATGACATCCAAGCAGAACCGGTTCCGGGTTGGAACCGGTTCCGGGTAATAATAATACCCGATTTTGCCCATCTCTACCCACCGACCCGCAACAAAAAAAAAACTGAAAGTTGCTTATACTTAAATTAATAAAACCCTAGAAGTTGGTCACCTAAAATATTTATATAAAAACTTAAGTTCCTAACCTTTTTCAGTATTTTAAAAAGTTGTTACCTTAAACTTTAAATAATCAAGTTCATGTTGTTAACCTTAAACCTTAAATAATAAAGTTCATCACCTCAAAAAAATGCAACCAAAGCGGGTCACCTTTGTATGCAGATATCCCTTGCTTATACTATAAAATTTTATGCAAGGTATGCCAAACTCAAATCAAGTACATTAGGTGTCTACTGTGACAGACGGGCATGGTAGGCTTAAATCTTTCACGGCGGCACCTTTGATTAATAAATCTTTGATGTTTAAGTGTTTGACTATAAATCTTTGACAGGCATGTTCAAGTTCCAGTTCTACCTCTTAACCTTATATTTCTCCACCTATTTTAACAATTGCTAGCCTCATCTTCAGAATAGTTAATATAATTTTCCCGGTTTGATGTCTTGTTATCAAAGCTGCAGTTGAGGTAAAAAGGTAGATTTGCTAGCGCTAATTGCCTTGGTGTTTTGCACATTATTTCAAAACTAAAATACATGTTATACACTGTTATTAACTTATTATGCTAGCACCGTTTGTGTTGGTGCTCAATAAGCATAGATAAAACCTATTTTAATCTCAAGGGCTATTTTGCAGTCATGCATTTCAATGTAAATTGAAAATAAACTGAATATATGTAGCTGCCATGATGAACAGGTATTGTTTTCCGATAACAACATGAACAGATATGTGCCCAATTAACTTAGTACAGAGAAGTTCTCTTATTAGTAAAAAACTTTATTTAAAACTTAAAGATTTGGTTTTATAAGGCGTGTGGCACCCCGATGCGTTTTAATCCCAAAAGCTGATGCATGATGAGGGCATTCGTCATTACAAAAATACTAAAAACTATTTATAGATAATATTTTAAGTTATTAACTTTTAAACACTACAATATAAGAGATTCTCATCATCTCTGGCCAGACTTGTTCAATTAATGATCTGATTTGTGCAAATACTCAAACCCGTTGCTCAAGTGATGATCAGATTCATACAATTGGATTTGAAAAACTCAGAACCATTGCAATCGACGGTATAATTTGTTCAAATACTGGTTAACTACATAAGGCAATGCACGTATCAACTGCAGCGATACGATCTCATCACTTCATCATGTGATTCTGATGCATGCATTTACAACGAAGTTCAGATAGCTTACCCCAAATTAATGTCAACGTAATCGCAATAAGGCTCCACCCTGCGTGCTGCTTCCAGTAGAGTGTCTGGATCATTGGCACAAAATTGAACAAATAATGGCCGATCTTCCTGCATATTTCAGAGTTGATATATTACATACAGAGGCGGATTGATCACTTGCTTAGGGAAGTCCAAGGCACCCACTCAAAAACATATATCCAATCTACATTTTGTTATGGATTTGTTTGGGCCCCTCCATAATTTTTCTTAAGGCTCTAAAAAGCGCCCCTATGTTACCAAATAAACCAAATCAAAAACAAAACAAATGGCATTCTAAACTTCTAGTTTATCTTTCTACTTTTGCCCGTTTACCTGCCATTCTTCTGTAATTTTTCCTAATATTTATGCAAAAAATTAAAAGATCACAGACGACACTTCCAACACGTCTCATCATCCATCACCATTCTAAAATCACAGGTTCTACAATAGTATATTCATCGCCATTCGAAAACTGATTTGTTCAAAATTATTTTGAACTCGGTTGGGGCTAGACGCGGTCTTTAGATCTCATATTTGCAGGTTTGAAAATTCAAATACTCTGTTGTGTAATTTTTTAACTCCATGAATAATAATGTTTATTCCTATGGTTTGAAAGCTTATATTATTACTTAAAGTCGTGTAATAATCGGGAAGTTTGCTACAAATTAGTGTATTTTTTTTTGACCTGGCCCGTCCTGGGCCGACATGTCCTAACCTCTTCTAACCTGACCCATTTTGTGGCGAAAATCCTAGATCCACCACTGATTACATAGCATACATTCAATTGCAATCAGATACTAATAACAATTAACAAACAAGCTTAGTTATTATTAATGTTATTATTTATTACCTTGCAGGTAGTGAATTCCTGAGAGCGACACTTCTCATTCTCATTAAAGATGCGAGAATGAAGCATAGGTGTGTAGGCAGCTTCAGCACCGTATTTCCGACACAGTAATCGAAACGGAAGCTCAGAGTTATCAACCATCGGTGCTACAATCAGCTTAGGTTCACCGAGCTTCTTCCAGTGGGTCCACGCTCTCTCAATTCTGGCATCATCGGTTAAGTAGCCATTTGGACCGACTACAGGTTCTGGAGGATAGACATATTCTGTGGGTTCGGAACAGAAGTCTTCGGCATTGTATGTAGGGGAGTCTGAGGTGTGTGGGGAAGGTGCCAGGGTTTGAGTGGTGGAATCAAGGGCCATGGGTTAAATGGTGATAAGTAGTAATGGAGGCGGGTTTTAATGTACGGAGGATGTTATGATTTCACGAGGTGGCGGCGGTGATGATAGGGGATGTAATGGTAGTCATGAACTCATGGTAGGTCTTTTTGGCGTGCGCTGGTTTAGAGTTTAGAGTTCAAAATCTTCCAGCCAAATCGGACGGATAGGGTTGTTACTGATGCTAATGTGATCTCGGGTCGAAAGCGGCTTTGATGTAATTAGAAAATATTATGTTACCCGCTCGGTACAAGAACATACCTCTTAGAACAGCGTCTCAGGTCCAAGTATAGGTAAAGGTGTAGTTTAGAATTATTTGAGTATAATAAAGTAAGAATAACATTTATTGTTATAAAAGTGTTATTACTGATTTAGCAAATGATGCTAAATTTTCTTAGAGACTTAGGGTGGACGGATTAGGCCTGGCAACCATAGGCAAGCTGGCATACACCACCCCTTGTAAATCGTCAATGGTTATTCGGCATGTGGTGGTGTGATTGCGCCGAAGAAACCGAGAAGGATTCAAACGTTTGGTACCCCCCCCCCCAAAAAAAAAAAAGATAGTTCTAGGGATTAAATTAAAAAAAAATTGCCCTCTCCGTTTATATATTAACCAAATTTTAAAGCACAAAACTATTAACCAAAAACACACCTATGGAATTCTTCGTATTCATTCAATTTTTCTGACGATTCCACTATTCTCTAAGATTTTCATGAACCAGAATGCATCATGTCAATTGCAGACTCAAGGACACTTACGATAATAAAATGAAACACTTATGATAACAAAATGGAAGTTTATTTGTTTTCCTTTATGCCGAAGAGAACGACTCTAAGAGAGGACTGAGGAGACAAGAGCGAAAGCAACATGGGGAAAGATTGGTGTATATAGGCTACCTTCATTTAAAAAAAAAGAACTTCTGTGTTAAATTTGATATAATATCTGTTATCAATAGTAAAACCTAATAAGATTTTTGATAATACGGTTATGACTCAAGCTTGGCTTGATGAATCTTTGTCTTTCAACTTTAGCTTAACCATCTAAAAATAAATATGAATGAATAACAACTAATCTTTGTCTACACACTCAAGGTTGAGTGTAAGAAATTAGTTACGATTTAACGAAAGTGTTACCCCTCCCCGAAAAGGCTAAAATATTTAGAAAAACGTCATCACAAATGTTCACAAACAACTAATTTAGTTGGAAGCCGCAATAAACACTTTTACAAATTACAAGGCCTCCTTAAGGATACAAGAAACAAAACAAGTGGAAAAAATAGTTATCACTCCTAAACTTCTACAAGTTATTAGTGTGGTGATCATGTGAAGACATGTTAGTGTAGCTTGTTCAATGAGTCTGTATTCACCTCCAAACTCACCATGGTAGTCACCCAAATCATCTTGCCTTCGTCAAAATTCTTGATAGGGAAAGAAAACATATGAATCCGATTTTAGTATTAAATATGAGCGTTAGGGGTCCGTTATGGTGCACACAAGCGACACCAAGGCTAAGAGGGAGTAAATACCCCCACCATCCGGATGGAAGAACTATTGGTTATGCCTAGCTCCCCGAATAGACCACCTTAAGTCAAACAAAAGGTTCAACTAGAGCAACACATGGGAGATATTGTCTAGTGTCTGATCTAAAGCGGCCTTGACATCACCTACCTTCGAACTAAGGAGGTTGTACGGGGTGGTGAGCACACTCTAAAAGGTGTAGCTTACAGACATGAATTAAGCAACACACGTTTTAAAGCATATGCTTAGAAATATTATGTTACAAAATACGAGTGGTTACACTCATAATCATGGAGAATGCTCAGTTTTTTAAGCTTTATTCTTTTTTTAACGGCAAAGAATCTCATGTGTACATAGTGGCGGAGCTTGACCAAAAGTTTCGAGGGGGCGTAAAGTAATGGGACCCAAAGAAAAATTTCTCTCTCGTTATGTTTCGCTATCGATTCGGGTCAGGTCAAATAATAATAGTTCCAAATAAAACTAAAAAAATCATTCATTCAAATGACCTGTTCTTACACATTAAAACTTACGATTAAGTTTATTGTGTGGTGGGTAATCTAGGGTTAAACAAATAAGAGTTAAAATATATTTACCAAACCACTCATCACTTATATACAAAGCGGTAACAAACTTTACTTTAATTTATATGTTGTATAAATATTTGGGATATACAAAGTGGTAACAAACTTTACTTTCATTTATATATTGTATAAATATTTAGGAAAATTATTGGAAGGGGGGGATCCTATATAAGTTTTAAAATTTTCGGACGAAAAATCAGAACTTATACACTTCTAACCGAAACATTGGGGTGGGCGGGTGCACCCCCGGGCACCAACTAACCTTCGCCCCTGCGTGTAAAACCACCCTGCTCAGGGCTATGTCCAAGGTCGACTCCTCAACCACCATGAGACCATGCCCCCCCTGATGCACGTGAGAAACTTTTGATAACCTGAAGTAAAACGGGCTTAGCCCTACAAAACCCTAATTACAATATCTATCAGGCTCAATTTGTGTTGTGTGTCGTTAAGTTAGCATTTTCTAGCTCGCATAGATGACCTCATTCATTCGGAAAAAAAAAACAATTTTCTAAAGAAAAACTACATAGATTTAGAATCATTTCATATGCATTTAGTACTAGCCGCTACTTGGTTTAAGAATGTATGTTAAAATTATATAAAATCGAGTAAGACATTTTAGTTTGTTATTGTAAAAACTTAAAAAAGAATCTTGAGGAGAGTATACTCGACGACTCATGTCAAATATTACATCGCAAAGGTCAAAATGGGTGAACTTAAGGTTTTTCGGCTCAAATACCTCGAGTTAACTTTTGCAAGGTCCCAACGAACCAATGCTATAACATTGTGCATCATAGTTTGGTAAGGTTGATAAAAGTATCCTTGTAAGTTGTAACATAAGAGGTTGCCATATTAAATGTCAATGCACAATCTAGATGTGAATCAATCATGTGAAATATGATGAAGATATGAGTAAAAGGATATCATTATTAGAAGATTCCACATAATCCAAGAACAAGTAATAAAACCACTAGTTTAAAAAGGTCAAACTCATACAAAAAACTGAAAAGGGATCATGATTGATTGATGGTCCAACATAGATCAATGGTAAAAGCACACCATCTCAAATAAGCATAATCAACTCAAAGAAAGTTATCTCTATCCAAGCTAGCCAAAACCTAACAGTAGACATGTGATTGATGTATCGTGTAATCGTGAATTGTTTTGAACGCCTTATCATCTCAAAGAAAGTTCGGTGAGCTCCAAGCTATAAAAGGCCAACGACAGTTTACAGTCGATATTGAACCGACTGTGAAACGAGCGTCTCATGTCCAAATAAAACTTTTCTGTTAAATCTTGTTTGTCCAAATCACCATCATGCAAGCACATATACAAGTCTTTAGAACTAACAATCCAAAGTTGTCTCTTACAGGTGTATCATGTTGTATGCTAAATTTCTAGAATTCTAAATTGCGCCTAAGTGATATTTTAAACTTTGAATACTATATTGTAGAATATCAAGAAAAGAAGTGTCAACCAGAGGTGTGTCATTTTTTCAAACGAATGGTGCTCTTTACCATACTTGACTGATTGATATTTTATAAAGTGCAATGATGGAGTGTGACTTTTAATTAGAAAACAAAGATCACTTTAGTTTTATACTTAATATATTAAAGAGTGTGGCGGTTTTACTTAAAAAACAATTGAATTTCAATACTTTAATCTTTAACCTTTTTTAATTCCATTATTAAAGTTACATGTAATTTGTTTCTCTTTCATAACTTATAAATGTTAGAATATAAGCACACACGAACAAACAAACAAAAAAGCAATAAAAGACAAAATATTTTACGTGATTCGGTCACAGTATGCAATCTTAAGCAACTGAGGTTTTCTTATCATTGAGTGATAATGAATTACAAATATAAGAAATATATTTATAAACTATAATTAAGTTTAATCTTTATCAATAAGTTAATTAAAATGGGCTTAATTGATTAGGGCCTAGCCGCCAAACCCTAATCTGCTCCTCCTAATCTTAAATTGTCTTTTAAGTGGGCCGAAGCCTACATAAATCAACAATAATATACGAGGTATTATACATTTCCAAATGGTCAATGCATTCTCTCATGGGCGGAGGATAATAGAGACCCGGGGATGCTTTGACCCTCGTAAATTATTCACATGTAGTGTTAATTTTACTGAAAACTTTGAAATAATTGTCTTTTATAGTGTAAAATATTAGATTTTAAAGTCCATCCTCTGCCAAGTTTCCATTCAAACTCCGCTAGTTGTATAACGTGTGAGTTGTTTCCTTCCAAGACCATTTTCTTTCGTTAACTCTAAAACCAACATTTTGTCCATATATAATTTTTTTTTTTACTAAATTTGAACTTTTAAATAAAAATAATCAAAACGAAATGCACGTGACACACACTTCCCATCCACCTCCCTCCAAATTTCAACTTCTATTTTTGTCAACTACAACCCACTCCCTCTTTTTATCATTAAAAAGATTTCCCATCTCTACAACAACATAATTATGAACCTTTTAATTATATTTAATTAATATTTACTTAGAAAAAAAATAGTTACTTAAAATCAAAATTTTAAGTCAAAAACTAATATCTGTAAGTCTGTAACACAGCATTTAAAAATCAAATTAACTAATCAATAAAACACAATCGAAACCTAAGATATGCTACCATATTAATTTGCATGGGAATTAAAACAACTACTAATTAACAATTAAAATTATGATTAATTACGGTGGCTGATCATGGTTTTTAATCTAATTAGAAATAGAAAATAGATTGATGTTTGTTGAGAATAATAATAATAATAATAATAATAATAATAATAATTAAGATGATTCTAAGATGATCCCAGAAGTTTCTGCAGTAGAAAGTGCATGATTATGGTCTCCTTCGTAGGTCACAATCAACATGCTTGGATCATCCAATGCTCTCTCTACATGCTTCCGAGCTGGACATCCTCTCACAGTGCTGCACTTGTAGTATCCTCTGTCGAACAAATTAGAGATGTACTTAATTGCTTAGATTTTTCTATGTTTTAAGGTTTGAATTCGGTTTACTTAAGTTAACGTTGTGTTCCCGACTCCAAAATATTGAAAATACATGTATTTTAGAGTTTTATTAATGGAAAGAAATAAAAAGAAGAAAAGCGACTTTTAACTTCTTTTAAAAATATGGACCGATTTAAAGTAATCAGATACATTATATCTTTTGTGTCAAAATGGTACTGAGTTTACGTCACTTTTAACATTCCAATACAAATATAAACCTTTTGCATTTTGGCCCATAAAATTTCTTTTTTGTTATCATTTTCATTCAATAACAAATTAGGTTTTAAATTTCTGTTTTTATTATCGTTTTCCTTATTTAAATAAATGGTATAATCATCCCTTTATGTCTGAACTCCATCAGAATTCCCATCATTTTAATGAGAAAAAGACAAAAATGGTAGAAATTTCTAACCCAATATACCAATTAGATGGAAATCACAACAAAAATGAAACACGAAGAAACTAGACAAAAGATTTCATTTTTATTTTTAATTGAAGTGAGAAAAGTGATTTAGTATTTTTATCTTTTATTCGAAGTATGTAACACAAATTTATTGTGTATATTTTCCATTTTGTTTTCCTTTTTCTTTCCTTAATTCCCTATTAATTTTATTACCTTGGATGAGGAGATCCTTTAATCGGTTTCTGCCCGTACTTCCGCCACGAGTAATCATCCGGCGGTATATCCGCTAGCTTCGCGCTAATCGCCTTAACCCTAATCACCCTCTTCATCCTCAGCTTCCTGTTGAATTTCAGATGAATTCTCATTACGAAACAAATTGTTAACAAAACAAAACTTGTTTCACTTTTTACCTTCGTTTAGAACACTGACAACGACCAGAAGACCCACCACCGCTACACTTCCCAGAACCACCATTCTCCGACGAACCACACTTCCGTTTCAAACAAGACGCAGAACACAACGGCGGCTTACCGTCGGAATCACTGGTCAACGAGGATACAAACGAGCTGGCTCGAGAAAAACTAATCGTTTTAGTCAAAGAATCTTTCCTCTGAAACAAAGCCTGTTGATTCCCGGTGGCCGGAGCCACCGTAGACGACGGCGGCGGAGGAATAAATGGCACCTGTTGTATAGGTGTTGGACAATACACTTTAGTCTCATCCTCCGAAACGACATCGTTTTGCTCGTTCATTGTGTTACAATAATTTTGATAAGTATGATAACCGGTTTGGTTAACAGGGCCACGTCGGAAGCGTGCATGGCCCGTGAGCTCCCGGTTGGGCCGGCCCAACAAGGAAATGACTTTTTTGAACTTTGCAACAGCAGTATCAGCTACAGCTTTATAATCCGCTGCAGAAGATTGTTGTTGAGATTGAGAGAGCAAACGGATGAGTTTTGGGACGCTTTCGAGGCCGGAAGCAGCTTGTTGAACGGCGTCGTTTTCGTCGGAGACGGTGGTTTTGAAGCCCGTGATAAGATCTACGGCCATGGTGAATTAGACCATGAAGATGAAGATGGTTGTTGGATTTGTTTGTTGGTGATGGGAAGTGGTCAAAGTGATGGGATTGACGAGGTAAATAGGGTGAGAATGAGGAGGGTGACAGGCATGTTGTTTTAGTATTCTGATTAGTCAAAAGTAGGTTTGAGTAAGATCCAACGACGTTAGTCCACCCCCGTTTTATTTTTATTTTCATAAGTTTTGTTAATCTTAGGATTTTTTGTTTTTTATTTCCGACAAAAGTGATTAGAAGATATTGAGTTTGGTTCGTGTTTCTTTTAATCTTGTCGGACTAGAAGGTTAGTGTGACTTGTTGATATGTTAAATCGTGAATATGAAGCTAAAAGATCTAGGTAACTTTTATGTATGATTGACCAATTAGTCATATGGAGTATATGAAATAATGATTATAAAAGAAAATTTAATAGTCACGTCTCTTTTATGATAGATATAATTATAACAAACTCATATTAATATTTTACATCTAGTACTTTATATTTACGTGTAGTTGAGGTGGGACAAAATCAGACGCTCATATACCAGAGCAAAAAACAATTGATATAATGGAACGAAAAGAACGTGCAAGAACAAAGTAAGCAAAGACCTATTAAATTTAAACAATAAAAAACAAACTATGTGGGTAGAAAGGAGTGGTGGCTTATCTAAATAGTTGTAGAGGCAAGATATACGACAACATGGATATGGTGACAAAAGATATGACTATAAAGGTAGAAGTTACAACTATGATGATGGTTCTAAGGCCACAAAGGCGATGAAACATGGCATGATGGTCGGGTTATAGTGACATGAGTTGCGACAGTTATGATATTTAGATAAGAGTTCAATCCTAATCCAATCATGAATACATCCCTCCTCTATGTAAGACGAGGAGGGGGCTTTGAAAAATCACCGCCCTTAAAAGTTTAGTTAAACCCCATGATCGCCTTCCCATATAATAAATCATGGACCCGTCACTGGAAATAATGACTTTTTCATCAATACTTTATCGGTTATGATCTTTAAGATAGGCACATAATCTACCATGATAATGTATTCTCTTAAGAGAGTCTCACATGGTTGCAATCTCAAATTTCTTAGAAAGCAAGGACCTACACTACACTGATACGAATTTGTCTACGATGGTAGTTGAGCACACAACCTCTTGGTTGTTAGGCCACCTCAATAATGTTATTTCAAAGACGTGTGCCATAGGCTTTTAGTTGTGATAATCAATAATGAAGAAATGGCTTTACTCGAACATCATGATCAAGCCAATATATAGTTCCATCCAAACCCAAATATCTAAGAAAGTTAATTATCATCATTATATATGATATATCACCATTTGCATTATGCTAGTTAAAAAATTGATTGTAATATAATTTAAGATTATAAATATAAGTAATTACAAAATACATTATCCGTTATCAAATAACGCTATGAATTTGTTCTAGAATCTATGATTTTGAATCATGCTTTACTTCAAATGGTTTCCTAAAAAGTGAAGATTAATTTGTAATAATAGAATGTGAACAACCAACTTTATACAACTAAAATCAAAGTCATAACTTTCAAAGAAACTTAACCATAAAATGATAAAATGGATAAACATAATCATAACAACCAAGACAAAAACAAATTAACCGAAACACACACTTAAGTTGTAACATGAATTATAGAATTACGAGAAATTAAAATTATATTGCTAAACTAATCCCTAAACCGATCGTGTTTTAGTTGCTTTCAATATAAACATGTCGATGGTTGAAAATATATAATATGTATATACTATATATTAGTAATTATATTTAGTATTTAGTATATGTATCTCAATATTCAAGTTTTAGTTGTTATTAAAATAATGATTAAAGGCGGCTAAGCTGAATATTCGTTTAGAAGAAAAAAAATATTATGTAATGCTCGGTTGTCCTCGTATCCCTAACAATGAATACAAATTAGCGAAGATTTTATCGATATTATTTTTGTTAATTTATGTTGTTGTAATAGTTTCTATTGTTCGATGTATCTTTATGAGATACTAGATTAAAATCCCGTGCATCACACGGATTGAATTATGAAAATGGAAAACAATTGTTAATAATTATGCAACTTGATAACTACACAACCCATACTGATAATTACGCAAGCCATGCTTAATTATGCATATGCATTTGTGTAATAATACATTATTACCCGACTTATAATAATTACTACGCAACTTATATGAATATAGCGCAACTTATCTATAATTATGCATATACATAATTAAGCATGTTATACGCACTGCACCGACTATAAAAGATTTTTTTTTAAGTATAGCAAGACTATACTCAAATTAAAGAGGATAAAATACTCAATTTTATCTTGATTTTTTTAAATAATGTTAATCATATTATTAATAATTGTTAAGAAATTCAAAAAATACCAAAATAATTGAACGTATGAGAATACATATAGTGGTGATACGTGATATTATTTGAAATTATTTATTATAAAAAGGATAAGGACATAGCTTGGGCTAACAAAAAAACATAAGTTGAAAATTTTTCAAAAGGTTATAACAATCTTGGATTAACCAATTTGGTTAACCAATTTTAATGTATCTTTATTATATATTTATTTACGAAGTATCACAACTCAAACAAACAATTGTGTATACAAGTTTATCTATATTTTGTATTTGGTAACGCCCACAACTAGGGTCGGCCTGGGGTGGGCAAGCTGCATCCTCGGCCAAGATCCGATTATTTTTTTTAAACGTGAAACCAAAAAATTTATTGGACCCCTTTTTTAAAAAGAATAATCTCACAACTTAATGGGTCAAAATAATTTTATTTATATTATATCTTAAATCTTATAATATATTGGGTCCATCGGTTTTATTTTATAGATATCCATTATTCAAACATCTATCTAATGTCGAGCCCAAATTTGGGTGTTTTATTGAATGTTGATCATTTGAGTGTGTTTTACATTATTTTGAATGCTGAGCCCTAAATTCGGTGTGTTGTTGTTGGATATTGAGCCCTAAATTGGTTGTTTTGTTTAATGTTAGGCTTAGAAATTAGAAGTGAGTAATTGTTAGATATTAATATAGAATTGAGTAATCGTTTTGACTTTTAAGTTTGGATTTGATTTTTAGAAATTAAGTATCCTAAACGACTATCCACAATGTCACAAAACAGGCTTAGTGGATTGACAATGATAGCTACCGAGAATGAAATCTTAGCGAATATAAACTGCAAAGAGGTGATCAAACAGTTACTATCAAGAATTCTAGAAAAGTTTCACAAATTATCGGTTATCTATTACGTATGTAATATAATACATAAGCTAAAGGACTTTCTTTATTTCGACTTGACCGACACGTCAATCCTAAGGATTGGAATGTAAATAACATCAACTATATTAAACCAACAATTAGTGTTGTAAAAATCGTGACTAGGCGGCGACTAGTCGTCTATTAATCCTTAGTCGGCCGGTAATTGAGTAATTTTTTGTTAATCAGTCCATTAATCGCTATTCGGGCCTAGTCGGACCTAGTCGACAGGGCCAGGTTCCGGCAAAAAACCTGTATATTCCGGCCAAAACCTCTAAGTTCCAGCCAGTTTCTAACCTAACCATGTGAATTCCAACAATTAATCTTGTATACTTAAAAAATGAGTTGAGTAAGAGTTAAAACCTAGCTACTTAAAATATTTACATATAAAAATGTGTATATGTATACATAAAACTGAAAATTACATATAAAATCTCCGATCCGATTAAACCTGATTAATCCCGAATAACCCCGAGTAGTCGTTGATCCCCACCTTACCGGCTGACTAGCGACTAACGAGTTTTGCCCACAATTCATGGTCATAACATGAATCTCTTACATTGTTTTGAGCGACAATAGATAAAGGAAAAAAACAAAGCATAACAAATATGACCTACATATTGAAGACATGCATTGTAACACGTAAAAGGTATACAACGCGAGCAAAATCAGAAAATCTGATACGCATTAAATTAAACAATTTGATGTTGTTAGATAATTTTAAATATTGCATGATGAGCATGTGATATCTTATTAATATGATTTTTCTTTTTTCTAATATGTACAGCAATAATAAACCAAATAATGAAAGTGAAAGCAAAAGGTCAAAAAGGGCAAAAGGAGAAATAAAAAATTCATTATTGAGGAGGTGCATTACGCATATGGCGGATGTAATACGGTGAAGCTTTTTGCCTATGACTATGAATCAAGAAATTGACCTTTCATTTCGTGACTATCTTCTATGCTAGTCAATAAGATGTTTCTGACCGTTGGATCTTCAAAATATGCTTATTTATGTTTGTATTTACTTGACCTTGTTAAAAAACGGAGACTGATTTTTTTACTCAATGTTTTCAAAATCGGTAAATACCTGCAGGTTATACCGGTACCGGATGTAAATGTGGTAGAAAACACCTCGTAATTAGGATAAATGGTATCGACTTTGTACCGTTGGTAAAATTTATTATAACCGTACCGACCCAAATTAATTTTTGGGGTTGAATATTTACTTTTTATCGGCCATCTTCATGTTTACTCCCTTTTTTTAACTTAGGGGTTGTTTGTTTATTTCCTAATGAGGTTTTTAGTGGTTCAGACCTCTTAGTGGTTCATCACTTAATAGTTCAGACTATTTGTTTCGTGAACAGATGTCTGAATGGTTCATATATTTACCTCTGAATGGTTAAGCATCATACAGAGTCTGAATGGTTAAGACCTCTAACCTAAATTGGTCAGACATTTACCTCTGAATGGTTAAGCATTACTGGTTCAACACTTAACCATTCAGAAGTTGCCAAACAACCTTTTAGCTGTGATTTTCAGTATTCCATCCCCATCGATCAAAACTCAAAACGTACTTCATCACTCCATCGTTTGTAACTTGTTTTAGACTTTCATCACTCCATCGTTCATTCCAGACTTCCATCTTCATCCACTAGTTTCGTTCCAAACTTACATCTCCGTCGTTCATTCATAGTTTATCACTCTAGTTCGTTCCAAAATCCAGACTCCAGTTCGCGATTAGTGAGCTTTTTAATTTTCGTTATTGTTGACATTAGTACGATGCTTGCATATACTATATAATCTTAGTGAATCAACATGCATTCATATAAATATAAATTTGGATGTATGTGTGTGATACTGTGATTTATGGATTTTTCGTTAAAATTTGGATTTTTTTAATTTAAATAAACTGAAATGTAACTAAAATTTGAATTTCATTAAAATAAAAAAGATACATAATTCAAACTAAAAAAACAAAAAACCAAAACTGAAAATAATTAAATGCGACAACTCTTTTTTTAAAGTACGTAACCAGTTATGATTCGTCGGCCAACAATTTTTTTCACAGTTTCTCTTTGCGAGCTATAGCGATTTTTCGCACTTCATAATCTAGATGGTCATGTGACCGAGTATACGTCTCAAAGTCTCTGTCCCCTGTCCCTTGGGCGACACTTTCGCGTTGTTTTTAATCAGGCTCTAGCTTCGATAATATTTTGTTGTCTAGTTTCGATCAACATTTGCATCCTCGCTTCCTTCATTGACGTGTGCACTTCTATTATGTCGCTTACTCCTCCACTTTGGCTCGACAAACCGGGTGTCTTGACGTGTACCATCCTCTTCGGTTGTGTTGGACGAACTTCCTCATTCAAGTCCGGCATGTAAGTTAGTCGAATTAGATGGTTTTCTCTTGTTTGAACTTCCACCAGATTCTTCATTCAACAAAAAGATTTGACTCCATTTTGTGAAATCTTTAACAACCTTCTACGTCGCAACGTGCTTGAAAACTTGTTTGTATTTATCTCAATAATCTTGAAGCGCCTTATCCATAACATCCAAATCATTGCACCCGCTTTTACGTAGGCAATCCTACAATATTAAAATAAAAATAATATTTTTTATTAAATTTAAATAAAAAATATAATGAATGTAATTAAAATAAATATAAATTGTACCGCTTGAATAAAAAAACCTGTTGAACCAATTCATTTTAGTCAACATTGACAACCATTTCAGTTTAGTTGATCGTTCGATCGCTCGCTACTACCCCCAAGCTGTATGTAGTTTTTAAAACAACTTTCCACAAACTATCTTTTTTTGACGATTTCCTTTTTTCCGGTCGTACGTAACATCGACGTATGATTGAACCAGCAATGCTTCTTCTTCGGTAGTCCAATCCACCTGGTCGGCTCGGTTAGCGAGTTTTACCTTTTTCTTCTCATTAACTTCCACCACCTCATCTTCTACATAGTCATCACTTGCCACGCTAATTTCATTCAAGTTAGCCTCGAATTGCATTTTTTGAACGTATTCTTCATCAACATGAACGTCTTGATAATGAAGTGGTGATTTTCAATCCACAATTTCTTTTCATGATGATGAGATGGGTCCCCATATGTTGCAAACGAATCGAAGTTATTCATAGCTTATTGAGAGAAATCGAGCCAATGGGTGGAACCATCGGTTGTGAAAAAAAAATTGGTTGTTGGTTATAAAAATAACGAGGTTGGTGTCGTGGCGTTGGAAGAGATTGTGTGGGTTAGTGTGGTGTATAAACGTCACCACCAAAAAATGACACCTCGACCCCCCCCCCCTGGCCTGTTTCTCTCGTACTGGCGCCTCGTTTGCTAGAACCGGCACCTTAGGATTTTTTATGGATCTATGGCTAAAATAAGAGCGCGTATGAAAGAAAATAGTCTGATTTAAAGTGGGAGTGAAAATGAGATTGTGTGTGGTTTAAAAAATAAACTTTTTTTAAATCCTAACGGTCGGATTTTTGACTGTTCAAACAGTCTCCTTTTCAATTTGTGGCACGGGTTGAAGTACCCGGAGAATGAACTCGGACTGGCTACCTTAGAGGGTGACGACGGTGTTACCGTCGGCTTTGAACTCGGACCACCTACCCACGTTGGCACTCCGTTCCCTCTTATAATCATCATCATTTAACTTTATTTGTTATTATCGTTATAGTAACCACATATGACTTCTTTACATGTAAGTTAGTCCATATATCTTATTATACTTTATTTGCTATATCGTTATATTAACCATATATGACTACTTTACATGTAAGTTAGTCCATATATTTTATTATTTGTTTGATTAACAATTTTAACAAACAGTTTCAAACATAATTTTATATCTAGTTGTATTCAATTCATGTGTATATCATCAACCATATTGAACTCTATTTAATAGTTATAAATCAAATTTCTTACGTTGTGTGATTAACGTATATAAACCTACATAGTTAAAAGACATACACTACACTAGCAAATCTGATGCGTAGTATATTTATCACTTTAGTGTTATTAGATACTTTTAAAAATTGCATAATGAACATGTATCTCATTAATATGGTTTTTTTTTCTTAATTGCACCACAAAAACAAAACAAATAATGAAAGTTAAAGCACAAGGTCAAAAAGGGAAAAAGGGGAGAAATAAAATAATACATAACTAGTATTAAGGCCTCTTGCGTTGTGATAAGGGCGTAAAACCGC
Organism: Scalesia atractyloides; assembly: GCA_947069175.1. NCBI lineage: Eukaryota > Viridiplantae > Streptophyta > Magnoliopsida > Asterales > Asteraceae > Scalesia > Scalesia atractyloides. Next base: position 19,512,642 of record CAMTDV010000014.1, on the reverse strand, counting down.
GACAAATAGTACCAGTGACACACCACCGCCAGCAACCACCAACATTAAAGTTGTGGTGTGTCAATGCGAAGAATTCGACCGAAACATAAAATATAGAAAATAATAACTAAGTCCATTTAGGACATGCGTGTTGCGACGAACCTGTCAAGCAAGAAAATAGATGACGTAAAAATGTTGAACCATGCACGCATGTTGCGCCATGTTAACTCGTAAAATTTAGAACGAAACGTAAAAACGTTGAACCACACATGCACGTTGCACCTTGTTAACTCGTAAAATCTAGAACAAAAAGTAAAACAGAAAATTTGTCAAATATGAAAAGTGTAAGAGACCAAAGTTGAAGGTAAAATGTTGTGAGGTTATATTTAAAAAATGAAAACTTTTAGTCTAAAAGTAAAAATTTCAAATACTTTTGGGTTAAAAATATAATATCAAGTTTTTTTTATAAGTCTCGTAAGTATAGGATACAAATCTCTATGCATCAATATGTTTATTATTTATATGATGTAAATTGAGGAATATGTTGAATTGTTTTTAAGATTATCTATACATCATTTTTTGATGTAAAATAAAAAAAAACAAGGCCATGTTTACCCACTTTCATTTATGCAATTTTCAATCATAATTATAAACAAATTATTTTTTTTTGTAACAGAAATGACTGGTTTTAGCTTTATTGTAATATATAATGTGTATTTTTTATACATGTAACAGTATAGATGATGGAAATAGTATAACTCACATCTCTTCTGTTTTATATTAAATCTCTATTATTTTGAATAATCGGTTTCCATCTATCATTTTACTAGAAACCAAAATGTATCATCATGTATGATAAAGTTTGACATGCAAATGCAAAGGGTTTGGAGCACGTGATGGGCACACAGTCTGACGAAAGAAAGAGACCAGGGTAGTCAAGTGTACACCTTCAAAGACGCCACAGAAATAGTCAAAGAAGGGCGCTGTAGCAACGACGACCAATCACGACTTTTCCAAGACCCACCAATTAATAATCCAAAAACAACGATCTCTTTTTCTTTTTTAACAATCACAATGTAAAACATATTTATTAAAAGTACGTTGTCAAAAAAATATATTTATTTAAAATAAGGCAAAAGTTATTTATCCTTCTATATTTTAAAGAAAAATTGCTCTTTAAAAGTGAATCGACTCTTCAACTTGTTATCGACCATTTCGCCATTGGATGACTCTATCATCAATGATTCTGATTAGCTTGTTGTTTGATTCTTCCATTTGATACCGTCTACTCAAACCTCTTTTACATTTGCTACTAGAGGTCACAAAGTTTTATAAAATGCAAGCTAAAATGGGTCAATTTGTTTAACATTCTCTTTTACATTTGCTACTAGAGTTTGTTGCGTCCCATGATTAGTTATCTTTTAACACGATTTCTTCTAATAAGTTGGTTAAGCTCCTAACGTAAAATAGCTACATAAATTTATTGGTTTTAAAAACAAAATTATGTCTTTGGTACCTGAGATTTTGGTTGTTCACTTATGTTGCACGCCCGTGCATGTTTACACAAAACTATATTTCGTTAGTATCTCAAATTAGTATTATACTTGTGTTAGAAATCTGGTACTGATAATTCGTAAGATAATCTGAAACAGAAACAAAAGAAACAGTTAACGTGAACCGGGCTTGTGTTTGACACAATTCCCTTAAACAGATTCGTCGTCTGTTCCCAGGGTACGCCGGTTCGAAACAGCAACCGAGTACTGCCGGACTTGAACACTTGCCTGAAAAGATAACCGGAGAACGTTGCAGAGATCAAGAGAGAAGAGAAGAGAAGAGATTGCGTTTTTTTTGGTGTGTTTAACTGGTTTCGTGAACTGGGTTTTATAGGCAAGGATCGTAACTGCAATCCTGCCTCATCATTGCAGAAAATTAAACCCCATAACGGTCATCAATGTTTCAGTTTCGTAACTGATAATCATGACCCAAATAAAAACTGTTTTGAATGATATTTGAAAACTGGATAATGATCATTAGTTTCAGTTTCAAATCAATCTATTAAAAACAGTCTCTAGTGCAAAAACCGCTCCACGCGACCCTCGGTTTTCCGGAGCTGCATTCGTGTCCGCAGGACGTGCGGGCGCACACGAGTTCAACTAAATCCGGTTCCAAATTTTGCACCCCCCTGCGCGCTCGCGCGTAGGAGCTTTGGTAAAACTAGACATAAAGTTATATCACTTAGGTAAATGGATTACCTTATAAATAACTTTCAATTTTGTCTCCACACCAATGTGGGACAAATGCTTTTACCAATTAAGACATACATTCACACACCCAAATTTCCAACAATCTCACACATGAATGGAGGTCGATCTCAAAACAACATTTTCCATTAGATTTCAGCAGTTGAGTTTTGCATACGATAGGTAGGTGTTACCCTTTGAACCTTCGCTCATGAAGTGCACTTAGCCCACTGGTTCTGAGTAGACATTGATGTCTTTGAACTCGTCTGCCGTTTGTGTAGACGACAATACACTTCACACAAGACTCTCCCTGACAAAGTCAAGTCCTCATAGTTATGTTCGTTATGGTCATGAACATGATGTATGGTTCTGCGAAAGCCATTAGGTATTGTGCCCCTTCAATACCCTTTGAAGCGACCCCACTTCTCTCTCACATAGGTGATTCACTATGTACAGTTTACCTTAGTCGAATCATTAAAAGCCATAGGCTTAGCCTCACACTTATCACTTTTAGGAATGGACTAGGAAGTTTACTATGCTTTACAATAAACTCCTTTTTTTGTATATGTAGGGTTGTTCCCCCCACAGTGACCTCACTAATTCATACAATTAGGTTTTCCTATTGAACTCAGCTATTGGGATCTCCAGTCTACTGGGTTAGGTTTCCATCATATGAACTTATATTTTCAAGGGCTTCAGTCCCATTCCCATAGACGATTCTGTACTAACTCTCTACTTAGGCCTTTTGTTAGCGGATCCGCGATATTATCCTTTGACCTCACATAGTCAACAATGATAATTCCTGTAGAGATTAGTTTTCGTATCGTATTATGTCTACGTCTGATATGTATGTTCTTACCATTATACATTGTGCTACGAGCTCTGCCAAGTGCCGATTGGCTATCACAATGTATACAAATGGCCGATGCCGGCTTAGGCCATCTTGGTATATCCTCAACAAATTGACGTAGCCACTCTGCCTCTTCACCTGCTTTATCTAAAGCGATGAACTCCGATTCCATCGTGGATCTAGAGATAACCGTTTGTTTCGAAGATTTTCACGATATAGCAGTACCTCCAAGTGTGAATACATACCCACTTGTTGCTCTGGAATCATTCGTGTCAGATATCCAATTTGCATCGCAGTGTCCTTCTTAACTGCTGGATATCTGTCATAATGCAACCCGTATTCCCGAGTATATCTTAAGTAGCCAAGCAACCGAGTGATACAGTTCCAATGCATTGAACTTGGGTTACTCGTGTATCTACTTAGCTTGCTCACAACATATGCTATGTCGGGTCTAGTACAACTCATGAGATACATCAAGCTACCAATAATTCTTGAGTATTCCAACTGGTTTACAGTTTCACCTCTATTCTTGGCTAGATGTTGACTCGTATCAAGTGGTTCTAGCCTCATTAGAGTCATTTGCATTGAACTCTCAAGAATTTTGTCCACATAGTGGGATTGACTTAAAACAAGTCCACTTTGGGTTCGCGTGATTTGCCCCCAAAATCACATCCGCAAGACCCATGTCTTTCATGTCAAATCTTGCCTTTAGCATGTTCTTTGTAGACTTTATGATTTTGTCATCACTTCCAGCAATGAGCATATCATCTACATATAGACACAAGATGACATATCCATCAGATGTGTCTTTCACATACACACACTTGTCACATTAATTGATTTTGAACCCAGCATCAAGCATGACATGATCAAACCTTTGGTGCCATTGTTTTGGAGCTTGTTTCAATCCATACAAGGATTTTACAAGTTTACACACTTTCTTTTCTTGCCCAATAGCTGTAAAGCCTTCGGGTTGCTCCATATAGATTTCTTCCTCTAGATTTCCATTCAGGAAAGCTGTTTTCACATCTATTTGGTGAACTTCCAAATTTCTAATGGCGGCAATGGCAAGCACCAACCTGATGGATGTTATTCGCGTAACTGGCGAATATGTATCAAAGTAATCTAAACCTTCTCGTTGCTTATATCCTTTGATAACCAACCTTGCCTTGTACTTGTCGAAGGTTCCATCTGGCTTCATCTTCTTCTTGAAGATCCATCTATATCCTAGTGGTTTACATCCTTGAGTAAGATCCACTAGTTCCCAATTATGGTTTTGTAAGATAGAGTCTATCTCACTTTTGATTGTCTCCCTCCACTGAGGTCCTTCTGAGGAATGCATCGCTTGTTGGTACGTTTGAGGTTCATCTTCTACCATATAGGTAAGAAACTCAGGGCCAAAGGATTTTTCAGTCCTTTGCCGTTTACTTTTCCTGATTTCAACTTCATCAGTCTTAGATTCTTCTCGATGTTCATCGTTTTCAACCTCACGCTCATGAACACTTTCCTCAACCGGTCTAAAAGAACTCGGTTCACCTTTATCTAAGCAAGGGAACACATGTTCAAACCATGATGCATCCTTAGATTCCATAATGGTGCCTTTGCATATTCCAGGGTTCTTAGAATCATGCACAAGGAAACGATGAGGACCATAAGGACGAGTATATCCAATAAATACACAATCCACTGTTTTGGGTCCAATTAGTAGCCGCTTTGGTGGTGTGACTACCACCTTAGCTAGGCACCCCCACACTTTCAAGTACTTATATGGTGGAATCTTTCCAGTTCATAATTCGTATGGACTTACATCTTTTTTCTTATTGGGTATCATGTTCAACACATAATTGGCCGATAAGATTGCTTCCCCCCACATGTTTTGGTTTACACCAGAACTTATCATCATGGCATTCATCATTTTTTTCAAAGTGTGGTTTTTCCGTTCCGCTATGCCATTTGATTGCGGGGAGTAAGGAGCCATGAGTTCATGTATGATTCCTTTTTTCGCACACACATCGATAAAAGGTGACACATATTCACCTCATCGGTCGCTCCTTACGATTTTGATTTTCCGATTTAGTTGATTCTCAACTTCGGCTTTGAATAATATAAACTTATCAATAGTCTCGTCCTTATTCTTAAGTAAGTACACATAGCAATACCTTGTACTATCATCAATGAACGTTATGAAGTACTTGTTCCCACCACGAGTAGGAATTGCTTTTCGATCACACACATCAGTGTGGATCGTCTCGAGGGGTTCAGTGATTCGTTCGACCTTTTTGAAGGACGATTTCGTTTGTTTTGCTTCTACGCAAGTTTCACATTTATTATTTGAGTCGATATCGAATGTTGGTATGCAATCAAGTTTAATTAAACGACGAATGGAATTAAAATTAACATGACCTAGGCTACCATGCCAAATATTAGCAGACTCAATCAAGTAAGTAGAACTAGTAGGTTTTCATTCATTGCGTTCACAACCATTACATTGAGTTTGAACATTCCATTGAGGGCATAGCCCTTACCAACATACACATCATTTTTGGTCAACACGACCTTATCCGACTCAATCACCATTTTGAACCCAAACTTGTTCAACTGCCACCCCGACACAAGGTTCTTACGAATTTCTGGAACATACAACACATTGGTCAAGGTGAGTTCCTTTCTAGAAGTCATCTTCAAAACCACGTTCCCCTCGCCTTTAATTTCGGCCGTGGCAGAGTTTCCCATAAAAACCTTTTCGCCATTAGTCAGCTCCTTGAAGGTGTTGAAATAGCTTTTGTCGGAACACACATGACGGGTAGCCCCCGTATCAACCCACCAATCCTTGTTGTTTTGCCCAACCAAATTAACTTCGGTCACCAGAATCGAAAGATCCGTGACCATGGCAACAAGGTTGTCGACTTCATGAACCAAGTTCACTTGTCGAGCATTTTCCTTCTTGGGAAGCTTGCATTCACTGGCCTTGTGGCCTTTTTATGACAATTATAACAAGTTCCTTGGAACTTCTTGTCACACCCCGACCCGCAGCGGAAAAAGGTGATCGGGGCATGATTAGGTTTTCATCAAAGCTCATGACATTTATTATAATGTTTCATATTTATTATTACAATTTAAAGGAGATCATACAATCAAATCATACTAGTACATCATGTTCTATACATCTTTATAGACTTCATTATTTTTCTTCTAAGGCACTTTTCCTATGTGTTCCTTGCTTCATCCTGTCCACCTGTATCATGTGTAAAAATGGTTTTTGGGTCAACAAAAAGTTGGCGAGTGAACCTTGTTAGAAAACATTTATTATTGATTTCTTGTTGTATTTAATATGGAAAAATTGTGCAATAATCATATGTGAGCAAACGTAAATAAACATACAATAACAAACAATAACAAACCACCTTGCATGAATATATGACATGAATGATAATGTAAATGTTGGCATCGTCACGTTCCGCTCATAGGTAATGGGGAACGGACGGCCTATGATGATGTATGTGCGATCAAGGCTCAATCAAACGGAGCCGATCGTATGTTGGCAACGCCTCGTTCACGCTCATAGGTAATGGGGAACGGTTCCGCTCATAGGTAATGGGGAACAGACGGCCTATGATGATGTATGTACTGAAAGATGATAAATTTAATCTAAACATTAACCACACAAACAAATTGATACATATTGGAATACACATTTGATCATGGATATGATGGATGCACAAGTGTTTAAATGTAATAAAAATAAGACACATGATACACCCCAAAAAGTGATTAAAACGGGGAATTTGTAGAGATTCACTCACATTGGGTGCGTTCGTTTGATGATATTGAATGCGCACGAGTTGATCGACGAGGAATAACTAACCTAAATAATAACGAAAATGTACGGTAAATAAGTGGATTTTATTAACAATTTTAATAGGATTTTTAGATTTATTGTTGTGAGTTTAAGGTCATTTTCTAACTTTAAAAATATTATTTTTAAGTATTTTTAACTGATTTTTAAATTAAATAAATAAATAAAAATATAAAAAAATGTTGATTTTTTATTGACCGTTGACTTTTACTGTTGACTTTGACTGTTTGATCGGTTCGGACTTGTGTTTGTTTGCGCTGAGTGAGGTTCGAACTCGTGACCTCCCGTACGCGTGCACGCAGCTCTACCAACTGAGCTACGTGTCTAACCCGAAATATTTCTGTTTTTAATTATACTTATATACTATTTAGATTTAACCAGAAATCATTTATTTAAAAAGAATTTTAATTACATCGAACCGGTGCACATAACAGGTCTCGAACCCGGGACCTGTTGTTTAACGTTGCACACAGTCCACCGCTGGACTGTGTGTCTAACCCGAAATATATTGAAGTTTATTTATACATATACACATACTAGCGCTAACATATTTTGATTTAAACAAAAGGCTTGGATAATTTCAGGGGCTGTGTAACTGATTCGAACTCGAGACTTTGGCTTCGTGTTGCACACAGCCCGACCAATTGGGTTGTGTGACTAACCCGAAGGATATAAGATTTTTATTAAATTTATATATTTACTAGATTATTTCGTTAACTGGTTTTAAAAAGGTTGTGTATAATTGGCGAACCGGAAAGCATGTACAGACTCGAACTCGGGACCATGGCTTGACGTTTGCACACAGTCCACCACTGGACTGTGTGTCTAACCCGTTTAAAAATCCGTTTCGAATTGAACTTATACATTAACAGTGCTTCATCTTCTTCGTCACTTGAACAACCAGACTGTTAAAATCCGATTTCTTCGATTCATTAATCAATTCCTTTATTAAATTTTGAATAACTACATATGAGACTAAAAAAATGAGAGGGATTAAGTGTAAGATATACCGAACAGAGATCCCATGTTTCTCCGGCGAGATTCTGATGACAGCAGGTTATTCCGGCGACGTGTAACTTGCGGCAGAGGATCTTCAGGAAGTTTGAGGTGAGTGTGGGTGACTTCTGTCGAAGCTCTAGAAGTCCTATTTATAGAGTAAGGCAAAAGAGGTGAAATGGGTTCGGTTTTCCGGCGACTTGCAGAGAATTCCGGCGATGTATTTCTTGCGACAGAGATTCTACAGGGAGTTTAAGGTGAGTGTGGGTGATTTCGGTATGAGCTCTAGATGTCCTGTTTATAAAGTAAGGCAACAGTGGGATAGTTTCTTCGGTTTTCCGGCGATTTCCGGTGATATTTTCTGGTGACTACCAAGCAATTCCGGCAGTAGAGTGTTTGAACAGAAGGCTCGAGATGTTTCAGTATTTGCAGATCAAATGTTTTGTAATCGGTTTCATCTTTTAATGTTTTCGGTTTCATTCATTTTTTTAATGTTTTCGGTTACAAAATTACTTGTTTTCTTTGATTTAGTGTATAATTGATAACTGAAATCGAATTAAAAACATAATTCGGTAACTGATAGTTGTAGGCGCGTTCTATCTTCTGAAATCGTAACTGCTAAATCTTTGTGCGGCTTTCTTTTTGAGACCTCACTTAATTGAAATGCATATACATATATTAATGGATCTAAAATAAACCGAATGAGGCTTGGCAGCCGAACGGTTTATGTGTGTGTGATGGAGGCGGGTGACCGGGTTCGAAACCCGGCGTCTCCTTATATTTTTTTATTCATTGTTTATTACAAATTTTCAATTATAGATTTTAAGTTCTAAAATGTTTATTAATTATGTATCGTTTAAAATTAAAATAAACAATATATACGCAACGAATTTTATAACTGATTATTCGGTTTAATAAACGAAGCGGGTTTGGATAACCCGGTTTTTGACGGATGTTACACTTCTTTTTCCCAACGCCTCCTTTCGGGTCAAGATTGGGGCGTTTCCCATGACTCTTCTTTCCACCTTTTCCACTATCTTTGTTTCTTCCCTTTGAAGATTGAACATGTTCAACAAGGTTGGCCTTCACTATTTCGGCACCATCAGCCCTTTTCAAGGCTAACTTGTTATCTTCTTCAATACGAAGACGGACAGCAAGATCTTCAATGGTCATCTCTTTTCACTTATGCTTGAGATAGTTCTTGAAATCAGCCCAACTTGGTGGTAGCTTCTCGATCATCGCGGCAACTTGGAATGTCTCCTTAAGCACCATTCCTTCCGCATGGATATCATGAAGAACAACTTGTAATTCTTGGACTTGACTCATGACACTTTTGGTGTCTATCATTTTAAAGTCTAAGAACTTAGCTACCACGAATTTCTTAGTGCCCGCATCTTCGGTTTTGTATTTTCGATCCAAAGATTCCCACAATTCTTTGGCGGTTTTGGCTTTACTATACACATTGTATATCGTATCCACCAAACCGTTCAGAATGAAATTGCGGCACAGGAAATCCGAATGCTCCCAAGCATGCATCGCGCTCACAGATTGAGCGTCCATATCCCTTCCTCAAGATGGGGTTTTGGTTCTTTCAAGAACCTTGCCAGGTTCAACGTGGTCAGATAAAAGTACATCTTTTGTTGCCACTGTTTGAAATTCACACCATTGAATTTCTCGGGTTTCTCAGCATGAGACACCGCGTTAGACATCGGCGCAACCAAACCGGTCGTAACAACAACAACAAAAGTCATGACAGCAGTCACGACAGTAGAAACAACAGCAGACACAGGCGGGGTTTCCATTTTGAAAAGATAACACGAGACAGGAACAATTAGTAAAGTAATCTGTTTAAGTTTGTTAGAAATCTGGTACTGATAATTCGTAAGATAGTCTGAAACAGAAACAAAAGAAACAGTTAACGTGAACCGGGCTTGTGTTTGACATAATTCCGTTAAACAGATTCGTCGTCTGTTCCCAGGGTACGCCGGTTCGAAACAGCAACCGAGTACTGCCGGACTAGAACACTTGCTTGAAAAGATAACCGGAGAACGTTGCAGAGATCGAGAGAGAAGAGAAGAGATTGCGTTTTTTTTGGTGTGTTTCAACTGGTTTCGTGAACTGGGTTTTATAGGCAAGGATCGTAACTACAATCCTGCCTCATCATTGCAGAAAATTAAACCCCATAACGGTCATCAGTGTTTCAGTTTCGTAACTGATAATCATGACCCAAATAAAAACTGTTTTGAATGATATTTGAAAACTGAATAATGATCATTAGTTTCAGTTTCAAATCAATCTATTAAAAACAGTCTCTAGTGCAAAAACCGCTCCACGCGACCCTCGGTTTTCCGGAGCTGCATTCGTGTCCGCAGGACGTGCAGGCGCACACGAGTCCAACTAAATCCGGTTCCAAATTTTGCATCCCCTGCGCGCTCGCGCGTAGGAGCTTTGGTAAAACTAGACATAAAGTTATATCACTTAGGTAAATGGATTACCTTATAAATAACTTTCAGTTTTGTCTCCACACCAATGTGGGACAAATGCTTTTACCTATTAAGACATACATTCATACACCCAAATTTCCAACAACTTGCTCATACATAAAAATTCCACCCAACCAAATCACGTTGCTAACTATCTTCTAATGATCGATTATAAGGTTTTTGCTAACTATCTTATAATGATCGATTATAAGGTTTTGCTTCACGCTATAGGTACGTGAGTCAATCTACTAGTTGCACAATTTTTTAGACTCCAATAACCGTTATATAGTTGACATTTTATGAAAAAAATTACACTACAAAACCGAACACGTTTTTCTCTTGAAAATATGTACAATATTATTATATCATTTTATAGAAATAATGATATTTTTCAAGTTTTTATCTTCAAGATATGTATTACACGTTTTGTCTGATTATTTATTCTAAAACTTAATTTAAAACTGAGTTGGTTTTGATTGATTAAATAAAACTAATGAAAACTGAAGTTGATTGATTTGAAGAAAATACTAAAAAGATGATCACTCCCGAGTTCAGATATTGTGAAGGGGGTCATGTAACCTTGTTTTTACCAATCGGAAATCACATAAACATGATTAGTTGGACTACTTGTTTTGATATATAATTAAAAAATAATATATTTGATTGCAACGATCAACGATGTGAAACCAAATCATTCATACAATTGAATATTAACCTAATTAATTACCAGTCTAGGTTTTAAGAAAACAATTTAGTTTTAATGGTTAATGATAAACGAACGAATGGCAATTTAGATCTCAACCCGATTGCTAATGATTACAAATCAAAAACCGATGAAAATAAATAGTTGACATTTTATGAAAAAATTTACACTACAAAACCGAACAAGTTTTTCTCTTCAAAATATGTACAATATTATTATATCATTTTATAGAAATAATGATATTTTTTCAAGTTTTTCTCTTTAAAATATGTATTACACGTTTGTCTGATTATTTATTCTAAAACTTAATTTAAAACTGAGTTGGTTTTGATTGATTAACTAAAACTAATGAAAACTGAAGTTGATTGATTTGAAGAAAATACTAAAAAGATGATCACTCCCGAGTTCAGATATTGTGAAGGGGTCATGTAACCTTGTTTTTACCAATCGGAAAGCACATAAACTTGATTAGTTGGACTACTTGTTTTGATATATAATTAAAAGATAATATATTTGATTGCAATGATCAACGATGTGAAACCAAATCATTCATACAATTGGATATTAACCTAATTAATTACCAGTTCTAGATTTTAAGAAAACAATAGGTTTAATGGTTAATGATAAACGAACCAATGACAATTTAGATCTCAAACCCGATTGCTAATGATTACAAATCAAATAACCGATGAAAATAAATTGGCGTGTAATAACTCAAAATTGTATAATCAATCCAAGTAAACATAAAGATTCGACTAACCAAATGATCGGTACAAAATCTAAATCCAAAAATAGGTAATAACAAATTGAACGCAAAGATTAACAATAACTCTACACATGGGGTTCATCACGAGTGAACTAGTCTCTCATGTAGATGATTGATCTTGATTAACAATTATTCGATCACCTCCCATTCGATCCCAGTGTGACATCAAGAGTTTGATCGCACTATCACTAACCATAACATATAATCTTCAATGATACTAAATTATTGCGAAAACACAACGAACAAATATAAATCATGTAGGCTTTCATTTATTGATTCGTATATTTTTTTATTTTGTGCTTGTTACATGCACATACGTAGATTATATTAGGTATATAAAACCCATTAAATTAATTTGTTCATATGTAATAACTTATACATGTTTAGGTTATATACATAAATAAAAACTTAAACTAAGATACCCATAATTTTTTTAATTTCAGAGTAAGGAACAATATAATTAGCATTTATATCATTTTCATTTATGACGTCTGATCCTTTCATAACGCCTCATAGCGCCCATTAAACATCATTACAGGGGGCATCATGTGCTGAAAATCTCTCCTTCTCGCGAAAATTTTCACGGCGTGGCCCATTCTTCCCCACTCACACACATATATATATAAAGCCCCATACATATATATCCCCACTATACACTCAAGTTATATAAAGCCATCTCTTACGTGTTTTGCCAAATGTCGTATAACGCCCATAAAAGGCTTTATGACTATACATGGCCTTAGACTATGGGTTGTGGGGCTTGGGTTGACATGTGGCGGAGGTGGGCTCCACCAGGCCACCCAAAAAAGATGGGGTGTGTGGGAGGGCGTGACTAGGCGGCGTGGGGGGTGACAAGTGTATTTTTTTATGTTGTAATAATATAATTAAAACACATTAAATAACTAAAAAACAATGTTACTAAAAAATATTACATTTCTAAAAAAAATTAAATCACATTACTAAAAAAAATCAATCATCTCGCTTTGGTTCTCGAGGTAGTCGAATCTAGGAAGCGTCGAAACATGCTCTACCAAATCAGCTCGAAGATTTGAACTTATTTGTCTTGTCTGGATTAGTTTTTTGTTTAGCGCTCTCTCCTCGTTACTAATATCTTCATTATATGGCTCGGTCTCGTCGGGATAATATTCAACCACCGTTCGCGTTACAAACAATATACTTCCTGCGTTTGTATGGGCGTTGGGAAGTCCCTTCTTCTGAATCTTCAACGATAGCTTGCAGAATCGTCGCCAGTTGTTATTAATAATTCCGCGCCCCGTCGATGAGGACGGCGAATCGTAACTCCAGACGAAGACGAAGACGATTCGCTTGAACTGAAGAAACCATTGCATGTATTTTATTGGTGGTGGAAATAGAATTTCAAGTTTGGATAAAAACTAATTAGTATTATGGGTTTATATAAGGAATAATATATTTTTTTTTACAAATAGCCGTTGGCCAAACCGCTAGCCCAAGACTGCCCCACGCCAGGCTGATATCCCACGCCCGCGGGGCAACGCCGCTGGCTCGATGTGGCTGCATCGATGTTGCTTGGCTAGCACGCCCCAAACCGCCCCCCAACCCCGTGGTCTTAGGGTTATTGGATTTTAATAATCATAACTTTCACCTATTGGCGACACTAATCCCAACTTCAAAACTTTCTATGACAATCCCAACTTACTTATAAGAATTTGCTGACGTGACAGCTTATATAGCACAAACTTAGCTATTGGCTGATGTGGTTGTGGCACAAACTTAGCCATTCGAGGGGTAAAAATCGTTGCACAAGTTATCACATCAAAATTTTATTAATCATTGCCTAAATTGTTGTATCGAGACCAATTAAATCATAATTAATAGAAAGACAACAATTGAATTAGAATTAAAGTGAAGAAGATGAAAAATACAATTGAAATTAAACCGAATGAGATATGTGATGAGAACATTCGAAACATAACAGATCGATCAAACAACACATAACGTAAAATAACACATATCGCCATTAAAAATAAAATGTAGTAGTGCCTGCAGACACTATACAATACCATCACTTATTTAGTTATTTACGACACTGTAAGTTTCAAGTCTCTTTTTTATTTTTATATGCATGAATGTCACCTAGTTCTTCTAATTACATATGAAATATCATATACACATATGTTCATGTTCACGGAGTCTCTTTTAAGCTTCACTTGTCTATGTATGTAATTTGATTTTGATTCATTAATTCTAGGACATATTTAGTGGTGGCACTGAGACCACATCCACCGCACTACGATGGGCAATTACCGAGCTATTAAGAAACCCACGTGCAATGAAAGAATTACAACAAGAGGCACATGAAATAGGACAAGGAAGATCACTGATACCCAAAGAAAATTTAGATAAAATGCCCTACCTAAAGGCGGTCTTCAAAGAAGCCCCACGTCTACATATTCCAGCCCCACTACCTGTTCCTCGTGAATCAACAAAAGATGTTAAGCTCCTCGGATATGACATCACATCAGGTACATACACAAGTGGTGGTTAACGCATGGGCAATAGCAAGAAATCCTTCAGTATGGGAAGAACCTGAGGAGTTTAGACTAGAAAGATTCTTGAACAAACCTATTGATTATAAAGGTTTTCATTTCGAGTTGATACCCTTTGGTGCTGGACCTGGTATTAATTTTGCAATGGTTATTAACGAACTTGCTTTGGCAAATTTAGTGTATAAATTTGATTTTGCGTTGTCGGGTGAAAAGGCTTTTGACATGACTGAGAGTCATGGTATTACCGTTCATAGGATGTATCCTATACTTGTTACAACAACTTCTTATAAGTAATATATAGTTGCAAAGGTTTGTTAAGAAGAAGTTATCGACTTTTGCAAAGGTTTGTTAAGAAGAAGTTATCGACTTTTATTTATGTATTATGTAATGAATCAATGCTTACCGATAAAATAAGTTAATTACTAAATTATATAGATTGTTAATAATGCAAAACAAACTTTAAAAGATTATTTTAGGTTTAAAAAGAAATGCGGAGTCAATTAATTTCACCTATCATTTTTTTACTATTTTAGTGTAGGCAAAAACCATTTTTTATTTGTTAGTTGGGCCGATCCTGTATATGGTGATCAGTAGTGAAGGATTCCATACAAAACTATACAAGAATTAGAGGTGTAGGCAAAAACCATTTTTTACAAACAGATATTTTATTTATTGTTCATCAAAAAACCGGATTCTAACAAGAACCGTGAGAACCAATTTGTTTATTTATTTTGGGATTCATAAACAAATAGAAACAAAGAAACTTATTTTGATCATTCATTAACGGTAGGGCTTCAAACGAATCGAACGAACGTGTTCGTTTGTTAAAAAATATATGTGTTGGCGAACTGTTCACGAACACTTATCGAACGAGATTTTATGTTCGTGTTCGTTTGTTATGTAACATCTGTGTAAAACGGGTTTCAAAAACCCGCACCATATCCGTTAATCAAGTGTATATTTCGTTAAGTCGTGATTTTCACTTTTTGTTTATTAGAATTTTATTTATATAGATAATAAATGAAATAAGTGTTTAAAATAATTTTAATACAATAATAAATAATCAATTAAATATTAAATATTTATACTTAGTAAATGATTAATAGACTTAATAAAAAAATAATAAAGAAAATAGGATGCAAAAAGGGGGAACCGGGAATCGAACCTGGGTTCCTCGGGTAAAACACACACCACAAACACCACCGAGACAAACGCACTTATTGGTTAGAAATAGAAAACAATTTATTTTTATTTACAAACTCGAATGAATGACGGCGGGTTCAAATCAGCGAACCCGCCAATCTCGCCGTCCTGGAATCCGGCTGGCATCACCACGTCGATCATTTCCTAATTCGAATCAATCCACCATAATCTCGTGAATCAATCACTCGAATTAGTTTCCAAAAAAAACCGAAATAGAACCCCCTCTGCTTCACCTATAAATACCGAGTCCAAATCCCACACTCCAACTCGCTCAAACCCTTCTCCTCTAAGCCACAAGTTCTTCTCTGCTCACACCTCCCCCTCTGTTCCCCCGGAAAACCACAGAAACCGCCGGAATCAACTCGCCGGAATTGTGCAATCGCTGACTCTGCCATACGGTAGATCTTGTTGCCCTTTTCTTTTGAGTTTAATCCATTCAAGCATTATGTTCAGTCAATTAAATCGAAATGAATCAGTTTGATTCAGGCAGGTACAAGTTGGTTTAATTTCAAAATGAAGAAGACGAAGTGGGTTACGTGTTTTATGTAATTAAAATCTAAGTTTTAACCGGGTTAGACACACAGCCCAGTGGTGGACTGTGTGCAAACACGGCCTTCACGTCCCCGATTCGAATAAGGTTCATGACTGCATAATTACGCATAACAGTTTTTAAGTTTTAATGAAATATATCGGTTAGCAGAGTGTATATAAATATAATTAAAAAGCAAGTTTTACCGGGTTAGACACCCAGCCCAGTTGGTTGGGCTGGGTGCAAAACACGCAAAAGGTCACAGGTTCGAGACCTATGACACCCACCGGTTCGACTCTGTAAACCTTTTTCATATAAATTAATTTCTGGAATGAACTAAATAGTGTATTAATATAATTAAAATCCAGAATATGTCGGGTTAGACACGTAGCTCAGTTGGAAGAGCTGCGTGCACGTGAATGTAAGGTCTTGAGTTCGAATCTTGATACACGCTGCCAACTCCATCATCGAACCGGTCTGACACCACCTTGTCAGACTGACAAGTTTTTTTAGGAAAATATTATTTTATTTTTATTTTTATTTTATGGATTTATATTAATATTAAGCTGAAAATCAATTAAAAATGCTTAAAAAATATAAATTCAAAGGTTTTAACATATCAATAAAAATCACAAAAAATAACTTAAAATTTAAACAAAGGTTTTTAACCGAAATATTAATTTATTTATCGGCATATCGCGTTATTATTTCTAGGTTAGTACTCCTTCATCGGATAAATTCCCAGCTCGTGCGCTCTCTTTACCACTCAAGAAGAATACGCACCCAAGGTGAGTGAATCTCTACAAATTCCCCGTTTTAATCACGTTTTGGGGTGTATCATGTGTCGTATCATTTCTTTATTTTATTTAACACTTGTGCATATATCATTTCGTGATCAAATGTGTATTGCTTGTTGTGTGGTTTATATGTGGATACATTTTATCATTTCAGTGCACTCATTTCATTAGGCCCATCAGTTCCTCGTGGATACGGGTTGAGCATCAGGTGCCTCATTAGATCGGCTCCGTTTGATTGAGCCTTGATCTCAGATACATCATCATTCATGTCATACATTCATTCAATGTGGTTTGTGATTGGTTACATATATACATTTGCTCACATGTGATTTATGCACAATTTTATTTAAATAAACATAAAAAAATCAATTATTTAAATGTTTTATCAAGGTTCACTCGCCAACTTTTGTCGATGCAAAATTTCCTCTGTATTACGCATGATACAGGTGATCAAGTTGAGGAAAGAAACACTTAGGATGGCCTAGAAGAATAATCAAGTTATTTCGTTGGAACAAGCATTTAGATTATTATTTGTGTTTGTATGAAATTTTGTTGGATATTTGAAATTTTAATTTGAATTTAATAAATATGAAACTTCTTAGTAAATATCATGAGCTTTGTGATAACCCAATCATGCCCCGACTTTTATTCCGCTACGGGTCGGGTGTGACAATTGGTATCAGAGCTTGTGACTATAGGGATATAGGATAGGTTATTAGACCTTTAGAGCCTATACTATAGTTGACTAGATTTAAATTGTTTATGTGTTACATGCAAAATTCATGATGTTTATATGTTTCATTTTATATTCATACACAACATTATGCAAACATTCTCACAAGTACATGTTAATATGCAATGCTCATCATAGATCATACCCTCATATAATATCATATCTATGAAAGCACACACCTAACAATTTCACAATTTCCGTTATTTCTTTTCAAAGATTTTTGCAATGTTTTCATATTTTTCAAATCACATCAAAGTGAGTTTTCACGACGGGCATGTAGTAACTGGAAGGGTACGAGTACTGGTAGTCGGAACGTCCTGTCTAGGCTTGGCATTCGTATAAATCCAAAATAAAGGACCAGTTTGCCTATCTGGGGACTAACGATGAGAGTACAAAGGACCTATTAGGCCAAAGCATGCTATACCAAACGTCGTGTGAACTAACCCCACTTTGAGCTGTCATTGTGTCCACACCTGGACACCCTCCGACCATACATCTCGCAATCATGTTTTACGATTTTCATTCGGGTGGTGCGAGTGTTAACCCGCCGACACCAATGTGAATCCTACCAAGCCCAATAGTCATGGGGGCCCACATGACTACACAGGCAATGGTATGGGGGACATTTGGAGGCCCAAACATGAGCAAACCCAAGACATCCTATGGATGTAGTTAAATTATTTTCAGTTATGTTGTTTTCATTCTTTTTACGACACATGACACCTAGGAAATTCTTGAACTCACAATCTCCCTACATATATTCCTGTAGATGTCTGCTAGGCAATTACGTGGACGTAGAAGGTCAGGAAAGTCAAACGAACGCTTGGCCACACAAATTGCTAAACAAATGGCCACAGTGCTTCCTGACATCGTACTACAAGTTCAGCAAGCTCTCACCGCTAATCCCATCCACTCTCCCAACCAAGAAGACCAAAGCGTCGCCAACCCTCCTCCCAAAACCCCCAAATGCACCTACAAACACTTCAAGTCCTGCGATCCCCCAAAATATGAAGGGACTGAAGGTGTCACCGCTCTCCTTCACTGGTTTGAGGAGATGGAAAACACCTTTCTCAATTGCGACTGTCCCGAGGACCGTAAGGTACGTTACGCGACTGGAAGATTGTTTGGGGTAGCCCTTACCTGGTGGAACACGGAAAAAGGAAAGCGAGGTGTAGACGATGCCATGGCCTTATCATGGGAGGAATTAAGAGAGATCATGACAAGACGCTTCTGCCCTAAAGCGAGATCAAGAAGCTTGAAGATGAATTCCATTCTCTAAAGCAAAAGGAAGGAGATCACACCTCCTACAACAAGAGGTTTCTTGAGTTGAACCAAATGGTTCCCAATCTGTTCACCCCATTATACCGCCTAACTGAACACTACATTCGAGGCCTCCTCTCGAAAATCCAAGATTCGGTTTTAAGCACTTCGCCTGCAACACTCGAAGCCGCAATGGAGTTAGCTACGGAACTCACTGAAAATCGCATTTGAAATGGCAAATTTAAAGATGAGAAGAAGAAAACACCCATTGAGACCCCAATTCCAAACCACTCAGGTTCATCCTTGAAGTTTGCTGGTAAGAGGAAGCGAAATGGCAAGAACTTTGTTGTCACCCAAACCAACCCTCCCATCACTGCTACTCCAATCACGCAAGTCGCCCCTCCAGCCGCACCATTCAAAAGGCCATACACTGGCCCACACCCAAAGTGTAACCGTTGCCAATACCATCACCCTCCCGAAAACCATTGCCAACATTGCACAAGTTGTGGCCGTGCGGGTCACACTATCCAAACCTGCCGTACCCTTCAGCGATCGAACCGCAGTCAACCTCCAATCCAAACCCAAAATCAAATGGTGGGCCAAGTCCAAAAACCCTTACTTCTACCACCTGCACAACTCGCAGCCCAACCTTACTACCAACCCAACTACCCCATGATGCAATCCATACGAGCCTGTTTCAATTGTGGGGACCCAAACCACTCCAGGAATACTTGCCCACGCCTGGTGAACATCATCCATGCCCAAGCTCAAGCAAACCCAGTAAACCAAGCTAACCAAGCTCCTCCACCTGCTAGCGGAAGAGCTTTCAATATCAACGCCAACCAAGCCAGGGCTGACAACAATGTGGTTAACGGTACGTTTCTCGTAAATGGTAGTTATGCATCCATATTATTCGATACTGGTGCGGATAAAAGCTTTGTGTCCTTAGAATTCGAATCTATTCTCGACCAACCTCGTGATAATCTTGTTAAATCACTGACGGTGGAAGTTGCTGACGAAAACCCATTTCATTAAATTCTATTATACGCGATTGCACTCTCACCCTAAATGATCACGATTTTTCAATTGATCTCATTCCTATGAAATTGGGAAGTTTCGATGTTATCATCGGCATGGACTGGCTCAGCCAGCATCACGCTGAAGTGGTGTGCCATGAAAAGTTTATTCGTATTCCTCTCGCCGACGGTCAGACACTACGTATCTTTGGGGAAACTCCTTCGAAAGGGCTCAAATTGATGTCCTGCCTTCAAGCCCGAAGTTATATTCACAAGAATTACGTCGCATTTCTAGCTCACGTCATCAAGAAGGAAGGCAAGGAGAGGAAGCTCGAAGATATTCCAGTTGTGAAAGAATTCCCGCAAGTTTTTCCCGACGACATTTCAGGACTTCCTCCTGTGCGAGAAGTCGAATTTGAATTGATCTTGTGCCTGGTGCTACATCGGTCGCAAAATCTCCCTATAGGTTAGCCCCATCCGAGATGCAAGAGTTGGCCAGTCAACTGCAAGAGCTGACATACAAAGGATTCATACGTCCTAGCTCATCGCCTTGGGGTGCGCCCGTTCTTTTTGTGAGGAAGAAAGATGGAACGTTTCGCATGTGCATTGATTATAGAGAATTCAACAAATTGACGGTTAAGAATCGCTATCCACTGCCTCGTATTGATGACCTTCTAGACCAACTTCAAGGCGCCACCTGTTTTTCCAAAATCGACCTTCGTTCGGTTATCATCAGCTTAGAGTGCGCGAAGAAGATATTCCAAAAACTTCCTTCCGAACTCGTTATGATTATTACGAGTTCATGGTTATGCCCTTCGGTTTAACCAACGCCCTCGCTGTCTTCATGGATTTGATGAATAGGGTATGCAAACCCTATCTTGACCGTTTCGTCATAGTCTTCATCGACGACATTCTCATCTACTCCAAGTCAAAATCCGATCATGAGCGACACCTTCGACTCATTCTTACACTCATAAGGACTGAAAAGCTTTACGCTTAGTTCTCAAAATGCGAATTCTGCTTAAGAGAGGTACAATTCCTTGGTCATGTCATCAATGACAAAGGGATTCATGTCGATCCTTCGAAAATCAAGGCAGTACAAGAATGGCAAGCGCCACGCACCCCTACCGAAGTTAGGTCATTTCTTGGCTTGGCTGGTTACTACCGACGCTTCATTGCCAATTTTTCCCGTATCGCCGTTCCGCTCACGGACTTGACTCACAAGGGAAAACCCTTCATTTGGGGACCTAAGCAAGAGGAGGCCTTCCAAACTTTAAAGCAAAGACTTTGTGATGCACCTATCCTTACACTCCCTGAGGGTTGCGATGACTTTGTGGTTTATTGCGATGCATCAGGGCAAGGTCTAGGTTGTGTATTGATGCAAAGAGGAAATGTGATAGCCTATGCCTCTAGGCAACTCAAAGTTCATGAGAAAAATTACACCACCCACGACCTGGAACTTGGAGCCGTTGTGTTCGCTCTCAAGATATGGAGACATTATCTTTACTGTAGCAAGTGTGAAATATACACTGACCACAAGAGTCTCCAGCATGTCTTCAATAAAAAAGAGTTGAATATGAGGCAACGAAGATGGGTCGAACTGCTCAACGATTACGACTACGAGATTCGTTATCATCCTGGCAAGGCAAATGTGGTGGATGATGCGCTCAGTCGAAAGGGATATGCGAACTCTATTCGTCTTCTACGTTCGCAAATCATAACCAATATCAAGGATCGAATCCGGGCAGCTCAACATATGTCTGCAACGGAAAACGACGTACGCGATGAGCTGAGCTGAACTCAAAATTGAAACCAAATCCGACGGTATTCTATATTATTTAAACCGCATATGGATCCCCGATTGCGACAACCTTCGTGATTTCCTCATGAATGAGGCACACAAAACACGATACTTTGTACACCAGGAGCCGATAAGATGTATCAAGACCTACGATACACCTACTGATGGCCTGGCATGAAAAAGGATATTGCTGTTTTTGTTTCCAAGTGCCTTACATGTTCCAAAGTGAAAGCTGAACATCAAAGACCTTCAGGACTTCTAGTCCAACCTGAAATACCGGTATGGAAGTGGGAAAACATAACCATGGACTTCATTACAGGGTTACCTCGCACCTCCAGTGGGTATACCATATGGGTAATCATTGATCGTCTTACAAAATCAGCTCACTTCATTCCGATTCGCGAGGACTTCAAGAACGAGAAGTTAGCTCGTGTCTACATCAACGAGATCGTAAGCCGTCATGGTGTACCGTTAAGCATCATTTCAGACCGTGATGGTCGTTTCACTTCACGAACATGGCAAGCCGTACAAACCGCTTTGGGTACACGGTTAGACCTTAGCACCGCCTTTCACCCTCAAACTGATGGTCAGTCTGAACGCACCATCCAAACCCTTGAATACATGCTTCGAGCATGTGTCATAGACTTCAAAGGGAACTGGGACGCTCATCTACCGTTAGTCTAGTTTTCGTATAACAATAGCTATCATTCAAGTATCGGCGTGGCTCCTTTTGAAGCTTTATATGGTCGTAAGTGCCGATCTCCAGTATGTTGGCACGAGATTGGCGAAGCGTAAATCACCGGACCTGAATTGATTCAAGAAACAACTGACAAAATCCTTCAAATTCGAAACAATCTTCTAGCGGCTCGAAGTCGTCAAAAGAGTTATGCTGACAAACGACGAAAGCCCTTGGAGTTTTGTGTTGGTGATCAATGTCACACCCCGACCCGCAGCGGAATAAGAGTCGGGGCATAATTGGGTTATCACCAAAGCTCATGATATTTACTAATATGTTTCATATTTATTAAAGTCAAAATTACATTCTCAATAATCCAAACATGTCCATACAAATACAAAGAAAAATAGCCAACTAAACAATCCAAGCTCTAAACCAGTTTATTCTTCTAGGCCAATCCTATGTGTTTCTTGCTACAGCTGGTTCACCTGTATCATGTGTAAAAATGAGGGTTTTTGGGTCAACATAAGTGGGCGAGTGAACCTTGTTAGATAAACATTTATTATTGATTTTCTTGTTATTTTATCAAGGAAAAAGTGTGCAATAATCATACGTGAGCAAATGTAAATAATCAAACAGTAGCAATAGCAATCACAAACTATAACATACAATAACATACAATAACAAAATGAGGAACGAACGGCCTATGATAAATGTATGTACTGAAAATGATAAATGTCTGTGCGATCAAGGCTCAATCAAACGGAGCCGATCGTATGTTGGCACGCCAGGTTCACGCTCATAATGTAATGGGGAACATGCTCAACGCTCATAATGTAATGGGGAGCGGCGGCCTATGAAATTGCATGTACTGAAAATAATAAATTAAATCTAAACAATAACCACACAACAGTTGAAACAAGCTGAATACACATTTGTTCATGATATGATGTATGCACAATGATTTAAATATAATAAATAGCAAGACACATGATACACCCCAAAAACGTGATTAAAACGGGGAATTTGTAAAGATTCACTCACATTGGGTGCGTTTGGTTGAAGATGATGAGATACGCACGAGTTGGAAGGATTGAACAACGAGTATTAACTAACCTAAATAATAAGGAAGATATAGTAAATGAGTGGATTTTATTAATAATCTTAATAGGATTTTTAGATATATTTTTGTGAGTTTAAGGCTATTTCCTATCTTTAAAAACATTATTTTTAAGTATTTTTAATTGATTTTTAAATTAAATTAAATAAATAAAAAATATAAAAATATGTTGACTTTTGCATTGACCGTTGACCGTTTGACTTGTTGACCGTTTTATTGTGTAAATGTATGCGCCGGGTGAGGCTCGAACCCGAGACCTCCCCTACGCGTGCACGCAGCTCTACCAACTGAGCTACGTGTCTAACCCGAAATAATTCTGTTTTTAATTATATTTATATTCTAACTCAGTTTATTCAAAATTCTTTTATTTTCAAAAATGTTTTAAAATCATCGAACCGGTGTCACCAACAGGTCTCGAACCCGGGACCTGTGCTTTAACGTTACACACAGTCCACCGCTGGACTGTGTGTCTAACTTGGTTAATATACAGATTTTTATTATACTTAACAACTAACGTAAGTTAATCCGGTTCAGTTAGAAAAATAAAACATCTTTATTACAGAGAGGGTGTGTGTATTAGGGATCGAACTCGCGGCGTGTGCGTATTGTTTGCACACAGTCCACCGCTGGACTGTGTGTCTAACCCGTTTAAAATACCGATTTTAATTATCCTTATAATGTTAACACAGTTCATCTTCTTCGCTAATTTTTACAGACATCAATTTACCCAACTGTTTCTTGTTTTAAAACGATTAACAACATTCATAAGACTAAAATGAAATGACAGAGACGGTGTTGGAAGCAAACATACCGGAGGAATGATTTGTCTCAGAATTCCGGCAAGGCGTCGGCTCTGTTTTTATGAACTTCCACTGAGCGAGCAATTTAACAGTTTTGATTAGCTAATTGTGGAATTGAAGTGCTAAACAAGAGTTAACAGAAGGTTTGAATGTCCATACTTTACAGCGGAAGATAAGAACTTTCAGAGGTTTTCCGGCGAGCAGGAATTATCTGATAACGACGTCTGAATTTGATTCCGATTGAAAGGTTTGGGTTAGCAATAGCTTAACAATTGATTGACCACGAAAGAATTGAAAGACTTACTGTTTTGATGGAGAATACGGTTTTCCGGCGAAAGTCCGGCGAGTCCAATTAGATTCTCCGGCGAACTGAAAATTGTGCGGAAATGTAATTGAGAGCTTTCCGAGTGTGTTTGAGTCGCGAGAGAGAACAAAGATTGAAGTAATTCTGGAATTGAAAGTTTTCGGTTATAGAAACCGATTCACTTCTAGAATTCAAGTTCATTCAAGGCAAACTTGATTGAGAACGTCGGTGTAGCAGTTATAATCGGTAAACCGCGTATTATCAAACGTTTTTGGACGTTTGGTGACCGATTTCGGTTACAGTTGGCGTAACCAGATTAATTTGTGATAGATAATAAAATTTAATTGTTTCCTAATGTTTACAGAAAACAACAAGTGGCGGAGTGGTGATAGGTGTGTGTGATAAAGCTTTGAGTTTTTTTCCGGCTGACCCGGGTTCGAGTCCCGGCAGCCTCATTCTCTTTTTAATTATTTTATTTTTACTTTTTATCAATTTTAACTTTTATAGTTTAGTTTGTTTATTAATTATGCATCATTAAAAAATTAAAATAGCCATAAATACGCAACGTGACATTTATAACTTGATATTCGATTACAAAACGGAGCGGGTTTGGAAAACCCGTTTTTGACAAATGTTACAATCAAGTACTTTTGAAAGTGTCACCTGGAAAGGAGTGGTTCGTTTTGGTCAAAAGGGCAAGCTAGCACCACGCTATGTGGGACCATTCAAGATACTCGAAAGAGTAGGTTCTGTAGCATACAAGCTTGACCTACCAGAAGAACACAACAGAATTCATCCCACATTCCACGTATCAAACTTGAAAAAGTGTCTCGCCGACGAAAATCTCCATATCCCTCTGTAAGACATTCAAGTTGATGAATCAATGCACTTCGTTGAAAGACCAGTAGAAATCATGGATTTCGGTGAGAAGCGCTTGAGGCGAAGTCGTATTCCAATCGTCAGGGTGCGTTGGGAGTCAAAACGAGGACCCGAGTTTACTTGGGAACGTGAAGACTCAATACGCGAAAAATACCCGCATCTTTTTCCAGTTACAACTACTACTTAAATTTCGGGACGAAATTTCTAAAAGTAGGGGATACTGTAACATCTGTGTAAAACGGGTTTAAAAAACCCGCACCGTATCCGTTAATCAAGTGTATATTTCGTTAAGTCGTGATTTTCACTTTTTGTTTATTAGAATTTTATTTATATAGATAATAAATGAAATAAGTGTTTAAAACAATTTTAATACAATAATAAATAATCAATTAAATATTAAATATTTATACTTACTAAATGATTAATAGACTTAATAAAAAAAATAATAAAGAAAATAGGATGCAAAAAGGGGGAACCGGGAATCGAACCCGGGTTTCCCGGGTAAAACACACACCACAAACACCACCGAGACAAACGCACTTATTGGTTAGAAATAGAAAACAATTTATTTTTATTTACAAACTCGAATGAATGCCGGCGGGTTCAAATCAGCGAACCCGCCAATCTCGCCGTCCTGGAATCCGGCTGGCATCACCGAGTCGATCATTTCCTAATTCGAATCAATCCACCATAATCTCGTGAATCAATCACTCGAATTAGTTTAAAAAAAAACCCGAAATCGAACCCCCTCTGCTTCACCTATAAATACCGAGTCCAAATCCCACACTCCAACTCGCTCAAACCCTTCTCCTCTAAGCTACAAGTTCTTCTCTGCTCACACCTCCCCCTCTGTTCCCCCGGAAAACCACAGAAACCGCTGGAATCAACTCGCCGGAATTGTGCAATCGCCGACTCTGCCATACGGTAGATCTCGTTGCCTTTTTCTTTTGAGTTTAATCCATTTAAGCATTATGTTCAGTCAATTAAAGAAATGAATCAGTTTGATTCAGGCGGGTACAAGTTGGTTTAATTTCAAAATGAAGAAGACGAAGTGGGTTACGTGTTTTATGTAATTAAAATCTACGTTTTAACCGGGTTAGACACACCGTCCAGTGGTGGACTGTGTGCAAACACGGCCTTCACGTCCCCGGTTCGAATCAGTTCATGACTGCATAACTACGCATAACAGTTTTTAATTTTTAATGAAATATATCGGTTAGCAGAGTGTATATAAATATAATTAAAAAGCAAGTTTTACCGGGTTAGACACCCAGCCCAGTTGGTTGGGCTGGGTGCAAAACACGCAAAAGGTCACGGGTTCGAGACCTATGACATCCACCGGTTCGACTCTGTAAACCTTTTTCATATAAATTAATTTCTGGAATGAACGAAATAGTGTATTAATATAATTAAAATTCAGAATATGTCGGGTTAGACACGTAGCTCAGTTGGAAGAGCTGCGTGCACGTGAACGTAAGGTCTCGAGTTTGAATCTTGATACAAGCTGCCAACTCCATCATCGAACCGGTCTGACACCACCTTGTCAGACTGACAAGTTTTTTTTAGGAAAATATTATTTTATTTTTATTTTTATTTTATGGATTTATATTAATATTTAAGCTGAAAATCAATTAAAAATGCTTAAAAATATAAATTCAAAGGTTTTAACATATCAATAAAAATCACAAAAAATAACTTAAAATCTAAACAAAGGTTTTTAACCGAAATATTAATTTATTTATCGGCATATCTCGTTATTATTTCTTGGTTAGTACTCCTTCATCGGATAAATTCCCAACTCGTGCGCTCTCTTTACCACTCAAGAAGAATACGCACCCAAGGTGAGTGAATCTCTACAAATTCACCGTTTTAATCACGTTTTGGGGTGTATCATGTGTCGTATCATTTCTTTATTTTATTTAACACTTGTGCCTATATCATTTCGTGATCAAATGTGTATTGCTTGTAGTGTGGTTTATATGTGGATACATTTTATTATTTCAGTGCACTCATTTCATTAGGCCCATCAGTTCCTCGTGGGATACGGGTTGAGCATCAAGTGCCTCATTAGATTGGCTCCGTTTGATTGAGCCTTGATCTCAGATACATCATCATTCATGTCATACATTCATTCAATGTGGTTTGTGATTGGTTACATATATACATTTGCTCACATGTGATTTATGCACAATTTTATTTAAATAAACATAAAAAAATCAATTATTTAAATGTTTTATCAAGGTTCACTCGCCAACTTTTGTTGATGCAAAATTTCCTCTGTATTACGCATGATACAGTGATCAAGTTGAGGAAAGAAACACTTAGGATGGCCTAGAAGAATAATCAAGTTATTTCGTTGGAACAAGCATTTAGATTATTATTTGTGTTTGTATGAAATTTTGTTGGTATTTGAAATTTTAATTTGAATTTAATAAATATGAAACTTCTTAGTAAATATCATGAGCTTTGGTGATAACCCAATCATGCCCCGATTTTATTCCGCTACGGGTCGGGTGTGACATGTTAAGTAAATGAACTTGTTCGTGTTCGTTTGTGTTTGTTTGTTAATTTTTGACAACATACAAAAACGGACGTTGACAAACACAAATGAGCACAAACTAATATGCATGACTACAAATGGAAACAAACGAACACAAACAATCATTCATGAACAAAATATATAATACACCGGTACTTATTAGATATTTAATTTGTCGGAATTTTAAAGTATTTAAATAAATACAAAAACTAAAAACACTAATGAACTGTCGAACACAAACGAACATAAACGAACGAGCATGATCTCTGT
The DNA here is from genome assembly GCA_947069175.1 of Scalesia atractyloides. Classification (NCBI taxonomy): domain Eukaryota; kingdom Viridiplantae; phylum Streptophyta; class Magnoliopsida; order Asterales; family Asteraceae; genus Scalesia; species Scalesia atractyloides. The sequence goes on along the minus strand of CAMTDV010000014.1, from coordinate 19,484,314 downwards.
TCATATTTGTTCATTTAACTAAACGAACGAAATTTTTTGTTCGTGTTTGTTTGTTTAATAAACGAACGAACACAAACAAACTTCCCGCCGAATGGTTTACGAACTGTTCGCCGAATGTTTGGTTCGTTTGCAGCCCTAATTAACGGTCCATATACTTGAATTACCTACATATATATACATGTGTCTATATTAATATTTTACTACCACATTTTCTACTCTCCTCCTCTATATATTTTTTTAAACTTCTACAAAAAAAATATGAAGCCTTTTTTACACGAATTACAACCCGTGTTGTCTAAACCAAAACGAGCCAAACACCCCGAACAACCCAAGCAACGCTTACCTTTGTGCTCCAAACCTTTTCATCAATTGTTATCGAGCCATACCACCTAATGTTATCGCATCCCCTCAAGCCGAAACATAACCGCTAGCAACCCTTTTTTAACAAACCCAATACTCCTAACAAGCAATACCCGAAACGCAACCTGGCATCATTCAACCAACATAACCTGGCTTTTTAAAATCAAGAATCAACAATAAACACCTACATCCAGACAAAGTTACGGAGGATATAAATGCGACTTCTTTCTTAAGGAGAAAAAACAAGACATTGATATCTTTATTCAAGTTATCAAATGTTTTGAAATGTAATATAACTTTTTTTTTTCTAAATTCTTGCTAATTCTTGTTTTGTAATATATATGGCAGCCGTTAAAAAACAATATAGGAAACTTATAGCTAAGAATAGGGATGAACAAATAGTATCTGGTACTGAAACCGAACCAGTACCACTACTAAAACGTATCATACCAGTTTGATATATCTTCAAATACCGTACCAAACACTTTCAGTATCGTTATTAGTACCACTTTTACGATTTCCAGAATAGTACTTTCAATACCGGTAGTGATAGATAGAGTGAAACCGAGCTCATCTAAGAAGATAAAATCACAACAAAAACAAGTTATAAGTCGGTGGAGTGTAATAACAAGAATCAGACACCGAGATTTACAACACACGAAACCTACTCATCATCTTCAATCATCATGTAAAAAAGATATAAAATGAGAATCTCATTTCATCAACAATACAACTAACGAAAGCGACTCCATCACCAGCTTCCTTTCTCTCTCCCTGCCTCAATTAATTATCAAAATTCGAATTCCCAATCAAACCGATTCGTAGATTCAAAGCATTCATCCTGATTTAACACCTCATTCTCCATTAGTTCAACCCACCCCCATCATCCCCTCCAACAACCATCAAATTCAACTCTACATACCCTTCACCTCCACCTCACAACCACCACCACCACCACCACCCCAAAATGAAACTACTAGCCTTACACCAGAGCTACGCTAACCGCAACCGCACCAACAGGCCGTTAGATTCATCCATGGACGGAACTAACGCCGTTAAGTCTCCGTCCAACATCTTCTGGTTAATCCTCCATTGTTTATGCTGCCTCATTAGTCTAGTTCTCGGATTCAGATTCTCTCGTTTAGTCTTCTACTTATTGTTCTCTACTTCTTCGATCAACAACTTCTACACCTCCACTACGACGTCGTTTGCTTCCGCTTCCGATATCGCCCAAACGTTGTCGTTTACCACTTCCAATGCCAATACAGATATTAATGCTAATGTTACCACCGGTGCTGCTACAAGCAGAGTGGTGGTTGGGCGGCACGGGATCCGGATCCGGCCGTGGCCGCATCCGGATCCGGTGGAGGTTATGAAGTCTCATAGGATAATTGAAGCGGTTCAACGAGAACAGAAGGTGCAGTACGGGATTAAGAACCCTAGAAGTTTGATTGTTGTGACTCCGACTTATGTGAGGACTTTTCAAGCTTTGCATTTGACTGGATTGATGCATACTTTGATGAATTTGCCCTATGATGTGGTGTGGATTGTCGTGGAAGCCGGTGGGGCGACTAACGAGACCGCCGCGTTGCTTGCGAAATCGAAAGTGAATGTGAAGGTGAAGGTTATGCATATGGGATTTGAGAAGAAGATGCCGATTTTTTGGGAGGGGAGACATAAGGTGGAGTCTGAAATGAGGTTAAAAGCTTTGAGGTATATTTAATAATTCGGTTGTTATTGAAGTTTTATGATAGAAATTTAGAATTTGAGTACGAGTTGACTTAAATTGACTTAATTGTTTGTGATTTAGAGTTGTGAGAGAAGAGAAGCTGGATGGGATTGTGATGTTTGCTGATGATAGTAATATGCATAGTTTGGAGCTTTTTGATGAGATCCAAAATGTGGAATGGATTGGTGCGGTTTCGGTTGGGATTCTTGCTCATTCGAGTCATGCTGATGAGGATCCGTTTGAGGTTCATGGTAAAAAGAACATGGATGAAGAAGATGAGAAGAAATCACCGTTGGCGGTTCAAGGTCCGGCTTGTAATGCATCTGATCGGTTGATCGGATGGCACACGTTTAATACGGGTGTATATAAAGGAAAGAATGCGAATTATATTGGTGATATGGCGGTTGTGTTGCCGAGGAAGTTAGAATGGTCGGGGTTCGTGATGAACTCACGGTTGGTATGGAAGGAAGCTGAATTTAGGCCGGATTGGATTAAAGATTTTGACGTGGTGGTGGCCGGGGATAGAGAGGATGATATTGGGAGTCCTCTTTCTTTGGTTAAGGACGCTTCTATGGTGGAACCACTAGGTCGTTGTGGGAAGAAAGTGATGCTTTGGTGGCTTCGAGCTGAGGCTCGTGCGGATAGCAAATTTCCTTCCGGGTTAGTCATCTTTCTAGAATTCAGTAGTTAACCTTTGGATAATAATGATTGTGCTTTTTTCAATGTGTTTTGGCCTAATAAGTTACCTTAGCGTCACATTTATCATTACATATGCATAGCGTTACAAGTGAGCATGCCAATAATGTGTTGAATGGTGAACCATTGTCCTAAATAGTGTAGAACTGCATAGATCAATTTCTTAGTGATATAGGTTTGGAAAGGTGTGACAATGGTCGATGGTTTTTAACGGGGTGTTTAGATGTGCGTAGGGCTGTAATCGAACCGAACAAACACGAACAAGGCCATGTTCGTGTTTGTTCGTTAAGGAAATTAACATGTTCGTGAACTATTCACGAACGCATACTGAACATAAGTTTTTGTTCTTGTTCGTTCGTTAAGGAAATTCATTTGTTCACAAACAGTTCGTGAACACTAGTCTCGAACACAAACGAAGAAAAACGAAAGTAAACGAACATTTAACTTGAAAATAAAAAATAAAAACATTATTAACCTTAAACATTCGACATAAAATAGTCAAATACAACCATCAAATGATAAATCACAACACAAGAAGTCTACGACAATCACCAAACGGTAAATCAAGTTTAAGTGTTTAACTAACTTAGACATAATTATTCAAAGTTTAACTAACTTAGACATAATTATCCCAAAAAATGTCTTGATTGTCCAAATTTTAGCTAACTTAGAAAAAAAATAGGGTTTCAAGTTTTCAATATGTTTAGATAAAAGGTTTATTATTTATCATTTTTTAAATATAATTAAACAAACACGAATGTAACCGAACATATTACCGAACTTTCACGAACACAATCGAACGAACGAGACCCTTGTTCGTGTTCGTTCGCTAAGCTAACCGGATGAATTTTTTTGTTCGTGTTCGTTCGTTAAGCTAATCGAATGAACATAAACGAACTTCCCGCCGAACGATTCACGAACTGTTCGCTGTGACACGTTCGGTTTGTTTACAGCCCTAGATGTGCGTTTTGGAATGATGTATGTGAGATTAATATAACAATCGATCAGAACATGTTGCAGGAAATAGTGTTTGGATTGTTCAATTTGGAGTTCCTTAGGAACTAGCAGATAAAGTGACCAAAATGTATATATTATCAGTTATTAAAATAAGTTGTATACATTATTTGTTAACAAGCCTTTTGAAAAGATTGCTAGTGTATAATTTCAATAGTTATATATTTCTTTTTGGTATTACTTTTAATAAGGTTTAGAAGAGGGATTCATAAGTGATCTAAAATTCTTAATATATCCTAAGTAATCAATTTACTTGACACCTAGTCCCTAGATAGTAGGATAGTCATAATCAAAACTGATCATTAGGGCTTCAAAATGATATTTTTATCCATTTTGGTGGTGCTTTAATGAAGTGTACTTGGTAAAGTCTTTTTAGTGACAAAAATGTTTTTTTAAAATTCTTTTTATCTATATTGGGAATATAAACAGTTTGGTTCTTTGTGTTTGTGGGCATTGATAACTATAGAATTTACAATGTATATGATATAAGCCATTTCATGGATCTACATTCTACAACATTTATGTGTAATTGTATGTTCATATTTATGTATATGTATGTTCGTTTATATGTAGGCAAATTGGATTTAAATAATCCAACTTTCTCAATTGGCCGATAATAATCCCAACTCAGTTATTTGCCGATAATAATCCGAACTGGTCCACTTTTGGCCGATAATAGTCCGCCGTTAAAAATAGCTTAACGGAGTTTAGTTTTTTTCCAAATTACAAACCAATGTTTTAGGGACTTTGATCAGAACGAGGATACGAGTCAATTTATGTAAAACTTACCTCGAAACGGTGCTCCAAGCGCTTATTTTTGTTAATTGGAAGTTTAAACACCGAATTGAAGCACTATTTTCGTTGTTTAGGGCAGGATTTCGATGTAAAATTTACATCAATCAACTCGTATTCTCGCTCCAATCAAAATCCCTAGAACATCGGTTTGTAATTCGGAAAAAAAAACTTAACTCCGTTAAGCTATTTTTAACGAGACTATTATCGGCCAAAAGTGGACCAGTTCGGATTATTATCGGCCAAATTGAGAAAGTTGAGATTATTTAAATCCAATTTGCCTTATATGTATACATATACAAGTATGTGTATTATGCAGATACTCTACTTATGAATTTGTTTTAAAGATCTAATTGCCACAATGATGATATGATATTTATCCATTAGAACTCTTTGGTGCCTGGTTTCCTTAGTGTTTGCCCTTGCAGTTTCTTTAAGAAATAGTACATGATAATGCCAAAATGACCTAAACTGTTCTAGAAAACTTTCAAGTCTCAAGGGAACTCCAGTGATCCAAGAGTCTTTCTAGGGGAATGTTTGCTTAGGTTTTCACATCGGGTTTGTACTGTTAGTCTTTGGTAGAAATGGCTTGATGGGTGGTTCGAGCCGTTGGGTAACATTTAGACAGCATTTTTTAGTGTTGGCTGGGTTTACCTAAAGACTCCTTTTGTTCATTTTAGATATCTGTTAATTGATAGTTGATGCATTAATTTGTTTGCGGATACAATAATAATCTCTGTTTTGAATAAAGCGATTTTGGAGGTTGTTCATAGTTAAAACACCCTTCGGGAGACCATCAAGCTAGATTTGTTTACCAGACCATTTCAAATCAACATTATTAATAAATAATCGACTGAAATTCGTGACCTTTTAGCTGTTTCCAACAAGGTGTTGATTTTTAAAATGATTATTATTGTAGCATAAATAATGAGTCATAATCGTATACTTTGTTAAAATCTTGATGGTGTACGAAGTATGGACACTTTGTAATTGCCTCAAGAATTCATAGATTTTTTAAAACTCGAGGTATTCCATCCTAAGAGCTGGCTCTTTTTTCTGATGCAGATGGATAATCGATCCTCCATTAGAAATGACAGTTCCCGCTAAGCGAACACCATGGCCTGATGTTCCCCATGAACTCCCATCCAATACCCAAAAGGTTATCAGCAGCACCACCCAAGAGATCACTGAGAAGCGTGCAACAAAAACCCGGACGCCTAAATCAAGACGCAGTTCACGTGGCAAAAGAAAACACGAATCAAGAAATGCAGATGCACGCGTCACTGCTAGGAATTCGGGAGAAAAAATCAACTTGTAGACATATTGGGTCAGTACTTAAAATGCTGGCAAGAAACCTTGGTGAAGAAATCTTTAATACAAAGTAAATAGGTGGTGTATTTTTCCAATTTTTTAAAATTTTATATTCTATTTCCGGGTTCAAATTCCTTGGATTTCCTGTTTGTGGTTGATTAATATTCAGAGGGCGGTATTCTGCCATGGTGCTTGACAAAGGACATTTTTGCCTCTTATACATGAAGTTCTCATGAAATACACGAGTAGATGACAATCTTTTTCATGGCAAATACCACCATTAACGGAACCATTTTGTAGTCTGTTTCTTGTTCACACATTCAGTTTCCGCCGTCCTTTAGGTGGATATAGCGCGATTCGGCTTTGAGATGTTGTTTTGGGTTGTTCCAATGATTATGTAAATCAGTGTTTCATTTCCTTTCATATGATGTTTTACCATTTGTGCAATAATTTAGCTATTCCACCCAGGTTTTCTGTTTACCAAGTGTTATGTATTCCATGGAGACAACATTGGTTCCAAATCAGTTTTATATACATCTGAACAAACTGCCTATGAAGTAAATAACTATTGGTGTGATGAAGTAACTATGGATAATGATGTCAATAGAGGATGCTGTGTGAAATATTGGAGATGCAACTCAAAAGTAAGAATAATTGAAGATTATTGGAGATACAACTCAAAAGTAAGAATAATAGAGGATTAGAATAAAGAAGATGAGAGAGGCAGGAGGTGGAGATTGATGGTGGTGAGGTGGAGATGGATGGTGGTTTTGGTAGAAGGGTTGGAGAGAGAGAGAGAGAGAGATGGAAGATGAGTAAATAAAGGTGGAAATGTTTTTATTTATTGTAAGAGGTAATTTAGTTAATCAAAGTTAACTAAAAATTCAATACAGTTATGTGGATCCTCAAATTTAAATTCATTTGGCAATCTGAAATTGTTGAAATTGGACCAACTTTGCAATATTGCAAACCACATGGACCAACCACACATCTAACTCTTTTTATAAAATTCAAATTGTTACATGTATACTTGTGTATTTGGTATTTCAATTCACTTTTAAGGATGGGTTTGAGATGGAGTTTTGGTTGATTAATTCTCAAAGAGGTAAATTTAACCACCTACGTTTTAGGGTGTGGTTTCATCTTCCTCGACCGCCTCCATCAGCCACATCATATCCACCTACATCATATCCACCTGATACCATGTTCCTTTCCATCCCTTAAAGGGGGTGGTGTTCCCTTTCTCCTCCAATCAACACATTTCAACACACAACACATCGGGAAGGATGGGGAGCATCCACCGAAGAAAACACTCTCTTCTCCACACCCCATGGCCTTATGACCATAAACAAGGACCATTGATACCCGGTGACAAAACCATCCGCCCAAAGATCATGAGTTACACATATACTAGACATGTATGAGACCAAATACGAGACGTAATTATACACTAAGAAACGATATGTGATTTTAGAATGATATAAACTGAAAATAACAAAATTTGTTTCAAAAGAAAGACTCAAAAGCTATGTAGTTAATACCTGATATATTAGTGATATATCGGTTATCAGTCAAAACATCGGTACGATAATATTGCCGATATTGACAGATATATCACTGATTTTCCTGATATCAGTACCTTTCTTCTTAGTTCTACCATTCATCTTTCTTCTTATTGCTGCTATTAGATAGCGTTCAGTATGTAGGAATGAGAGGTGGAAACCATTGCGGGAGATTGAAAAAAGAGTGTTTGGTTGGTCAATGGAATGAAATCGCCCATTCCAAAATGCATTCCATTCTTTCAAAATCATTCCATCCATCCCCTCTGTAATTTTTCCATTCATAATCCACCTCCACCATTCCACCACCCACCATCACTTCATCCCCCCATCATTTCATCCGCCCCCGCCATCATTACCTCCACGCCACCCACGCCACCCCCTACCCTCCACCCACCTCCGTCCCGCCACCGCCGTCGTCACCACCCAGTGTCGCCGTTGCCCACCTCCAATCACCGCCACCACCCACTTTCGATCATCGCTGCTGCCACCTCCGATCCGCTGCCGGTCGCCACCCACCTCCGCCAACTCTATCAACCGCCACCGCCGCTACCACCTACAACCACCGTCACCGTCGTTACCACCTCGGACCACCGCTGCTACCACCTCCGACCACCGCCGCCACCCACCTTCGACGTCACGCACCACCACCCGTTGTCACCACCACCCGCCGCCGTCTCCACCCACCACTGTCGCCGACCACCGCCCCGCTACAATTGCAACCCACAATCACCGCCCATCATTTACCACTGCCATCCGATTTTATTCCTTCGTCTTTTCTCGCGTACCAAACAACAAAAAGTAATGGTTCGTTCCTTTCTCACATGGTAACCAAACAAGACACCCAATGGTAACGATCAATTCCGTTACCTCATCCATTCCATTACCTCGTTCATTCCATTCCTCCGCTCATTCCAGTACCACATACCAAACAGACTATTAGTGTTTTAAGTCTTAATTGTTAGTTTTAGTGTTAAATGTTAGTGTTTTAAGCCTTAATTGTTAGTTTTAGTGTTAAATGTTAGTGTTTTAAGTCTTAGTCAGTTCCTACTTGCTACAATTTTTATGTTTGAAAGTTGCGAAAAGTTAATTTGTTAATGGTAGGAGAGTATACTAGATTGTTAGTGTTAAATTGCTATACATATATAAATTTAGCATGATATTAAAATTACCGATATCCCACCGCGATAACTGATATCTCAAATATCGGTTCTTGACCGATATCTGATATTTTACCGCATTAACTACTTAGCTCAAAAGTCTCATAGACTCAAATTATACTAATGTCTAAACTAATGGTGCACAAAAAACCTGAACCTGAACCTGTATCTATATCCGCTAAAAGAAAACGGAACCGAGTTTTTTTTAAACGGGTACCCAAACTTGTACCGACCCTACCCATAAGGTACACACAGGTATTACTTTCAGTTCCAAAACTTGTACCAGTGACCGGCCCGAAATTGCACCTAGTTATACCCTACAACCGTTTCGTAACTATATAATACCCATAACCAATTTTTTTTTTACCTGAACCATGTTTTTTTATACCCAAAATCCACATACATGTGTAGCCTAACCCATTAAAAAACTCCACCAGTATCCCAAAAATACCTGAAAATAGGGTAATAAAATACTCGGATATAGGTTACTCGATTCCATACCCTACTTGGAACCGATGACACCATGTATGGGTTTTGCAAGCCAATAATTGATTTCACACCTGACTTGGTTATGACCAATACCCGATTTCTCCATACCCGTACATGGTTCTATACTTGGAACCAGGTATTGAAACAAACTGGTTTGTTCACCTTAGAGCATTCACATTCCCTCCACCATTTCTACCTTATAATTACACCCATATTTCCTCTTTTCTTTTCAATTAATAATATTGTTTATATATTTATCATTACATTCTATTTCTCATGCATTCATAACCAATTTCAAAATATATTAAAAATTATAGAGAGTAAACAACGTCCTCCCAAATATATAGACGACAACAACATTTTCTCTTTCTGTAACTCACAACCACCTTTTATAATATAAAAAACACATTCATAATATTTGATGGAATAGAGCATTCACATTGGATTTTCATACTAATGTGAGTGAGTTCTCTATATTATATAGAGTGGTTGTGAGTGGTGAGCATTCATATTGGATCCTTCGTATTAATGTGACTGAGAGAGAGAAAATGTACTTTTAATCAGTAATTTGAAGAAAACACTATGCACCTTTATAAATTTTTAATATATATATATATATATTTTAATAAAAGTAAAAAAATATATTTGATTAAAAATAAAAATAATAATTTTTAGTATAATTACAATAGATGAATTAAAGAATTGTGAATGCTATTAGGCCTCATATAATAATGGACCAATTTTATGAGTGAAGCCCAAATACAAAACGAGGGTTCATAAAAGCCCAAAGCGTCTTTGGGGTCTATAAGATCCGAAGATACAAAGGGTGAAGGGGGACTGTTGTTATTTTGCAACGAGAGGTTTCTTGGAAAGGAGGAAAGAGGAAGAAGAAGAAGAAGCAAACACAGAAAGTATGGATCCGAAGGTGACCGAGGTCTCACAGCTATTTGAGCGATTCAAAGCTGCCTTAGTCCGTAATGATTTCGATACTTGTTCCAGACTTCTCTCTCAACTTAAGGTACCCTAATTTCACCATAAACCCTAATTATGTTTCTCTTTTTTTCAATATATGTGTGTTATTGTTGGTATGAAATTACAATCCGAGTAGGTTCGTTAGTCTATTTTATAGATTGGTAGCTGATGATATTATAAAGCCACGATGGAGATCTGAGAAATGGTATCGGTTTTTGTAATTGAGATGGTTGTGTTGATGCAGAGTTTGTGATAATGTAATTGTAGGCAAATAATAGATGGTTAAGAATATTCTATTTGCATATTCGCTTAATATCAAACTCACTGGAATCGGATCAGGTTTTCTCTTTGTTGTTACAGTAAAAGAAAACCTTGAAACTCTGATCTGCTATTGGATATACTATAATGGAACCGTTAATGCTAGGGCTGTACGTTAACAGAACCGTTCATATAAACAATTGAACAAAATATGCATGTCGTCTAGGGCAGTAGGGCATCCTAAACACTGGGAGTCAAAGGCGGAAGCCAAAAAAAGAGTGAGCCTGTAGGCGCTTAAAAAGCGCGTAGCCAAGACAAGCAAGGTGCACGATGGGAACAGGTCATTTATAGCTGTTGTTAGACATGTTTTAAGCTGGTTTAGGCTAGTTTAGACTGTTTTTTGGCTAGTTTAGGCTGTTTTAGACTACTTTTGGTCGGTTCAGACCTAAGTAGCACTGAACGGGTACGGGGACGATACGGGAACGAGGAACGGCAATAAAAATATAAAAATATATTAAACAAATTCCAAAAATACTACATCTTGCAAAGGTAATTAATTTCAATAATCAAATCATTTTCAAATTTCAGTTCATCTAGGGAGAGATCGGCAATCGATGGAGAATTAGAGATGATGAGACTTGAGAGTTTAGAGATTAGAGAAGCCGAATATGATAGGTCTATTTATTTAATGGCCGGTTGTGGAATTTAAAAGGGTTGAAACCCTAAAAATTAATGGAAACGGGCTGGATACTTCTACCAAATACGTGCCCGACATTGGAAACGTTTAGAAAACGTCCCTGACGAGTACCCACGGTGTTTCCGTCCCTGACAAGTACCCGAGATGGGTACAGCCACATAAATGGAGTCCCCGTGCTACATAGGTTCAGACCATTTTTGCATATATTGCCTGGTTCTTTTCAGGTTTTTTTGCGCCTTGCTGGTTTTGCTGCACTGGGCTGTGCGCCTAGGTGGCAGGCGTGCCTTTGGCTTCTTTGACCGCATCACTTAAACATGACGTGTCCTGGTTTGTCCTGCATATTACAACCACTGGGATGTAATAGACGTGTCTTGCATGAGTATATGCACTACAGTCTACATAAGCCCTTTGAGATCAGATATGTCTTGAGACAATTCTTGAACTTGAAGAGTTCCATAGCATCTACAAAAACCATAGGAAGGCTAATTTTTTTTAATTGGTTTGATTTGATGCCACCAATTATATAAAGAGGTTTTTTCCTCTATAAAAACGGTGCAGTAGAAAAACCCGGTCCAAAGCGTCATACCTACCAAGCTAAATGGGTTCAGAAAACTGGTGGTTAAGTAGTAAACACGGGTAGGGCTTAGAATTTTAGGGTTATGTTAAAGACCATGAATTTAAAATAGATCATAGGTCCCAAGGTATGACTGATTGATTAGCATAGTAGCATTCACATCTGTTGACTCAACTTTAATCTCAACTAATTTTCACCAAAGCTTACACCTTAAGAAATAATGGGAAATTTAAGTTGAGATATAGTATTTATATAGGTTGGTATGTTGATTTCACGTGTTCAAGATTGTATGTCATCCAGTTGCCAAAAGGAGACTGAACATATATCATTTCTTTATATCCTGTTTGACTCGTAGTAACCTAGAATATAATTTCTTAATTTGCAGATCTTGTTGATTGAGTTTAAGAGCCTCCCACCATTGTTTGCTGAAACTCCCAATGCAGTTCAAGAGTTAACTCTAGCAAGTAAGTATTCACTATGCTTTATTTCTTTTGTTATATTATATTGCTTACGATTAGAATAATGAACCGATATATTTGATAACAATTTCAGGGGATATATATGAGCATGCTGTGGTGCTTAGTGTAAAGATGGAAGATCAAGATGCATTTGAGAGAGATTTCTTTCAGCTGAAACCATACTATACGGATGTTGGGTAAAGTGTTACTTTCTATGGTTAACTGGATTCATTAGCATTACGGGTGATGATTCTAATTTTTTTTTGTTATGTTGTTGGAACAGCAATCGTCTCCCACAATCCCCCCAGGAGTACCCCATTTTGGGTCTTAACCTTTTGAGACTTCTGGTACAGAACAGAATTGCTGAGTTCCACACTGAATTAGAGTTGCTTTCAGCCAATGCTCTTGAGAATCCTTGTATCAAGCATGCAGTGGAGCTTGAGCAATCATTCATGGAAGGTGCTTACAACCGTGTATTGACAGCTAGACAGACTGTTCCCCATGAAACTTATGTTTATTTCATGGATCTCTTGGCAAGGACCGTCAGGTGAGAATTGCTTGATCTGCAATTCTAACATTATTTTCTCAATCCACATACTGATCTTAAATTTATTTGCAGGGATGAGATTGCAGGGTGTAGTGAGAAGGCGTACGACTCTCTTAAGGTTGAAGATGCTCGCCAAATGTTGTTGCTCTCATCAGACAAAGAACTTTTTGAATACATCAAAGAGGTATCCTTCTTTGTTTCATCTGGACATATGACAATTATCATGTCGTGTCGCGTTTAACCATGCAGTTTAATATTATAATATAACAAATATGAATTGTTGAGCAGGAGCATCCAGAGTGGGAGGTAAAGAACGGATGGTTGGTATTCAACAAGGCAAAAGAATCAGCAGCATCATGCAAGGAGATTCCATCTCTCCAGCTCATAAACCAGACTCTCAGTTACGCGAGGGAGTTGGAGCGCATTGTTTGATCATCCCCATTCCCCGTTCCTCAAATATCGAATTATAATGTTTCTTGATTTCGAAAAACTTGTTATTTGCTTTCTGGAACTCAACCAGGGACTGCTTTGTAATTTACTTATAATCTCTTCACTGCTTTGTGTTATTTTTAAAGTGGATTTGTAGTCTTGCTGGGACTTGTTTTCTAACGTAATCATGTATTTTTTAATCGAATCCAACAAGCCGGAAGTTGAGAACTTTGGATCACCTTTCATGCAGCCAAGCTCTTTGAATACGTCTTTAATTCTTCTAAATAGCTAATGGGTCGTCCACGAATTCCTTACTGTGGATATTGATCTCACCATCAAAGGAACTATGTCCTTTTGCTTAGAGATAGAACAAAGCGATTGATGGTCTGGTAAAACTTAAAAAGGCATTCCATGGGAAGTAAACGGCAGTTTTGGTCTCCGTTTTGATTTTCGTCAGTATTTTTGGAAATGACGAAAGAGGGAATACTTATCAAGCTTTTGGAGCTTGCACGTTTAGAAAAGTTTGACAATGCTAGGCATAAACATCATGTCCATACATTACGAGAATGGAAACTTGAAAAGTCAAATCAACTTGTTAAGTTTGGTGGTTTGAAGTTCACTTTTTAAGGTCAGTTGAGTGATCAACTTGTTTGACCCGTAAGTATGTTAGAGACGACTATAAGCCTGAAAAATCATAAAGCGTCACCAGAAGGAAGTTATATATCTACACACGGCGCAAAAAAATATATCCTAACACATGTAAATGGTGAATGTTAATAGTTCCAATCATGGTCTAGAGAACTCTCCACCAAACTATACATTTACTCTCTTGTTGCTTGGCTTCTCTATCTCTACCCAGTCCCACACTTTCAAATGTTTACCCTCGTGTTGAAGTCATGGTGAAACATAAACTACTTTTTGATTTCATAAAAATGTAAGGTGGTATGGTAAGCGGTTAGTGTAGAACGAAACAGCGGATGATCTTCCAAAGCTGACCTTATAAAGGTTCACCCTCTATGCTAGTGCATAAAGGTTGATCATCTGATGTCAACATGTATGGTTAAAAGTAAATTGTGTTATCAGTAAAATGGTTATTCATAACCATGTATAGCATGGACCGGTGTGTGACCAGCCAAAAACGAAAAGATGTCGAGTTTGTGGAAGTGTGGTATACTGTAATGTTTCGTGATATACTGTAATGTTTTGTTAGTTTTATTATATATGCATGCAATACTAAGTCCGAGAGGCGGAGACTAGCACATCGAATTCTTATAGAAATGAACATATAGTTTCTCTGTGTTTTGCTCAAAGTTTTTACTGTAACTATTTTTTTTCGTGAATTAGCTCGAAGTCATTTTCGTGTGACCAATATAAATGCTTAAATGCCGTTCAAAAAAATATAAATGCTTAAATACTACTTTTTTAATGTCTAAAACTCTTTATTTTTTTCTTGAATTAGCTCAATGTTATTTTCGTGCAACCCAATACACATAAATGCTTTAAATACTACTTTTAGAAAGTGTAACTAACACGATTCAAGTTATTATCAATGATTTTATTATTGATTATCAACTACCATCAAGACATATTACCAAGACTAACATGTATCGATAATTATGATATTACAGAAAGATGGTTTTTGGCACGTCTTCGAGATTTTTTTGAACGACCCTAATATAATCTTACTCTACCTACGTCTCAACTGAGACTCGAAGCCTCGACCCCAACACCTTTTAGATGAGTGGCATACACCTTTACACTGGGCTACTACTGCCAATGGTTTTAAGTCTCCTACATAGTCTCTTGAAAACATTATACAACTTTTACTACATATTAAAAAAAAGGGAAAATGTCACAAAATGGTAACCAAGTTTCAAAAGTGTTCTAATTAGGTCACTCGTATCGTTTTTGTCCCAATTAGATAACTTAACATTTAAATCAACTCATATCCTTTTTTCCATATGTCAAGAGAAAAATTGAGCATAAGATTCTATGGTCGGATTATTTTAATATATGAAATTTAATTTATTAAAAATAAAAACACTTTAATTACATTAAAAATTAAAAAATAAGTTAAAATCCACATCATCACTCGACGTTAGCATCAAATGAAAGGGAAAAAATAAACAAAAATCCGCATCACCAAGATTACCTATGAAATGGATGATAAAACCCTTAATTTTAATAAAAAAATGAATGTTGAGTGACCTGATTAGAACACTTTTGAAACTTGAGTGACCTAATTACAACACTTTTAAAACTTGGTTACTATTCTACAAAGTTACCCCTGAAAAAATACCGATAGTTTGAAAAAAGAACAAGTTGTAAAAAAGATAATAAAAAAAGCAGCAACTGCTGGTTGTGAACACATCAGCATCTCCAACATTATCTGCCCCCGTTTAAAAAAAGATATTTATGAGTCACTCTTCCACAATACCTTACCAACCCAAGTTACATCCAACCCGTGAAGAAACAACTTCACGCCTAAGAAGGCCAATATATGTATTGTATTCTATCAATCTTGAAGCTAGGATACCAATAAGGGCAATATGGGTATATAAGGAAAGATAGTGATATCTATAAGATATTTGGTATTCTTAATATATGTCTTTTAAAAGATTCCAAGCTCTGTTTATGGTCCGGTTCAATCGATTTTGATAAAGATTAAGAGATAGACGGCTAATTACAGTTGCGGAAAACAATAAACCAACATGCTTAGTTAGGTGGGTTGGCCGGACCGACTGGTTTTAGGGGTTTGACAATTTGGTTTTGATGGTTAAGCCGATTTTTCTTAAACATTAGTTTGTATTTCAATTTTTAAAATGATACATATGGTTTATGAATATGATACGTATACATAACTTCTAAATAAATAGAGTAAACTTCTGTTTGCTCTTTGTGGTTTGGTCGTTTTAATAAATATTTGAAAATAACAAAGGATTAAAGGCTAAATGACTGATTTGGTTTACATTGCCGGTTTAAAGTGCCAAACCGTAGATCAAACCTTTAATCCACCAAATTGCTAAAACTGGACAATCATCATCATCGTCATCATACTCAGTAAATCTCACAAATAGCAAAACTAAGGTAGAGTCTGAAGAGTGTAAGATGTAGACAATTTTTACTCTACTCCGTAGGGGTCCAATGAGACCCCCGACTATATAGTAGTTTTGTATCAAGCCTTGGACATGAGACACATAACACTCAGCAATCAGGACAAAGGTCGATTTGTGCATATACTCCCTTGTCTTTCGGCTATCAATGCCACCACATGATGTATGATTAGTCGTCCGACTCTTTTAATGTTATTTTCACGAAATTAGTAGAATAACACTAAAATTAGTGCAATTCATTTTTGTCCCATGAAGGCCCACACATATATACAATATATGCGTACACCGCAAGTATGGCGTTTAAAAACTGAACCGTATAGATTTAAAACTAGCGGACTAGCTTCAAGCCGAAAGGTTCAGTTGATTTACGTTTAGTGAACATCCTAGGCTTTACAACAAAGTCATCAATGCATCATTTCAATAAAGCTAGAACAGAGAAAGTATGCTCATTTTAGTAAAAAGCCTGATTCAACTGTATAAACACTAGCTCAAGAAACCAAAACGAAATCAAGAGTCATATATATTAGGTGATTTGTAGACCACAAATTAATTTGCACGCCACAAGATACAACTTAAAACGGTACGACAACATTAACAACAACATATAACGGTCACTGTGGTATGCGAAGTAATTCGGGTGGTGTTCAAATTACCTCTCATAAGTTACAGAAAGAAAAAGAAACAAAGTTTTGATCAACTCTACTGTAGTTTTAAGTTTAAAATTTAAATACCGAGATATGGTCATGAGCTACCATTGGAACTACTGTTACCACTTGACCACCTCCTGAAAGTGCAAGACACAAGACCCCTGCCACCGAAAATCCCAAAATGCGTCTTGAAAACAGACCCTCGGCCACTAGAGCTTGTAGCCAGTGGCTCAGGTTGAGCAGCAGCCACATGGCTCACTGTAGCAGGAAACTCCACAGGGTCTTCTTGTGCGCCACTTTCACTCGTGCTTGCATCCACATTTTCCGCTTCAACGTCCAAATTAACCACCAACGATCCCCTCCTCGCGCGCAGCCAATCCCCAATTTCGCCCGTAACATTCATACACTTCTTCACCTTTATCTTTACCAAATTCGGACACCCCCAAGCGAAAGCCTCAATCCCTTCATCAGATACAGGACATCCCTTAATACAAAGCTTCTTCAATGCAACACATTTTGATGCAATACATGCGATCTCACTATCCGCTACCGTCTCACTCCCACACAACGCTAATCGCTCCAACCTCTTACAATTCATAGCAATTTGTTCCAGACTTATCGAGCTCGGATTTATCCCGATCAAAACCAGCTCCTGAAGATTCATGCTGTTTTTCGCTATCGTTATTAACGCATCATGCCCTATCCTATTCGTCTTCCACCCATCAATATGAACCTTCCTCAAATACTTACACCGCGCAGCCACCGCTATCACTCCAGCATCCGTACAATCCGGAGTCTTAATAATATGCAATATTTCCAAACCCGAACAATTAGATAGCGCCAAAAGCCCAACATCACTCACCTGAACTCTCTCCAAATGCACTTCAACTAACGAAATATCCGAATTCTCCGAATTATTTATAATATCCGTATTATCAGAACCAGCAACAGTTTCCAAAACCCTATCCAAATCGCCTAAACACCGAATCAACTTCAACGTTTTCAGCTTCTTCGCACCGTAAATCAACGGTGTAAATAACTGGCCGTTATAAAGCTCCTTAAGATGAATCGATATTAAATTCGAAGCAGCGGAGCCGACACCAATCGGCTCCGCGGCTCCAACGTCGGTTACGCCACGTAACCGCTTAACCGAAAGTTCTTCAAGAGAACAACAGTTATCCAAAAACGCATTCATACCTTTAGCCCCAAACATACAAGATCCACACGAAAACTTCTTCAACTCCTTACAGTTTTTTACCTAACGCTGCCATACCTATATCGGTAATTTCACGGCATCCACGGAGTTTCAACCGCGTGAGTTTCCGGCACCGGAAAGATATTAAAATCAAACTGTTATCGTCTACGCTAACGGATCTACGGTCGCATCGGAGAGAGAGTTTTGTAACGGAATCGAACCGTGAAAACATTGAGGATACGAAGGGGATGAGTTCCGCTTGTGCGTTGAGTGCGAGACGTTGGCGGCTCTGGCCTTCGACTAGTAGCCATCGTTTTGACACCAGCGAGCAGCGTTTCCGGTCGCCGGAGTTTAGAAATTGGAAAATTAGGGCTAAACAATCGTCCGGAATTTCGGAACTGTAGTCGATGTAAGAACAGGTTGCGGTAGGAGAGTTAACGGTTTCTGATTGGACAGAGGAGGATGGTGGGAGAGTGGTTGACCGTCGGAGGATTGACGTTGACCGTGGCGGCGACGGTGAATGGGAGGAGGATTGGCCCATTATTATTATTAATTTTTTGGGTGGTTTGTGGGAGGGATTTATGGGTGTGGATTCGGGGGTTCGTGGAAAACGGGTTGGAAGAAATGGGTTTGAATGAAACGATGTCGTTGCTTACAGCCGACCTTGCGTCAAATGGGGCTGGGTGGGGTGAATGAAAGACTTTGGTTTATTCCCATTTGGAGTATGGAATATGATATGTTACTAGATGTTAATATAGAAACATGCCAAACAATTTCTTTTGGTCCTTTAATAATCCGAAGGTTAGGTTTTGACCTATTCTTTGGGTTTTAGTTATATATATGTTTAACATATATATATATATATATATATGAAGAGAAGAGAAAACGTTATGCAGTACGGGAAAGGGGTTTTGTGTGACTGGACCTGACGATAAGTGTTGTTAGATGGTAAAATGAGTTAGTGAGTAAATGAGTGCGTTGTAATGAATGCGTACGTGGTTGGTTAGTGAGGTATTTATGGCAAACATGCTAATGATAGTGTAATTGATGAGGTGTGGTTGTAGTGTTAATCTTTTCTCGTTTTCATGGATGCGGCACGTTCTTCCTTTGACGTGCTGGCTTGATTTGGTTATCGGTATGCTTGCATTTAAAGGTATAGGTGATGACTTCACATTAAATGTGCGCTTGACTAGTTTCAAGTCATGACTTTGCAAGTTTATACTTTTATATGGATTGTATAGCTGATATGTTTAACTTTGTTAGTTATAGCCTTAAGGTATTGTATACGGGCATTATTGACCTATGATTTATCCGAGTGTCGTGGTTCGTTTATATACGGAATTATGGTGAGTCTATCTGTGACGTTTCTCACGATTATCATACGTCTTATCCAGATATTAATATCTGGTTACAGTCATTGTTACTGCTTTTTGTCTTTATTATTATTGTTACAGATTATCATGGCGTGGTAGCATACACACGTCAGCCATGATTACTGGTTATAAATATCGGCGATCTACCGCTAAAAACGTCCGAATGTATTTAAATTATTATTTTAATTTCTTGAATCGGTAAAATCATTAAAATTTAATTGTATACTTATTTAAATAGGAAATGTAGCAAGAACATTGATTAATCTAGTTCAACTCGGACCAAAAGTAGCAAGTTGGAGGGTTCAATTTGCATGTGTAGTAGTAGAAGTATTGATGTTTGACTTTTGAATACAATTGGAGAGGTGAGAGGTCATCATCTTGACCAGCCTACCAAAAAGAAACGAAGAAAAGGTCATCTGAAATTTCAACTTCAGAGTTTGTTGACAGCCATTTCCTTTACCAAAATATGGCATCATCTTTTCAAATAATTTAAACTCTTAATTACATCTTTTGATTGTTATTATAACTAAATAAATGTTTATTTGTTCGCCACCTAAACATCATGATTATAACTTATTTAGAGTAACCGACAATATATTTTTCATAGTTTTAGTCTTTGATAATTGAATAGATAAAAGGATTTAATATGTATAGGGATAAAGTGCTGAGATATTAGCCAATAGTTAAAATATGA
Source organism: Scalesia atractyloides (assembly GCA_947069175.1). Lineage (NCBI taxonomy): Eukaryota > Viridiplantae > Streptophyta > Magnoliopsida > Asterales > Asteraceae > Scalesia > Scalesia atractyloides. The sequence continues at coordinate 19,464,247 of CAMTDV010000014.1, read as the reverse complement.
TTCAAATTAAAATGTTAAAAAGTAACTTACTTGATTAACACAATGGGAAATAGACTAAAAACATAATCATTGATAACAGATAAAAGACACTATGGACAACAGACTAAAACACAATGGACATAAGTAAAACACAATTAGTATCAAACTAAAACGCAATGGAAAGTGGACTAAAATCACAACTGATGACAACAAATAAAAGACATAATGAACAACGGACTAAAACACAATGGACAACAGACTAAAAACACAATGAGTAACAGACTAAAACACAATGGGCAACAGACTAAAAACACAACGAACAAAGACTAAAACACAATGAACAACATATTAAAATATAATGGACAACAAAACAAAAACACAATGGGCAACATATTAAAACACAATGGTAGTAGACTAAACACAATGATTAGAACCTATAACATAATGTATAGAAAACCCACCCAGTTGAAAAACACAATAATCAGACTTAATAACACAATGTATAGAAAACCTAAATATAACACCAGCTTCTGTGTCATACATTGTGTTATAGATTCTGATAAAAAACCAACAGACAAAACACAAATTAACATTGTGTTATAAGTTTTGATAATAGCATAATGTATAGAAGCCCTAGTAAAAGCGTAATGACCAAAACACAGTTAAAAGACACAATGACCGGAACCTTTAACACAATGTAAAGAAAACCCAATAAAAACTAATATTAAAGATAAAAAAACCATGTTATTATGGTGATTTTTTTAAATGTCGTGTAAAAAGGTTATGGACGTTTTAAATTGATGAGGAATTGTATATGTCTTTCATGTGAAGAGAGATAGAGTCAATAAATGTAGGACATCCTTTTATGCCATTCCATTATTTTTTCCCTGCAACTAATCTCAAAACCCTCCAAATCTGTGTACTAAAATTCTTTTTACACTTCTTATTTAGTTTACACTTTGTATTTTATCCTACCTAATGAAGAAAAGCAGTAAATCTTTTAGTTACACCAGCAAAAAGGTATATCTCTTGTTGTACGCATAATCTCTTCATTAATTAATTAACAATATGCAAAATCATTTCGAACATCATTAAAAGACTAAAAAAGGACAGAATTCATGTCATCAAAGGAATGCTAACCTGATCGTATTGTGCGTTTACAAAGGAGGAAGATGATGCGTAAAGATATATAAAATAAAATTTAAACATAAACAATAAAACTGATAAAAACTGAAGTAGATATAACATAATTGAACAATGAACATTATAATAGACGATAATATGTTTTGAAAGCAAACCTGCGAGTGAATCAGTGGAAAAAAAATGAGTGTTTTTCCAATACTAGAATAAGGGATTGAAGCTAGGGTTTTGTTGCGTTGGCAAGAAAATGAGTCAAGAAAACCCCAAATGTGGATATATACCGGGATAAATATTAGGGTCGGGTAAAACGATTTGGTATCCACAAAGAAACAAAAAAGAAAAACCCGATAGAGTTACCGCCCAACAGAATCTAGGGTTGGCTGATCAAGTGACACGCGACCCAAATCTATCCTTATTTGTTATATATAATAACAAATTACTATTTTCTAATACTAAATCCATCAACTATCATATCAATCAATGAAGAATGATGTACCAATTCCATCAATTATCGTATCAATTAAAAATGATATAATACACAAGCGTTAATTTCTCACATGATATAATCTAACACGAAAGTAGATTTTTGGTTGTGATGTATGTTTCGTTTAATAAAGAAGTAATGTTCAAGTTGACTTTTTAAAATGTTTCCTTAAACCGATATGTTCATGTTGATATTCTTAACTTGTTAATTAAACAAATAGTTTATCATCGGTTTAAAAGTGGACTAAATAAGAGCATTCACGCCACTTTCCTTATACTCATTTCAACTATAAAGTTTAAGAAAACTAATTAAAAATATCACTCAATCTCATTCTTTATCCTTAGACTTCACAGTGTGATGGGCAAGGGGGCAAAGCCCTGCCAACTAGGCTTTGAGGGCTTTGCCCTCCTGTCGCAACCCCCGACCCCTACTCCGGGAGCGGGAGCCGCGAGACACAGAGCTGGTGGTATCGGTGTTTATTAATTTGGCAGCGGAATTACAACATCGGGATCGTAGTTAGGAAATAATTTATCAGAGTTTTAGAACACCAAACTTTTATATTACACAAAATGGGATAAAACCCAAGTTTCAATTACAATACATTTGTAGGGATAAACCCTGACTTATGGAAAACATAAACTCCGTTTATTTAGGTAACTTTTATAGCCACTTTTCTAAGCCTTCAGTGCTCTCCAGCTGGCTTCTATCAGCTTCACATTAAGTTACTTGAAACGCGTTTTAAAAAGATTTTATCAGCAAGAAATACTGGTGAATACATCCCAGTATAATCAAAACAAGTTTTATAGCTTTATAGTTATTGAGAGCATCCGCATTTACAATGTTTATATCTACAACATTACCCAATCAGTACTGTCACTCCTGACTTGTGGGTCATGTTACCCATTGGCAAAAATCCATTTGTCCAACGGTAACAGATTCAAATTTCATATACAAAACCCCAACATACCGGCAATAATTGTAGAATACATATACTCAATCACTGTTAAGCATAATTAAAATATTTTGACTCACAAAAAAGTTTACAAAAAGAGAATGTACTCCCTTTGAAAACTAAGGTATTCCTACGGAGTTCCTGGTGAAAATCTTGATAACTTCCTGGAATTTCTATTTAAAACATACAATGCACATGCGTTAGTAAAATAACCTAGGTCACTTTTAGCCATACAACCGAGACAGAACCCCGGCGTGCGTAGTCAGGCAGGTCCTTGACATGCGTCAGTGGGTCCTAAATCAATCGGGTAGGATAACCATACAACACAAGATAGAACCACAACGTTCTCAGTCGGGCAGAGCCTTGACATGCGTTGGCGGGTTCTAACTCGGGTAGGGTAACGAATTAGTGATCGGGGGTTAAGATACTAACAGCGGTCAGCGCTTCGCAGGTTTAGGGGTTTAGGGGGAGGGGGTTTCGACAGAAACAGAGATTTAGGGAGTATACGAATGATATTTTTGATCGCAAATGAGCAGAGACTTCAGTCCCACGCTGCTCTATTTATACCCGATTTTGACCTCCCCCGCGCGTCGTCCTCTTGCGTGGCTCCTGAGAGGCCTAGCTAGGCTAGGTCAGCCTCCTCATCAGCATAGCCTTGCCACATGGCGCGAAACGGTGACACGTCACCTGGACATCTCCCGCGCGTCGCGACAGAGACACCAGTCTCTGGCGCGTGGCGCCTGGGCTGTCCAGGTGAGCCTGTCTCGTTTTGCGTGTTGCGTCTCGATTCGCTTGTCCAGTTTGTCGTTTCAGCTCGGTTTAGGGTGTTTTGGAGAGTTGTTACACCTCCAAAGCCCAAAAGGGAGGTGTCACATGTAACATTTGTAAAAATCGGGTCACCAAAACCCGCTCCGTTTTGTAATCTTGTACCAAGTTATAAAAGTTGCGTTAATTATTTATGATTATTTTGAGTTAAAACGATACATAATTAATAAATAAACTAAACTATAAAAATTATATTTGATAAAAAGTTAAAATAAAACAAATAAAAAATATTTGAAGCTGCCGGGACTCGAACCCGGGTCAGCTGAGTCGCTACAACAAACTTAACAATCATTCCCTAAACCACTCCGCCACAATGTGTTTTCTGTTAACTCTAGGAAAACAAATGACACTTATACACAAACTCAGTTTAACCGATGATACCATCTGAAAACCGGTAATCGGCAAACCAATCGTCAAATCGATTGTTTACCTCACAATTTCAGTTATAACCGATGTGTGACGGTTTCCAATCAAGTTAAAATTGATTGAACTTTAAGTCTCATCATTTTCGGTTTTTGAAACCGAAAGTTCATCAAGGTTCTAATTTAATTCAAGCTCCAGATCATTCTCACGATTCAGAACTATCACAACAATACTCAATTTCATTTTCGTCGCATTTTTGAACCATAAGATCTTCTGAATCAGTTCGCCGGAAAATTTCTGCAAGTCACCGGAAAACCGGGACTCACATTCTCACGGTAATTCCTCCGACTCTTTCTGTTTAAAACATGTGATTAATCAGTCTCTAACACAACTCCATCATCAGAATCGATCCTAGTCAACGTTTATCGAAAATCTTATCTTCGCCGGAAAGTTTCTGAGACTGCCGGAATCACACTGTGAACTGGTATGATATCCTAAACTTCTTTTAAACCTTGTTTAAGCGACTCAACTTCATGAATAATCGATCAACGCTGTTAATTGGTTTCAACAGCCGGAATTCATTTCCAGTACCGACGAACCTCCGCCGGATTTCTGTGATAACATCAATCGGTATATTCTTTTCCTTAAACTCTCTCCATTCTCTACTTTTGAATTACTGTTAATGTCTGAGAACTTTATAAATCATTAATCAATCATAACCAGTCGAATTATGCTGTCTATGTAAATCGGCGAAGTAGATGAAGTTATAACAGAACATAAGATTAATTTCACACACACGTCCCGAGTTCGATCCTTGCTACACGCACGCCTTGTGTAATAACATGCCTTTTGATCAAGAACTAAACCGGGTTAAAACAGATAGTTGTTAAGTATAATAAAAACCAAGAATATAACCGGGTTAGACACACAGTCCAGCGGTGGACTGTGTGCAACATGAACTTCACGTCGCGCGTTCGAATCTTGTCACGAGCACCGGTTCAACTGAATTAAAACGTTTTTGCAAATAAAGGAATTTTCGGTTAATTCAAATAAGTATATAAATATAATTAAAAACGAGTTTATAACGGGTTAAACACGTAGCGCAGTTGGTAGAGCTACGTGCACGCGAACGGAAGGTCGCCGGTTCGAATCCCACCCGGCGCAGAATTTATCTGCTGACCGAACCGGTCAACGGTCAACACTTAAAAAAATATATTTTTTTTATATTTTTATTTATTTAATTTAATTTAAAAATCAATTAAAAATACTTAAAAATAACATTTTTAAAGATAGAAAATAGCCATAAACTCACAAAAATATATCTAAAAGTTTCATTAAAATCCTTAATAAAATCCATCCACCTAATATAATATTTTCCATTATTATTTAGGTTAGTATTCCTCGTCGATCCGCTCATCTAAATCGTGCGCATCTCACCATCTCAAATTCAACGCACCCAATGTGAGTGAACCTTTCAAATTCCCCGTTTTAATCACGTTTTTGGGGTGTATCATGTGTCTTTGTTTATATACATATTATAACTAAACTATTGTGCATACATCATATCATGACATGTGTATTTGCCGAGGCCGCCGCTCCCCATTTATGAGGTTTGAGCTTGTTCCCCATTTAATTATGCGGTTGAACCTGGCGTGCCCGCATACGATCGCCTCCGTTTGATTGAGCCTTGATCGCACAGTTCATTTTACATTTCCAGTACATGCAATACGATCGGCTCCGTTTGATTTTTTACATTTCCAGTTCATGCAATACGACCGGCTCCGTTTGATTGAGCCTTGATCGCACAGTTCATTTTACATTTCCAGTTCATGCAATACGATCGGCTCCGTTTGATTGAGCCTTGATCGCACAGTTCATTTATGTTAGTTATCGTATGATGTTCGTATATTCATGTATGCTATCAAGTGTTATTGTATGTTATAATTGTAACTGCTATTTGCCAATGCTTGGTTACTTACATTTGCTCTTTTATGATTATGCACAATATTTCATTGATAAACTAACCATAAAATCATTATCAAATGTTTATCTAATAAGGTTCACTCGCCAACTTATGTTGACCCAAAAACTCCCATTTTACACATGATACAGGTGAACCAGCAGCAGCTAGGAACACATAGGACCTGGATTAGAAGAATAAAACGATTTAGTATTGGGATTGTTATGTTTGTTTATTTCCTTTGTATTGAATGAACATGTTTGGATGTTTGAGAATGTAACTTTGACTTTATTATTTATGAAACATAATAGTAAATGTCATGTGCTTTGGTGATAACCCAATTATGCCCCGACTCTTATTTTCGCTGCGGGTCGGGGTGTGACATCACACCCCGAAAATCGCAGCGGAAGACAAGCATGGTGATGACGGAGGTCGGCAACCAACAATTATAGGGAAAACATAGACAATTATTTAAATAGACAAAAATAGTTAAAAGTTATTACAATCGTCCAAAATGTATTGATTAAAGTGTTTATGTTAAAGTTCCATCTTGTGGACTCATGACACAAGTTTTATTATTGTCCATTTTGAGTTGCCCTAAACCCACTTCAAACTCCGAAGCCACTTATGTACCTGAAAAACACGTTTTAAAATATCAACACAAAGTTGGCGAATTCACGAGTTTTACTTACTTTTAAATATCAAAATATTTATTCTTGATTTCCATTTTGAATAACATGATACCATTAGATCGACATGTAACATCGTAAACTAGCTAGGAATACGAAATAATGTTCGCAACCAAGAGCCCATAATCAAAACCAAACCTTATTCGTTTCCTATATTCTTCTTTTCAACATATATTCCTTGTCTTTAATGATCGGAGCGACCGATCGACAAGCTTGGGGTTTGTCAAAACCCAATAGATCTATCAATATATCCTGTGCCCTCCAACCAAGAGGTTAATGATTACAGCGGCGGGAAAATGTCCACGGATACACCCTCGTTAGGGTAACTTAAGGCCCTTACTCAAGGCCAACATAGGTTACATTTCCTTTTGTCATCTTTTGATCATATTAACTCAAGATACTTTACGTGTTTCTCCCAAGAAATGTAAAAACATAATTTAAAAAGGGGCCGTGAACTCACCTTTGGGTGCGTTAAAAGTTTTGCTATCAAAAAGCCCAAATCAATAGGTATTCACCTATTAGGGCCCTATATACAAGGCACACTTTCATATTAATCTCAAGTCTACTAACGAAGTTGTTCACTCAACCCTTTAGACTTATATAATAGTTTTGCATATTTGACTTGTTAATTAGACAACCCGTTGGTGACTACAATCCTTATGGTTATATTTTCTTACTTTCTTAGTGTTCAATCATATCAATATGAAATATAATTTTTCCCTCTAAATATTTACCCAACAACACATACCAACACATACTCATTTACACCAAGTTTTATTATAACGATTTCACGTAACTCAATCCATGCTTAAACATCCTCACACTATAATCACACAATACTTAATCTAATCACATAATCCACATAACTCATCCAAATAATCATATTATATACCATCATCATCACACAATCATGCTTCAACAATATGATATAGTTTCAACATAGCAAACACAAAATGTATCATGCGTTCATATTAGTCACTTTTCTTGTATTAATCATTCCATATTCATCATGTAAGACCAAAATACATCTTATATCATCATAAACTCATGTTATATCTCATCTTATCATTTTACACAAGTTTATGTCACCTAGTTCACATATGCATAGTTATGTCCATTTTTAACACTTTCGCATAGAACACATCAAACATGGACACATCATAACATATACTTTAAGACCTGTTATAACATCATTTAATATGCCTAAATTTTCTGTTATAAATCAGATTTATAATGCATGCTTCTATCATACCCAAAATTGACATTTTTACGCCTTTTTAGGCCTATAATGACCACATAAGCAATCCAAATCATCTTGATCATATTCCAAACTTATAATCTGATTATTATAGACAATGTAACATGTTTTTACCACCATACTTTCAGATCTAAATAAATCACTCATTTACCATGGTTATTATCGCCTTTTTACACCATTTAAGCATGATTTACTAAATTGTAAGCTTCCAACTCATGGTTATCATAAAAATTAGTTATGACCTGTATATCATATACAAAATATCACCATAACATCACCATATTCTCAGTTCACCATTATTCTCTTCATGCATGTCATAATCCTACATTAATCTTGCATTTTCCACTTAAATCAAGCATCATACACCCTTCTAACTTAGGGTTTTTTCATCCAAACTTATCATCAAACATTTTTAGACCATAAATCACTTCAAATATAGCATGAAACTTAGATTATACAAAACCCCTAATTTATCACTTTGCATGTCACTTTTATCACCATTTTAAGCATCATTTTAAGTCATAAACGCTACCATTCACACATCTTTCAATCAAGAATCATTTACACACATCATAACCTTCAAAATTTCTTATTAAAACCCTAAACTTACTGATTTGATTTATTCATTAAGAAATCCTTCTTGTTTGGTGAACAACTTCACTTCACTTTTAAACAAACTACAATCTCAAATCTTAGGGTTTTGAGAGATGGATTACCTTAAATGAATGAAGTAGGGTTTTCTAAGAGTATGAGGGCTCCTTGGATCTGATTTCTCCTTGTTGATCTTCTATGGGTGCTTGAAACCTTCAAGGAATTGCTCAAGATCTTCAAGTGTGTGTAAATGGAGGTGTAAGTGAGGGGTTTTGATAGAAGATGAAGTTGAAACAAGTGAGGGAAAAAGGAGGAGGGTTGGGGACGGTTTTAAAGAGGGAGGAGAGAGGATAGATGGTGTCTTGGAAAGGGAAGGAAATGATTAGGAGAAAGGGTGTGGTTTTGGGTTAAGTCTGTAAGAGGTTTTAATGATTTTTGAGGGATTTTAGAGGATTTTGTAGAGATTTTAGGTGGTGTGGGCCCCATGGCCGAATTTTTATACATGGGAGGTTATTTAATTTACTTATTTTTTATAAATAATATTCTTGTATATTTTAAAAAGTCTAGCAACTTTTATAAAAGTTGGGGGCCCTAATTCGCTTGATTGCCTTGTTAATTATGGAATAATATTCATGTTTTAATTCCATCATAATTTTACTAATTAGAATAATACCGGATGTTTAGTGGTGTCTGGGTTTGCTTAGGACTGCTAAAAGTCTGTCACACAAGCAAATTTCCGGACAATTTAGACAGAAACCACCAATTAAGGCGTATGCGCTTTTCTTCTAAATTTCCCCCAATGACTTATAATTCCACCTTATATTAACATGTTAGGCACATTCATGGGCTTCTAAATACTAACCAGGTCATCACCAATATTCGTTACGGGTCTGTCGTCACTTTAAAAATACGGGAATTCTAAAATTTCAACTTTTGCAAATTCCATTACACATTTGGGCTTTATAATTTTTAATAGGACTTTAATCACACATAAATAAATATTATTGCACCAATTTATAATAACATGTTTACAATTACAGTACGGATAGAAATCGAAAAACACGGGGTGTCACAGGAGGGGGCGGTGGAAGGGAAGGGGCCAAAGACAAATGGACTAAAGATGTCAAGTGGGAAGAGTGAAGGAGAAGGGCAACACCAGGGAAGATCTAGCCTTGGGTGGGGAACAACGCCCCTTTCTTCTAGATGGGCTGGTGTTCTCAGCTGATGGGGCTTGACCCCTCCACACCGAGCGGTCTTATACCTCGTCCATATACCTTTAAAGAAGACAAAAGTAAATTCATACATTAAAGAGTAAACTGTCATTTTGGTCCTTGAGGTTTGGGTTGTTTTGCCACTTTAGTCCAAATCTCAAACCTTTTGCATCTGGGTCCCTGTGGTTTCAATTTTATTGTCATTTTGGTCCAGAAGCAAAACAGTTAAGATTTATAAAAAAACCCTGGTTTTTTGTCCTTTTCTGAAGGGCATTTTGATCATTTTAAACATTAATATACCCAAACACCCTTAAACTCTGCACACAATCTCTCTCTAAACACCCCCCTTCTCTCTCCCCTCTCTCTAAACACCCCAAAAACAGACCTCTGCACTCTCTCTGAAGAAATCAGTGGGCGTCGATTACTACAACATCCTGAAAGTGAATCAAACTAACGGATGAAGATCTGAAGAAATCATACAAAAAACTCGCGATGAAATGGCATCCAGACATGAACATCGCATCATCAACCGATGATAAAGTCGCTGAATCGAAGTTTAAACAGATCTCGGAAGTGTATTACGTTCTATCGGATCCGAAAAAGCGTTAGATCTACGATTTGTACGGAGAAGGATTGAAATCTGGAGTTTATGATGAATCGTTGATGTCACCGACGGTTTCTAATGGTACGAATAAGAGTAGATCTGGTGCGAGGTTTAGGTTTGATCGAGAGATGCAGATGAGATATTTGCGGAGTTTTTTTTATGGATCGGAAGGTAGGGTTTCGAATGTGAAGAGTGAGAAGAAGATGAGTGAGAAGACGAAGAGTGAGAGGAAGGCGGAGACGGTGGAGAATAAATTGAGTTGTAGTTTGGAGGAGTTGTATAAAGGATTGTGCTTGATGATAACGTGTATGCATGTTTGATTTGTTGTTTTTTTTTAGTTTTATCTCCAATTATGCTTTAATTTGAGCATAAATTTACTAATTGACCCTGTTTATGAACAATTTAATCCAGTTTTGTTTTAATTTGAGCATGAATTTACTAATTTACTTTTGTTGATGAACAACTGTTTCATCTTTATTTGCCCTAAGTTGATTATGAATTCACTAATTGAGTTTCATCATGAACATGAATTAATGAATTTTATTAATTGAGTTTCATGATGAACAATTATCTCCAGTTTTGAGTTCTGTTTTTAGGGTGTTTATAGAGAGGAGAGAGAGAGAAGAGAGACAAAGGGGATGTTTAGAGAGAGAGAGAGAGACTGCAAAGTTGTAGGGGTGTTTGGGTATATTAATATTTAAAATGATCAAAATGCCCTTCAGAAAAGGACAAAAACTAGTTTTTTTTAGAAATCTGAACTGATTTTGCTTTTGGACTAAAATGACAATAAAATTAAAACCACAGGGACGCAGATGCAAAAGGTTTGAGATTTGGACTTAAGTGACAAAACTGCCCAAACTTCAGGAAACCAAAATGGCAGTTTACTCTACATTAAACATATTAAAGCAAAACCATATATTTTTATGGAAAAGAAATGGAATATGGAAGGGTTTTAAACAATGAAAGATAAATTTATGGAAAGTGAATTTACGTTAAATTATATGAATTATGATAAAGAATGGTATGTGAATGCTCTAAATAAAATCATTTATAAGGTTTACCATCAGCCCGTTTATAACAAGTCAACTTGTTTATGGACCCGTTTACTACTTGATTACAACCCCTCCCCGGCTACCCATTAGTATGTTACCATTCGAATGAGCAAATGTGTCGTCATTATCCAAAATCTGACAACAGACGTCAAATTTACTAGAAAGATAAAACCTTTTAGCGTAATTGAATTAATTTAGATACATCTTTTAATTTTACCATCGTTAAACCTAGAAAACAAATCATATCACATTAACTCAAAAGGTCACAATTGCAATTTAGTCTTTAGTTTTCAGAAGTAACATTAATTGCCATTATTTTCAACATATGATTATGACATACAAAAGCGATATCCTTCAAAAAGTGAATCTGTCAATCTCAACTTAGCTTTCCTCTAAGCATTCCAAGCCCTTAATAATTTTCAGGAATAAATGGGCCCGTTTTGTTTTTATAACTAAGAGACGGGCCTGATGTTTTTAAAACTAATAAGTGGGCTCAATTATCTTAGGCTTAGACGCTTAGACTTGGTGTATATTTAACAGAAAAAATGGGCTTAGGATTTTTTTTCTTCATAGATATGGGTCTAACGTCTAAGTTTAATTGGTTAAAGTTAAACGAGGTGTTTTTTTTTTGTTTATTGAACGCTTAGCATATATTATAACTAAAATATACTATACATATATATCAAGTTGACTAGTAACAAAACTGTGCTTAGCATATATTATAATTAAAATATACTATACATATATATCAAGTTGACTAGTAACAAAACTGTACATATCAATATATTGTTAACAAAAGTTTTGACTATTTTCATAGAACTAGAAAGATTCCCACGCCCTACGTGACGGTGGGAATTCAGATTCATTTCGTGTCAAAACAGTTTCAGTACTTTGTATAGAAATCGAAAGATAAACCCTAAAAAACATAAAGTTGATATTACATAAGAAAACAAATTACCTCTAGTAAGGTTCAACTCACATTACATCATGGAGAGAAAGTATGTTAAAAATATTCCATTAAGTTAAAATGTTACCCAATATCGAAACACTTTATTTGCTCATCAAATTTGAATAAAATTTGTATGAAACATAATGAAAAAAAAACGTCACTATGTATATATAAGGATTAGATCGTAAGTAAACTACAAAAGGCTTTATCAAAGAACTATAACCGAACCATTACAAAAGGCTTTATCAAAGAACTATAACCGAACCATTAAAATAGCAAAATGTGAAGTATTTTTTATATGTGTAACTCTAATTATTTTTTTTGTCCATTTCTTCGAAATTTGTCAATGTTAATGTTTCAATCTGTCTCAAAATAATTATATACACTCTTAAAAACTATATTCACAAAACTTAAAAGAGAATATTGTATTGTTATTTTTGTTAACGCCCAACTAACAAGATTATTTGAAATGTGAACTTAAAAGAACAACATTTCTTGAACAAATCTTTAATCCGAACCTATTTAAAATATGGATTTGTTGGCAACTTGAAGATGTCCCAAAGTTTACAGTAAATGAACATGTATTAAATTTTTTTGTTAATAATAGAAAATAAACTCCACTTTGGACCTCAAAATGATGATGTTTCAACTTAGTTTATCATGGTAAACTTGTAGAAACACTCTTAGAGGTTATCGCAAAACAGGAGAAGCAAGAATCCATGAAGAAGAGAAAAAGAAAGTGAGCTGAAACTCACTTTTGCACTTGGAACAAATTTGACCAGAGTTGCAAATCTAAATGTTTGGGAGAGTTTAGAGAGTGATTTGAGAGTGTGAAAAGTGAGATGGAGGTGTGGGAGGCTTGGTTTTATAGTTGAGGATTAGCGTTTGTGTTGTTAACGAGTTGTGTAGTGATTGGGGGTTGAAGGATGTGACAAAACAAGCCAATCCCAAACCAGCTAACAACTTTCTGCGGATTATGGGGTCTCGCGTTGCGCGAGGGAGTGTTTTCTCCGAAGTTCGTTTGTTTTGTTCATATTCAGCCCCTGGACTTGATTTTGATGTTATTTTGGGCTAGAGACTTATGTTTTAACAGGTTTTTATGTATTTAGGGTATATTACAAGTATGTATAATGTGAGAGTATGTATGATTGACATTCTAATGATCATGTAAACATAACGTATGTCTTGGTTTTGTGTAAAATGTAAATTTCGTGATTGATTACGTATTGTGCATGTATGAATAAACAGGTTGAATAAAATGTGATTTCCATCAATCAAACGTCTCGGATTATAATGATTGAAACGGGATACGATTACAGTGCAAAAATACGGAACGGTACAATGATGATGTCTCTTATAGCCGATTGAATTGGGAATACCGACCGATTTAAACTAGTTTTAAAACATTGTTCACAGGTTACAACTCATCACAAAACACAATTATCTAAAACATATAAACGGAAAAAAAATTGATGGATGGGCTTAACGAATTTAAACTTTTAGAATTAATAGCTTCAAAGAAAAATAAAAATCAAAATATGTAACTTACCATTTTAAGACTTTTTATCTCTAAAATTTTAATATTAACCTATTTTATAAAAAAATTAGAGGCTAGAAGCTAAACATGTTAACCTACTTATTAAACCAGTAGTGTTTAGTTTTACCCATACATTGTATTTTAGTAGTTAAATTAAGGGATATTGGATTTAAATAACCTCAACTTTCACCAATTGGCCGATAACACTCTCAATTTCGATTTTTCCACCAGCACTCCCAAGTTTCAACTTATTGGCCGATAACACTCCCTAACTAACTGAACCCTAACACAATTAGTTTTTGCTAATGTGGCATCCGTGTGGCCATTTTTTGCTAACGTGGAAGTTGATGTGGTATTTTTATGACGTGGCAGCTGATGTGACATTTTTTGATGACGTAGCAGTTGACATCAACTAACTGTGTTAGGGCTCTATTAGTTAGGGAGTGTTATCGGCCAATAAGTTGAAAGTTGGGAGTGCTGGTGTACAAATCAAAAGTTAGGAAGTGTTATAAGGCAATTGATGAAAGTTAAGGTTATTTAAACAAATATCCCTTAAATTAAATGTTATCCTCTTTTTTTTGCTTTTGAACAACAATTTATTTAACATAAATACTACCTAACTTCCAATAAAAAAACCATACCACTAGAACAATAAGTTATGAGTATTAAGTTTTATTATTTGTATATATATATTGGTATATATTATAAGAATCAAATACAAATGGGTCTTAACATATATAATGATCTTAACAATGAGATAATTTTTTTTTATTTTTTTTCTATCTACTTCAGCATGATGTTTAGTTGTAAAATGTTTAAAAAAAATCATGTATTACTCTAGTAGAGTAATTATGTGTAATTACTCTACTAGTGTTTATTTACATAATCTTTTTAGATTTCGAGAAAAAAATACGTGTTTAATAAGATAAGAAAAAAATATAAGTGGTTGATTATGAAAATAGGTAATAAGATAAACTAGATTATAAAAGACTTTTAATATATTGATTGATATAACATGTTGGAAAAATGTATCATAAGTATCATGTAATATTAACTTTAAGGTTTATTGATATTTTCTAATAATCTCCCAATGTAAAACATTTCATTATATTATTTCTAACTACTAAAACAAAATTTATGGGTAAATCTAAACACAACATTTTAATCCGTTAAAATTTTTGTAAAAAAGAATTAATATTTAGATCTCAGAGACGAAGATGTTAGAATTAAAGTTAAATATTTTGATTTTTAATACACTTTTTAACTATTAACTTCTAAAAATTAGGAAATAACCTAATGGTGATATTGTATATTGTATAATTTACCTAATAAAAGCATAGGAAATAACGAATATAAGAAATTAAATATCAATAGATAATAGTCATTGCAATATTGCATGATATTTAACTGGAATAATCGGATGTGCTAGAAGTGTTAATATTAAAATTTAAACATTTAGGTGAACTTTTGAGGATAAAAAAATATTTGAAAAAACTTCACCCAATTCGGCAACAGAAGGGGGAGGGGGGGGTCTTTGCGGGTATCATGGCCTGGTTCAAACCCGCACCAGAACACGGTGTCACCCCACGGATAGGTTAGGCGGTTTAGTTCTACGTGTATATGAAGCCACAAGGGTATGGGTTGAGGGTTGGGATGTTTGATGAAGTTTAAGGCTTAATGGTGTGTATGAGATTGGTGGGTGTCTGGGTGAAGTAAAAAAGTAGAGTCTATGGTTCTAGGGTACATAGGGTAGGGCGTCGTCGGTGTTTTGTAGTGTAATGTACTTTGTAATGAATTTGGAATGACAACATTTAATTGGTCGAAACAAAAGTAGTACCCTTGTGTACCCGTTCCTCCTTTAAGTTTTCTATGAATCGAATTTTTCTTTGAGTAAATGTTTGATGATCTATAGTTACTATAGTAAAATATATCTCTAATCTTGAGCAAACTATCTAGCTTACCAAAAACTGAATAATAATAATAATAATAATAATAATAATAATAATAATAATAATAATAATAATAATTAATTATTATTATTATTATTATTATTATTATTATTTATTATTATTATTGTATTATCAAAAAACAAATGATAAAAAGCAGGTTATAAGAATCAAAGTCAGAAAGTCATCTTAATCTAGCATATTGCTTAAAGCATCTTCAGTGTTTATATATAAAATTTACAGGGCTTTAACATATAAAAAGCATCCATGCTTCACTAAAAAAAACTACAATATTCTATATTTTCACATTAAATTCACTTTTATATCTTTCAGTTATGTAATTTACTACTTTAGTTTTTCGTATATTTATTCATTTACTAAAAGTTATACTTACATAAATGTTTATTTAAAATGTTGTAATTTGTGCCCAAATTTATACTTCAAAATTGATATAGCTTTTCTTAATCTTATTGAAGAAAACTTTTTTAAATAATTATAATGTGATTCGGTTTTTAAAATTGGTTCAATTGATACTACGGGTGAATTAATAATGTAGGCGGTCTTAATAGATTGAGCTCACTAGGGTTATGCATAAGGGTTTCGTTTAAGTCCTTAGGGTGTCCGGTGAGCTCGTTGGTTCTAGATCCGGGTTTGGCAGGTTCCACGGAAACACCGCCGCAAGCCCATATTTTTTGAGGATGGGTTTAAAACCGAGTTAATGAACCAACATGGGTTGAGGCTTTGGTGATCGTTCTCCAAGGGTTGAGGTTTGAAAGAGTTGATTCTTTGAGTACCTCATGTGAAAGGGTTGAAAGTTGAAATGAGGTGACTCAATTTCATTGGTGGGTTCAAACGGTTGAATAGGTTGAAGTTGAACCCTTAGAACACCCCTTTCACTCTTATATATTTAGGTATATCTAATATTAAAACCATAGAGGAGTAGAGGACTAAAGTTGGTGAGGATGGAACTTGTGACATGCAAAGGCCCCTGATCTTAATTGATACACTTTTATATATATTTAATATAAAGCAAATGGTTTTTTTGTCAAGTTTTACCAAGGTGTATACGCGTCTCTCCCTTTAAGCTTAAAGCTTCTCATGGTTAGTGGATGTGAATGTGAATGTGAAAATGATGTCGTGTAGGCAAGAACAATTTCACTTTCACATTTACTTGATGGAAGGTTATAGTAGTGAAAGGTGAATGACTTTTTATAATCACTTATCATCCAAAATGTTGATTAAGGAACATGTCAAATTGCTTACGTGACTATATAAAAATGTTTTTTCATTTGAATAAACTCTGTTTTCGCTAAAAATTATATTGGAATGTACATAAGTAGAAAAGACAGTGTATTTATTTTTTTTAAGCTAAAGAGTACAAGTTATTTAGGATAAATAAGATTAAATCTTAAATTAAATATTTAAATACTACTACTTTGCAATATCTATGTGTTGTGTTTACTTGTCCCTCTTACATTAATGGTTCTTTATGCTTCAGTTGGTAGTATTTTGTGTTTTTTGGGTTGTAAACCCTTTGGTATTTAAATATGTATGGGTTTTCTGCATACGCATTAGATCTGATGCCCCCACCCAGTTTCCTCTATTGGGCTTTTGTTTTCTGAGTCTTAGTCATGTTTTTAGTCCAGTCCAGTTTAAATAATGGGTTATATACCCACGTTGTGTTTAGGGTCCAGTCAAGCTGTTTGTTTTATCTGAACGAGTTCTTAGGGTTCGTTGAGAGTCAAGAGTCTGTTGCTAGAAATCTGGTGAACGTTGCTTTGTAGGCTTATATATAGCCGGTTTGATTATTCAATAAATTATTGTGAACATTTGTGTTAACTGTGATATCATCGTGAGTCTTTCAAGTGTATCAAAGCAAAACTCCACAGAGAAAGAGAGAGATCACTTTCACGAGCGTAGAGAGAGATTAATGGCAGACGAATCGAGCAATTTCCAAACAGTTAGTGTACCCAAGTTTGATGGGGACTACGATCACTGGAGTCTCTTATGGAGAATCTTCTCCGGTCAAAAGAATTTTGGACGGTGGTCGAAGAGGGGTACACGGCACCGAGAGAAGGTTTGAGATGACAGATGCTCAACGTGCGAGTTCATATGCTAAACGACTTCAGGATCTGAAGGCTCGAAACTATCTTTTTCAATCTATAGACAACACATTCTGAAGACGATCACCCAGAAGAGCACAGCTAAGCAGATTTGGGATGCAATGAAGGTCAAGTACCAGGGGAATGCAAGAGTTAAACGAGCGCAGTTGCAGCGACTCAGAATGGAGTTTGAAACTCTTGAGATGAAGGCTGGTGAAACAGTCACAGCTTACTTTGACAGAACTATGGTGATCGCAAATGATATGAGAGTGTGTGGAGAAGACATACCTGATTTGAAAATAGTTGAGAAGATCCTCAGAACGTTGACAGAGAACTTCAATTTCGTGGTGTGTTCAATTAAAGAGTCAAGAGATCTTGATAAGATGAGCGTGGATGAGTTATAAAGTTCTCTTTTGGTTCACGAACAGAAGCTTCGGCGAAAGGCCCTAGATGAGCAAGTGTTGAAGGCTGACTATGAACCAGCGACTGGAAGAGGTCGGGGACGTGGTAGGTTCCGCTCTAATCATGGCAGAGGACGAGGTCGTGCTTCATTCGATAAGGCAACAGTGCAGTGCTACAAATGCCACCAGTTAGGGCATTTTCAATACGAGTGCCCCACTGGTGAAAGATCAGCAAATTACACGGAATTTGATGAAGGTGAGGAATTGCTATTGATGGCTCTTGTGGATACAGAAACATCAAAGAAAGAAGGGACATGGTTTCTGGACTCGGCTTGTTCCAACCATATGACCGGCGGTAGAGATTGGTTTGTGCATTTGGATGAGGCATACAACCACACAGTGAGGCTGGGAAATGATTATCGTCTAAGGGTGAAAGGTATGGGGGAAATAAGGATCAGCGTGGAAGGAATAACTCAGGTAATTACAAACGTTTATTATGTACCTGAGCTTACTTCAAGTCTTCTAAGTATTGGACAGTTGCAAGAGAAGGGAATTACATATGTTGTTCAACGAGGATTATGCAAGGCCTGTCATCCCGATAAGGGTCTTATTATCTCCTCTAGAATGACAAGGAATCGTATGTTTCCTGTACATGCCATAACAAAACCATGTTCACCAGCTTGTTTACAAGTTAGTGAAAGCAATACTGATATATGGCATAAGCGGTTTGCCCATATAAACCACAAAGCCTTAAGGACTATGCAATACAGACAAATGGTAGAGGGGCTGCCAAAGGTGGTTGGGAAGACTAAAGTTTGTGAAACGTGTGCTGTGGGTAAGCAACAAAGAGGCATTATTCCAAAGAGAAGCAATTGGCGTGCGACTGAGAGACTGCAATTGATCCATACAGATCTGTGTGGACCAATTACACCATCATCTCAAACTGGTAAGCGTTACATTCTTGTTTTTATTGATGACTACACTCGAAAGACTTGGGTGTATGTATTGTCACATAAAGGTGAGGCATTTGAAACCTTCAAGCGTTTCAAAGTTATGGTGGAGACAAAAGTAGGAGTCAAGATAAGAGGCCTTCGAAGTGACAGAGGAGGGGAATTTACATCAAATGATTTCAACGAGTTTTGTGAAACTCAAGGTATCAAAAGGCAGCTAACGGCTGCCTACACTCCCTAACAAAATGGAGTGGCAGAGCGTCGTAATCGTACCATCATGAACATGGTACGTTGTCTTCTGGTGGAGAAATCGATGCCTAAGTACTTATGGGCTGAAGCTGTCAAATGGGCATGTCATGTATTAAACAGGTGTATCAGTCGAAGCCTAGATAATAAAGTTCCAGAAGAGTTATGGTCCGGAAGTAAACCAGTTGTTGATTATTTTCGGGTGTTTGGTTGTATTGGTCATGTTCATGTGCCTTCTCAACTACGAACAAAACTTGATAACAGAAGCCACAAGTGTGTCCTGCTTGGAGTTAGTACCGAATCAAAAGCATACCGACTATACGATCCGGTGCAAAGGAAGATTGTCATTAGTCGTGATGTAGTGTTCAATGAAGATGCAAAATGGGACTGGGGTGAGAAAGACATGGAAGTAAAAGACCTGACTGTTGGTGATGATGAGATCAGCAGTACACCAGTAATGGAAGAGAATGCAAACTCACCTTTGACAGATCAGGAGCATGGGAACCCGATACCATCAAATTCAAGAGATTCTAGCCCCTCAGCTGATTCAGGTATGGGTTCAAATCATTATGTTATTGATGACTCTATTAACTGATAGTATTAGTCCGAATGAGCCTATAACACAAGCTGAAACTTCAACACGAGTACGAAAAACACCCGCTTGGATGCAAGACTATCAATCCGGAGAGGGACTGTCTGATGAAGATGTTGAGGAAGCAGGGTTTGCAATATACAGTACATCAGGTGATCCCACCACTTGTGAAGATGCATGCAAGGAGGCAAAGTGGGTCACAGCTATGGAAAGTGAAATCAAGGCAATTGAAAAGAATCATACATAGGATCTCGTTGAGGCACCAGTGGGAGTAAAACCAATTGGTGTCAAATGGGTGTTTAAAACTAAGTTTAACGCAGATGGAAAGTCGATAAGCATAAAGCTAGGCTCGTGGTAAAGGGGTATGCACAAAAGCAAGGAGTTGATTACAACGAGGTTTTTGCCCTGTTGCAAGATGGGACACTATTCGAGCACTACTTGCTGTAGTAGCTCAAAGAGACTGGAAGGTGTTCCAATTAGATGTAAAAAGTGCGTTTTTGCACGGAGAACTCAAGGAGTTGGTGTATGTTGAACAACCGGAGGGGTTCGTCAAGGAAGGTGAGAGAAACAAAAGTCTACAAATTGAAGAAGGCTTTATACGGGTTGAAACAAGCTCCTACAGCTTGCTTCAATCGGATTGAAGGATATTTTATGCGGGAAGGATTCAAAAAGAGCAAGCATGATCATACGTTGTTTATCAAACGAGTTTGGAACAAGGTAATTATTATAAGCCTATATGTTGATGACTTAATTTATGCTGGAAACGATAGTATGATGTGTGCAGCCTTCTAGCGTTCCATGCAACAAGAGTTCGAAATGACGGATTCAGGAGACATGAGATTCTTTCTTGGGGTAGAAGTTCAGCAAACGCCTGCTGGAATTTCTCTTTGTCAGAAGCAGTACGCAAAAGAAATACTAGAAAGGTTTCACATGTGGGATGGCAACTCAGTGAACAATCCAATTGTTCCAGGAACTGTACTCACCAAGTCTGGAGTAGGGGAGGAAGTTGATTCAACAATGTACAAAAGGCTAATCGGAAGCTTAATGTATTTAACTGTCACACGGCCTGATGTGATGTATGTAGTCAGTCTACTTTCAAGATTCATGGCAAATCCAAGGAAGGAACACATGATGACTGCTAAACGTGTTCTCAGATATTTAAAAGGTACATACGATTTTGGATTAGTGTATGAAAGGCATTCTACAAAGAAACTCCTGGCCTACACGGATAGCGATTATGCAAGGGATATTGAGGATCGACGTTGTACTTCAGGGTATGTTTGCTTATTCAGTAATGCCGCAATCTGCTGGAGCTCACGCAAACAAGACATTGTTACTTTATCGTCCACGGAAGCGGAGTATGTAGCGGCTACTTCTTGTGCATGTCACTGTGTGTGGTTAAGAGGATTGTTGGAGGATTTGGGAGAGAAGATAAATGGACCGCTGGAAGTGTTATGTGACAATAGTTCAAGCATCAAGCTTTCGAAAAATCCAGTAATGCATAGAAGAACTACACACATTGATGTCCGTTTCCACTATTTTAGAGATCTATTGAATGAAGAAGTTGTGAAACTTAAATTCTGCAAAACTGAAGATCAGCTAGCTGACATCATGACTAAACCAATGAAGCTGGATACTTTTGTTCAACTGCGAGATTGGTTGGGAGTTCAAGAAATTAAACTCAGTGAATGAGGCATTCATCAGTTTAAGGGGAGGAATTTATTGGGCTTTTGTTTTTGAGTCTTAGTCTGTTTTTAGTCCAGTCCAGTTTAAATAAGGGGTTATATACCCACGTTGTGTTTAGGGTCCAGTCAAGCTGTTTGTTTTTATTTGAACGAGTTCTTAGGGTTCGTTGAGAGTCAAGAGTCTGTTGCTAGAAATCTGGTGAACGTTGCTCTGTAGGCTTATATATAGCCGGTTTGATTATTCAATAAATTACTGTGAACATTTGTGTTAACTGTGATATCATCTTGAGTCTTTCATCCTCTTCCCGCTGCCCAAAGCCATTGCGGTTCCCGTCGCATCTTGGCTGCCGACGTCTGTTTATTTCTTTTTGCATATTTTTTTAGCCATCGTGCAATCCATTGAATGTAATAACATCGTTTGTTGAATGATTAGGGTTTGGATGTTTTTACTGGTTCGTCTTTGACCCGTTTTATGAGTGGGTCTGTGGTTGCATGTTACTTTTACACTGGCCAAGCCTTTAAGGCCTCTTTCCGGTTGTATTTTTTTGGGCGATTTGCGTTTTTGGGTCTTGACTGTGATGTATCGTGGTTTATTTTTTATACGCTTTTTGGGGTCGTTGTTTGCTTTGACAGACCTCAGTTGCTTTTTGGTTAACAACTTGTAATCTGTTCTTTGATGAAGATGAACGTGTCGTTTATGAGATTATTTGGTTTGTTTCTTAAAGTGGTTATTGTTATTTCTGATCTTTTAGGCCTTTGGGTTACTGTTGAATTCTCTCTTTTTGATGCTGGATGGTGTTGTTGCTTGGATGACGATGAACATGTTTCATCTGAGACTTTTTGGTTGGTTAACATTATGTTGGTTTGTTTTGGGTGATTTGATACCTTTCTGACATTGTTGGTTAGCTTTTGTTGTAAAATCAATAAGTTTTCGATGACAATGAAGAAACGTTTTCATCCGATAACCTTTGGTGAACACATATATTATTGTTTTGTTGGCGTATGTCTCAGTGAAGATGGCTTGAAGACCTCATCTGAGAGTTATTATATCTCATTTTGTAAGGGCAATGGAGTTGCTTTTCATTTGGTGTGGCATGGCTTAATGCGGTCGTGTTAAGCTTCGAGCCTCAACGAATTCCCTTTCTTTGCTTGCTTGACGTCGTATGATCGAACATTGTTACTGGGGTCATTTTTTGTGGTTGCTGCATTTGTTAAATTATGTATTTTCAATTAGCGATATGTTAAAACTTTGTTTACTTGGACCTCTTGCATGGTGGTTGTTTTATGCTTTTTGTGGTCATAGGGTTTTGTGCATGAACACCCCGTCTCGCTGGTATTTAAAGTGTTATTTGGCTGTTTGGATTCTCATTTACGGCAATTTCGTAGAAGAATATTTGTGATCACTATTTATGTATATTTACAACAATATTTGTGGTTTCTTATTTAAAGTTGGTTAAAATGCGATTACTACAATTGGTATGAATTGGCTGTGATACTTTGAAGATGGTTTCGTAAACCTGAGATGGCTTAACAAAAGCAACCACTGTAAACCATATTTCTGAGCTAAAAAAATAAAAAAATAAAATTGTGATATACTTTTGTGTTAAGTTCATATAGACGGTGTTTGTTTTGGTATGTGTATTTTTTTGGGTCTTTTATTGTATGTATCCAGGCTATATCATTATTGGACATGCCGAATAAGGTGTTTCTCGGTCTTTGTGACCACCATGCCATTAACATAACAAACTCTTGCAATCATGTGTTCGAGCTTATTTGTAATAACTTTAACTTTCTTTATATAGTTGTTATTTGCTTATAGTATAGCGTAATTGATATATTATTTCCTTTTTCGTTAGCATGTCAACTTCTAGTAATGGCGTGGATGTCTTAGAAAGGCTTACTCGGCTTCTTGAAGATGTTGTCGAGTTGGACCACCAAATAAATAACAAGCTTAATGAGCTAACAGAAAAAGTTAGCAACGTACGCCAAAGAGGCAAAGATAGGCCAAGCTACAACTTGACTTAGACGTGTTTACCGCACATTTTGCTAGGCCTGACGATGTTAAGAGGAAAAAAATTAGATGTATTTTTAGTTTAAATAGTTGATTGTAATTTTTTTAGTAATGTAAACAATCAGCTAAATACAATTCGTAGTTTATCCTAATCTAATTCAACACAAAATAAGTATCCCGTTAACATATTTTAACACCCCGCCACATCGCGACGGAGCTCCCAACTAGTTCTAACTAAAAATAAACAAAAGTTACCTAAGTGGAAGGCAATTTTGATTGGTAATTTTATTTTAAAAAAAGAAATATGGATTGATTTCACACATCCCTCATTCAAGTCGTGATCAAACCAACAAAAACCCATTCACTGTCACACCACGCAGCCACGCCGTGGTGCTATGTATCGTAACCGTGGTGCCTGCGTGGCGCTCTCCGCCCTCGTCGGCGTGGAGGGTGGCGTGGTGTGTGAGGCGGCAAAAACCTCACCAGCATGAACACATATGGGTTATGAGGTGGCGTGCTATGGTTGGTTGGGGTTATAGTCGTTGAACCACAACGACATTATTAAAAAGAAAAAGATTTTCGAAATTTAAAAATTAAATAACTTACCCTATTTAAAACCCAAACCATGCCACCATTTTTTTTATCAAAAACTCTTCTACCATACTAAAAAGTATAAAATCTCTCAAGTTATATATAAAAAAATGCATCCCGACAACTATTTTTTCGATTTTTTTAGTTTCGTTTTTTAAACTTATGTAATCTTTTTATTTAAATGATGTAACGTTTTCTTAGAGTAAATTGCCATTTTAGTCCCTGAGGTTTGTCTCAAATTGCCATTTTAGTCCAAATAGTTTTTTTTTTTCTTCTCTGGGTCCCTGAGTTTTCTATTTTCTTGCCATTTTGATCACATTGCCTAACTCCGTTAAAAAACCTCAGTTTTAACCAGGGGTATTCTTGACATTTTCGTAATAATTATAATACTAATAATATAAAACACAAAAAAACTAACTTTAATTTTTGTTTCTATAATAATCTGATTAACACCCCCACCCCACCCCATTCTCTCTCGTTCTTTTTCCCTTTACTTTCTTTCTCTCCACAACCATCGGTACCAGTGCCACCGCCACGGATCCACAAGCATCACCAACCCCGACACTCACCTTCGCCAACCACGTCACCGTCACTGACCTCTGCCACCAAAATGTCCACCACAACGTCAGTTAACCTATGGGCACCTCCACCACCGTCATCGACCTCCGCCTCATCACAACGTTAGTTTTTTTTGTTTTATATTATAAATATTATTAGTATTATAATTATTACAAAAATACCAAGAATACCTCTGGTTAAAACTGAGTTTTTTAACGGAGTTAGGCAATGTGATCAAAATGGCAATAAAATGGAAAACTCAGGGACCCAAAGAAGAAGAAAAAACTATTTGGGCTAAAATGACAATTTTGGACAAACCTCAGGGACTAGAATGGCAATTTATTCTATTATATTAGTTTGATAACTTTTTATAATTTAATAGATTTTATATAATTTCTAAATATAAAATCAATATGTCACGCATTACACCACATCACCTTTTCACGCACCGTTCCACTCCGTCCCTTTTTGCGCTACTCCACTTTTCTAACAGTTGCTGACGTGCCAATCACATGACGTTTCACTCCCCTTTTCAAATCCCTCCCTTGTATGATCTAACATTTATTCTAATGGTTCTAGTCATATAGAGGTCAAAGGTGTCGATTTAGGATCATGATTAAAGGGTGTGTTAAATAACAAAATTTCTGTGTAAATTGTTATAAAGGAGAATATACAAAAATGATGCATTTAAAATTTTAATTATTGCGTTAGCTATTTAAAAGTGTAGACTTGTTTTGTAATTAATTTTTTAACTTATTAAATTCTTTATTAATATCAATTTAAAGTTATTACCTGATTACTGTAATCGATTTATAACAAAATTAGAGAATTTAAAAAAGCATTAAAACTAATACCTTTATTGTATCATTTAGAAATTACATTTTATTTAAGGACGTTCAATGCTCTATATAACATTTAGTTGATCGAAAATATACACATTTTTTCTACAAATAAGTACACTATATTCAAAATTATATACAAATAAGTACACTATATTCAAAATTATAACTTTGCATTTTCCAAGAATACCCCCTGTAGAATCAACTTAGTTCTCTTCAGCCTACCGGAAAATTACTTTTCTATAAAAAGAACCTACAAATGCAAAGCATGTTGTAAGATAAAAAGAAAAAGTATGACCTTTTAATAATAATGTAGAAAAAAAATATCATGTTAATGCTGTGTTCTTGATAATACTATAACAAATGACACACATATTAAATTAAATTCTAAAAATTATGTGGTGTATTACTCTTTTCAAAAGCTATAAATGTTAAATAACTATATATAAATGTGAATTCATACTAAAACTCATGTCATAACTCATAAGATGCTATATAAATAAACAATAAATCCAAATCAGTATTTTTTTATATCATTAGCTAAAAGCCAAAACCGAGTAAATAATCGGAAACCCTTATATTTTCTAACCAACGTAAATATTATTTTTTTATAGTTTCAACTTTCTTGTCGGTGCATTTACTCTATAGCAGAAAGTAACGGCTGTAACCGCTAATAAGATACGGCAAAATAATATTCCCAAAACAGATCCGTTCAAAAAGTAGTTCAAGATCCTCATGTTTAATCCATCCCGCGACCCTAAATCCCGCGATAAAAAGTAACCGTTTTGACTCGAATCTACATCAAAAACAAAATTATATTGTGGTTCCAAGGGACAAATTTTGCAAAAACATGAAAGTCCAAGAGTGAATTGCAAAAAGGTTGTAGAGCATAGGGACAAATTACCAATATAAACCTATAAGATCCTGCCACACAGAGACCAGTCACAACCCGTATATACAATTGGATGTTGCGATTACATCAATCTCATTTTCTCGACAACCAAACACCCCCAAATCTCCTTCATTAACCCATTATAATTACATGTTTTTTCTTTTGTAAAACCAGTGTGTGTGTGTGTGATTGTGTGAACAAAACCTGTGCTGTTGCTTACTTCTTTTGGGTTCTAAAAAAACTGCAAAGAAATGTTACAAAGCCTCTGTTTTTTCACCATTTTCTTGGCTTCTTGAAGATAATGAATAGAGCCTCTAACACCCTCTTCTCAAAAGAAGAAGAAGAAGATGGTGTCCAAACAACAAAATGTGTGCCCCAAAAACCCTATGTTTGCTATTGACGATGCCCTTTTGTGCGATGAACAAGAACAAGATTTCGATTTTGGATATGGGTTTGCTTCATCGGACCAAGAAAACCAAATCTTGAACGATAAAGGTTCAATCTTTACTCATTTTGAACAAGATCTTTTGAGGGAAGAAGATGAGCTTTCTTCTCTTTTGTTGAAAGAGAAGAATACCCTTTTGGTTTGTGATGAGTCTTTGATGGGTTTGAGAAAAGAATCTGTTGATTGGATGATTAGAGTTGGTACCCATTATGGGTTTGTTGCTTTGACAACTGTTTTAGCTGTTAATTATTATGATAGGTTTTTGTTTAGTGCTTCTTTTCAGAGGGATAAGCCATGGATGAATCAGTTGGTTGCTGCGGCTTGTCTTTCTTTAGCTTCTAAAGTTGAAGAGATCCAAGCCCCTCTTCTGTTGGATTTGCAAGTAAGTTGTTTATTTAACTGCATTCTATGTGTTTGTGAAAATGCCTGAGTGAATTTGGTTGTGCAAATGTGTAATTTGATTGGGTTTGTTGTTCAGATGGAAGGAACAAAATTTGTGTTTGAGTCAAAGACTATAATGAAAATGGAACTCTTGGTGTTGTCTTCTCTTGAATGGAAGATGAATCCAGTAACCCCTCTTGCGTTTGTCGATTACATTATGCGTAGGCTTGGTTTAATGACTCATGATCTGCATTACGAGTTCCTGCGGCGGTGTGAACGGATTCTTCTATCTGTTTGCAATGGTAATGTTATGAATGTGCTTAGTAGATCACTAATTTGATGTCAAATTCATGAAAATTTTGCCAATTTCGGTCGAGTCGAGAGTTGTCAAGTGGCTGATGTTTGTTACAATGAATGCAGATTCGAGGTTTCTTCGGTTTGTTCCATCTGTGATGGCTGCTGCGATAATGTGCATTGTTAGCAAGGAGATTGAGCCTGACAACACCTTGGATTACCGAAATCAGCTTACGAAGCTTCTCAATATCAGTGAGGTTTGTTAATTGTTAATCACTTTCTTATCAAGATTCCTTTACAATCATAGATATTTGATCATTAAGCAAACTGAGTCATTTCTCACATGCATTGCATACAACTTTAGCTTATGGGTTGCATCAAGTTGAATTGATAAGTGTGTTTGTAACTTTGTATCCAATTTTGAACACATTTTTAGATCTAGTTTGACTCTTATAGCAGCTATATCTACCACATCCGTAATCAGTCGCATTGAGTAGACTTTATGATCGAATCATTATGCGTTTACCGTAGATTATTTATGAAATATTCAAGAAACTGTAATCACCATTCCTTTGACCCTTAAAATACAAAACATTGTCAATGTGTTCAGTTTTGACTTGATTTCTTAACCCTTGAAATGATGCTAAGAGATGTTGAATCCTGTATCATAACAGGAAAACATAGACGCGTGTTCCAAATTCATCACGGACGTATCGAATAATCACGGAAGCTGTTATTTCCAAACTCACAAAAGGAAATACTCTTCGATTCCTGGAAGTCCGAGCGGTGTAGTCGACACATATTTCAGCAGTGACAATTCTAACAACTCGTGGGCGATCGCGTCATCGGTGACATCCTCACCGGAAGCTCCATTCAAGAAAAACCGAGCTCAAGAGCAGCAAATGAGATTGGCGCCAGTGAACCGCGTGTCCATCAGTGTTCTTAGCAACCCTCATTGAACTCACTCCGATTAGTCCGCTTCTTTTTAGTAAGGGTATTTAATTTACTACAATCTCTTCTTGGATAATTATTGTTGTTATGATGCTGCTGCTGTTACATTGCTATAACTTTGTTTGTGGTCAAACTCAAACCCATGTGGTGGAAGAACACATTTGGTTCATCACTATCAAGTATGGATATATGTATCTATATTTGATTGAGATATGTGAAGTGTCATTGAATAGAGAGATTGGTGTAGTTTTCTCTCAAAATGGTTACATTTTAGCTGTCCATTCAGTACCTTTCTGTGTAAGGGGCAGGATTGTCTACAGGTATTAATGCAAGGCATAGTATTCAGTCTTCTTTTTTGAATTATGACACTTGTTCAATATCATAAATCAATAAGTTAAAGGTGGGTAGGATCATAAATATAGATACCGGTTGGTTTCCGGAAATTGTCAAGTCAGTTGAACTTTCAGACACAGGAAAATAGATGTTACAAAGGTAGGACTATGATTCTTGCTTGCTCACTACTAACTACTTTCATAAGCTAAAAATATTAGTTCTTTTTTAATTTTCTAAACAGAATGCTTTATATTTCTACAAGATGAACAATATGGACAAAAGGGTAGCTTCTTGTCTGTTGACTTTTTGAATTTCTTGAATTGAGCCCTCCTATTTGCTTATCAAGGACTAGCCTCTTAAGATCGTTAATTTAGTTACAATTATGCTTTCTAACTGCTTAATATAATATATGATATATCAAGAAAAGGTTGAATGTTTTTGAAGGTAGGACTTCGATTATTGTTTTCTTGACTTCTTTAACTCTCTTGAACTATGCAGTTAATATAGGTGGTATATCGGTTATCAGTCCCCATATAAAATATTGGTACCGATATTATAGGCAATATTGACCGATATATCACTGATTTTCTATATATAAGTACCTTTCCTCTTAGTTTTACCATTCATCTTTCTTCTTATTGCTGCTATTAGTGTTTTAAGTCTTAATCGTTAATTGTTAGTGTTAAATGTTGGTGTTTTAAGTCTTAATCAGTTCATACTTGCTATACTTGTTAGTGTTTTGCAAGTTGCAAAAAGGTTAATTTGTTAATGGTAGTAGAGTATACTCACTTGTTAGTGTTAAATTGTTATATATATATAAATTCTGCATGATATTAAAATTACCGATATCCCACCGCGATAACCTACATCTCAAATATCAGTCCTTGGCTGATATCCGATATAATGCCGCTTTAACTGCATAGCTCTTGAATTAGTTTATAACCCCTCTTTACATGCATATCAAACAAGGTTAAGAAACCGTATATGTCGAATGTGATTATTCGGTCTACGTATTTGACTAAAAAACCTTAATTCTACATTTCCCATGTTTTAAAAAAGTTAGTGAAATCAGTAGGAAAAACAAAACAAATTGAACATTGAGGACAATTGGACAAAGCATAGGGAAGATCTAATAAAGATGAAAAGTAGAGTGTGGTATGAATGTTTGGGAGTATTTGACTAAAAAATTAATAGATATGGGGAACCTCTTGAGTTTGTGGGGACTGTCTTTGTCCCACAGGGCACTCCTGTTCAGTATTATTCATTGCTTTTCCTCTACTCAAGGTTGTTTGGTATATGGTTTGACATTAACAATAATTTTTTACTATTATAATTCTGAGGAGAAAGAGAGATTTCAATGTGTAGCAATGCAAATATGGCCTAGTGGCATCTTGGTGGTGGGATAAGGCTTTGGGACCAATAGGTCTTGGGTTCGATTCTCACAAGAGGGGGTTATTTCTCATATTTATTGGGTTTCCCCTGAATTGGTGTATAGGCATTATGCCTAAATGGAGATGGATATGATCGGGTGGTTCTGCTGGTGGCACGATGATACTCCAGTGATCCAAATTTGCCGTTAAAAAAAAGCAATGCAAATATTGGGGCCCACCCAAATAACTTGGAATGATATATGATGAATGGTAATGTCAAACTTTGACTTGGTCATTTTAGATTATTGATTCACTCATAAGTGTAAAAACTTTGGTAGAAAGTACTTTTTCTTGGTAAAATAATAATCTAAAAGACACAAAATTTGTGATTGAATTTTTTTGGGGCTTTGTATTCACACACGCCAAGAGGTCTATTCACACACCTTGCAGTGTCGAGCTGTGGCTAAAGCGCGAGTTTTGGTCTGGTCAACCAGACAAAGACTGACGGGTCTGTTGACCGGACCAAAACACCGAGCTTTGGAAGCGTTTGGTCCTGTCAACCAGACAAAAGACTGATCGGATGTCGGTCTTTTGTCTACACGGTCAGTCTTTTGTCTGGTTGACATGACCAAAACGTGGCAAAAGCTCAGCGTTTTGGTCCGGTCAACAGACCCGTCAGTCTTTGTCTGGTTGACCAGACCAAAACGTCGCGCTTTGGCCATAGCTTGACACTGCAGGGTGTGTGAATGAACAAGGGGTGTGTGAATAGACATGGCCTACTTAAAACCCTTTTTACTTGCTGCTTCATCTTATCTTTATGATCGAAAGCAAACTGAAACATACATATGAAACATATATAATCTCAAAAGAACCAATATTTCTTAATGAATTTTGTTGAATAGTTACATCACTTTTTCTTCTTTTTTTACTGTCTGAATCTTATCTTTCTGGTCAAAGAGAAAGCAAACTGATACCTACAAATTAGACACTTTGCTAAGGATGGGTTTCTGCTAGGCTTCCCTCTTTGAGTTTCTTTTTGTCAGAGAAAGAAACAAAGTGTGAATACACATATCATTGGGACCAAATTTTTACAGTGTCATCACACCAGATTCTCTTCATCCTTTTTGTTTTTGTGTGTATGTATATGTGAAACAAGGAATATAATCAACAACATATATCTATGTACATATATACAATGCTGTCTTTATACCATTATAAGATAGGTTTTTAGTCTTGTTTATCGTTTCCCATGGGCCATGCTGGAGCACATGACGCTACGATGACTTGTACATTGAGGAATACGAGTTGTCTGTATCAGTGGTGGATCCAAGAATATTTTTCACTGGATTCTTTTTAGTAGATTCTCACTATTTTTTTCAAAACATACGAGATTTCCACTAAACTTTTTCAAATCGAGGGGGTTCCCGGAACCCCCAAAACACCCTGGATCCGCCCCTGGTCCGTATTGGGAGGATACATAGATTTTTTAATGTTTGCAAGGTTTGATTTTTATTTGTTAAAAAGTTCAAATCATATTGGGCTTTGGCTTCCCTCCAAACCCTTTGAGACAAATTAGAGATTGTACCTTATGCAGTGAAAGTTGTACATTGATATAGCTTTGATCATTTCAATGCAACCTTTTACATTATTTGACATCATAGGACCAGCTCAATTAGGTCAAATATTGGTGAAGTCTAACTGGCTAGTGCATTATTTGGCTAATCAAGCAGAATTTTGACTGTGGGCTTTGTATGAAAGTTGGAACAAATTATTGTGAAAATTGCATAATAATTTATGGGTTATTCAATTGGACCCCTCAATTAATTAGGTAGTCTTTATGCTTCCTAGAATAAGTTGTTTGATGATTAGAATATCTAATGTCTTTTGTTAAGAAACTAAACAAAATACACAAACACCTCTCTCACAGATCAAAATACAGACACATACAAAACGGGTTTGCCTAGCGGTATTCTAGGTGTATTTAAGACGTCCTTTCCGTAGTTAGATTGACAATGAGACGAGTATTGGTAATCCTAGTTCCATAGTCGATTGCGAAACTATATCCTGTATATGTTATGTATCCGGTCAGTCATTACATGTCGGGTATCGAGTAATCGGGTATCACCGTTACTTTGTTAGAAATGACCCATTGAGATTCCCAAGTATTATAATTTTATTATCTAAGGAAATTAAGTATACAAAAAAAAAGGTAGTTGATTAGGAGATCATTCTATTACCCAAGGACAACAAATAAACGGAAAGAAATTGCTTCGTGCTTGGTTCGGATGGACAAGTATGTATGTTTTGGGTAATCGGTCAGGTATTACCTAATATCATACCTGTTCCACGACCACAAAACTTTTTAAAACAATCTCATGCCCAATCCCATACATGCTACATGAGATGTATATTGGTTCATGTTGATTATACATTTCACTCTTCATTTGAGGGGTTTGTTTACTAACATCATTCTAACCGATGGGGATTGCCGACAAAGTTTCACTAATATTGTTAATGATCACCATATCGTATAGTTTATCATATGTTTGGTCTTGAATACAATGTATGTTATGGCTTTTTAGCTTGGCAAAAGCTAAGAGTAATTATGTATGTTAAATGTTAGAGTTTTGTCTAGATTAATCTTTTGGCTTATCTTGTGAAATAATTTGAATTGTTTAAAAGCTTTGTCATTCGAGAAGAAAATATACATGATGTTCCTCGCTAGGTGTGTACGCGATCAGAGGTTGAGGTCGTCTAACCTCGAGCTCAACTCATTTCGAGAGCTATATACATATCTAAAATACTAGCTTGATTCATGAGTTATTTTACAAGTTGGGATTGACTCGTTTATTGCTTAACTAATTTTATGTGTTTATATATATAGTTAGTTATAATTATTGGTATACATTATCTTGTTTATTCATCATCATAATAAAATCAAGGGAAAACCACTCCGAGTTGTGAGAACTTAAAGAACTCGGCCTTCCCGTGCGAGTTTTGCCCCCATTTTTTTCACACCCCTAGATTAAAATGTTTAGAAGGACTGCCGTAAAAAAAGTTTAATTTTTTTTCGAAGTGGCGTTTTCCGGCCCCTTACAACAACTGTAAAAAGCTAATGACAATAGCATGACATCACTTTTTACAGCATTTACGACTGTCGTAAATGAAAAAAACTATTTTTTTTTGGAAAAGTTATTTTTTTAAGGATTTTTTGTAATTTTTTTTGAAAAACATTTCGTAAGGCCGAATTCTCTAAGTTGTTACAACTCGTATAAGTTTTCATTTTACTCTAACCCTATATAATAATATACGATTATATATTGTATTAAACTGTATTGTTTGATCTTGTATTGCATTGTATTGTATTATATTAGATTGTAAATGAATTTTATGTCTATTTGAGTAATAAAGCTGTTTATACTTTCAACAAGTTTGATTTATGAAACTCAAGCTGGAGCAAATAAAGTTACTAATAATAATAATAATGGTGGGGTGTTAGTGAAAAGAAAACAATTTAAGAGAAATGGTTAACGGCTTTTAAAAGTGAAGGTACAACTTGAGATGCTCACTCCAAAACGGGAAAGAGCCAAACGATAATAGATATCAAGTCTTGATTCAGGTGGTCACAAAGCAAAATGTACAACACTATACAGCACAAAAACAAAATGAAAGCTGTTATGATCCCTGTCTGTTTAAAGTTCTGCCCTTTTCCCATAAGAC
This sequence comes from Scalesia atractyloides, assembly GCA_947069175.1. Classification (NCBI taxonomy): domain Eukaryota; kingdom Viridiplantae; phylum Streptophyta; class Magnoliopsida; order Asterales; family Asteraceae; genus Scalesia; species Scalesia atractyloides. Next base: position 19,430,346 of record CAMTDV010000014.1, on the reverse strand, counting down.
ATGTCAATTTCATAAACCATTAATCAAATAAAACCAACACTTATATATTCGCATTCTTTTATTTTTTATAATTAAATATTGTACATGTGTTCTTTTTTTTCTTTTTAACACCAAGGCCATATGTTGGGACACCCCGCTTCCTCCGGCTATATGCTAAGGCTAAGGCTGTGTGGTATGATTGTCCTCCTTCTCGACCACTCCCTCCTTCGGAGTTGCCTTCCATCTCAGCGCCCTAAAATAATAGTATAAACCTCATCCCGCAAGTTGCAAGATAAGTATAACACAATGCTCTAAGGGTGTTTGTTAAAGGATTTCATCAAACACATAATTAGTAGAATCTATAAACCAATGTGGTGGTGGTCTATTAACAAATGTAAAGCCTTTAAACACTTTAAGAGGGAGAAGTCTTGGGTTCAAATCACATAAACAACAAGGAAAAAAGAAATTTGCAGTTAAAAAAAGTAGGATCTAATAAAAAAAAGTAATAAATAATAGCACGCATGATCTTCATGCTTCAAACGTGGTGTTTTAACATTATATAATTAAACACATTAATATTGTCGTTGTGAAGAGTTCAAATAAGAAGATTTTTTTTGTAAGAATAGAAAAATAAGTTCTTAACCAATAGACATGCTTCATTTAGTATGTGTATTTGATGTTATTGTAAGGGTGTATAGATAAATTTTTTAATCAATTTATCGCATTCCTTTAAAGTAACTAAGTAATTAAGCTTGTAATCATATTTAATATATAATTTTACAAAACAACCGAATTTACGGTGAAGAACAATTTTCGATATGTGTAGGATAAATTTTAAGATAAATTTTGATGTGTAGGATAAATATCGATATCTGCAGGGTATATGTTACATGTAGGATAAATTTTGAAATGTTTAAGATAAAATGTTTTTACCTAATTAATAAGTGATAAAAATAATTAATGAAAAGAGTTATAAACCATTTATTGTTTTACCGTTATGTCATTTTTCTTTTTCTTCATCCTTCCCCTACTTTATAATACATTTCATCAAAGTTGTCTCGTAGTTAAATTTACTTTTTTTTGGTTTAGTTTTTTTCTTGATATATCTTTTACTGAAAAATCGAGTTGTGAATAATAACGTACAAGTGATCGAGACATAGATGTAATGTCATCACAGCTTCCTCGCGGTTTAATTCTTTTTTTTAGGTTTTTTATATAAGTGACGCCGTTTCCCTTTCTTGTTATAACAATATAATACGTTAAAAATATAAATCCGTCGTCACGTCGTGCTTCTTTTTATCTAAGTTTCCTCAAAAGATGTATTCAAAATCGAACGGGTATAATCAATCTTTTTGTTCTTTACTGTGACGAACTGAACCAATAGCGTCCAAACAACATCGGTACCGGTCTTCGTTTTTTACAGTTTTTCCAACGTTACGATACAAATTACGTTGAATACGGAGTTGTATTCGCAATAAAGTATCTTTTTTGGTACTGCAAGCTATAACAAATGTCGGTATTGTACTGGTACGTGACGAGCCAAACCAACCAATACCGTCCGAACAATGATAGTACGGCACCACTATTCATTTTCATGGTTTTTGATCGACCTAAAACACGTGTTGATATCATCTTGGGCATATCTTTTTCGATTTCTATACTGAGTGTCAGTGTCGCAACGATACCGCCATGAACCAGACGATACCAACCGAAGTTTTTTTTTTTTTCTGTTGCTATAGCGATTTGCGGTACGGTGACGAACCAAACCGAGACAAAATTTTCGTCACAGAATGTGAGGGAATCCCACTAGTTTTAGGGAATCCCAGAGTTTTACAACAATGATGCACTCATGCATCATTTTTAGACGGTTCTGTATACTTTTAAACTTGTCCGTACAACATCCTCAGTGACCATCCATTTTGTTCCGTTTATGATTGTGGATCACTTGTTCGTCTTGTCATCGAATGGACTCTTCATGGAAGTGACCCCAACTCCGGACCTAGTTTATGAGAAATGCAAGCACTAATGGTATATATATTTAATTAATCATTGATGAACTATTGAAGGATGTGTAGGAATAATAACAACAATAATAATAATAACCCTTGCATTTAAACCTAAACCGGGTAGATATGACCTTCAAATATTGGCTCGCCGTAGTCTCCCACCACCATAATTTGATCATAGCCTGCCATAACCATTCATATCCCCGGCTCAATACATTGTGTCCCCATTGACTCTTTAATTGGGCATCCAAACAGGATCCCTCCTTTATTACGTTAGTTATGATATACATCGACCAATCATCCCATGTATCAGCCCGTCGAAGATCCCTCTCGATCTCTCCCTTAGGTTGGTCTATTCCCTTTCTAGCAACCAAATGAGCGGAACACACAACTCCCGTCGGCTACATTCTGTGATACTCTTGTGATGCGATATTTTCCCAACATATTGACTTGCAATCATGGGTTAGCTAGCTGATCATTTTTAGAACTTTTGATACTGACTTCGACTTGTCAAGCTGTGTGAACCCGCTCTTATACCACTTGTTATAGAGTCGTCTTTTTATGCTATGTTTGCCATCCTCACTTATGATTGTTGACCACAAGTTTGTTAGCCATGAAGTCATCGTACACCTTTGATTGTTGAGGGATTCTCAAAGGAATCTACGCGTTAAATTGCAACTTGAGTACATATCATCTTTCAACATTTTGGCCGGTCACATTCTCATGTTATGCATTTTTTTTTTTTTTTCAATTTCGTAAAAAAATTGTTTTTTTATATATCTAATCATACTTGGGTGGGTTCAAATAACTTGTGCTTTTTCTAGCTGATCAATCGCCCGTTCGTGCATTGAGTAGGTCAAGACAAAACTTGTTTATCGATTGATCACGTATCCTTTTCAAGGAGAAGCGGTTGGGAGCATTCGTGCATTGAGTCGGTCAAGACAAAACTTGTTTATCGATTGATCACGTATCCTTTTCAAGGAGAAGCGGTTGGGAGCAAATCGAGTTTCATGTAACTTTCTAACGCCTAGTTGAAATTCCAAGGGAATGTATCAACAAATATAAATTTTGATTCAAATCATAAAGATGAGACCGGGGTGCATGATTCATTGATTTGGGCACACTTTTAAGACGTACTAGTATATCTAGTGAAAATAACCAACTTAATGACTTACCTTTGATAGTTTTAAATGATTTTTAACATTATTTTATTTTATTTATAACAAACAACTCACACCCTCACTAATTCTACTATATTAAATATTACATCATTGTCCACGATAGTTCTAATATTAAATATTACATCATTGTCCACAATAAGACTCGAACCACGCCATTGAGACTTTCTGTTATTATACATTGTTAAAGACGTTTATTAAAAGTTATTGTTTTTAAAATGAGTAAAATGTCAAAATCGTCCCCAAGATTTGGACATGTTTGTCAATTTCATCCAAAACAACTTTTTTTGTACCATATTGCCCTTCACTTTTGAGATAATTTGACATTTTCATCCAAACCTCTAACTTTTTTACCAAAATCGTCTATGAGATTTGGGATTTTTTGCCATTTTCATCCAAATGTTTGATAAAAAAAAAAATAAAGAGTTAATTACTATTTTCGTCTCTGTGGTTTGTCAAAAATCACTATTTCAGTCCATTAGTTTAAAATTTACGATTTCAGTCCCTATAGTTTCACTTTCGTAACCATTTTAGTCTACCTTGCAACCATTTCAGTCCCTGTACTTACAGAATAAATGGATTGAAGTGGTTACAAAAGTGAAACCACATGGACTGAAATGGTAACGAAAGTAAAACCACAAGGACTGAAATCGCAATTTTTAAACTAATGGACTGAAATTGTGATTTTTAACAAACCAAAGGGACGAAAACAATAATTAACTCAAAAATAAAGTAAATTAGAAGTTTGGATGAAAATGACAAAAAATCCCAAAAGTGAAGGACCATTTAGTACAAAAAAAGTTGTTTTGGATGAAACTGACAAACATGTCCAAACCTCAGGGACGATTTTGACAATTTACTCATTTAAAATTAAGGTTGATACATTTGCACTCTTGAGCAGATGAATAATACAATATTTTCCATTCTCTGTTTTTTTTTCTTTGGTAAATTTCGAAGCGGTTGTATATTTTAATGGGAGGAATTATTCATGTACTCGTTTAAACTACTCACTTTTATCATCCGATTAAATTTAGTAAAAATTATTTTCAACATGTGTTAGATATGTCCGAGATTATTGACGCATATAGCCCTAGGTTACTCAAAATAATGATTGTGTATGTACTTTGTCTCGCATAACGGACTAAAAAAATCATCAGATTAAACTGAAAATCATGTCATATGTGAAACATCACTTGATTATGCACTTTTCACTCATGCATGATCAACAAACATCAATTGAAACCGTTTAAACACGTTTTTAATCGAGTCGTTTATAACCCAAAAATACATACCCTAAATACCAACCAGTTTAACTTCATGTGAGTTATGTCGTGTTATAAACCATGACCCCAGTCACCACAGTTATATCCATAAACTAAAAGAATATCATTAGTTATTTTAATTTTTTCGTCAAATGTTAACTAAAAGGACATGATACGTACGAAGTACTAAATTACAAATAATAGTTTTTTAAATGCATATATGAATATCCTTAAATTAGATTGACCAAAGACTGGTTTCTTTGAATTTATTTATATAGAAAAGGAAGTAAAAGATAACAGCCATAATTGAGATTTAATTCAATGATTTTAATACATATTTTAACATGCACGTGAAAATATCATTATTGGTGTGTGATGTTAGGTAACCCTTCATGTTTAGTTTCTTTGTAGCGTGATTGATCTTAGATGGTCCATGGCATTCATGCAATGTTTGAAAATAATAATCTATTATTACCTTTGACCACATCTTTAATTCCAACATTCAAGTAAAAAGGGAGGGACTAAATCGTAATTTACTATAGGCCATTTTGTTGGCTAACACAAGTATCATGGCATCTTGAATTGTATCATGGAGACAAAAAAAATTGTTTGATAAGAGGCAATTGTGTCTAAAAAGGACTTTATTACTTTATTCAGAATATAAATATAATTATTATTTAATATGGTTAAAATGTTTTGGGAAGGAAGAAAAACCTGAGTTGGAGTAAAAATATAAAACCAGAAACATTTGAGTTATATAAGGTTGTGTAATGAGCATTATAGGGACGTGAAAGGGTTTAACAATGTCTCTACACCATCCCTCATGGCCATTATAGGGGCATGAAGAAGGAGAGACAGTTCTAGAATAATGCCCAATGAAGAGAAAAAAATATGAAAACTAATGAATGAAAGAGCATTAAGGGGCTTTAACCATTACATGGGCCGTTATAGTACTGATGTGACGAAAAACACCCTTAAAAGACATTAACAATTACAGTTGGCCTAGAGTACAACCATTTGGGTATGAATTGTTATAAAGTGTTGATGTGATAAAAAAATACCCTTAAAAGGCATTAATTATTACAGATAACCTAGACTACAATCATTTGGGTATAAATTGTTATGAGATTAAAGTTAAGGCCACATGCATGGTGTTAAATAATATACCATCCCGAGCACCCTATAAAAATCGAATAAATTAATACAACTAATAATAGTTTGTTAGAAAATTAATATACTATATTCAATATTAAAAATACATCTATTGTTAGAAACTTAAATTATTTAATATTAAAAATACAACTAATAATAGTTTGTTAGAAACTTAAATTAATTTGAACTTGTAAAAACCATAGTTGAATATTTAATATTTAAAGTATGGTTTTGAGGTGAGTTTGAGATCGAATTTCAGGTCACGGGAATCTTAACTGATAATTCTCGTCCATCTAATATCAGAATACAGGCGCAAAAACTAATGTACCCATTAGTAATTTGGTTCTGATGGGACTAGAAACGTGTATGAGAACGAGTTTACTTGTGACACGAAAAAGCAAAAGTCACCCAAGCCCATTGTCATGTCTAATATGACTGTTAAACCTTAAATATATGTTCAAAGGTTTTCTTTTTTACATAGGATTGGTTCGAACAAAAAAACCCTCTCCAAAAACCCGAAGTCTTCAAGAGTGTTTCCTAAAAAAAATCAACGTTTGAAACAAAACTAAAAATATTATAAGGTTTTTTTAGTAGGATTTTCTTTTTCTGTTTTATGTTTGATAACAACTTTACATATGATGAAATTAATTTGAAGTGTAAAGTTTCATTTTGATTTTTGAGTGGATCATATATTATTAATTTTTGAAAAGTTGTTACTTTACACTCTAAACCCTTAAGAAAATGATAAATAACATATGTAGTTCGTTGAGCATGCAAACGCTCTTTTTAATTTGGAAAAAGTATGCCCATGGATGATGGATCTTTATAGATAAAAGAAATATGGTCAACACTCGATGATTTTCAACTTTAATTAGGTTTCGATATTATACTGTCATCTTGTATTGTGCTCGATGTCCCATACTTAAACAAACACAACAATATAATTCATATTTCCAAATTAAATCGTAGTTTCATAATATATCTGTATTTATTCGGGTAATTTATCGGTCCTTTTGAAGATCCATTAGAAATCTTGGATGGATCAACGATGACCATTAAAAAGAATTACTTTTTGTTTTTGGCGTTTTACCTACTTGGCGGTGATCACCGGGGATGGTTTTATCGATTAAAGGTTTTTTTTAGTAGTGGTTAACATAAAACGAAGGGTATTGGGAGTGATGATGAGATGGGCGCAATTTGACTTTCTTTTACCGGCTAACTTAAGCACCCACTAATCCTATATCGTCCAAGATCACAATTATGAACACAATTGAGCCGAGCTGAGCCAGGCTAGGCTCGAGTTCAAACTTAAACGAGCTAGCTCGGCTCGCTCCTTTATTTTTCCGACCTGAAAAGTCGAGCTCAAGCTCTGCTCGTAAAAACTTCGAGCCGGCTTGTTAATCTGTTTTTTTTTACAAATATTGATAAAATAAAAAAAATTAATTCGCATTTCTAAATACACACACATACATACGAGTAAGGGTGTTCACGATTCAGTTTACAACCGTGAAGCCGCCCAAACCGGTCATTGGTTTGGTTTCGTGGTCGGTTTTCTTTCTTAACTTTCGGTCGGTCATTTTAGATTCATGATATTAACTTTTTATATTAATTCTTTATTTGGGCTTATACCAATATATGACTACTCATAATGGGCCTTAAAATCACAAGATGTACTATGTGATTTGCATAATGAGCCTTAAAATCACAAGATGTATTATGTGATTGCTTGTTTTTATATATGTATTTGCCATTCATGTTTTTGTCCTTGTTTTTAGATATGTAGTTGTTGCTCCTGTTTTTTTTTATATTCCCTTCACATGTTTTTATATATTGAGAAATTTAATAGGTATATACCATAACACACTCTTATTATCAATAACGAAACAAAAGAACGGTTCTAGATAAACAAAAAACTCTCAACTCACCAATAGATCATCAACATGATGATCTGTTATCACTACACGAGAATAACAAGATCTTTGGCAGAATATCAAACTGTAAATCTGAACACGAACAAACCCTAAGAAAGAGAGAAAAAACATAACTCTAAAAAAATATAGCTAGAATGAACTCCTCAGTTAAAAATGAGTTCATATTTATACCAGGGTCATACCCGGAACAAACCAGACGCGGAATCTTGGAGTCTTCAAGTCTTTTAAACACAAGCCCATGTTTTCAAGCCTTCAATCTTCACAAGCCCATTTCTTCAAGTCCATGAGTCCTCACAAGCCCAGTCCAAGCATTTTAATATATTAAAAAAAACTTACAAGCAACAATTAATAAAATGTATAATATGCAAATGCAACATTATAAAAGTGATATTATATATGATACTAGGTTATAACCCCGTGTATTATACGGGTTGAATAAATTAATTTTATATACTAAATAATAAAACAAGATATCTTTAAAAACCTTCTTTATTGCATGGGTTGTATAAATGAATTTTGTATATTAAAAAAATTATATAGGAACCATATTGTACTTGTTGAATAAATGTAATTTTATATACCAAATAATAAAAAAGTTATATCTTTAAAACCACGTGTATTACACAGGGTGAATAAATGTAGTTTTTGTTTACCAAATAACAAAAAAGTTATATCTTTAAAAACCCGCGTGTATTACACGGCTTGTAACACCCCAACCCGGTTTGGGCTGACGTGTCACTCATACAGATATCAAAACTAAAACCAATCCATAATGTTGAAGACAAAAGATCTAAATTACATTTTCATTACATTACCGAAATAAAATAAATTTTTATCTTTACGACACTCTTCACTTATTCCCCACGATTCCCAAATTACCTGTCAAACAAATAAGACAAACACAAAAAGAAAAATACGGCTGAGCCAAAAAGTTGCTCAGTAACGGAGAAATCAACAGTAAAGGTAAGTCATGCATACGAAAGCAAAATGAATCGGTACTGACACTAAACAAACCCAAAAGATGGCACTGAAACAAATACTTTTATAACTTGCATCCCAAAACTTATACTGAACTTGTAACAGATACTGAACATAATCAGATGCATATAACATATCAAACAGAGACAAGACATACGTGACAACATATAATAAAAAACAAGTCACGTAATATAGAAGCATCCACGAGCCCAAACAGAGACATGCATGGCCATAGTCCATGCCCCGAGGTGGTGCTTGTAGGCGTACACACATTATTCCATCTCAACAGGAGTCAGGAGTCAGAGCTAAGATCGATCTATTCGCCTCTAGGGGCCAGGTGCTACACAAGCACAAGCTAGAGACGCCGTGAACTTTAGTTACGCACTGTCACGATGAGTGCCATGTCGTTGACGCCCCAACGACAAGTCTAAACATATAATTGCTCGGGTGACAGAGTACAAAGCGTATCAGAAATAAAAGTATCTTGACATAAGTCTAAAGGGAAACATGCAATAACGAGCACAAAATGAAGGTCTATTGCATGCTACAATAAATACTAATCATATAACAATACGAACCGAAACATCTAACGAAAACATCCGCACTACAAAATAACTATATAAATAAAATGCTATGATGACAAGGACAGGAATCCGTACCAATGAGTAACGGAGAATAAAAGTATACTATGATGAAAAGAAAACGGAATCCGTACCTTAGTTAGCAAGCAAAGCAAAACCAAAACAAGTCGTCCTTAAACAATCAAAAACCTATAATCCCGTTACAACCCAAATCAGTTTTATAAATAATTATTTGATTCGTTTGTTAAGGAATTCCCGGCAACCAAAACTAAATCATAAACCTTTGTTGGTGAATCAATTGGCTTACGGTGTTTTCAGCTTATTAATAAAAATGTATGAATAGTTTAACTTTACTTTCATAAAACTTATTTATTAATGTTACAAACTTATCGGTGATGATATATGTTTGTAAATAAATTTGTTCTATACATATTATTATTATTAATAGTGCTTTACAAAATTCAAGACACCAATTGCCCACTTAACAATACAAAAAGAAACCGATGAAAGTATCTAAATATGAAGTTTGACTTTTAAAACTCTCAAGTGATAGTATTTCCAACTAACAGTAATTTCCAAACCTACTAAGTTTGCATATGAACATGAAATCACAACTCCCAGTCTAGTTGTTATGTATAGGATGGTACGTACATGGCTTCATATGTTGGCTCCAAAATATGTTGATTTTCCTAAATATTTAGTTATTATATATGTACATTATCTAATCGTTGGATGTAGTATTTTATCTCCTCAACCTTTAACAGTAGGATATCATATAAAAACCTCTATAAAACGACTCTACAACTTGTGATCCCCTCGTTTCTTCATATAAATGTTTGATGGTTTTAGTCGCCGGAAGATTCGAAACAAAACCAAAATTTCGTATATCTATATTCGAATCAGAAGAGGGTTTGATTGGATAACTTAATCCAAAACAATTCAGAGAGTGAGACCAGAGTGGTGGTACCGGAATGCTTTACCTGGGCTGCGTAGATCATAGGAGCCGTTAACAAGATACGAAAAAAGGTTTGAAAGAGAGACAGGACCTTGAATCGAACTGAACTAACCTGAACGGAATGCGGATGGTGCGGTGTTGGTCACGGTGGCTAACGGCTCTTCGCGGTAAGGTTGTGCGGCGCAACACAAAGATTTATGGCGGCTTAAGGCGGTAAGGGTGGTGCGGTGACTTGAATAAGAAGCGTATGAGAGGTTGGCCGTAAAAAGATCCATTATATGAGTTATCCTTCCTGATTATCGGAGGGTTCGTAGGATGAGATATAACAGAAGTTTCAAATTCTAGGATTTGATAAGTGGATAGTCAAACTTATCATTCTTTAATAATAATTTCCTTTATTAATTTCCCAACTTATTAACTTATATTTTATATGTATTTCATGGAGAGTAAACTTTAAGTATCCAATACAATTTAAATGACATCATAATTATATTATGGCCGATGTTAAATTTTAAATGGTTTATTGTATCTTAAAAAAAAACTAGTTATAGACTACTAAACTTTATTTATTTATTGCTAGATTATATTTCATAGTTTTCGAATATTACACGGCTTGAATAAATTGATTTTATGTATCAAATAATAAGAAAATTATATTTAAAAATAATTAATGGATATACTCAGTACGCGATAGATATGGTGATTGAGGAGATGACTATTGAAAAGAAGATACAGTGGTCAAACATGTTATTTAAGAAGCAAATAAGCAGCCTTTTGAGTGATCAAATATAAATTATATTTAAAAACCGTAATAAATCTAATTTAAAAAACTAAGACTTTCTTATTATTAGTAAACTCAATGAATTCATATTTGTAATTTTGTTTGGTATTATTTTATTATAAAATGCATATTATACATATAATTATATTATGTCTTAAACTATTGATGTCATCCAAAATGTTTTTCGATTTTATGTCAAGCATTATATATACTATAGTAAAAGTTTAAAGTTTATCAAAGTTACAAATGAGAAATATACATCAAATTTAAAATAAATAATAATTATCTATAGTTAAGTAGAAGCGATTAAACAAAATAATATTTAGTAGGAGAGTTATCTAAAATTAATTAAAAGAGATCAAACTAAATAAGAATTATGCATAAGATAGTAAACTAAATAATATTTAGTAGGATGGTTATCCATAATTAATTAGAAGAAATTAAACTAAAATAATAATTACCCATAAGACATGGCCTAATATGATGACAAGTGTCGTATAAGTGGTTTCTTTTATTATATTACTAGGTTATATGCCCGTGTGTTACACGGGTTATGAGTTGTGTTAAAAAACCTATATCTATAAAGATTTTTTTTATAGTGTGTTACACGGCTAACATTATCTATCAAAAATCTATATTGACGTGTCGAGGCAGTAATGTAAACTGCGCTTGAGTGAAAAAAATCAACTTTGATCATAGCTTCAAGTGATTTGGGGGGCGAGATATATTCATATGTAATATATTTTTAATATAAATTTCAAGATAAAACAATATAAAAACGATTTTCTCATCAGATAGACCCAACCAACAACAATATATATGTAACACAAAAAAAAGAGAAAAGTAAAGAAAATTCAATTTAAAACGTATAAACTAAATCACGCTTTTCATTACATAACAAAAATGTATGATTTCAAGTGTGTTTATAGACACGTAAGCTTTACAGGATATGGGTTATGTTAAAAAAAATCTATAGCAATAAAAGTATTTTTTTATTATTTAAAAGATGGACTCTATATTTTTATATAAACATAGTAGAGCACTTTTAAATTAAAAATAGCCATGAGTTATGTATTTGGAAAATTACTAGGGTAGAACCCCGTGTATTACACGGGCTATATAAATATAAGTTATATTTATATACTAAGTAATAATAAAAGAAGTTGTATCTTAAAAAACGATCTGTGTATTTGTGCGGGTTGAATAAATATTATGTGACCTGTTAACATGTATAATCGTCAAGATATGTATTTAAAAATTGAACTTTGATATGCTATTTATTTATTATAAAATTTTCTTTTGTTTTTATATCATTTATTATTAGGTTATATGTGTTACACGGAGGTGAACCAATGAAATATCATATGGTTATTAATAACCGGAAAAAAAAAAGAAAATAATAGTTGAGGAAAAGAATTTAAATAAATAATAGAAGTCTAATTTAAATAAAAATACAAATTTATGTAATTTATCCTAATTATGGTTTTACAAAGAAAATTAAAAAAAATCTTCATTTTCTTCTACGGCCATACCCAAATAATATATTATTATTATTAATTCAAAGTTAAAAGCAAATCTTTATTCTTATGGAAAATATATTGTTTGATAATATTATTATTTTATAGTAGAGAGAAATTGAAAAATACATCTAATTTAAATAAGAACACAAATATATCTTAATGTATTCTAACTGTGGTTTTACAAAGAAATTTAAAAAAAAATCATCTATCTTCCACGGTCAAACACAAATGATTTATTATTATTATTATTATTATTATTATTATTATTAATTTAAAATGAAAACAAATCTTTATTCTTATTGGAATTGTATTGTTTAATATTATTATAATTATTATCTTTATAATTAAAAGGTGAGAAAAATTAAAAAGTAATATGAGAAGGCACCAGAAAACGACATGTGTCTAAAAAATATTTTTATTTATAGTATAGATTTCAACATATACATTTTTAAGTTACAATTTCCATTTATTTTAAAATAGTTTAACTGTTGAAAAGTTAAAGGTTTGAAAGCTTTTCCAGGAAGTTTGGACATCACTTGCAGTGTAGACACAAGTTCGTATCTAGACATTTTTCTGATGTATCTGATTTGCTTTGTCTCAAACAATATTTTATGTATATTCCATGTCTTATTTTGCACAATTTGTTTTAAGGCCTGATGATCCTAAACCGTGAAACTAAACCGGAATCAAAACCTTAGTAATGGTTTGGTTTTAACTTTCAACGGTTCGGTTTCGGTTTTCTATAATAAAAAACCGTGAATACCCCTACATACAAGCCATTGAGTCGAGCCACATAGCCGAGCCACAAGTTGAGCCGCGAGCCAAGAACCCCTGGCTCGATTACAAAACGAGCCGGGCCAGCTCGAAAACAAAACGAGCTTTTTCTGAGAGAGCTTTTTTTTGAGTTGTCTTGAGTCACGAGCTTTTTGAACACCCCTAACTATATATACATGTTGGAACGATGAGATTGAGTGGTGCATCTAATCCTAAATGTCGCCACTGATACCCCTAACTTAACCCTTGTACTAATTACAATTACATACTAATACATAGACCATACTACTTACTAATTACATACTAAACCCACTAACTTTAAATCAAACTTAGTTAACAATTATGAGGCTAACATGTTACTCTTAAATCTACACCATTGTCCATAATGAGACTTGGTGCATGTCATATAACTAATCTCTATTGTTTTAAGGCTTGTATAAATTATGTCTTATAAGTTTAGAAAACAATATTTTTGATATAAGATACACATACACAAAAGGGTATTAATGGTGATGTTGATTATGTTATTGAGGCTAATGATGATGATGATATATGACTTGATAATGAAAGGTTTTGGCGGTGGAAGGTAATAATAAAACTATAATAGAGATAAATAACGAAAACTATAGATGTTAGAATTCTATATTACTATCATATACCAGGTACTAAAAATACTTATAATAAGATGATATGTCATACAAAATGGCTAGTATATATGAAAGTTAGTTACCTAATTTAGGGTTTTGTATGTCGATAACATATTAGCACTGATTTCGAAGATGAAAAGTTAGCCCAGAACATCTTAGAGGTACGATAGCCATAGTATTTTATTATACCGCTCACACGAGTTATCAAGAATAAATGTCTTTGATATGATACAAAATTCTACTACTATGTATTATGAAATTTGACGAAAATGTCATAATAAGAGTAACAAATCTTTTCTCAAAATCAAAAAGTCTTTGATATAGGGTTGAAAATCGTTTTTAATGATATAATCGACCATAAAATTTTGATGTTACACTATAACATCCTTCTTTGTTGAATTATATATATGAGGATATGTTATTCTTATAGAACAATCATAAATTATCATTCAAGAATATCATCGTACATGTGAATAACTTATCAGGATATGTTTTATTTGCGTGCCACCAGATTAGTACATTTCGATTTAGTCTCTAAATATCATAATGTTCACCCAAAAAAAAAAACAACTCCATATTCTGGGTTTTTGATACTTCACAAAGACTTACAAAGCTTGTGAATTGTATGTAAGAGAGTGAAATTGTTCATTTATTAAAATGTTTTATAGGTGATCTTATAATTTAGAGTTGATACTACCATGTCCATAGAAAATAATCTAAACTTTTAGAATCACAAAATCTAAAAAGGCTATTGAACTACTGAGTTTATATACAAAAATATATTTACATGCATCATTGGTGATCTAAGAGTTATTATATGACAGTACAACATATATACTAATGATACATAAACTAAAACCCTAATTATCTCTAATCAGTTCTAAAGGTCTGGTCTTCTTTCACGAATGCTTTGATGGTAGCTAAGGTGACGTCAACATATATCTCTAAGACAATAATATGACGAAAGCGTCAACATATATCTCTGAGAAAATTACGATGAAAGAGTCGTGATATGTACTTTTAGGGTGTCATATTGACTCATTTATCTCAAAAAGAGTGTTAACTTTGAAACCCAACACGTCAAATAAGTAAAACATAACAATTTAAAAGAAAACATGTCAAACGAGTTGAAGAGACAAAAAGAATATTTAGATTCTTAAAAGTATTCTAAATCTCTTGTTTTATTATTAAATAGGTACATGGTTTTAATGATATATAAAACTAGGTTATAACCCCGTGTATTACACGGGGTTGAATAAATAAATTTTATATACTAAATAATAAAACAATATATCTTTAAAACTCTCCTTTATTGCACGGGTTATATAAATGTAATATTTAAATATTAAAAAATTTTATATGAACCATATTGTACGGGTTGAATAAATGTAATTTTATATACCAAATAAAAAATTTATATCTTTAAAACCACGTGTATTACACGGGGTGAATAAATGTAGTATTGTTTACCAAATAACAAAAAAAGTTATATCTTTAAAACCCTCGTGTATTACACGGCTTGAATAAAATTGATTTTATGTACCAAATGATAAGAAAATTATATTTAAAAAAAATAATGGATATACTCGGTACGCGATAGATATGGTGATTTGCGGAGATGATTATTGAAAAGAAGATACAATGGTCAAACATGTTATTCAAGAAACAAATAAGTAGTCATTTGAGTGATAAAATATAAATTTTATTTAAAAAACCCATAATAAATCTAATTTAAAAAACTAAGACTTTGTTATTATTAGTAAAATCAATGAATTTATTTTTGTAATTTTGTTTGGTATTATTTTATTGATTATTTTATTATAAAGTGCATATTATACATATAATTATATTATATCTTAAGTTATTGATGCTATCCAAAATGTTTTTCGATTTTATGTCTAGCATTATATGTACTAAGGTAAAAGTTTAAAGTTTATTAGAGTTACAAATTAGAAGTATACATTAAATTTAAGTAAATAATAATTATCTATAGTTAAATAGAAGAGATTAAAAAATAATATTTAGTAGGAGAGTTATCTATAATTATTAAAAGAGATTAAACTAAATAATAATTAAATAATAATTATCCATAAGATATTAAACTAAATAATATTTAAAGGAGGTTATCTATAATTAATTAGAAGAAATTAAAGAAATTAAATTAAAGTAATAATTATCTATAAGACATGGCTTAATATGATGACAAGTGTCTCACAAATGGTTTCTTTTATTATATAGTATAGATATAGATATAGAACGGGTCAGATGGATATAAGTTTGTTTCCAACAATTATCCAACTTGACGATTAAAGTGGTATAAGAAATGTAATAAGAAGCCCAAATTTTATCTCATTTAAGTTTTCAATCTGTGGCCCAAGCCAAATCTAAAAAACAAGACTTGTTGTACGAAAGAATCATATATCAAAACATAGAAATCAATTTTAAATTTGAAAGTATAAACAAGATGCATTCACTGCTTCGGTTAGAGCCCGCGTTACACGTGGTTTAACAAATAAATACTCTGAATTGCTTTTGGAACTTGTAAGCACGAGCATATTTGTGTACGTTAATTGCTTTTGGAACTTGTAAGCATGAACATATTTGTGTGCATAACAGGATATACACATTATGGTTCTAAAGGGAAATTTTAAATTATGATGGGTAGCTTACAAACTAAAATCAATGTTACGAATTTATAGTAGTAGATATATAGAAGTTGAGTAGATAACTATAGGTGAAAGATGATGTTTTCTACATGTTGAAATGCAAAACCCGACCTGATTGCGTTACAGTGACTTTTATTTTTGTATGTAAACTATGTATACAACATTCTAACTCTAGGAATCTTTACAAAAAATGGCATCATTCTAGCTTTGGTTAATATTTCGGTTTAGATACATATAATACAATGAGATGATGCATAATGATTGGTTTATACTAACAACACCTTGAAAGTTAAGGAAATTTTAGAGTCTGCAATGAGAAACACATGAAGCACCTTTTGAATGAGTGAAAAAGCTACTAAATTCGAACTCGCAACACATTGCCATCCACCACCATAAACTCTATCAAAGTCCCTGTAAATTAAGCAAAACCCACAAATTTATTAACAAAACTATACTTAAAAACAAATAAAATAAACCTAAAAATACCTAACGCAGACCGGTTTGGCAGGTTCATGACCCACTTGACCATTGATCGTTTTCAATCTTGTGGTTCCATCTCATCCATTAAAATCTCAAATCACTTGTGCTTCCCTGCTCATTTGTAAATCAAACCAATAAATTAGAATCTTGAACATATATCTTTTTGCTACAAGGTTGTATGAGAACATATGATATCGATAAAAAATATTCAGCAAATGAAGAAAAACATATGAAACGGGTCATGCTGAAACACTTTTTTCAAAGCATTTTAGGTTTTTTTTTGGAACAACTTGAATTACACCAAATCCGCCTTCGCCGGGTTTGAACCCTTGACCTCAAGGGGAGCAATACCTTAACTCCAACGCGTTTACCAATCGGACCTAACTCAAAGCATTTTATGTAGATAGTTATAGTCTAAATTCAGTATGAACACAATTAACATTTAGATTTAATGCAGATTATAAAAACATGCCAATAAGCTTTCAGCCAAGTGATGACGGCGGACCAAATCACTGGAAGGCCATAAGGGTATTCTCTTTTTTGTAGCCTATCTAAAAGAAAGAAAGATACAGACTGCAAACTACAAACTGCAACGACATTCTTCATTTGTGTCTACATCTTCATTTGTCTTTTTAATTTTGTGTCTTTTCATGTGTGAGTCAATGAATTTGGTATAGTAAACTTGTACAACATTACCTTTTTATAGAGAAGCAGAGTAAATTAGGGATGAGCATTTGGTATCGGGTACCGGTACCAAACCGATACTACAGGTACTGAATTTCGCGTACCGAATTATTCGGTACCCACTTTTTGGAATATTCGGTACCGGTACTTTCGGTACAACACCTGGAAAATACTGATTTTTACATTCCAATACTGGTGCCGTACCGAATAGTTTCAGTAGCTTTACCGGTACCCACTTTTGGCGATTTTCGGTACCGATACCATGCTCATCCCTAGAGTAAATTAGAGTTGGTTGTGTGGTTCATTCCGTGTGAAATTATATAATTTAGACATTTAGTTATAAAAAACTTTATGGCGGAGAATATTTACAAAAGTGACTGGATTAGTAGTAATATCTCTTGATAATAATTTTACTTTCTCACAAATCATCGTGATGTGGTTTTTCTATAGAAGAGTTGCGGCAACATATACGAACATAATGGATATACAGGAGGAGCTTGCTTGCCATCCTTAAGGGCAGGGGCGGCCCTGGGGTGTGCGAGGAGGACCACCGGCCAGGGCCCGTGATTTCAAGAGGCACGTTTTCTTTGAATAAATACTACATATATGTATATAAAAGACTAGAAAACCCATATTATTTCAAAATATTGATGTGGCTCGGCTGGTTTTAGCACTTAATATCTATACTAGATTCTGGGTTCAACTCCAAGGGTCTCCTTTTTTACTCTATTATATCAATTTTAAGGTGGTTGAAACAGATTGGGCTTGTTCCACTCCAAGCAGATTGGGGCACCTTTTTTCGGGCTTGAACAGGGCACTTGAAATTCTTAGGGCCGGCCCTGCTTTGCTTAAGGGACATAATGCATCCATGTCTTGGATATTTGGCCAAAATTCACAACCACTGAACAAAGACACTAAGTATTATACATTCATTAGCTTGAGACAAAAGATCATAGAATATAGTTTGAATGCATATAATGGAATTTAAGATAGATATCTTTCTTAAAAATGAAAAAAAATTACCTTTAACTAAGCTGTTCATTTACAAAATTTGGCCAGTTCTAAAATATTAATCGATTTGACTCATCACCAACGCATATTAATCCATTGATTAAGAATAAAAAATGATTTAGTGAACAAATAAACGACCCAATAATAAGAAAAACACGTGAATCTATTACTTCGTTTTTTGTTTATTAAAGTTGCATCATTTTAGTTACGCAAATTCTAAGAATAAAATTACCATACAACTATTATTATCATTATTGCATATGAAAAGTAGTTTCATCTATAGCTCTTGGGCTTCATGAATTCTTCCATCTGCCAAAGCGTTTAGTAATAAATAATAGCCTCCCATTGTTTTACCTTGGCCTCTACTAAACACCCACTAGGTTACCTTTACACTCTGTTCCCGAGTTAACTTAAAGAGAGAAAAGAAAATTTTCTCTCATTTTCTTTTCTTTTCTCTCCATGTCGTTCCAAATTGGAAAGACTAATTTTAGGCAAAAAATCTCTCATTTCTCTCCTTTAATGAAACTCTGTAATACAACTAAAAATTATTTTCTTTCAAATCTCTTCTTTTCTCTCGTTAAATGAAACTCGGGAAACAGCGTCTTAATCAATGGGGTTGAGAAACTAATTTGAGATGACCACAAAGAGTAAAAGAAATACGTAAAAGATTGCAACTTTTTACCTGAATTATTCTTTCCACTCATGTTCAAGTGCTTTTAAAGCCTTTTTCACAGTGATTTAAGGTAAATCCAAATCCTATGCAATGAAAGAATCAAGAGCCCCGTAGACTTCCTCATTGACATTCGATAATCCCATTATCTGACACGTATAATGAAAGGTCTATGAGAGATTCATCCCAACACTTACATCAAACGAGTTCAAGGAAAAGAGAGATTCGGTGT
The DNA here is from genome assembly GCA_947069175.1 of Scalesia atractyloides. Classification (NCBI taxonomy): domain Eukaryota; kingdom Viridiplantae; phylum Streptophyta; class Magnoliopsida; order Asterales; family Asteraceae; genus Scalesia; species Scalesia atractyloides. Next base: position 19,410,859 of record CAMTDV010000014.1, on the reverse strand, counting down.
CAGAGTTTTACCTGGATGAGAGGCTTTGTGGGATCAAATTAGGGTTCACTTGTCAAGGAAGAGGTGACATAGGCATCGCGAATGAATGATCGATTCAGGGTTCACCGATTTCAGTGCCCCACATGCAAATCTTCATATCAAATACTTTGTTTGTAATACCGCAAAAATCAATACCCAGGATGAGAAGCCTCCGTTAAGAATTTAAGTAAAAGAGAGACTGAGATGAGAGCAATGATATTTGGCGCTCTAGGGTTTCAGAATGAAGTTCCACTATGAACAAAGGGAGATGAATTAGCAAAGAATGTAAAGGGTCCGTTTTATAGAATCAGGTCAACAACAACGAAAAATGGATCACCGTGTTTATCCGTTTCTTAACTGAGCGGGAAAAGTAACGTCAGGTTTACTGAGAGATTGCCACGTGTCCACCAAATAGATTTACTTTATTATATACATAGATAGATTGGTAGTAGTTCAATATATTTTGAAAGAAAAAAAAAGTAATGACATTTAAAGAAGTTTTAAAAATACACATATATTAGTTAATTATACATAAAAGATTTAAGAATAAGAAAATTGCTGATTAGTTACTTTATTCATATTATATATTATATTATATTATTATTTATATTTATTTATATTTATATATTATTATAATTTAATATTATATTATATTTAAAGTTAGGATGAATAGTAAACTTATTTTTTAATGATCTTTGATTTTTAAATAATATAATATTTAATTCTATTTATTTTTCTAAAATTATTTGAATTTCGTTCCTTTTTACCAATGTATTATGTACGATATGGATTTTAATTTTTTTTAATTTATCTTATATTCGATGATTTGCCTTCGTTGGTTTATAAAAACTAAATACGTAGTTATGTTTAATTTTATAAATTTTATTGAAAACGAGTTGTGATCAAAATAGCCTCTTTTCGGTATCAAAGAGTTGATCAGGTGCAGGTGGGTCATTACGGTATTGTGAATTTGTGACGAACAAAATAAATACCGACAACGCCGATACGATTTAGCCATATCAATATATACTTTAAAACATATACGCCTTTAATCCAGTTAGTTTTTATATAATTTGATTTTCCTTCAATAAATCGCATTCATTATCTTTTATACAAAAGTTGAATACGCGACTGTGTTTAATATATATTTTTCACAGGTCCTGTATAAATTTTCTTGAAAAAAGATTTTTATTCAAAATAGTACCCTGATGAGCTACCAGTATTCGATTTTAATCTAAAAGGCGTACGGATATATCATGACTTTAAACCAAGTGAAGGTCCTGTACCGATATCGAATCGTTACCACTCCGAATGCCTGCGTAACAAATCAAACCCGCAAAATCACGGAACACGTTAGAAGGGGTCAGAGACCGAGGTTTAAAGTTTGTACCCTAATCGACACCCAAGTTCGTTCGTGTGTGGAGAAGAAGGATATCCGGTTGATTTGCTGATGATGCAAAGCTTAAGAAGAGGATGTGAAGAATGAGTTCTGAAACATGGTGCAAAGAGGAAAGACATTTGAACTCTGGTAGATACACGTATAACGGGTAAGAGTTATAAACCAAACCACATGGCAGGGGAAATATTCATGTATTCACATGCTTTGCTTTGATCAACTACAATATCCATTTTCTCACTCTTCACACATATATTCCTTTTATTTATTTATAATAATATAATAGAACTTTGGAAAACTTTTTTTCTAACCATATATATGCTTCATGTCTTATATATTGGAATAATTTATGTTAAGGTTTGTTGAGCTTAAATCGTTAGTAATGGGTTGGTCCGATTTAGTTTTAATACTCAACGATTTGGTTTTGGTTTTCATACATGAAAAATCACGATTTGACTTATGTTATCACCTAAAATTCGTTAATACTGAACCATGAACACCCCTAGTCATAATGCACGAATGGGTAAGATTATTAGTTATAATTATATACCAAAATTAAAATTAAATAAATTATGAAGCCATCACGCACTCATAGCTTTACCAAACAAATGTACGATTTGAGATTGCAGTTAAATATTTATGATGCCATCACGCACTCATAGCTATAACATCAAAATTCTGTGATCGATTACATCATTAAAAAGGATTATAAATTATTAGATTTTGATAACATTTTTCTCTCTCATTTTTAACACTCTAGTCACATTTCACAACACATACGAGAGAAATTACATTATATCGAAGACATTTGCTATTGAAAACTTTAGCAAATCTACGATAATGTCAAATACCACAGATTTGCTAAACCGTATAGTACTCATACCCGTAATATGTTTTAGGCATATAGACGTCGGATTGTTTTTTTTAATTCAAACGGACCAAAGGGACCTACCCTCACCTTGTGGACAAAGGCAGTCCACCTAGCCCGTGTCTAGATTTTCGGACCATGTCACGTATACGGCGTTGTGAATGCTCTTAGAAAACTGTTAACAATGTTTAATAACGAAAATTCTAGTCATTTATTTTCCAAAAATAACCATTAAAAATAATTCAACAAACGCTTTAAAAAAATAAATGAATTGGTTGGTTGTTACTTTCCATTCATCGTAAAATTAAGCATAGGATAATATTTAAAATCATAAAAGTGTACATTAGGGGGTGACGAGGTATGACCTGGTTCACCCAATTATCGGCCAGTCAACACCTACTTTAGCCGAGTGAAAACTGAGAATTTTTCATATGGATAGACCTCATGGTACAATCGAATCTCCATAAAGTTTGGAAGATCTACACGATCTCCTATATTTGGGTACGTATATAATTCCTAAATAACGAGAAACCTTAATCACACCACTTACAAATAGGGGACTCCTCACAATATTCTAGAGGTTGTCTTTTAACCCTAAACTCTCTTTCTACATACTATTATTCTCTTATACATGTCAATCAATACTGACTTGAGCGTCAGAGGGTGGTCCAGAGACCTCGGTCTTTGACTCCTTCTAACATGTTTTATTGTTTGCAGATCTGAAAGGAGACGAAGAAGACGCGGTGGGGTCCTGTTAATTATAATTAATAATCTTACCCTTTCCTTCGTTATAACTAGGTGGTAACATAAATCAAATCGTGATTTTTCATTTATGAAAACCGAAACCAAACCATTGAGTATTAAAACTAAACTGGATTAAACCCATACTAACGGTTTAAGCTTAAAGAACCTTAACATAAATTGTTCCAATATATATGTATAATGGTTAGAAAAAAGTTTCACAAAGTTCTATTATACTATTATAAATATATAAAAGGAATATATGTGTGAAGAGTGAGAAAATGGATATTGTCAACAGAAAGAACTTTTGAACAATTGATCAAAGCAAAGCATGTGAATACATGAATATATCTCTTGTGATGTGGTTGGGTTTATAACTCTTACCCATTATACGTGTGTCTATCGGAGTCCAGATGTCTTTCCTCTTTGCACCACGTTTCAGAATTCATTCTTCACATCCTCTTCTAAAGCTTTACATCATCATCAAATCAACCGGATTTCCTTCTCCTCACACGAAAGAACTTGGGCTACGTGGTGCTAGTCACATATCACTTTGAAGTTTTAGAATCAAGGTTGCCGAGCATTTTTATCCGATAAAAGGTAGCAGTGTTTTGGCAAGAAGAAAGACCATGTTCCTAAATGTTTGATGCCACAAAATTCCAGCATTTTATTTCTCATTTGTTGTATGTTTGTTTTGCACTTAAAAGGCCAATAGACTTCATATTCAATTTGTCATGTCACTTTATAAAATAATTATGACTATGTGTGATTTTGGCATCCATCTTTAAAATGATTATTGTTTAAAAAAATGAAATTGACAATGAAAATAAAGAATAGATAAAAAGTAATACACAACTTTTTAGAAAGTTAAAAAGATAGATAGACTATTTTAAATAAAAACATAAAAGCTTAGTTAAAGGTCAATCATGCAAAAATTCCCATCCACATTTTTTCAACCTGCTACTTCTTGATGTTCAATTCCGGGGTCAATCTTTCCCTTCTTCCTTATTGATGTTCCACCTGTGATCCTTGAAAGTCCAGTAGTAATCTTTCCATTCTTCTTTTTCCAAGTCTTCTTCTTCAAGCTTGAATCCATCTTCAATTCCCGAGGGAGAAAGCTCGGCTTCTCAGCAAACTTTTCCATGTCCCAAGTAGGAGAGTCTTTAACTTGACCAGAGCATACTGCCACTTGAATTTCATTTTTCTCAATCTTGCTCTTGCTCGTCATAGCTTGGCTTTGTTAAAGTAAGTGCTCAACTGACTTTTGATGGTCATATATACAAAAATATGTAAATTGAGATATACTACTGAACTAAAGATGATTAAAAGAGTATCCTTATTATATATTTTTTTATATCTTATTGTGCCTATTGACATAGACAACTTTGTCATAATCTTCTTCTAATATCTTCTTACGCAAATTGCTCAAATCCGTTTCAAATAAGACTTTTTCCCCAAGAGCTTTAAGCCTATTGAAGCGATGACCACCACAGCTTGTTGGAAACTCGATGTGTCGCCCTCGCCCTTTCCCTTTGCTGCCTCACCCTCTTGTCTTTGCCATTTCCCTTTTCCTTTGTTCTTGCCCTTGGCCTTGGCTGCCTCGCCCTCGACCTTACCATTACCCTTTCCCTTCCTCTTCCCCTTCCCCTTGGCTGTCTCGCCCTTGCCCTCGGCCTTGTTGCGGGTAGGGTTTGCAACGGTAATGTTCTTCCCACACTTGAGTTTCATAGCTAGTAAATGAGTAAACAATAGGTTATCATCATGCACCACGAGAATCTGGTCACTTTTGTTGTAGAGCGACCTTATCTGGCTAGCGAACTTCAAAGCAACTCTTGCTAGCATCTTTGATCATGAAAAACAAAACAATTCAACCTTTCAACATTCAACAAAAGAAGTTGTTTCTAACAATGATCACTCTTTGCAGGTGACATGGATGTTGATAATTACTTTATGGATGCAAATGACCCTGATGATAGTAGTAGTGAGGTACACATATTGTTTTTTTTCGACTTTGGTATGGTTAGGTTGGATTCAATGGTCTAGAGGTCCCTTTTGATTATAAGTTACAACAGTATAAGTGGATATAAAATCAAAACTCTAACCATAGGATTGCCGACATAATATGGAATAAGCATAAGTGGCAAAATGTGCAGGTCAGATTACGGGTCAACTTTATTATCAAACTCATCTCGATGGCCGTGGATCGACACGACAAAGAAAAAGAAAAAGAAATGGTTGTTGTTCTTTTATCCTCGATTTATGTTGATGTCATCGATCCCGAACAAGTCTACATGGGTTTTCGCAAACTTGTTGAATCTGCAGATGACACTCTCCAAAATTTTATATCATGACAATGTATATTTAGTATAAATTAAACACAAAACATAAGACACTCACCTGAGTAGGTGTTTCTTTCTGAAATGAAGGTTAGAGATTTTTTTCTTCTAAAATGACCTGAAGAATATATATTATATAGAGTGAGAGTAAAGGATGAAAAAGTATCCAAAATTTTATAACATTAGAATGTATATTTAGTGTAAATCAAAACAAAGAAACACAACACTCACCAGAATACTTATTCTGAAAAGAAGGTGAGAGATTATTTTCTAAAGTGACCTGAAGAAGATATTATATAGAGTGAGGGTAGAGGAGGAAGAAGTAATCTGGTGGTATTATATTATGTGTATTATGCCATGCTATCATGGCATGAAAATTCCTTTGTGGTGAGAAGTTGTAGTAAATATTAGAAAATTTTAATAGGGTTAATCTGAAAAAAGATATAGAAAACAGTCCAACCCTTCTAAAAACTGATTTGACCGCCCGGTTTCCCGGTCCAACCGCCGAGTCTCCGATTCAACCTACGGTTCAATGTATTTCTGGTCCGATGCCATGACCTGAATTGGCTCAACCTCGAGTCTGAAAACACTACTTGTAATCTTATTAAATGCTCCACTATCAGTGTGGGGCACTGCACTAACAAGGCAACAAGCAGGCAAGCCTACTCTTTCCGGAGTAGCTAAATAGGTTAATCCGTTTGTTCACAAACATAACGTTTTCTTATTCCTCTCTTTAGTGTGAGTACATAAAAGGTGCTTTAAACAAGTAACGTTTTATATTCAATATTATAGTCACTAGTGATTAGTGAAAATTGCATAGACATATACTACTTAGATACTTTCATATTATATTCTTAATTTAGTAATTACAAAGTAATTTATAATTTCCTGTGACAAATTTGATATGTAGGAACTTGAATCCAAGAATTTTGAGTTGTGTATCGGATATATAGTCATAACCTCGAAATTATTATTATTATTATTATTAGGTATATTTATAAAATGGAGGTCAAAGTATTAAGTAGAAGGATCTCACACGGGTCAATTCAAAACAACGTCAATGTCATCTTCAGGTGGTAAATATGTTTGTTTAGCGCACAATCTCACTCACAGAAGGGTCATGTGCGAACTGCAGAATTAATCAACAAACAGTGGAACATCGATTTTTGGATTGTTTCTAATTAACAGTGGAGGTTTATTAGGTCATCGGATGTGTTTTTCAATTAACGAGCTGTGAGTGCTCCAAAAAGCAAAAGAAAGGCGGCATGTTAACATGTTGGAGGATAAAAGAAACATCTCACTAGTGGATTCTAAATGGAAGGTAATAGAATGGGAAGCTTAGAATAACATTAGTGATGGAGATATCTCTTGGCTAAACGGGTTCAAACCAATCCCAACCTGAACCGGAACTGGTTTGAACCCGACTGAAACAGGACCAATTTGTAACCCTCTCATTTAAAACTGTTTGAACCGATAAACAACCACTCAAAACTGTTTTGAAACTAAATACAAACAGATACAGCTTGCTCCCGAATCCGGTTTTGACTTCTAGTTGACCAAACTGAACCGGCTTAGGATTTGAACTCGATTTGTGGGCACCTCTTAACACACTAATCTATCTTGGTGATTTGAAGTCGTATGTTCACACACACATGTATGTGAACATTCTCCAAAATTTTATAGCATTTCAATGTATATATTTAGTATAAATTACATATATATATATATATATACATACACGATTACCAACTTGGGTCATACATTTTCATTTAAAAGTCACGTTGGTTAGAAAATAACATTATATTATAAAGTACACATGAGAGAGACGCACATATATAAAAGTTAAAAAGAATATAATGCATGGTATTCAATTTGTTTAAGTGGTATTCACGCATGTTTAAGTCACGACAGACGCCGGTTCGACTTCCCGTCGTTTTTGCTTTTTTTTTCTTCCTTTTTTATATATCACACACAAAAAACTGCCGCATATTTCTATTTACATGTCACATCATCAAATTAAATAACCTACATATTACACATCAAATTGAATAATTTACGATAATTTTCGTATCATGATTATGCTCATTTATACATTACCCACCGGTTCCACGACTCCAACTCTTCAATTTCCCTCCTACAACTAAGGTTTGCAACTATGGATGATCAGAATGATATAGTGAAATTATGTTCATGTTTTGTTAATCGGTAATTGTATTGTTTCATCGTCGGAATGTAAGGTATTTAGAATAGGATTTTGTTTCATCGTTGGAATGAAAGTTGTTTTGGAATCACGAGTGTTTTGATGATTGGATAAAATAGTGAAAACAGGATCGGATTTTGCTTAATTTTCTTAGTTAGTATGTGTTTCATCATAGAAGTGACAGTTATTTGGAATCATATGTGATCTATAGAAATTTGGTTGATTTGATGTAACGAAGAACAAATACGTGATCAGTGAATTTGAAACATATAAACCCCTCAATTTTCGAATTCAACAATCAAACACTTACCGTATAGGTCTTTAGGATCGCAATACACGTCCATTGCAAGGATTCGTGAATACATATATGCCATCTCGAGTGTTGATCAAATGTCGCATGAAGACTGTGACAATTTAGGGCTTTATGCAACCGGGTGGTAATGAAATGAGGGTCTCAATTTATTTTTTCTTATAAATCAGCCATTTAATGGATGAAATTACTATTTTACCCTCACTCTTGAACGTCAAACATAGTCAAACTAACAAAAGTTGGGTGGAGAGACTCGTATGGTAGCGCTTTTCATCTTGCGGGGTCTCAAGAAGCAAAAAAAACTTTTGGGGACTCAACATGCTTCCAGCTGGAACGTTCAGAGACGCAAATCGCATTTAACTCTTTTCTTTAAATGCAACACTAACAGTTAGGGGTGGGATTTATACAGTACAAATGCCGAAAATAACAATACCACATTTGAACAAACTTGGGAACCGATTACCGTACTAATACCGGTACGGTACGGTACCTGCTCCAGTACCACTTTTACGAGCTCTTTATTGATATGGGTACTGGTACCATATAAAGTAAATCGCTTTGAGTACCAATAAGGTACGGGCATCAAATAAGCTTTATGTGTACCGCTATTCAAGAAACAATAATACCACAATACAAAAATAAAGCATAATATCATATTGGGTACCAATACCATTATTACCGAAAAAGTACGGTTATCGGTATCGAAAGTAAGAAATACCGAAATCCTTAAAACTTGATACTGGTACATGTACCGTATAAGTTAAAGAGGTACGACTACAATACAGGTACGAGTACGCTTATTTGAAAAAAAAATTACATTTAGACTAATAATGTGGACTTTGCACCAACACGCCTACTGAGCATGCATCTAGTTACTGATATTACTAAAAATTTATAATAATATACTTAACAAAGAATAGCTAGACTGTATCTTTTAGTCGCGTATATTATTTATTGTTGGGTTATCTTTTTAATGTTTAGTTCATCAATTATTATGAAATATTCTAAAACCTTATAGTTACGGGCACATGCATGGTGTTAAATAATATACCATCCCGAGCACCCTATCAAAATTGAATAAATTAATACAACTAATAATAGTTTGTTAGAAAATTAATAAACTATTCAATATTAAAAATACATCTAATAACAGATTGTTAGAAACTTAAATTATTTTATTATTAATATTAAAAATAAAACTAATAATAGTTTGTTAGAAACTTAAGTTATTAAAAATTTTAACATGTAAGCACCTTAGTTGAGTATTTAATATTTCAAGTATGATTATAAGGTGAGTTTGAGATGGAATCTCAGGTTACAGGAATCTTAACTGACAATTTTCATTCACCTAAGATCACAAACGGAAACCCCCACTACAGGTGCAAAAACTAATGTACCCATTAGTAATTCGGTATGTGACTCAAAATAGCAAAAGTCACCAAGCCCATTGTGATCCCTAATATGACTATTAAACCTTTAGATACATGTTCAAAGTTTTTTTTTTTACAAAAGATTAGTTCAAACAAAAAAAACCCTCTCCAAAAACCCGAAGTCTTCAAGGGTTTTTCCTAAAAAATCAACTTTGAAACAAAACTAAAAATATTATAAGGTTTATTTTAGTAGGATTTTCTTTTTAACAACTTTACATATGATGAAATTAATTTGAAGTGTAAAGTTTCATTTCAACTTTTGAGTGGATCATATTATTAATTTGAAGTGTAAAGTTTCATTTTGACTTTTGAGTGGATCATATTATTAATTTTTGAAAAGTTGGTACTTTACACTCTAAACCCTTAAGAAAATGATAAATAACATATGTAGTTCGTTGAGCATGCAAACGCTCTTTTTAGTTTGGAAAAAGTATGCCCATGGATGATGGATCTTTATATATAAAAGAAATATGGTCAACACACGATGATTTTCAACTTTAATTAGGTTTCGATATTATACTGTCATCTTGTCTTGTGCCCCGATGTCCCATACTTAAACAAACACAACATTATAACTCATATTTCCAAATTAAATCGTAGTTTCATAACAAATCTACATTTATTCGTTAAGGGGTAATCTGTTGGTCCTCTTGAAGATCCATCAGAATTCTTGGATTGATCAACGATGACCATTAGAAAGAACTAGTTTTTTTTTGTTTTTTAGCGATTTACCTAGTTGGCGGTGATCACGAGGGATGGTTTTATTGATGAAAGATTTCTTTTTCTAGTAGTTGATAACATAAAATGAAGGGTATCGGAGTGATGATGAGATGGACGCAATTTGACTTTTTTTACCGGCTAACTTAAGCACCCTCTAATCCTATATCGCCCAAGATCACAATTATGAACACAACCTGAGCCGAGCCGAGCCAGGCTGGGCTCGAGCTCAAACTTAAACGAGCTAGCTCGGCTCGGCTCCTTTATTTTTCGAGCTGAAAAGTCGAGCTCAAGCTCGGCTTGTAAAAACTTCGAGCCGGCTTGTTAATCTTTTCTAATTATTTTTTTTTTGTTTACAAATATTGATAAAATAAAAAAAATTAACTCATTTCTAGGCTTGTTAATCTTTTCTAATTATTATTTTTTGTTTACAAATATTGATAAAATAAAAAAATAACTCATTTCTAAACACACACACATAGTTACAAGTAGGGGTGTTCACAGTTCAGTTTAAAATCGTGAAGCCGTCCAAACCGGTCATTGGTTTAGTTTCGCGGCCAGTTTTCTTTCTTAACTTTCGGTCGGTCGGTTAGGTATTTCATATTATATATATTTTATTACTTATATTTATATCTGGCTTAATTAAGTATTCATATATCATATGATTAACTATTTATATTAATTCTTTATCTAGGCTTATACCAATATATGACTACTCATAATGAGCCTTAAAAGTTATAATCACAAGATGTATTGTGTGATTTGCTTGTTTTTATACGTGTATTTGCCGTTCTTGTTTTTGTCCTTGTGTTTAGATTGTATTTGTTGCTCCTGTTTTTTATATATTTCCTTCACATGTTTTTATATTACAACTTCCATTTATTTTAAAATAGTTTAAATGTTGAGAAGTTAAAGTTTTGAAAGCTTTTCCAGGACACTATAACATCCTTAATTGTTGAATTATATATATGAGGATATGTTATTCTATAGAACAATCATAAATTCTCATTCAAGAATATCATAGTACATGTGAATAACTCATCAGGATATATTTTATTTGCGTGCCACTAGATTAGTACCTTTTGATTTAATCTGCTAATGTGCTAAATATCATAGTGTTCACCAAAATAAAAATCCAACAGCATATTCTGGGATTTTGATACTTCACAAAAACTTACAAAGATTGTGAATTGTATGTAAGAGAGTGATATTGTTCATTTATTAAAATGTTTTATAGGTGATCTTCTAATTGAGAGTTGATACTACCATGTCCATAGAAAATAATCTAAACTTTTAGAATCACAAAATCTAAAAAGGCTATTGAACTACTGAGTTTATATACAAAAATATATTTACATGCATCATTGGTGATCTAAGAGTTATTATATGACAGTACAACATATATACTAATGATACATAAACTAAAACCCTAGAGAATTATCTCTAATCAGTTCTAAAGGTCTGGTCTTCTTTCACGAATGCTTTGATGGTAGTTAAGGTGACGTCAACATGTATCTCTAAGACAATAATATGACCTAAGCGTCAACATATATCTCTGAGAAAATTACGATGAAAGAGTCGTGATATGTACTTTTAGGGTGTCAATATTGACTCATTTATCTCAAAAAGAGTGTTAACTTTGAAACCCAACACGTCAAGTAAGTAAAACATAACAATTTAAAAAAAAACATCTCAAACGAGTTGAAGAGACAAAAAGAATATTTAGATTCTTAAAACTATTCTAAATCTCTTGTTTTATTATTAAATAGGTACATGGTTTTAATGATATATAAAATATGGAACGGTTAAATAGGTACATGGTTTTAATGATATATAAAATATGGAACGGGTTAGATGGATATAAGTTTGTTTCCAACAATTATCCAACTTGACGATTAAAGTGGTATAAGAAATGTATTAAGAAGCCCAAATTTTATCTCATTTCTTTTCAATCTGTGGCCCAAGCCAAATCTAAAAAACAACACTTGTTGTACGAAAGAATCATAAAAACATAGAAATCAATTTTAATATGCATTCACTGCTTCGGTAGGCATACCTTGCACGGTTATTTTAATCATACATGTAAAGTCTATTAGACAATTATCCGGTGTAAACATTAACATTTAAAAAAAATATAAAAAATTAATTGATATAAGAAGCAGGGGCGGATCCATGAGTGTTTTGGGTGTTCCTGGGAACCCCCTCAGTTTGAAAAAAAATAGTGGAAACCTTGTATGATTTGAAAAAATTAGTGAGAATTATCGAGAATCCACCAAAAGGAACCCGGTAGAAAAACTTTCTGGATTCGCCACTGATAAAAAGTATGAGTTGAGTTATTAGTATAAAAATAAAAAGGGTAATGTAATGGACGAGGTAATGGAATAGACAACGGAATGAAATGAAATATTCCATTCCATTGTGATGGTAACCAAACACCCATATGTGAATAGAATGAATTATCACTTTGTACAATTTGATAAACAAAAAAAGATGTAGTAACGAAATACTATTTACAAAAATATAATTGCCTCAATAATAATAATAATAATAATAATATAATGGTAAAAAATTAATAATAAAATTTTGATATAAATATATTAATATTAGTATTAACAACAACAACAACAATAATAATAATGTATCTTTTTATTCCTTGAAGAAATGAAAAAAAAAAAATAACACTAACTTACCAAGAAATGGAAATTGTTATATTTGGAAGGAATTATATTCCTTTGGGATGCTCTATTCCATTACCACATGATAACCAAACATGTTTATTTTCATTCTATCATAATGATCCATTCCATTCCACCTTCTATTCATTCATACCAAACGCTACCTAGGAGGATTCAACTGGGAAGTGTAATTTTATCTACAAGAAGAAAGAGAATATACACATGCAAGTCACATGTTATTTCCCCTCCAATTTTTAAACGTCTGTAATTTTTTTATACATCATTTGTTTTAAAAAAATTATATCATAAAATCAAGCGTTTTTTTATCTTTAATACGAGTACCATATTATTATATTTTTCAAAAAAAAAATCAAAAAACCTAGTTGTGTATGACACAATGGACATGACGTAAAACACAATGGAAAGTAGATAAAAAACACAATCAATGACAACAGATAAAGACACAATGGACAACAGACTAAAACACAATGACCATGACCTTGACGTATAACACAATGGCCATAATGTATAACACAATAAGTATCAAACTAAATAAAAACACAATTGATGACAGCAGATAAAAGATATAATTGATAACAATAGATAAAAGACACAATGGAAAGCAGATGAAGACACAATGAAAAACAAACTACAAACACAATACACAACAAACTAAAACACAATGAACAAGAAATTAAAACACAATGGACAACATATTAAAATACAATGGATAACAGATCAAACATAATGACCTGAACCAATAACGCAATTTATAGAAAACCCAGATATAACACAATAAGTATCAAACTAAATAAAAACACAAGTGATGACAACAGATAAAAGACACAATTGATAACAACAGATAAAAGACACAACAGAGAGCAGATGAAGACACAATGGAAAAGAAACTAAAAACAGAATACACAACAAACTAAAACACAATGAACAAGAAATTAAAACACAATGGATAACATATTAAAATACAGTGGATAACAAATTAAACACAATGATCTGAACCAATAACGCTATAGAAAACCCATATACAACACAATCTTTATTGTGTCATATATTGTGTTATAGGTTCTTATACAAACGCAATGGGTAGAACCCACATTAACATTGTGTTATAGATTTTGATAATAACACAATGTATACTAAAATGTAATGACCAAGACCCAGTTAAAAGACATAATGACCTAAATCTTTAACACAATGCCAAAAAAAACCTAGTAAAAATGAAAGTTTTTATTTTATTTTTGTATTACAATATGGTGCTCATATTAAAGATAAAAAAACTATTATGGTGAATTTTTTTTATAAAAAAAATGTTGTATGAAAAAGTAATGGACGTTTTAAATCGATGGGGGGAATTGACATGTACCTTGCATGTGAAGAGAGAAAATCTATAAATATAGGATTCCATTTATACTCTTCTATTATCTTTTTTTCCCATAATTAATCTCAACCCTCCAAATCTAAAATCAATGAACTAGAATACTTCTTACCCTTCTTACTCTTAGAATTATATATCCATTACATTCGGTAGTTAATACAAGTTCAATAAAATTTGAAAGAAAAAAAAGTAAAGATATTTAAAGAAGTTTTAAAAATACACACATATTAGTTAATTATACATAAAAGTTATTAAGAAAAAGAAAATTGTTGGTTAGGTATTTTATTCAATATTATTATATTATATGATATGATATTATATTATAAATATGAATTTCAATTTAAAGTTGGGATGAATAGTAATCTTTTTTTAATGATATTTGATCTTTAAATAATATTTACTCATAATAATATTTGAATTTCGTTCCTTTTTACCAATGTATTATGTACGATATGTACGATATGGATTTTAATCTGTTTAATTTTTTATTAATTTATTTTATACTCGATGACTTGTCTTCGTTGGTTTAAAAAAACTAAATATGTAGTTATGTTTGATTTTATAAATATTATTGAAAACGAATTGTGATCAAATTAGAGTCTTCTTTTGGTATCAAAGAATTGATCAGGTGCACGTGTCATTACGGTATTGTGAATTTGTGACGAACAAAATAAATACCGACAACGTCGATACCGGTATCGGTATTATTGGAACCGGTATCGGTATTATTGTAACAGGTATCAATGTATACTTTAAAACATATACGCCTTTAATCCAATTAGTTTTTATATAATTTAATTTTCCTTCAATAACTCACATTCATTATCTTTTTTACAAAAGTTGAATACGCGAGTGTGTTTAATATATATTTTCACTGATCCTGCATAATTTTTCTTGAAAAAAAGAGTTTTATTCAAAATAATACCCTGATGAACTACGATTTTAATCTAAAAGGCGTACGGACATATCATGACTTTAAACCGAGTGCAGGTCCTGTACCGATATCGAATCACTACCACTCCGAATGCCGGCGTAACAAATTAAAACCTGCAAAATCACGGAACACGTTAGAAGGGGTCAGAGACCGAGGTTTAAAGTTCGTACCCTAATCGACACCCAAGTTCGTTCGTGTGAGGAGAAGAAGGATATCCGGTTGATTTGCTGATGATGTAAAGCTTAAGAAGAGGATGTGAAGAATGAATTATGAAACGTGATGCAAAGAGGAAAGACATCTAGACTCTGGTAGATACACTTATAACGGTAAGAGTTATAAACCAAACCACATGACATGGGAAATATTCATGTATTTGTAACATCCGTAAAAAAAACGGGTTTCCAAAACCCGCTTCGTTTATTAACCGAACATCCAGTTAAAATTTTTGTTGCATGTTTAGAGCTCAAACTAATTTTAAACAATACATACTTAATAAACATTTTAGAATTTAAAAACTATAATTATTAAAAAGTAAAAATTTGTGCAAAAAAAATAATAACAAGCTGCCGGGTTTCGAACCCGGGTCAGCTAGTTCACCAAACAAACACTTTACCGCTCCGCCACTTGACTTCTTTGTTATTATATCGAAACAAATAAATCTTATGATGAAATCCGAATTCAAACCGGACTTCCAGCGCGGCTGAACTCGCAATCACCGGAAAATCCGGCGATCCGCGAGTTTAGCCATTTTCCTTTTGACTATAACGTTATAACCGACGTCTACATCGGTTATAACCGACGTCTGACCCCAATCCAAGTCGTAACCGCCGGAGAAACCTTGACCACGAATCAAGACCCAATTCAGACTAAATTCATCCTGTTCTACCCTATAAATACCCCCCTCAACCTTCCAGGAATCCTTTCGCTCAAGACCGCACACTTTTTCGTAGTTGAAGTGCTCAGAAACTCGTCGCCGGAGATTTCCAATTTCGCCGGAATAGGTCGCCGGAAAACCGAATCCATTTCATCTCTTCTGCCTTACTCTAAAATAAGACTCCTAGAGCTCAGTCAGAAAGCACCGCACTCACCTCAAAATCTCTCTTAACCTCTGTAGAAATCCTCTGTCAACAAATCTTCTTTCGCCAGAGTTATTATTTGTCGCCGGGATTCAACCGGAGAAATCATAACGCCACTACATTTCGGTAAAACACTTAAATCTTCTTATTTTCATTTATTTTCATGATTAGTTATAATAACCCGGTTAATCCAACAGTCGAGTCATGATCTGGTCTTCTTTAAATGAAGAAGATGAAGAATTGTAACAGCGTATTAGTATAATTAAATTTGGTGTTTATACCGGGTTAGACACACAGTCCAGCGGTGGACTGTGTGCATTTTATACGGAAGATACCGAGTTTGATACTTGAACCACACCGATCCATTGAAACTAAATCCATTGTTTTTAAAACCAATCAGATCGCTTCACAGAAAGAGGTTAAATAAAATAAAAATCCTATCTTATACGGGTTAGACACCCAGCCTAGTTGGATAGGCTGGGTGCAACGCAACTTAAGGTCGCGGGTTCGAGTCAAGTTATAAGCAGCCGATTGGTTCATTTTAAAATCTTTTTAAATTAAGCAATTTCTGAAATATTCTAATAAGTATATAAATATAATTAAAATCAGAAATATTTTCGGGTTAGACACGTAGCTCAGTTGGTAGAGCTGCGTGCACGCGTACGGGAGGTCAAGAGTTCGAACCTCACTCAGCGCATATAATAAACACGGTCCGACCGGTCAACGGCCCGGTCAACGGTCAACGCTCGGTCAACGGTCAAAAAGTCAAAATTTTTATTTTCTTTTATTTATTTATTTTATTTAAAAATCAGTTAAAAATACTTAAAAATAATATTTTTAAAGTTAGAAAATGACCTTAAACTCACAAAAATAAATCTAAAAATTCTATTAAAATTGTTAAATAAAATCCACTTATTTACCGAACCATTATGTTATTATTTAGGTTAGTTTCTCTCGTGGTTAAATCCAAATTCGTGCGCATTCATCATCAATCCAAGAAACGCAACCACTGTGAGTGAATTCTTACAAATTCCCCTTTTTATTCATGTTTTGGGGTGTATCATGTGTCGCTTAAATTAATTCGCTTATTCAAACTCGTGCTATACCATTATATGATCTAAACTTAGAATGTAAATATTGTTTGTTGTGATGTATTACATATTGTTAAGTTGTATGCAAATTATTTTATTAGGCCCATCAGTTCCTCGTGGGAGACGAGTTGAACAACGCGTGCCTCAAAAACATTCATTAGGCCCATCCGTTCGTTGAACATCGCGTGCCTCAATACTCATTCATTAGGCCCATCAGTTCCTCGTGGGAGACGAGTTGAACAACGCGTGCCTCAAAACAATCATTTGTTGTATGTGTGTGCAATATTTAATATTATGTGTTTTGTGAATAAATTTACATCTACATTTACTCATATGTGGTTATGCACTTTATTTTATAATCAATACAATAAACACGTTTAAATGTTTTCTTAGGATTCACTCGCCAACTTTTTGTTGACCCAAAAACCATTTTTACACATGATACAGGTGGACAGGATGAAGCAAGGAACACATAGGAAATTGCCTTAGAAGAAAAATAACGAAGTCTAGAAAGATGTATAGAACATGCTGTACTTGTATGATTTGATTGTATGATCTTCTTTAAAATTGTAATAATAAATATGAAACATTATAATAAATGTCATGAGCTTTGATGAAAACCCAATCATGCCCCGATCACCTTTTTCCGCTGTGGGTCGGGGTGTGACAGATTGGTATCAGAGCTTTTGACTATAGGGATATAAGATAGATTATTAGACCCTTAGAGCCTATACTATAGTTAATTAGATTTTAATTGTTTATGTGGTTACATGCAAACTCATGATGTTTATTTGTTTCATATTTATTATATACACAAATGCATGCAAACACTTCCAATATTATATTTTGTGTGATGCTTAATGAGTTATACTTATAGTCAAACATAACATGCTTACATCTACAATCATCACGCATATTTCAATGTTCACATATTCAAATCACCCTACTTCCGTTATTTAAGATTTTGTCGCATTTTTCATTTTTCAAATCTCATCAAAGTGAGTTCTGCGACGGGCATGTAGTAACTGTAAGGGTACGAGTACCGGTAGTCGGAACGTCCTGTCTAGGTTGGCATTCGTATAAATCCAATATAACGGACCAGTTTGCCTACCTGGGGACCAACGATGAGAGTACGAAGGACCTATTAGGCCAAAGCATGTCACACCAAACGTCGTTCGAACCAACCCCACTTTGAGTTGTCACCGTGTCCACACCCGGATGCACTCAGAATATCATACGTTACATACATTTTTCTCGATTTTCTCCGGGTTTTAGTGTACGTTACCAGGCTAACACATGCGAACCATATGAAAGACCCGGTAATCATGGGGGCCCACATGATTACGAAGGTGAAGTATGGCGGCATGCAAGGCCCAATTACGAGCAAAGCCCAAGACATCCTATGGATGTAGTAGATTTATTATTCTATATTTATTTTATGAATGTTCGTTCCTAAATACGACACATGACCCCTAAAACGTCCAACTCATACTCTTGATACGTATTCCTTGTAGATGTCTTCTAGTCTCGCTCGTAGGAAAATGAGAGTAGGAAAATCTCGTGAGCGCATGGCTGCCCAAATCGCTCAACAAATGGCGGCCGTAATACCCAACATCGTAGTTCAAGTTCAACAAGCCCTTACCGCTAATCCCATCAATCAAGAAGATCAAAATGTTGTCAACCCTCCCCCAAATACCACTAAATGCACCTTCAAGCATTTCAAATCCTGCGACCCTCCAAAATACGAAGGGACTGAAGGTGTCACCGCTCTCCTCCATTGGTTTGAGGAAATGGAAAACACTTTTCTAAATTGCGATTGCCCCGATGATCGCAAGGTGCGATATGCTACCGGTCGTTTGCTTGGAATAGCACTTACATGGTGGAATACAGAGAAGGCCAAGCGAGGTACTGAGAATGTTATGACTTTGACTTGGGAAGAGCTGAAAGAGATCATGACAAGACGTTTCTGCCCAAGAAGCGAAATCAAGAAATTAGAGGATGAGTTCTATTCTTTGAAACAAAAAGAGGGTGACCACACCACATACAACAAGAGATTTCTCGAGTTGAATCAGATGGTCCCCAACTTGTTCACTCCTCTCTACCGTTTGATCGAGCACTACATTCGAGGTCGTCCTTCAAAAATTCAAGACCCTATAATAAGTACCACACCTGCAACTTTGGAAGCAGCAATGGAGTTAGCTACAGAGCTCACCGAGAACCGCATACGGAATAAAGACTTCAAGGAGGAGAAGAAGAAGGATAAAGCATCAACTGAAACCTCAAACTCCACCCAAACCGAATCCCCTTCTCAACCCATTGCTAAGAGAAAACGAGATGGGCAAATTTTCGCTGTCACCCAACGCAATCAACCAGCTTCACAAGTTGTACCCCTCCAAACTATCCCAATCACTCAAGTAGCACCCAACTCAACTTACCCAAATAAGAAACCTTACATTGGACCTCACCCTCAATGCAACACCTGTTTTTATCACCATCCACCTACCTTCCCTTGTCGACTATGTGCGAATTGTGGACGCTATGGTCATTTGAGCAAGGTTTGCCGCACCTCTCAAAACCAAACCTCACTCCCTACTCAAAACATGATCCAAACATATCAACAACCCCAATACCCCATGTTTCCATATGTTCGAGCTTGTTTTAATTGTGGCGACCCTACCCACTTTAGAAACACGTGCCCTCGATTGGTTAACATCATAAACGCCCAAGCTCAAGCAAACCCAGTTAACCAAGCAAATCAAGCAAACTCAACTCCACCACCAGCAAGAGGAAGAGCTTACAACATCAACACCAATCCAATAGAAGATGATAACGGCCCAAACGAACCACCCAACTAGTTTTCTTCACCAAAAATCAAGATTCAACTCCAACCGCTTAGTTTTTATGTTTTCTTTATGTTATCTCAATCTTCACGTATCTCAATTATAAATTGGAAATTTATCCAAGAATCTTAATGCGAATTACTATTTCAGTTTTGTTTTATACTCATTGATTTAACATTCATATCATCATACATCTCGACGTATCTCAATCTCATCATTTAAAGAAGTTGGGTTGTGTCTCACTTTTACCTAGACTAACCCCTTCATCATAACAAACGAGAGAGGTACTATCATCATTCAATCATGTATACCTTCAGATTTGAGACTCAAGTTTTGGTTGTTGTGCTTGTTTATATTTTAGAGTCGCATAGAACTAATCATAATTTACTGATAAAGCCAGTGAAAATTTGACAAGAATATGGTGGATACGCCGCTGGTACTTCCTATATATAAGTATTCTTGCCAAAGGATCAGAAGCATTGTCAGGCGGTTATGAGAAGTTTCATGTAGGATTTAGTAATGTCATGGTTGAAGTTTGTTTTATACTCACTGATTTTAGCATTCATATCATCATACATCTCAACGTATTTCAATCTCATCATTCAAAGAAGTTGGGTTGTGTCTCACTTCTACATAGACTAACCTCTTCATCATAACAAACGAGAGAGGTACTGTCATCATTCAAACATGTATACTTTAGAATTTAGACTCAAGCTTTGGTTGTTGTGTTGTTTATGTTCTAGAGTCACATAGAACTAATCATAACTTACTGATAAAGCCAATGAAAATTTGACAAGAATATGGTGGATACGCCGCTGGTACTTCCTATATATAAGTATTCTTGCCAAAGGATCAGAGGCATTGTCAGGCGGTTATGAGAGGTTCCATGTAGGTTTTAGTGGTAGAAGTTTTGTTTTAGGGTATAACCTTATCTTTCCAAACGTATCAAAACTCTTGTGCATGAAATCATACTTAGTGAATCAACTATGTTTATCCATGTTCCGTATTCTTACACTTTAGGCATCAAAAAGCGATTCCTGTAGCCGGGTATTCAACCCTTACTAGGAACGTTACCGCCTCAAATAAGATTTAAACTCTCACCCTCTTCTAATTATGTAATTGTCAAATTTAAAACATCATCCCTCCAAGTCAAATATACCACTACTACTTAAATTTGGGGACGAAATTTCTAAAAGTAGTGGATACTGTAACATCCCTAAAAAAAACGGGTTTCCAAAACCCGCTTCGTTTATTAACCGAACATCCAGTTAAAATTTTTGTTGCATGTTTAGAGCTCAAACTAATTTTAAACAATACATAATTAATAAACATTTTAGAATTTAAAAACTATAATTATTAAAAAGTAAAAATTTGTGCAAAAAAAAAATAACAAGCTGCCGAGTTTCGAACCCGGGTCAGCTAGTTCACCAAACAAACACTTTACCGCTCCGCCACTTGACTTCTTTGTTATTATATCGAAACAAATAAATCTTATGATGAAATCCGAATTCAAACCGGACTTCCAGCGCGGCTGAACTCGCAATCACCGGAAAATCCGGCGATCCGCGAGTTTAGCCATTTTCCTTTTGACTATAACGTTATAACCGACGTCTGACCCCCAATCCAAGTCGTAACCGGCCGGAGAAACCTTGACCACGAATCAAGACCCAATTCAGACTAAATTCATCCTGTTCTACCCTATAAATACCCCCCTCAACCTTCCAGGAATCCTTTCGCTCAAGACCGCACACTTTTTCGTAGTTGAAGTGCTCAGAAACTCGTCGCCGGAGATTTCCAATTTCGCCGGAATAGGTCGCCGGAAAACCGAATCCATTTCATCTCTTCTTCCTTACTCTAAAATAAGACTCCTAGAGCTCAGACAGAAAGCACCGCACTCACCTCAAAATCTCTCTTAACCTCTATAGAAATCCTCTGTCAACAAATCTTCTTTCGCCGGAGTTATTATTCGTCGCCGGGATTCAACCGGAGAAATCATAACGCCACTACATTTCGGTAAAACACTTAAATCTTCTTATTTTCAGTTGTTTTCATGATTAGTTATAATAACCCGGTTAATCCAATGTGAACAATTGAATTAACAGTCGAGTCATGATCTGGTCTTACTTTAAATGAAGAAGATGAAGAATTGTAACAGCGTATTAGTATAATTAAATTTGGTGTTTATACCGGGTTAGACACACAGTCCATCGGTGGACTGTGTGCATTTTATACGGAAGATACCGAGTTCGATACTTGAACCACACCGATCCACTGAAACTAAATCCATTGTTTTTAAAACCAATCAGATCGCTTCAAAGAAAGAGGTTAAATAAAATAAAAATCCTATCTTATACGGGTTAGACACCCAGCCCAGTTGGATAGGCTGGGTGCAACACAACTTAAGGTCGCGGGTTCGAGTCAAGTTATAAGCAGCCGGTTGGTTCATTTTAAAATCTTTTTAAATTAAGCAATTTCTGAAATATTCTAATAAGTATATAAATATAATTAAAATCAGAAATATTTCGGGTTAGACACGTAGCTCAGTTGGTAGAGCTGCGTGCACGCGTACGGGAGGTCAAGAGTTCGAACCTCACTCAGCGCATATAATAAACACGGTCCGACCGGTCAACGGCCCGGTCAACGGTCAACGCTCGATCAACGGTCAAAAAGTCAAAATTTTTATTTTCTTTTATTTATTTATTTTATTTAAAAATCAGTTAAAAATACTTAAAAATAATATTTTTAAAGTTAGAAAATGACCTTAAACTCACAAAATAAATCTAAAAATCCTATTAAAATTGTTAAATAAAATCCACTTATTTACCGAACCATTATGTTATTATTTAGGTTAGTTTCTCTCGTGGTTAAATCCAAATTCGTGCGCATTCATCATCAATCCAAGAAACGCAACCACTGTGAGTGAATTCTTACAAATTCCCCTTTTTATTCATGTTTTGGGGTGTATCATGTGTCGCTTAAATTAATTCGCTTATTCAAACTCGTGCTATACCATTATATGATCTAAACTTAGAATGTAAATATTGTTTGTTGTGATGTATTACATATTGTTAAGTTGTATGCAAATTATTTTATTAGGCCCATCAGTTCCTCGTGAGAGACGAGTTGAACAACGCGTGCCTCAAAAACATTCATTAGGCCCATCAGTTCGTTGAACAACGCGTGCCTCAAAACTCATTCATTAGGCCCATCAGTTCCTCGTGGGAGACGAGTTGAACAACGCGTGCCTCAAAACAATCATTTGTTGTATGTGTGTGCAATATTTAATATTATGTGTTTTGTGAATAAATTTACATCTACATTTACTCATATGTGGTTATGCACTTTATTTTATAATCAATACAATAAACACGTTTAAATGTTTTCTTAGGATTCACTCGCCAACTTTTTGTTAACCCAAAAACCATTTTTACACATGATACAGGTGGACAGGATGAAGCAAGGAACACATAGGAAATTGCCTTAGAAGAAAAATAACGAAGTCTAGAAAGATGTATAGAACATGTTGTACTTGTATGATTTGATTGTATGATCTTCTTTAAAATTGAAATAATAAATATGAAACATAATAATAAATGTGATGAGCTTTGATGAAAACCCAATCATGCCCGATCACCTTTTTCCGCTGCGGGTCGGGGTGTGACAGT
The DNA here is from genome assembly GCA_947069175.1 of Scalesia atractyloides. Lineage (NCBI taxonomy): Eukaryota > Viridiplantae > Streptophyta > Magnoliopsida > Asterales > Asteraceae > Scalesia > Scalesia atractyloides. The sequence goes on along the minus strand of CAMTDV010000014.1, from coordinate 19,387,169 downwards.
ATTCACATGCTTTGCTTTGATCAATTGTTTGAAACTTCTTTCTACTGACAATATCCATTTTCTCACTCTTCACACATGTATTCCTTTTATTTATTTATAATAATATAATAGAACTTTGGAAAACTTTTTTTCTAGCCATTATATATATATATATATATATATATATATATATATATATATATATGCTTCGTGTCTTATATATTGGAACAATTTGTGTTAAGGTTCGTTGAGCTTAAGCCGTTAGTAATGGGTTGGTCCGGTTTAGTTTTAATACTCAACAGTTTGGTTTCGGTTTTCATAAAAGAAAATTCACGATTTGACTTATGTTATCACGATTTTAAGGTGTCTAGATGTCTTTCCTCTTTGCACTGATTGACACACGTACTTCCTTGGGGCGAATAAAGAAATTTAACCCCAAGGATGTATGTGCAATAATCACAAGAAGCAAATGTTTGTCAAGCTAAGTGGAGCCTGAAGAACACCAGAAGAGATCAAAAGAGACTTGAAAGAATCAAGTTGAAGATATGCTTGGAGTTGAAGACTCGCTTATTTCGAGTCGGAAATTAAAGTGATGGTATTTGGTTATTTACAGACCCATTCAGGTCGAAGTGGGTTGGGTCGGCCTTGGAGAGCAAGGAGATTGGGATGATTGATCTACAAAATTGGTGAGTTAAGTTGTAGATAATTATAAGTTGTTAATTATCTTGTTTAATTCTAGTAGTGTTTGAATTGTGATTATTTTTCAAGCAAGTTAGGCAAGTTATAAATTGATGATTCAAATTTGAATTCATAATCAGAACTGCAATTAGTTTTGAGTTATTTTGTAATTAATAGAACATGAGAGTTATTTACAAATTCTTTTCTTTTAATTTCTTGTTTGTTCATGTTGATTCGGACTTGTGGAATTGTCAATATAGAATTTCACATCCCTTCTTAAGGTTTGATTACTTGTCAAGCATATGGTAGGAGTAAGTTCCATACTGCGATTGAGCGTTTCACTTAAACATCATCAGCCAAGTGTTGAGTGATCACTTGTGAGGTGTGTGAATTTGTATATAGCTAAATGAAATTAAAAAAAAAAGCATGTTCCTCTCGACTGCGTATCATCCTCAAACCAATGGTCAAGCCAAAGTAACAAATCAATGTTTAAAAAGAATCGTAGAAAAAACTGTGGGTCAAAATCGAAAAGAATGGCAGAAAAATTAGACGATGCTTTATGGGCATTTAGAACAGCTTACAAAACACCAATAGGTACCACACCATATAAGCTAGTCTGCTGAATGTTGGTGTTTGAGTCATGGCCGTAAACAAAAAGACAATGAAAGTTTAAGGTGACTCAGTCTTGAGGATGGTTTTTGATAATCAAAACGACTGTTGATGTTTGTGTAATAACATAGAAAACTTTAATAAAGAAAAAGGCAATACTTTTCGGACTTGAAGATGATTATCAAAAACTATTTAGTTTGACATATCTAAATGTATCTGTACTAGGGATGGACATTTTTGTCTCAAATAACCATATTTGTATGTACCCGTACTAATTTTAGGTACTCAGTACATGTATTGGTACTCAGTTTTATTGATTTTTGTTATTTGGTACTTTCGACATTAGTACATGTACGAGTAAAAAATGTCTTGGTACCGAATTTTATGTAGAACTTTAAAAAAATATATTTTGTTTTATTCCATATTATGGTATTTTTGGTACTCGTACCAATTTTACCTATTTGATACTTATACTATATTGATATTTATGCCGATTTTCCCTATATAGTAATGTACGAGTGCTCAAAAACTAAAATAAAAACAAAGTGGTACCAAAGCGAGTACCGTACCGAAGTACCCGGTACCATACCAATATATTCGGTAAGGTATTTGATACCCAGTTTTATTCAAATTTGATACCGGTATTTTCGATACAGGTACCAATCCCATCTGTAATATGTACTAGTGACAATTTGGTATCTTGGGAATGCAAATGAAGAAAACAATTCTCAATCATTTGTGACCGGTTATATTTGTTTTTTTTAACCTTAAATGATTATTTAAATCTGTTTTTTTAGTGGAAGATTGGAATGTTAATCATAAAATAACGTTTGGTTTGAAATTATATTAGGTAAAAATAAAATAAAAAATGATTACTTAGCATTCAATAATAATCAAGCTTTATTGACTTCCTTAAACTCATTATATAAACTAAATATAGTATTTTACTTAAAAATAAAGTTAGAATGTTTGAGTTTTGTAAAATATATTAGATCTAAAATTTGTAATGTCTGAGTTTTCCATAATATGTTAGATGAATATGTGTATGGAGAAACCGTGTTTCAATATAGAACATAACTTAAATACCTTTATTCTATTTTATCTAAAAAGGTATAAAGTTTTAAAATATAATGTATGGTCATAATTCTAGTCTAAGTCATAGTTTGTCAAGTATGGTCATGCATGGGTCGGATGAAGCCATTAACCCTATTGTTCACAATGCCTTGTCTTTACCCATTCCCTTCCCTATTGTTCACTATTTCCCTGTCATTACCCTTTCCCTTGGTCATGCATGGGTTGGATGAAGCCATTAGCCTTACTGTCGCTCTCGCGCATTGCCTTGGCTGCCTCGCCCTCGACCTCGTCTTTGCCTTTTCCCTCGTTCTTACCCTTGGCCTTGGCTGACTCGCCCTTGCCCTCGACCTTGCCTTTACCCTTTTCCTTGTTCTTGCCATTTCCCTTCTCCTTCCCCTTCCCATTGCCCTTAGCTGTCTCGGCCTCGCCCTTGCCCTCAGCCTTGTTGCGGGTAGGTTTTGAAAACTTGGTGCAATACCAACTTCAAGGGCCCGAACCGGTTGGACCGGATACCAACATCGGACCGGTCGTCTTACCGGTTCACTGGTCAAGAAAGAGATTTAACCCCAAGGAAGTATGTGTAATAATCACAAGAAGCAAATGTTTGTCAAGCTAAGTGGAGCCCAAAGAACAATGGAAGAGATAAAAAAAGGCTTGAGAGAATCAAGTTGAAGATATGCTTGTAGTTGAAGACCCGCCTATTTCGAGTCGGAAATCATAGTGATTGTTATTTGGTTAATTACCGACCCATTCAAATCGAAGTGGGTTGGGCCGGCCTTGGAGAGCAAGTAGATTGGGATGATTGGTTCACAAAATTAGTGAGTTAAGTTGTAGATAATTATAAGTTGTTAATTATCTTGTTTAATTCTAGTCGTGTTTGAATTATGATTATTTTTCAAGCAAGTTAGGCTAGTTATAAATTGATGAGCCAAATTTGAATTCATAAAGTGAACTGCAATTAGTTTTGAGTTATTTTGTAATTAATAGAATATGAGAGTTATTTACAAATTTCTTTTCTTTTAATTTCTTGTTTGTTTATGTCGAGTGGGACTTGTGGAATTGTCAATATAGAATTTCACATCCCCTCTTAAGGTTTGCATCATCAGCAAATCAACCGGATTTCCTTTTTCTCACATGAACGAACTTGGGCGTCGATTTGGGTATGTGTGTGATAAATTTGCCTATTGAGTACAACTATGATTTTTGTTCCATTTCCAGTTTATATGGATTACATATTATAGTGATTTTAGGTGATTTAATTTGTCACTTTGTAATTTATGTTTCTTTCTTTTACAATTGATTGAAGGTGAATCTGAACCGGTTACTTGGTGGTTGTATGAAATCGGTTCTATGGGGGCAATTTCCGGTTGAAAATAGGTAATTTGTTTTTATAATTTACGAGATAGTAATGCCTCCTGTGTGACCATTGGTAAAACATTAACCATTGGTAAAGCACTGACCATTTGATTATCATTCTATGCTTACATAGAATCTCTTTAGAGTATTTTTAATCTTAAATTATATATCTGTCTGGTAATTTGGGTATTATAACGTGACAGGTGAATTTTAGTGGAAGTAAACAAGGAATCAACTCTCATGATGTTGGATTTGAGGTATAAACACACATATCAACATAGCTACTAGTGTAACATGGTTTGATTTAAATTTATATTTCATGTCTACATATTTATTTTAAGACCTAATATTTAGCCTTTTTTGAATTTCATGGGCCACGTATGAAATTTTGGCACATACATATTACTTCTAATTATAGCGATTTGGCGAGAGAGCAGAGACGAAGCTCGATGTGCACAGAAAGACAAAGATGCTTGGGTAGAATATTGCCTAGTTGTCCTGTGGAGGATCCTTCCGTATGTTTACAAAACCAGTCATTTTTTTTGTATTATTTAGAATTAACGTTGGCGGCCATTTTTATCTAATAAAAGCTAGCAGTGTTCTTGGAGGAAGAAAGACCATCTTCCTACATGTTTGATGCCACAAAACTACAGCTTTTATTTCTCATTTGTTGTATGTTTGTTTTGCACTTAAAAGGACAATATACTTCATATTAATTTTTTCATGCCACTTTATAAAAGAATCAATGACTTATGTGTGATTTTTGCATCCATCTTTAAATGATTTTTATTAAAAAAATGACAATGGAAAGAAATAATAGATAACAACGTAATACAAAACATTTTAGAGAGTTAAAACGATAGATAGACTATTTTAAATATAAACATAAAAGGTTTGTCAAATTACATTCCTAGTAGGCAATCATGCAAAAATTCCCACCCAATTTTTTTCAACTTACTACTTCTTAACTTATGTTTGATTTTGGCATCCTTCTTGATACAATCTTTCTTTTCTTGATGTTCCACTTGTGAACCTTGAAAGTCCAGGAGTCAATCTTTCTCTTCTTCTTTTTCCCCAAAGTCTTCTTCTTCAAGCTTAAATCCATCTTGAATCCCTGTGGGAGAAAGCTTGGCTTCTCCAGCGAAATTGTCCATATACCAAGTAAAAGAGTCTTTAACTTGACCAGAGCATACTGCCACGTGAATTTTGGGATTCTCAATTTTGCTCGTCATGGGCTTCGTCTTGTTAAAGTAAGTGCTCAACTCACTTTTGATAGTCTTGCATACAAACAAATGTAAATTATATATACTTTACGAATTAAAGATGATTAAAAGAGTATTCTTACTATATATATATATATATATATATTTGTATATCTTAAATTAAAGATGATTAAAAGAGTATTCTTACCAGAGCTTACTGCCACGTAAATTTTGCGCCTGTTGACATAAACAACTTTGTCATAATCTTCTTCTAATATCTTGTTACGCAAATTGCTCAAATCCATTTCAAATAAGACTTTTGCCCCAAGAGCTTTAAGCCTCTTGAAGTGGTAACCACCACTAGCTTGTTGGAAACTCATGCTGTCGCTCTCGCCCTTTCCCTTGGCCGTCTCGCCCTCGACCTTGTGTTTGCCTTTTCCCTTGTTCTTGCCCTTGGCCTTGGTTGTCTCTCCCTCGACCTTGCCTTTACCCTTTCCTTTGTTCTTGCCATTTCCCTTCCCTTACCCTTGCCCTTAGTTGTCTCGCCCTCGCCCTTGGCTGTCTCGCCCTCGCCCTCGCCTTGTTGCGGTCAGGGTTTGTAAAACTTGGTGCAATACCAACTTCAAGGACCCGAAGCGGTTGGACCAGATACCAACATCGGACCGGTCGTCTTACCCTGCTCACTGGCCGGACCAGATTAAGTATCGGATATCATCATAGTTCGTTTAAAATATATAAATATATTCACAAGTTTTTTTATTACAAAATATGGTTAAGTTAGATTCTAATTTATCCATATATATTAAAATTTGTTTCATTTATATAGTAAATATTTTTGTGTATTTGAGATTGTATATTCATTCCTAACAAAGATTCGTTCTTCACCATTCAATCTAATATACACTATAAAATTCATATTAGCACAACAACAGATACATGAATTCCATCTTAGTGAAGTTGGAAGATCTTACACACTTTATTTTCATGTCACATGTTCGATCCTTGTTCTGATAAAGTTAATATTTTCATTCCCACGTTTCCCAACCTAAAAAAATTCATTTTCTATGAAGTATACTTGCAGTCCCGCATAGGCCAAACGAAGAAACCAACTCTTCTCACCTCTCCATAAAGTTGAAAGTCAAGTCTAAAAGAAGGTCAAACCAAAAAACGGTTCAACCCGAAAAGGTTCACCGCCTAAATCAGGTCAATACGAAATCGGCCGATTCTTTGATCAGTAGTTCAAAGTGAGCTAACCGGACCGTTGATATGGGCGGTTCCTGGTTGAACAGTTTGGACCGGCCGGTCCGGTCCAGTTGTGAAAACGCTGGATATAAAATGCCTATGTAATTTAGTTTTAGGTATGTACGTAACTTTCAAGTTTAATAGAAAAGTCCATTAGTTGTTTCTGGTTTGGTTTTCTTCTGTTTCGTAACTCAAGAAAAGAAAGTAAAGAGTTGGCTAATTTAGTTTTGCTAATAATCCGTGTACTTGATTCACATGGTTAAACGACCTCATGTTTAACAGGGTTTACAACGGTAATGTTCTTCCCACACTTGAGTTTCGCATCTAGTAAATGAGCAAACAACAGGTTATCATCATGCACCATGAGAATCCGGTCGCTTTTGGTGTAGAGCGACCTTATCTGGCTGGCGAATTTCAAAGCAACTCTTGCTAGCATCTTTGATCCTGAAAAACAAAACAATTCAACCTTTTTGCATTCAACAAAGAGATAATAGTATATCTTTTTTGCAAATTTTATGTGACGGGGAACAAAGTTTTAAAAACCTATTATAGTTTTGTATACGTGATGCTTTATGTATTAAAGAAGCTGTTGTTTCTAACAATAATCACTCGTTGCAGGTGATATGGATGTTGATAATTACTTTATGGATGCTAATTACCCAAATGATAGTAGTAGTGAGGTACACATCGTTTGTTTTCGACTTTGGTATGGGGCGGTTGGATTCAATGGTCTAAAGGTCCCTTTTGATTATAAGATACAATAGTATAAGTGGATTTAAACTCAAAACTCTAACTAGAAGATTGCCAACATAACATGGAATAAGCATAAGTGGCAAAATGCGCGAGTCATGGGTCAACTCTATTTATTAGTTTGTTGGTTGTAATCGTTTGAATTTCTCCAGGAGATCGACAAAAGCGTCGCTATTAAAAGGACAATAGACTTCATATTAATTTTTTCATGTCACGTTATAAAAGAATTAATGACTTATGTGTGATTTTGCATCCATCTTTAAAGTGATTTTATTAAAAAAAATTGACAATGGAAAGAAATAATAGATAAAAACGTAATACAAAACATTTTAGAAAGTTAAAAGGATAGGTAGACTATTTTAAATAAAAACATAAAAGGTTTGTCAAATTACATTCCTAGTAGGCAATCATGCAAAAATTCCCACCCAATTTTTTTTCAACTTACTACTTCTTGACTTATGTGTGATTTTGGCATCCTTCTTGATACAATCTTTCCTTTCTTGATGTTCCACTTGTCAACATTGAAAGTCCAGGAGTCAATCTTTCCCTTCTTCTTTTTCCCCAAGTCTTCTTCTTCAAGCTTAAATCCATCTTGAATCCCCGTGGGAGAAAGCCGGCTTTCCAGCGAACTTGTCCATATCCCAAGTAGAAGAGTCTTTAACTTGACCAGAGCATACTGCCACATGAATTTTGGGATTCTCAATCTTGCTCTTGTTCGTCATGGGCTTCGTCTTGTTAAAGTAAGTGCTCAACTCACTTTTGATAGTCCTGCATACAAACAAATGTAAATTATATATACTTTATGAATTAAAGATGATTAAAAGAGTATTCTTACTATATATATATATTTTGTATATCTTACTCAAGATTCAGTTTTGCGCCTGTTGTCATAGACAACTTTGTCATAATCTTCTTATAATATCTTGTTACGTAAATTGCTCAAATCCATTTCAAATAAGACTTTTGCCCAAGAGCTTTAAGCCTCTTGAAGCGGTAACCAGCACTAGCTTGTTGGAAACTCATGTTGTCGCTCTCGCCCTTTTCCTTAGCCGTCTCGCCCTTGACCTTGTGTTTGCCTTTTACCTTGTTCTTGCCCTTGGCCTTGGTTGTCTCGCCCTCGACCTTGCCTAAACTCTTTCCTTTGTTCTTTCCATTTCCCTTCCCTTACCCTTGCCCTTAGTCGTCTCGCCCTCGCCCTTGGCTGTCTCGCCCTTTCCCTCGGCTTGTTGCGGTTGGGGTTTGTAAAACTTGGTGCAATACCAACTTCAAGGACCCGAACCGGTTGGACCGGATACCAACATCGGACGGTCATCTTACCCTGCTCACTGGTCGGACCGGATTAAGTATCGGATATCATCATAGTTCGTTTAAAATATATAAATATATACACAAGTTTTTTGATTACAAAATATGGTTAAGTTTGATTCTAATTTATCCATATATATTAAAATCGGTTTCATTTATATAGTAAATATTTTTGTGTATTTGAGATTGTATATTCATTCCTAACAAAGATTCGTTCTTCACCATTCAATCTAATAACACTATAAAATTCATATTAGCACAAGAGATACATGAATTCCATCTTAGTGAAGTTGGAAGATCTTACACACTTTATTTTCATGTCACATGTTCGATCCTTGTTCTGTTAAAGTTAATAGTTTTCATTCCCACGTTTCCCAACCTAAGAAACTCAATTTCTATAAAGTTTGCTTGCAGTCCCGCATTGGCCAAACAAAGAAACCAACTCTTATCACCTCTCTATAAAGTTAAAAGCCAAGTCTAAAAGAAGGTCAAACCAAAAAAACGGTTCAACCTCTGAAAAGGTTCACCGCCTAAATCAAGTCAATAAGAAATCGGCCGGTTCTTTGATTAGTAGTCCATAAAAATATAATGATTTACTTTAGATTTCCATACATATAAGAACTTAGCTTTCCATAAATATAAGAAGTTGCTTTAGTTTTCTTTAAAAATATATCGATAACAGAGAAAGATAAAGGATGAGATGGAACGGTGCTTTTTGATAACTTTCTTAAATTTTATGGATAAAATGACTATGAGGAATGGGATGTGAATGCTCTAAATGTGCATAAAAATAAACTTGGAATTCCAAATAGCGGTTAACAAAAAAATAAACTTAATCTATAGATGAAAATCTTTGTATAAGGATAAATAACGAAAACAAAATGATGATCTTAAAATCACTAGTCATACGTAAACAACTAAAGATGGTTAAACGTGAGACTAAAAAACAGTTTAATTAATTCAACTTTAAAAAAGTACTATAAATACTTTTTTGAAGGACCAACAAAAACTACATTTCATTAGCAAGCTGCTAAAGCAAACAAACATACAGCACGAAAAACAAAATTACACTAGGGATAAATTAACCCAACAACATAACAGAAACCAGCTAAGGACAAAAAAACATTAAAACTTCTCCAAGTCTCCCATTGGTAGATATACTATACTAATACATATAATAGTTTAATAATAATTAAGAAAAAAATAATACACGTGGGAGTAAAGGATCGTTTGGGGGATCACGAATTAATTAGACGATGTAGTATGAGTTTGTTGCGGGCCAGACTAGTCCAACGGCAGCTGAAGCCCAACAGGTAAGGCCCAAGCGGACGATTAAGAGGCCAGCCCATTTAGATGAATGAAGTCTCAAATCTGCACTTTTAATTTTGCTCGTTTATTTCCTTGTTGGCATTGTTAGTGGAATATTCTTTTACTTGTTGCATGATAGGGTTAGTGGTTGCATGGTAGAAGTAATGGAGTGAAATTAGGAACATGGGTTGTTGATCCATAAGTCTCCTGCATATTTATAGTGAGCATTGCATGAATGAAAAAAAAAACACAGAAAATTGCCCCAAAATTGTGTCTCTTTTCTTGTTTTCTTTGGAGCCTAATCCACTCTACGGATTATACATTAGAGTTGTATGATTGTATGAACATTCTATGCCATAACTTGTATAATTTTTGCCTTTCTAGTAATCCTTTGAAGTTTATCTTACTCATTTACATCACATTTCTTCGTTCCTCTTTCTCTGTTTAATCACGTCAAAACTTGTTTGAATTATTAACATCGGATATAAAAGGTACCCCATGTTTTAATTACTATAGATATGTTTGCCCAAACTCTGTTACTGCAAATGAAGTGTATATAATTTATTGCTAATTGAAAAATGATGATTGGATTCATGTGTTTTTAAGATCTTGGGTTTGATTTTTGAGTAATGCCTGTTAAATCAACCTAACAATGTTTACCACATTTATTGGACATTATCTCCGTACTCGTTTCCTTTCAGGCATATTTATAGGTTTGATGTGTTAGACATATGGAATTATGGATCATAACATTTGAGATAGGCCTTGTGATCAGAAATTGGGATTTATGTGAATTGTGATGATGTTCATGAGCATAAGTATACACAAATGGAAATTATTTACTGGATACTATCTGAAATGCATATTGTCATTTGGTACTTTGAAATTGTTCATTTCTGCTGATGCTGAGGTATGGTGTTCGGTTTCAGTTATCCCTTTCACCCCTTATAGATTTGGACGAAAATAATTCATAAGCCAGGTAATTAGTTGCCCCCTCTGTTTGGTGGGGGTGGTGGTGCTTTTTGAGTTTATGAAGTTCATATTTAATTAAAAAAAAAAAAGGTAATTTGTTTCCATTTTTAATTCTTTTACACAACAAATATCACAAACAAACATGTCACTAACCATTTTGTATCAAAACAAGCTAGAAAAATAAACTTAATCTAAACATTTTTAACTCCATCAACTATTAACAATTTGGTTTATTATCGCCGGCTCCTCACCCGGGTGAATGAGGAAGGTTTATATTAAAAAGTTTCCGAAAAGGGCCCCAACCTTTTAATTTGCTTGGGGCCTCCGAAAACGTTAGGCCTTACTTATAATTGAGACTATACGTTTAAAGAAAAGAAGTTAAACTTCTGATCTCACAACAAAAGTATATATACATGTATCAGTGTGGATCCAAGATATATATTTTAGGAGTGGGAAGGGGGCCAATATGGGGTTTTAATCGAACTTTTAGGGGGCGTGAATGAGTGATAAGAATTTTTTTGGGCATGTATCTCCCTTTACCCCTGACATGTATCATTGGTCATCTAAAAGTTCTTGTATGGTAGTTAACATTAATGATATATAAAATAAAAATCTAGATAATTATCTATAGGTTTAACCGATCTTCCTTGATGAATGCTTTGATGGTAGTTTAGCAACGCCAATATATGCCTATGACACAGTGATGTCGAATGAGTCGTGATATGTAGTTTTGACGTGTCAATATTGACTCATATAACTACAAGAGTATTAAATCCGATATCTAAGAACACCAAATGAGTTAAAGATAAAAAATTTAACTACAATCAAAACATGTCAAACGAGTTGCAAACGCATAGAAGCGTATCCAGGTCCTTCAAACATTCTATCTCTCGAGTCTAAATAAATTAGGTTAGTTGTTAAAAACCAATTAGACTTCTATTTAAACCGTGTGTGATGTATCTTTGTGATAACGTATTGATGTATAACAGATGGAATGGGTCAAAAGGATATAAGTTTGTTTCCAACAATTTCCAACCTTACGATTAAAGTGGTATGAGATAGCCCAATATAAAGTCCGTAAAAGACCGACGGGCTGGTGCCTGGTGGGGTAAAAGAAAAATCTACATTTTATTAAAAGGCTAAATTTTAGCCCAGTAAGCATGGCACTCAATGGCCCAAAAATCTAAGGAGAAAAAAAGAGAACTAGAGAAGTGAGTAGGTAGGTATACCTGCAAATTTATTTAAATCAAACGTGCATAGTTTATTACATATTAATAGGTTTAACACATTAAAAGTTTAAAAAAATAAAGAATACGACATAAACTATAGATATTCATAAATTTGGTAATTAATACAGCTTTAATAAAATATTAAAAATAATTTTTATTTTAAGCTGTAGCTTCCTTTGAAATGTGAATGTGGATTGAAAATTCTCAAAGTGAATTCAGAATATATCAATTTTGAAACTTTTGTGTTTTTTGAATTCTGATAGATTACATCAACGAAAAATTCTTCTCTGTACATTAAAAATATATAAGTGAATACTGATATGCTTTTATGTTCATAAATTTATTGAATTTATTAACAGATGTCATTTATTTATTATCATACATAAAACATATTATAACACAGGAGTATGCATCATGAGCTAAAAATCATCTTATTCCTCTCTTTACTCTCTTAGTGTCAGGCATTTTTTATGATATTTATATTGGCGAAGAATATCCTCTGCTTTTAAGTCTTATCATTCGAGATTAATGCAACTAGTATTTCACAAGTCATGTCTTACGGCATTTTGGATTATCTATACACATTTCTTTTATAACTGTGTCCTTCTGGGTTCAATCTTATACGTTTCTCTCGTTTAATTTTTTTCTCTTTTAACACATGAGTGTGCCGAACGCACATACACGTATTTCTTTTATGATTGTGGCCTTGTGGGTTCAATCTTATAAGTTTCTCTCATTTTAATTTTTTCTCTTTTAACATTCGAGCGTGCCCGAACACACATATATACATGCGCACAATTTTATTGGTGTATCTCGTATATGATGTAACAACTAAAGTGTTTTGTCTCCTATAGTTGGTCAACTTTGTAAAGTAAGTTGGTATTTAGCTTCAACTAATATGGATATTATTATATTTAATATAAGTACTACAAAACATTATTTATATTTAATTATATTTCCGCTGTTGTCCTTAGTTGGGGTACTTAGCTTCAGCTATATGGATATTATAATAAGTGATACACCCATAAACAAATAAATTAAATGTACCCAATAGAATCTTGGATATAACAGAAGTCTGAAAAGGATAAAGTGAATGTAAAATGAAAGTAAACCTTACATGTATCTCAAAAAAATAGAGAGACTAATTCTGCTAACACCTTTGGCTCTCTTTCATATATTCATGTTGATAAGGTATTTTAATTTTCATCAACCATGTAGTTTGTTTTACCTACATATATGTGTTTCAAATTATACTTAAAAACTTATATAAAAATCATAATTAGTAAATCTCATGAAAGGTATATTTAGTAATTATACATTGATCATTTAACAATTATGTAAATTAGTTAAAATAAGATTTTAATATTAGCTATTTAATGTGATGAATTGTTGATTTAACAAAACTCATGAAAGGTATTCAAATAAAAATATAATACACTGTAAAAAAGCGTTTTCTATGCGATTTTCATTATTGAACCATGCCACGAAATAATAATTCATAACGGTTGCTCGATTAGTTAATTTATTTTCAAATTAATAATATTATCTACTTTACCTTAATTTTTTTGTTACTTTCTGAAAATTTTCGAACATACCTTGCTATACATTTTATGTAACCCCCTTTTGTTATCTTGAATAATTAATTACCTGTCATTAATATTTATGAAACAGTGAGCTAGTAGTTTGAGTATGGTGGCTCTATAGCTTTAAAAAAAGATAATAATGTGAACAACCAACAAACAAAAAAACTACTAATGCAACTAGCCACGGTAGTTTTATCAAATTAACTTCATAGTTTTTCAATGTATGTGCACAGTGGTTTGTTTAAAAAGTGAAAATTTGTCTGTCCCATTATTGCCATGGGGTAATCACTACCTTTCTCTCAAAATTATGTAACGATTTAACTAACTACTTTATCAAATTGATGTTTAAACTGGATATATATAAAAAAGAAAATTTAAGACAAAACACCACTATGTGTAAATATTTGATTGTATAAATGAAAAAGATGGAAGTGATGGTGAGGCGCTACTACAGTCACCCCCTCAACAAAAACTTGTAGTGGTAAGGTGTTAAGAGTTAACACCCCTATTGATTGTGGAAAAGAGTATAAAAATATGAAAGAGGTTATTCTACAAGAGGAAATAATTGTACGAAGTGTAGGAGACAAGTTTAACCATTGATTTACAAGATCAATGGTTGAGATTAATTGGTCACCAAATATAGAATTCACATAACAGAAAACAAGGGAACAAGTGAGAAAAAGTGTAAAATAGGAAAATCCAATATTGTTAACTCATAAACCCATTTCCTCCTTGATTTTCAAATTGCTATAACTTTCATACGTTAATATTTTTTTATAAAAATTTCACCGTATTAACGAGCATTTCATTCTCTTTAATTCGAGCAACCTATTGCTATATTTTAACATTAATTTTTTTAAGGATTTTGAAACCATATTACGTGATTACGTGATTTTGAATACCCAGTAAGTGACTACGTGATTTTGAATACCAATTACGTGATTACTTGATTTCATTGTAGTATTTTATGTGAAACCACGATAAGTGATTACGTAATTACGTAACAATAGTTGACTATGTAAATTACATGACTACGTGATTTTAAATACGCATTTCGTGATTACATGATTTCATTATAGTATTTATGTGAAACTATACTGGGTGATTACGTAACGTAACACATAGTATTTCATATGAATACCTAATATTTAAGGTATAATCACTTATTAAGGATAAATTATATACAAAACATTAGCCAAACCAACCTATAATAGCAACATAATGTCATATATTAGAGATTTAACCACGTAATACAGCGTAAACAATCAAGTTCTTATTATTGAATGTGTAATCACGTAATAAGCATAATAGTATTAACATTAGTTATAACAAATCATATTAAATGTGTAATCACGCAATGAATTTACAATGAATGTGTAATGATTTATGTTGAATGTGTAATCACGTAATATGTATTAAAAAATCACGTAATGGGTACTGGGTATTCAAAATCACATAATGGGTATTTAAAGTCCTATAAATTATTTTTAAGAATACTATAGCAATAGGCTGCTCGAATTAAAGAGAATGAAATGCTCGTTAATACGGTGTAATTTTTTTTAAAAATATTAACGTATGAAAAAGTTATAGCCGTTTGAAAATCAAGGTGGAAACTAGTTAAAGGGAGAAAAGACAATCATACCCTTCTTTTTCTTAAATTGAGAAAAACAAATGTATGGTTATGATTACAAAATTCTTCTCTTATACATTTACCATTAAAATATATATTTTTAAATCTAAGCTAACATAATATTTCTCTTTTATAGATATGATACTTGGCTATTATCTTATGTCTTTAAGATAATTGTCTTTAAGATAATTTTAAAAAAAATTAGTATATCATGAAATTTGATGTGTTTTTGTGCAATTAGCCCTTCTATATATATAAGTAGAAATTATACGAGATGTAAACAATAATTAAAAAAAAGCAATATAACTTTTGAATTTGAATAGCAGCATCTTCACATTTAATTTTGTTGTTTAGAATAGAGATATGAGTTAGGTTGCCATTGATGAATATTGTCCGGTTTATGATATTTCAATAGGCCCACAAATGATAATGAGAGGGGCAATGATATTTGGATAGAGAATTTAATGTTACAATTATTTTTTTGTTTTAAAAGTTTATATACAAATACAATCTTGTTTTTATTTTATATACGATGTTTGTTAAAAGAATCAGTTTTCAGTGTAATTTTATTTGTGTTTTAATTGTTGGTTTTATAAATACATCATATTACATAGAACATCTCTCTTTTTCATACTTTTTTTAACTATCAACAAAACAAATGCTCGATCACCCGGGTAAACACAATAACATCTTTCTTTCAGGCCATGTACACTTCTTCAAATCCCCCTCAAGACGCAAACCTCAGCTATCTCCTTAGAATCGCACCCTTTTGGTAGCTTAGAAACATAAAACTTGGTAAGGTTAACCAATCCTTGTCTCTCCTAGTAAATTTCTTCTCCACTTTGTCTTCTCCTTTAGTTGCCATCCACATCCTGCCATCCTCCATCGTTGGAGGGCCTTCGAGAGAACATAGAGGTTTTTTCAATGACTCACTGTAAACTATATGAATATTTATTGATGTGATTATCTATCCAATTACCTTCGTTTTACTCTAATAGGTTGTCGATGTGCCGAGTAAAATAAAGATAATTGGGTAGGTAATTACAAATACTATACAACACTTTTACAATGATGTTTAAAAATAATCCGCCAAGTAATGAATGATATACCTTTTAATCTTTTATACATTGTATATTGTTTTATACAAAGCTTGCTGGTAATTGGTTAATTTAAAATTGCAAACAAAACTAATACGTTAAAGAGAAAATTAGGTGACCTTTAGTGTTGAAATAATAATTAAAAAAAATCACACTATAGAAATCCTACTACTAAATAACACTATTGCAAATAAACATGCAAGACCTACCTTTCAATTTCATCATAAATACACATATCTCTCTCTAGAAAATTCCATGTATTAATTTCTCCCATAATTTATACGTGACCATAATAATACGAAGAGGCAGAAGGGAACTTGTCGAGGGCATGAAGGACCTCTTTCATGTGTGGTCTCTTTTGTGGCACCGAAGATATACAATTGTAACTTAATTTTAAAATTGCTAATAAGTGCTCTTCTTTTCCTTCCATGTCACCCCGAATTGCCACGTCAACCATTCGTAACACCCTAATTTTCTCTTCATCTGTCAACGTGGAACTCCACGTCATGCTAGCGGGCCCAAACTCGTCTGACACAATAACCTTACCAGTCAAAAGTTCTAGCAACACGACACCATATGAAAACACGTCCCATTTTGCATTGGGCTTTAGGCTTCTTAGTGATTCAGGGGCGTAATATGGTGATATGCAACCCATCGCACTTGGGCTTGGGCTAGGGTTTGACCCGACTGTGACATCTTGGAAACTGTCACGAGATGCGGTTGACCTCTTGCTACCAAAATTCCGAGATGAACCTCCTACTTTACAACTGTTTTCACCCGCAACTAGTCTTTCAAGCCCAAAATCTCCTATCTTAGGCTCCATATCAGAACCTAACAGGATATTACTAGGCTTTAGGTTACTGTGTACTTGTTTCTTGTCGTGAATGTACATTAGCCCACGGGCAGTGCCTTTCGCTATCTTGAGCCTCACGTCCCACGGTAACGGACAAGGTGAAGATCCAACTTTTCCTGCATGATGTACAAGTGAATTTATAATATGATTAAAAAGTAAAAAATAGAAGACAAAGGGAGAGATGTGTCTATATCAATTAGAGTGACCACCATGGAATACAATATTGAGAACTTTAGGACAAGTCAATTGCTATAAAACGCCATGGGCTAAGTGGCAAACGCTACGTGACAGTTGACTTGTGGTGTACAACTCGGTGCATTAATATAACAAAGGCTTCAGTTACAACCACTCCACCATCCACCGTCAGCTCACTTTAGTCAGCACAAATATCTTATGGCTATACTGCGCATGCAGATATGCATATGCATGCAGCTGATCTGATTACTATATTTAGTAATATATAAGTAGGATCATGTAGTTTCCCATATATTTTTAGTAATAAAATGCTAATTTTAATTTCATATACGTTTTAAATTCCAAAATATTTATAAATTCTATTCAAAATGATGTCCATAAACCATCGTTCTAACATATGATGTCAATTATCATCAATTAAATAACTTAAAAACAATTTGTCAAAATTATTGTTAGTAAAGTAATGTTATATTTCATTACATTTTTAATTTTAATAATCATACAAAGTTGTCAGGAATTGAAACGCACACTTTTCCTTCATTGCCAAGAAAATCTATAGCCTGGATCCAATTTTCTACTTCATGTTTTGCCCAAAAATCATTAAAAGCTTACATGCTATTGTGTACCTTTAAATGCTAACATGCACACTTTAGAATATGTAATTTTATACCCATCAAATTTTGGTTTTAAAAAAGTTTCACAATAAACAATTGAAAGGGAAAAGTATTATTATACACTTTAGTAACCTAAAACAAAAGTATTAGCTTTATACATGCATTATTATTTTGATTGGTTTTTATGTAAATCTATTATACTTTTCGAGATTTTTGTGCCAGCTAAATTCTAGATGTCTTAACCAGGATCCTATTTATCATATCCTGATTGATTAATTGGTTTGGAAATGTATATTTTGGCACACACTAAAACTCAATGGTTGGTTTGGCAATGTATATCATCAATAATTAAAACCAACGGATCCTATTTATCATCTCTTAATTGGTAATTTTATTTTTATCTTTCTATCAAATATAATAAAAAAAAAGATAAAAGCGTTATATATTTTATCATTCCAAAAGTCGTTAAAAAAATAAATTAACATAGATCAAAAATCAAGAAAAGAAACTTACTATAACGTGCATTAGCTAAACTCCCATGAGGAACATAATCATAGATAACAAGCTTCTCATTAACCCCCCAATAAAACCCGCGAATTCGGACCAGATTCGGGTGAACAAGCTTCGCAATAACCCGAACCTGGTTCTCAAAATCCCTAAACCGCTCCAACCCACTCTCCCCGATCCGCCGGACCGCCAACGCAGTCCCATCCTCCAAAACCGCCTTGTAAATTATACTCGAACCGGTTGCACCCAAAATATACGCCGACGCTTTTAAAAGCGTCTCAAGCTCCAACTCCTTCTCACCACCATCAACCGTCACTAATTCCCCTTTTTTCTCCACTTCTTTCATCAAAATGTCGCGTTTTGTTTGTGATACCGACGGCGCCACGTCATCCTCGTCGGTTTCCGAACTTATGTTAGAGGATTGATCATCTTCAGTGGGTTTCTTTGTGAACAAACATGGCCATGAACGTAGCCATTTGTGTTCTTGATCTTCTTCCGACGACCCCCAATCGTATTCTTTATTGGTATGATTGGTGTCGGATGCAACTTTTCTACGTTTTTTTAGTATGTAGATGAAGATTGTTGCTAAAACTGCGATCCCCACGATGTCTCCGACGACGATTCCAACAATTGTGCTAGTTTTGAAACCAGTTTTTGATGCACTCGAGGTGTTCGATGAATTGTCTGAGTGAGATGAGTCGGCGGTTTTGGGTATGGCGGCTATCGCCGGAGGCGATGTCGCCGTCGCCGTTGCCGGTGCCGGAGAGGAAGCGTTAGCGGAAATGATCTGGCATAGATTGTGTAACGGCTTGCCGCAAAGTTGTGAATTTCCGGCGAAAGATCTCTGATCTTGGTTGAGGAAAACACTGGATTCCGGGATTGGTCCGGTGAGATTGTTAAACGACAAATCAATTGTCGCATTTGTGGGGATTTTGTTGGTGAATTCCGGAGGAATTATTCCAGAAATATTGTTATGGGAGATGTTGAAGTAAACAAGATCACCGCTTCCGAAATCTTTAGGTAATGGTCCGGTGATTAAATTCCCAGATAGATCTATAAATTTGACGGAACTAAATCCCGCCGGAATATTCCCATGAAGATAATTACTCTTCAAATTAACCACCGTCAAGTTAGGAAGACGACTCAAACTCTCCGGCAGCTTCCCGGTTAACGAGTTACGGGAAATGTTAACAAATTGAAGACTCTTTAATCCTCTAACATCCCGAAGCTCACCGGAGATCAAATTATTCGAAAAATCAAGAAACTTTAACTCTGTAGCATTATACACCGATAACGGGATAGACCCGTTGATCGAATTATTTGATAAATCAAGTTTTTTTAAGTTTAGAATCAATCCAAGATTGGCGGGAATGGAGGCAGAGAGTTGGGAATTAGGAAGTGAGAGTTCGGTGACACGACGGTCGGGATTACTACAAACGACACCGTTCCATGAGCACGGTGATTCATCTGAGTAATTCCAGCTATCTAAAACACCTAACGGGTCGTTTAAAACAGAGTATTTGAAAGAAAGTAACAGAACTCCGTCTGTAGTTAACTGAAAAGATTGATTAACAAGAAGCAGGAGAATTGAGAGGATCAAATGGAGGTTGATCATGTTGTGGTTTTCAAGAGTGATGATCTAGTAGCATGTTTGTTGTTGGTTTAGAGAGAGAAAGTGTAGAGAGAGAGAGAGATGGTAGAATATTGAGTGAGATTTATGAGAGGCAGAAGTCATGTGAAGAGGAGTTGAAGTAAAATAATGAGATTCAGAGGAACAGGAACAGTTCACCTTTATATAACCAAATTAAACCATAAATCCAGAAACCAATATGCTCACCTTTTCACATGATATTTTTTTAAGGTAAATTAGCGGATCACTGGAGTATCATTTTGTCATCAGCGGAACCACCTGATCATATCCATATCCACTAGGCATAATGCTATACACTAATTCAAGACGAAACCCATTAAATATGGAAAAAACCCCCCTTGTGGGAATTATACCCAGGACATATTGGTTTCAAAGTCTTATCCAACCCAAGATGCGTCATTAGGCTATAAAGCCATGGACAATTTTAACATAATAATAAATAAAAAATATTATTTACCATGGAGATGTAATGAATGAAACTTGAGACCAGTGTAGACATTTGGATAACTTTTTACCAACAAATGTATTGTGTTTAATAACGACAGAATATAATTTAAGTTGTTGGGTAAAGAAAATTGACCGTTTGTCATTATAACTATATACAGATCATGATGTGTTTTTTTCTTTTCGATTTCATTTATGTTCTATCGTCCATGTTAATCAAACTACCATTTATCTTTTTACTTTTTAAATATTTAAGGTCTTGAGATATATCATTTAAAAGATTAGAATAATATAATAAAATGAATATAACCAAAATGATTTGACGACGTGGGTCACCCTATGGGCTTCCTTATCTGGGCCTATCGCCCAGCGTTAAGATACTGGATTTAGGTCTAACATGACATTCTCTTCATGACTATCCTGTAAAGTAAAGACTTGGTCAAATGTGCTCACCTTCTCGCCCAAAAACAGCATTCCCCAGTCACGGGTCCGGCTGAGGTTTGTAAGACGTGACTTCTCACTCGCATTTAATGCCCCAAACGGCGTCGGAGATAAGAGAAATTGAAGATTATAATGGGCGGTTAGTTTACTTGATAGGAAGATATGTATTGATGAGAAAGATCACATGTTAGGGGGGAATTACCCCTGTGCAATGCCCGAACATTCTTGTTATCCGGTAGGCTATCCAGCAACCCCTGCAGAGCTGGGCCCGCCTCCAGTTAGGAGCCTCGCCTATATAAGCGGAGATGATCACATCAAAGTAAGTTATCAAAAACATTCTCTTTGCAACCAAGATATAACTCTTCTTAGCATTGAATTCTTACATTCAATTCGGAGATCATAACTACCGTCCGACCAATTTATTGGTACCTAAAATCCATACCAAGTCACGAGACTTATTGTTACGCCGGAGCTTGGTCACGGATCCCCCCCGGGGTCCTCAGTGACAAGGTTAACAATGTGTTTTTTTTTAGGATATTTCCGGCAAGTGGTGAACGACTGTGTATCTCCAGCAACGGACAAGTCATCTGTTGATTTGGCATTCGACATGATTAACTCCCTGGGAAAAAAACGCTTATATATATTATAATATAGTACAAATTAACGAGTCGAGCTCGGGTTTGAAGAACCATTCATGAGCCGAGTTTGAGCTTTAAAAACATGACTCAAATCGAGCCAAGCTCGATGTTAATCGAGCTTAGACACGACCCGACTTATTTACACCTCTAATATAACAAGAAATGCATGTTGAGTCTTTAAAGGAAGCACTCGTGGTAGGCAATTCCCTTTCATTTTCATGTCATCATGTGGAACTATATAAATCATAACAGTTCAAAACTATAATGTTAATCAATTTTCTGTAGAGATAAATGTGGAAGTGTTTAGCCTGTTTAGTTTCGTTTTCTATATAGAGGCATTTGTGGAAGTGTTTTTAGTCCTTCCCACAATGATTGTACTACCAGCTAATTATTTTAGAACTTATCAATGCACTTATGTATATAGTTAATAACTTTAGAACTTATCAATGCACTGATGTATAATTAATTTTATAGGTTGATGTCCAGTTATTTGTTTTCTTAAATATGTTATATAAACTAGAAGGGTACCCGCATGATGTGGTGGCAAATACATACATTATCAAGGTGTGCATTATTCGGTTGGTTCGGTTATTATCTTCAACTGAAGTCATCGATTAGTCTATTATCAAGCAATCGATTTTCAGTTAATCGGTATTTTTTTGGTATACATACGAAACACAGGAACTGAATAAATACTCAAATTAATTGCTATAGTATTTTAGATTGATGGTTTTTCGTTTATAAAAATAATATAGTCAATACATTCCTCATTACAATTTCCTTTTCAAATAAATAAATTCTATAGCAACAACTAAACATAATAATAGTCAATTAAATAACAAACAATATGGATACAAAACAAACGTAAACCAAACAAAAAAAAATACTAGTCATAGTTTTATCACTTACAACCTCTAACATCCACTGTCTCGAACCTCTAATCAAAGAACAAAATGAAATTCCATTAACAACTAATTTAAGAACAACAAACCTAGTTGTCCTAATGCAAATCTTAAAATAAAATAAAATAAAACAAAACACACACACACACTATATTGAAAGAACATAAAACACACACACTATATTGGAAGAACATAAAACACGCACAATATATTGGAAGAACACCGAAAACCCCTAAATTTATATAAATGTTTGTTGTGTCAAACATTTTAACTAACATATGTAAATTTTTTTTCTCTATAGTGTATAAATTATTTAAAATTTTAATTCTAAAACTAATGATAAGAGAAAGTGTTAACTAGTTGATTGATTCTAAATTGATCACTCATTTTGTTATGAGTATTGGTTTATATAATATACAAATCTAACATCAAACTAAGAGAACACAGTTTGAGGTTGACACCGTCTCCAGCTATCCGACCCTGAAAGCTTGGTGCCAAGATTTGGGCGGCTTCCCGTATTGTTTCCCGATTCTGCCAACTATGTAGTCGTTAAACTTATTTAAATAAGATATATATATATATATTCTATATATTTTAAACAAATTAACAAAAATACATTAAAAAAACACAACATTCTATCTCTCTCAACCTAATGTCTTAACCATTCCAAAAACGGAAACTACCACTATCCAAAGATCATTTTAAACTTGCACCCGCACCACCTAGTTCATCAAGTTTCGAGGAAGAAGATATTCAAACGAAAGGAGTGCATGTGAATAGAGATCATAAAGCTGCAAATGCTTGACTCGTTCAATTGTTAGTTGGTTGATTCTAATCCAACATTCAATGTAGAGATCCTTAAAGAAGTTATTGCATGGACAAATCGCTTTTTCTACAGAATTTTGGTGATATGAAGATGAATTTCATTTTTTTTCTTCTAAATGCATTATAATGCAAGATATAACAAGAGTTTCAGAGTGCTACAAAAGTGCATGTTGGCTATATTTCAATTAGTATATGGGATTGCACTTAACGCGTTTGATTATTACCAAAATATGAGGAAGAGAACTTTAAGTGAAAGTTTGAGCGAGCTGCTAAAAGCTCGTTGGCACATACATGACCAACCAGCACAACAAACATATCCCTCAAGAATCAGAAAGATAGTCTACACTTGTATTAGTTTACATGGTATGATTTTGGAAAAAGAATATGCGACTGTATCTCCCAAACAAGAAATCGGTTCGAGTAAACTGTCATTTTGGTCCCTGAGGTTTGGGCAGTTTTGCCACCTTAGTCCAAATCTCAAACCTTTTGCATCTGGGTCCTTGTGGTTTCAGTTTTATTGTCATTTTAGTCCAAAAGTGATATTTGTCTTCTAAAATCCTGCTATTTTGTCATTTTCTCAGTGGCAAAATGGTCATTTTAAACAGAGTTTGAGGTTTATTTATATAATGCTTAAAATGACCATTTTGCCCCTGAGGAATATGACAAAATAGTATGATTTTAGAAGACAAATATCACTTTTGGACCAAAATGACAATAAAACTAAAACCACAGGGACCCAGATGCAAAATGTTTGAGATTTGGACTAAAGTGGCAACACTGCCCAAACCTCAAGGACCAAAACGGCAGTTTACTCAATCGGTTCTCTAACAAATGAAAAATCGGATGAAGACGTTATTCTAGAGATACGATCCAAAAAACTTACAACAATCTGAGGGGATCTTGTGAAGTATCTTGGGTACTCATGTTTTTCATCTAGACACATATTTATATTTATTTATTTATTTTGTGTGTTGTTCTTGTAATCTAACTTTTGAATTAGTGAAATGTTAGTTTCTGTTTATGTTGTATGTTTTTTAAATTAGTGTAATACTTAAAATAAAATGCTGGTTAAATAATCTAATTTAATTTAATATTTAAGACAAGTATTTGTTAAATATAATAATTTAACAAACATGTTAAAATGTTTATTAAATAAAGTGTATATATATATATATATATATATATATATATATATATATATATATATATATATATATATATATATATATATATATATATGGGAAGTAATTTAAAAACCACTTCAGTTAAGAAAATCGAAAAACCCTATGTTACACAACCTTTTTTTTTCAAAAAGAGGCATATAATATGCATAATTTTGAGCGTTTCAAGTAAAAAAAAAATTGTAAAAAGCATTGAGTAAGTATTTAAAAAGAAAACCACAAAAACAAAAATGTTACGGTAAGAGTGTATTTGCCAAGTGTTACATTTTTTGCCCATAAAAACATTGTTATAGTTACATTTTGGTTTTCGTAGTTGTTATTTTTTTTAAAATATTTACTAGGTGGTTTTTACAATTTTTTTGGCTTAAAATGCTTGAAATTATGTATATTACACTCCCTATTTTTTTAAAGTTGTGTAATATATGGTTTTCAGAGTTTTCTTAACTCAAATGGGATCCAAATAAACTTTTCCTTATAGACATATGAACTGCCATTTGGTGGTTTTTTTATTGATACCCTCAAAATTTGGTTGTTTTGGGGAGTTGGAGAAAAAACTTATGTGACCAACCATCGTAAGGCA
The DNA here is from genome assembly GCA_947069175.1 of Scalesia atractyloides. Lineage (NCBI taxonomy): Eukaryota > Viridiplantae > Streptophyta > Magnoliopsida > Asterales > Asteraceae > Scalesia > Scalesia atractyloides. Next base: position 19,362,324 of record CAMTDV010000014.1, on the reverse strand, counting down.
TGAGCCATTGGTAAGATTTTCATTGGCTCATTAATGAGGTTCACACTCCCTCCCATTTCACTACACTTTCAACAGCGCTATGTAGCCCACGAAGAACGTGGCGTGAGCCCCTTAGGTGGTGACGTGGTAGAGATGTGGAAGGCTTTAATGCCCCCATTTCTCCTTCTGCAGTTAGTCTAATAGATCTTTAACAGAGTTAAGCAAGTTTGGGTTGTAAATAGTTGACACGGCTAACTCTAATAAAGAATTAGGTTTGAATTAACATTAGTAATTCATCTCTTATATCCTAAGTGATTCAAATAAAAATTTAAGTATAGTTATAATTGGTTTTTCAATTCTAGTTATAATTGTTAATATCTAACTATAGAGACAATAAGTTGTAGCTCAATTGACATTGGATTGTAAATAAAGATTTGGGTTTGAAGTTCGAATCTCATTTCAACTGAGTATTATCGCAGTGGGTCTTCAGACGGGGGTTTCCTCGAAACTGATGATGGTGGGCTTGAGCTTCCTAGCATTGTCTGCGGTCGCGTGTGTATGAGGTCGTCTTTTGTATTGGGTTATCCCAGGTAGCCGTGATTTTATTTCATTGATTGTTAAAAAAATATAGCTAACTATAGATGATTTGATAAATAACTATAAATTAATTTATATTTAAAAAGAAATATTTATGTCTCATACTAGTCATGTTTTTATTTGAAAGTTTATTAAATATAAATTTTATATATATTTCTATCCATACGTATGTGTGTAGATATTACAACATGAAAGTTTATTTAAAAGTAATATCATTTAGGATTCTAAATTAAATAAAAACATAAAAAGATGACAACAAGAATACAAAAAAATAATATTGATATATATAAATTAAAAAAAATGGGCAACGTAAACTGTAAACTGGGCCGTTAAACTATTTACTTTTAAGATGTACGTACAAGAGGTTAAAAGATAATTCATCCACTAACTTCTAAACTCTAATGATCAAAAGATGTACGTACAAGAGGTTAAAAAATAATTCATCCACTAACTTCTAAACTTTAATGATCAAACATATAATTGGCATAATAATTCATGTTATTTACTTTCTTATTTATTACTTAAAACAGAAAGTCGACAGGTATTTTAAATCTAGTAAGAACTAGCAATTGATCAGCAGTGAGCAAAAAAGGGACAATGGCATCTTTACAAAAAAATAGTCTTGGATGTATTCATGAGTCAGGACCCCCGATTCTCGTCACACGTTTGACTTTAATAATCTTGGTCGAAATTTATATATATAACCCATATATATCATATGTGTGTAATTAGACAGAACAATCCTAGCGGGGCCGTGATAGATGAACGCAACGATGGCGACGCCGATACACGGAAAACAACCTACTGCAATGTTGTGTACGTGACAAAGGATCGAGTTTTGTCCATTCCAACACATGGCTATAACAAATAAATAGACCCCTCGCTTTATAACATTTATTATTTATTTATTTTGAAAAGTGAAAACTTAAAATTTTAGTTTAACAATTGGAATTTCCCATGCGACACGGAGGGAATTGGTATACGTACAATATATATAATGATATTTATAATAGTTTAAATGAAAGTTACAAGCAAAAAGTTTCGAGTTATAAAGTTATGTTATGGTATAGTAGTCAGTACTCTTCGTAAAAAGTTTCAAGCTATAAAGTTATGTTATGGTATAGTAGTCAGTACTCTTCGATATGAGTTGTTGAAAAATATCGAAACCCACTCATATATTAGATATTTAGAATCAAACACCATAAAATTAATTACTAGTACTGATATGAATGTTGTTCGGGAAAAAATTAGTTACAAAGAGATCTTTAACGTAACCCAAAAAGTTATGGCTTAATATGCTCAAAGGGATACCAACATTTGTTTTACATCGATCGAAAACAATAAAAAACGAGACGCTTCAATAGTACCGATAATGGTATTGATATTGTTCAGTCGGTTTTAGTTCGTTTCGTTACGGTACCAGTACTTTGTATAGTTTACATTACAAAAAAAAATAAAAATTCATTATGATGGTATCATTACATAAAAGTTGCCGATACCGGTATCGATATTGTTTGATTGGTATTGGTTGGATTGTCACGGTACCAATATTCGCTATAGCCTACAATAGAAAAAGAAATGTACAAAGTTTTGAATAAAGCTCCGAATAAAGCTCCAAGTTCAAAATAAAATATACCGAAATGTCGAGAAAAACAAAATTTAATATAAACGTGTGTACTTGATTTTTTCAAACTTAACGAACAAAAGTTATTAAAAAACAAATTAGTAAAAAAGTGTAAATGCATATTTTATATAGGATACAAGGGATGACGTGACTAAACATATGTGTACACACACTAGTGGGTTGGCTCGTCCGATGCGGCGGCTGTCACCAATGCTCTTTTGGATAACGCAATTCAATCGGGCCTCTCATAAACACTTATTATATTTCAATATTATTATTACATAAATATTTAGTTATTATATACTTAAGTATTTAAATAAAATAATATTGCGGAATAGGACGGGTGTCACTAAAACTCTTTTGAAGAGTGCAATCTAACTGAACTGCCATAACACTGATTAAAATTGGGTTGTGCTGTTATTATTATTATTATTATTATTATTATTATTATAAAAAGAGTTAACTGTCATTTTCATCTCTGTTGTCAGTTTAGACCAAATTTGAAATTTGTACCATTTCCGTCCCACATTCTTGAAACATGCTAGTTTCATCCAAAAAAAAACTAAGGTTGAATCGAATAATTGAAAAACCCACTGGACGAAAATGACAGTTAACTCATGTTTTTGGACGAAATAGGCATGTTTCAAGAATTTCAAGTGATGAAAATGATACAAAATTAAAATTTATCCTGAATTGGTATAACTAGACAAACTATAGGGACGGAAAAATGACAGTTAACTCTTATGAACATTTAGTAATTACATACTTAATTATTTAAATAAGATATTACTTAATTTAAACATGGTGGGATGGCCCGCACGATGCAACGGGTGTTACAGATGCTCATTCAGTGAGCGCAATCCTACTTGTCCTGCCTTAAACACTAATTATATTTTGGTGTTATTATTATATAAATTATTTAGTATTTATGTATATTTAAGTATTTAAATAGGATAATATTTAATTTAAATAGTATTCAGTTATAAAATATAAGTACTAATTGTGTATTTAAATCTTTATTAAAAATAAGATAATAGTTAATGTGGTGAATTAAATAATATAATTTGCATTAAATAAAATATTAACCAAGATATAAATTAAATTCGAGCAAAAAGGGACTATTGCATCTTTTTTATATCATTCCAAAGTTGTAGCAATGTCTCAAAAGGTTTTTGAAATTACTATTATAATGTATTCTAGATATTGATTATGAGCAATAAAAAATTGGACAAAATAGTTTTAAAAAGCAACTTTTTTCCAAGAAATGTTTTTTTATTTGAATGCCATCTACATGTATTTATAAGTAAAGACTCCAAAAAAAGTCGTATAATTTTTTTTTCTTTGTAAAAATGTTTTTTAATACTTATATATATATATATATATATATATATATAGAAGAAAGATAAAACGAAACCCACTTAAGTTGAAAAACTCAAGAAACCTTTGTAAAACCCTATATAATGTTTTTATTTTTTTCTAAAAATTAGTGAATATAACATACATATATTTGAACATTTTGGTAAAAAAACAACAAGAATTTTTTTAAATATTATATACGGTTTTCTTGAGTTTTTTCAACTCATGTGAGTTATATATATATATATATATATAGAGAGAGAGAGAGAGAGAGAGAGGGAGAGTCTCATGAGAAAACTCATTGTTAAAGAGAAATATAAAAATAATTCTATTCGAAGTTGTATTACATGTGTGTAATACATTTAAAAAAACGTGTTGCAGACTGCAACTTTGCCATTGCAGTCTGCAATGAGCATATGCAGCATTACGCGTATATAGTACATGATATATTGCATATATGTAATACAACCCTGAGATTTTATGAGGCAAGCTTGAGCTTGACTAATCAAATCAATAAAATAAATGTGTTGAGCCAAGCTGACTCGTATAAGTTTGAGCTCAAGCTTGAATTTAACCTGGCTCAGCTCAACTCAATTAGAGCCCTACGTGCTACAGATACGGCACCTTGAATATGTCTTGAATATGGTGATACGTGTTTTACATTGACCAAAATTGTAAATTCGAATATTACTAACAGTTCACATTGTATTGATACTGATACTGATGTTGTTCGGTCAGAATCGCCGTGATACCGATATTGTTAAGACGGTATTAGTTTGGTTGGTCATGATTTATGTATAACTAACTGTCACACCCCGACCCGCAGCGGAAAAGGTGATCGGGGCATGATTGGGTTTTCATCAAAGCTCATGACATTTATTATAACGTTTCATATTTATTATTACAATTTAAAGGAAATCATACAAGCATAATTACAACATGTTCTACACAATCTTTCTAGGCTTCATTATTTTCTTCTAAGGCATTTCCTATGTTTTCCTTGCTTCATCCTGTTCACCTGTATCATGTGTAAAAATGGTTTTTTTGGATCAACAAAAAGTTGGCGAGTGAATCCTATGAAAAACATTTAAACAAGTTTATTGAATTGCTAAAATAAAGTACATAACCACATATGAGTAAACGTAGATGTAAATTTGTTCACAAAACACTTAATATTAAATAATGCACACACATACAATAATAAATTGTTTTGAGGCACGCGTTGTTCAACTCATCTCCCACGAGGAACTGATGGGCCTAATGAATGAGTTTTGAGGCACGCGTTGTTCTACGAACTGATGGCCTAATGAATGATTTGCATACAACTAGACAATATGTAAAACATAACTACAAACAATATTAACATTCTAAGTTTAAATCATAATATGGTATGGCACGAGTTTGAATAAACGAATTTGTTTAAGTGACACATGATACACTCCGAAACGTGTAATTAAAAAGGGGAGTTGTAAGATTCACTCACAGTGGGTGCGTTCGGTTGATGATGTTGAATGCGCACGAAGTTGGATTTAACTGTACCATTTGTCAAAAACGGGTTTTTACCAAACCCGCTCCGTTTGTAATCGAATATTCAGTTATAAATGTTCGTTGCCTATTTTTGCTTATTTTAATTTTAATGATACATAATTAATAAACAAACTAAACCATAAAAGTTATAATTGATAAAAAGCTTAAATAAAGTGATTAAAAATAAAATGGGGCTGCCGGACTCGAACCCGGGTCAGCCAGGTTGTAACTCCAAAGACTTAACACTCACACGCTTAACCACTCCGTCACTTGTTTGTTTTCTGTCATCTATAGGAAACAAATAAATCTTATAGACGAATGTAAATCAATCGGTTACGCCAATTGTAACTGAAATCGGTTATCAAACGCGCAAAGGCGATCTGAATACTCACCGATATACCGACGTTTTTAATCAAGTTGCCTTGAATGAACTTGAATTCTAGAAGTGGATCGGTTTTTATAACCGAAAATCTTTAATTCCAGTTTTACTTCCATCTTTGTACTCCTTCACGACTCAGAAACATTCCACAAACCTCCAATTACATTTCCGCACACTTTACAGTCCATCGGAGAAGTTTATTTTGCTCGCCGGAAAATTCTGCAAGTTCGCCGGAAAACCGTATTCATCATCTTAACGGTAAGTCTTTCAATACCGTCGTAGTCTAACAATTGCTAAGCTATTTCTAACTCAAACCTTTCACTTGAAATCGAATTCAGACGCTGTTATCGGATAATTCCAGTTCGCCGGAAAATTTCTGGAAATCTTTATTTTCGTCTGTGAATCGGTAAGGACCTTCAAACACACTGTTAACGTTTGTTTAGCACTTCAATTCCATGATTAGCTAATCAAAACGATTAATTGATTTGCTCAGTTGAAGTTCATAAAAACAGAGACCGACGCCTTGCCGAAATTCTGTAATAAATCGTTCACCGGTATGTTTACTTCTAATTATCATCTCTGCTATCTCATATTAGTCTGTGCAATGTTTAACAATCGAATTAACAAGATAAAATGGCGTAATCTGCGGTCTGTAAAAACCAACGAAGAAGATGAACTGCGCTAACAATATAAGAATAATTAAAATTAGTATTTTGAACGGGTTAGACACACAGTCCAACGGTGGACTGTGTGCGAACAAAAACACGCATACGTCCCGAGTTTGATTCTTGACATACGCACCTTCGTAGTAATAAAATGCCTTTTTGTTTGAAACTGAACCAGGTTAACTCTGTTAGTTATTAAGTATAATAAAATTGGTATATTAACCAAGTTAGACACACAGTCCAGCGGTGGACTGTGTGTAACGTTAAAGCACAGGTCCCGGGTTCGAGACCTGTTAGTGGCACCGGTTCGATGAATTAAAATGTTTTTGAAATTAAAAGAATTTGGATAAATTGAATTAATATATAAGTATAATTAAAAACAGAATTATTTCGGGTTAGACACGTAGCTCAGTTGGTAGAGCTGCGTGCACGCGTACGGGAGGTCTCGGGTTCGAGCCTCACCCAGCGCATTTCTGTCACACAATAAACCGGTCAAACAGTCAAAGTCAAAAAATCAACGGTCAACCCAAAAAGTCAACATATTTTTATATTTTTAATTATTTAATTTAATTTAAAAATCAATTAAAAATACTTAAAAATAATGTTTTTAAAGATAGGAAATAGCCTTAAACTCGTAAAAATATATCTAAAAATTCTATTAAATCCTTAATAAAATCCACTCATTTACTATATTTTTCGTTATTACTTAGGTTAGTTAATTCTCGTTGTTCCACTCTTACAACTCGTGGGCATCTCACCATCTCCAATCAAACGCACCCAATGTGAGTGAATCTTTACAAATTCCCTGTTTTAATCACGTTTTGGGGTGTATCATGTGTCTTGCTATATGTTATATTTAAATCATTGTGCATACAACATATCATGAACAAATGTGTATTCAGCTTGTTTCAACTGTTTGTGTGGTTATTGTTAGATTCAATTTATTATTTCAGTACATGCAATTTCATAGGACGCCGCTCCCCATTACATTATGAGCGTTGTGCATGTTCCCCATTACATTATGAGCGTGAACCTGGCGTGCCAACATACGATCGGCTCCGTTTGATTGAGCCTTGATCGCACAGACATTTTTCATTTTCAGTACATGCAATACGATCGGCTCCGTTTGATTGAGCCTTGATCTCACAGTTTCATTCATGTCATTTATTGTATGATGTTGGTATGTTAATGTATGCTATCATATGTTATTGTATGTTATAGTTGTGACTGCTATTGCTGTTGTTTGATTATTTACATTTGCTCATTTATGATTATGCACAATTTTTCATTGATAAACTAACAAGAAAATAAATAATAAATGTTTATCTAACAAGGTTCACTCGCCAACTTATGTTGACCCAAAAAACCCCCATTTTTACACATGATACAGGTGAACCAGCTGCAGCAAGAAACACTTAGGATTGGACTAGAAGAATAAAATGATTTAGAGCTTGGAATTGTTTTGTTTGGTTTATTTTCTTTGTATTGTATGGACATGTTTGGATATTTGGGAATGTAATTTTGACTTTAATAAATATGAAACATATTAGTAAATATCATGAGCTTTGGTGATAACCCAATTATGCCCCGACTCTTATTCCGCTGCGGGTCGGGGTGTGACATTAACCACGAGTGAAACTAACCTAGATAATAACATAATGGTTCGGTAAATAAGCGAATTTTATTAATCAATTTTAGTAGGATTATTGGATATATTTTTGTGAGTTTAAGGCTATTTTCTAACTTTAAAAATGTTATTTTTAAGTATTTTTAATTTAAATAAATAAATAAAAGTAATAATAAAAAAAATGTTGATTTTTGACTGTTGACCATTGACTTGTTTGACCGTTGACCGTTGACTTGTTGACCGGTTCGGTCGTGTATATGATATGCGCTGGGTGAGACTCGAACCGGTGACCTCCCGTACGCGTGCACGCAGCTCTACCAACTGAGCTACGTGTCTAACCCGAAATATTTCTGTTTTTAATTATATTTATATACTAATTAAATTAATCCGAAAATCATTTATTCTAAAAAGGATTTAATGTATCGACTCGGTGCTCGCCACAGGTTCGAACCCGGGACCTGTGGATTAGTTTGGCACACAGTCCACCGCTGGACTGTGTGTCTAACTTGGTAAATGATCTGGTTTTTATTATACTTATATACAAACTAGATAAATTCATTTCTGTCCTTATATAAAAAGTTTGATAATTGCCAGAACCGGTGCGGTAGCCTGGACTCGAAACCGCGACGTATGATTTAAACGCGCACACAGTCCACCACTGGACTGTGTGTCTATCTTGGTTATTATTCCGGTTTTCATTAAACTTAAAATCTATTTGCGATTGGATCCGGTTCAGTTTAAAAAAAAGAACATTTTTATTAAGGCGAGTGTGCGTGTGTCAAGGATCGAACTCGGGACGTATGCGTGTTGCACACAGTCCACCGCTGGACTGTGTGTCTAACCCGAGATATAACTTGATTTAAATTAAATATATATATAACCGAAAACTTCATCTTCTTCGTTAAACTTAACCCAGAATCAAAGTCCGACTGTTTCGACAAATTAATCAATTTCTGTAGTAAGTTGTGATTAGCTACATATGAGATTAATAAAAACGAGAGAGATTAGGTGTAAGATATACCGAACAGAGATCCTCTGTTTCGCCGGCGAAATTCCGATGACAGCAGGTTATTCCGGCGACGTGTATCTTGCGGCAGAGGGTCTTCAGGAAGCTTGAGGTGAGTGTGGGTGGCTTCGGTATGAGCTCTAGATGTTCTGTTTTAGAGTAAGACACAGAGGTGAAGGGGTTCGGTTTTCCGGCGAGTTGCAGAAAGTTTCCGGCGAGTGAAATTACGTCGAGAATGGGTGTGATCGTGAGCGAAAAGGTTATCAGAGGTTAGAGGGTGTATTTATAGGGAAGAACACCTACGAATTTGGTCTGATTACCGTCTTGATTCGTTGGTCAAGAATTCTCCGGCGGTTATGACAAATGTCGCGGACTGGACATCGGTTATAACCGAGTCAAAGGTAACCGACGGTGATTGGCGAAATCGTCGGATTTTCCGGCGTCAGCGGGTTTGGGCGCGCTGTGTAACTGGATTTGACTTTCAGATTTAATTTATGTATTAATTGTTTCCATAAGTAATCAAAAATCACAAGTGGCGGAGCGGTTGGAAGGATGAGAGTTAAGGCTTTGAGTTTCTCTCGGCTGACCCGGGTTCGAAACCCGGCAGCCTTGTTTTATTTTTATTTCATTATTTTTAATAAATTTTCAAATATAACTTTTATATTCTAATATACTTATTAATTATGTATCGTTAAAAATTAATTTGAGCATTAAATTCGCAACGAAATTTTTAACTGGATGTTCGGTTAATAAACGAAGCGGGTTTGGTAAATCCGGTTTTTGACGGATGTTACACTAACGATCCCAAAAACACTCTATTGTGAATAAAACTTCATTTTCAATGAGATATATATGTAACTAAAAATAAGCATGTCGCAATCTGTGTATCAGTAACGGTTCTAATAGTACCGACACCAACATCGATATTGTTTAGTCGAAATCCATGCCGTATCAATATTCTTGGTAAGGTGTCAGTTTCGTTCGTCACGGTATCGGTACAATACTAACGCTCGCAATAGCTTACAATATAAGAGAGATTCTCTATTGCGTATACTACTTCGTTTTCAACGAAAGTTATGTAAAAAACCATAAAAACGAACAAATATATTGTCAAAAAATAACATTCTTAATTACAACTTGATTTAGAATTTTAAATATAAGTATAAATAGGTTAAATGGATTATAAGAAATAATAAACGAAATTTAAGAAGTATAATATAGCTTTATAGAACGAATTATTTATTTAAGCTGAGAAAAAAAGAACGAGAAAAGAATTGCCAGGTTAACAGTAATCGAACACAAAAGCTTAGTTTTCTATAGGAGCAATCATAACGAATCGAGCTAGTATGAATTTCAAAACTCATTTGGAAAGAATTAAAGGAATTTTTATTAAATATTATTATAGCTAATAATAATAAAAATAAAAGAATTTTAAATATAATAATAATAATATAGTTACTGTGTATCTCTTTTACAATTGTAAGATATATAATATAATATAATATAATATAATATAATGGGTTTTAATTTCTATTCAAAACCGATTACATAAATTTAAACCTAATTCATAACAAAAAAGTAATATTCACATTATTTCTTTAGTGTAAGACCGATCATTTCCCTTCCTTCAATGTAACGGTTGTTTAACCTTCTAATAATCGACATCCTCATCTTATATTTGTTTTTCATTTTTTGAACCTTATTTACATTTTACTATTGTAGTGAAATTGACCATTCCACCGCATCGCGTGAGGAGCCTCTAATTACTCTAAGGTAGTATTTGGTATACGAATGAGAGGCAAAATTGAATGGATCTTTAAGAGAGAATAAAGAAAAGGGTGTTTGTTTGGTCAATTGAATGGATCATCGCCACCACCGTTTCCACAACCCACCAGTCCACCACCGCCACTACCCACCATCACCCGCCACCGTCGCCATCCAACACTGCCACCTATCAGCGCTAGCACTGCCAACGCCCACCCACCACCGCCGTCAGCACCATCACCTCTGCCACAACCCACCACCTCTGCTACCTGTCGCCACTACCACCACCCGTCTTCATCCACCACCACCACCATCATCATTACCCACCGCCGCCACCACCACCACCCACCACCATTGCCACCAACCTATGCCACTACCCACCACCACCGCCATTGTTGCCGCCACCACCTCTGCCACCCGTCGCCACTGTCATCGCCACCCACCACCACGACCACTCGTCGCCACCACCCATTGTCGCCACTGCCACCATTATCTTCGCCACCACCGCCACCTACCATCACCACCGCACACCTCCACCAGTACCGTCACCACCCACCAGCGCTACTCACCACCCACCAGTGCTACTCACCACCGACTTTATTCCTTCATCTTTTCTTGTCTACCAAACAATACAAAGTTTTTTGCCTACCAAACAATACAAAGTAATGATTCGTTCTATTCCTAGACGGTAACCAAACAAGACATGAGATAATAATGATCTAATTCATTCCATTTTTGCGTCCATTCTATTATCCCGTACCAAACAAATCCTTATTAATGTTTAATGAAATCTAGCTAAGTCTTTGCAGAACTAGTATTATCATTAAAATATCGGTATACTATTCCTAATTCTTTATATTACCAACATTCTTGTTGACGCATATTCTTTTTATGTGAATTGGTATTTGCCAAGGTTTTACATCATCCACAAATGCTTGAAAGTAGTTCTATTTTTCGAATCTATACATGCTTTTTTTCTATAACCTTTTCATATGTGTATTATTAATTTTTCTGATTAGTTCTTTTGTATCATCAATATCCTATGATCAATAATTAACCCGTGTACGTATAGCATTGAAGATCACTATCTTCTATATGAAATTATGGGTGTTAACACGTGAAGAACACAAATTAGTGTTTCTTGAACAGAAACATGGATGTTAGGGGAAGATTTGGAAGTTGTGTATAGGTACAAGAGGAAAATGACAAAAATGAACTCCCCCTTCCCCTAAATATAAATGATTTGGGATCCACTTGAAAAGGCTGGGGAATGAGAAGTTGATTTGCAAGGTACTGCATGCCTTTAATGTTTTGTTGGTGTATGCATAATTGCAAATCCATATGTATCGGGATTGTTAGGTACTTGGGTGCCAGCCCTCTGTTGATTTCTTCATCTTTTCAGGCTCTACAGTACAAACTTTGGAGGTACCCTGCCTGCCACTGGGACCCCTTCAATTCCTCCGTATTTTCATTTATTTTGCTACATCTTGTTACAATTTCTATAATTATGCAAATACATGAGTTGTGGTCTAGCACACTCATATAGGTTCAAGAATTGGAGGATGATGCGTAGGCTTATGTAACGGGTAAGAAACCGTCATGAGTTGAGCTATGTTGAGTTGAACAGATTCACATTTTGGGGACAACCGAGCCACTGAAGTTAACGGAACCAAGCCAACTATAAGCTATATATCATATGGTTGATCGAATTTGGTTTGTACACAAGCAACCAAACCAGTGACCTTGATATAATTATGATAATATAAACGTGTACTCAATAATGTATACGGTTGTACAATATATTGATAAAGGCATCAACCAATTTAACATTTATTAGTGGCGGACATACCATATAATAAGGGGTAGCCTCCATTACCTGTTAAACGCTTGTCGGTAGTGTAACTTTTTATATTTATCTTTTTATGATGTTTTTCCAAATTCGTTGTCCCTTTAGTTTTTTTTTTGTTTGAAACATTGCCCATATAATTATTTTCTAGATTCGCTGAGTACATTTATCCTCTTTAAAGTTTGATCTAGAAGTCTTTTACTACATGTTGTGCTTCATTGTCATATAAAAAAACAAGTGATGGTTTTTTTTTATCTCAAAGTAAGAGAAAAAAAGAGATATGCAAATCATACACCAATGATCTCTTAGCTTAATGGTTAAGGGGGAGGTGAGAATCTTTGCTTCTCTTGGAGGTCCTGGATCCAAATTCAGGCAAAGGAATTTTAATACTAACTTGGTGATGCTAACATACTAACTACTAACCCGGTTAGTGATAGCTGTACGTTGTTCAAAAAAAATATGCACTTTGCAATCATCCCAATGCAACATACGTTCATTAATACGCAGAGATGCTAATGCATAGAATATACACACACGTTAGAATCCCAAATATGAATTTAGAGTTTTATCCTTCTTATTTTTTTGGTTAAAGAAATGGAAAAGAAAAAACCAAAGATGTCTACTGATTTTGGTTGGTTAACCGATTTAACCAAAATCAAACTGAACTAACTATACAACAACCCAGCTACCATCTAACCGAATCCTATTGGTTTGTGAAAACCGGTAACTTTATGGTTTGGTGGTGGATCATAACCTACTTGAATCTAATCATGCTCACCCTAACAAAAGGAGATGAAAGTTTAACCTGGGGGTAATACATGGGTGGTGTGACCGGTGTCCACAATGATAGTGAAACTATAGAGTGCTCAACAACTAACAATAAAACCTCAACGTTGAAAATAATTTAATCAAACAGAATATTAATTAATTTTATTAATTACCGAGTTATTGGCCAAACCAGTTTATTCCAACTCGAACAAACTGATTAAAGAAAGGTAGAAGGAGACTGTCCCGTTATCGGACGAGTTAAAGAACACGCAAAAAACTAAAACCAACCAGGCGAATTAGAAACGTGATTCTTGAATTGCACGGATTATTCCTGTCATTAAAGGATTTTACGCGCTCGTATTGCTGTGAGCTGCAGCGTAAACTCCCAGGATTTAATGCAGAACTGATCTAGTATTCCAACAACAATGGAAACCAGAAAACGCAGAAGTTGGAGAAGAAACTGAAGCACAAAGATGACAGGCTGCGAAAATTGTATATGTAGAATGGGTAGCAGGAGGCTTTTATTTATAGCTGTGATTATAACCAAGAAGGAGAAAAACAGGGAATGAGATAACCATTATCAACCAGGTTCGAATTCAGTTATCTATGGATAACCCACACGAACTCGAACCCAGTAGAGATATCCCATACGAATTCGAACTGTTACAGATAACCCCCACTGTTTCGAATTCATCTCTATCCCTATCTCTATCTCATTCGATCTCGATCCACTGATCAGACACACCTGAACCGGACCCTAACTAAAAATCCTCAGCTCCTAGCGACGATTCGTACGTGCGAAGTGCAAAGTGCGCCTCAAACGCGCCCATTCACGCCTCAAACGTACCCATTCGCGAGCTCGCGGCTCGACTCGGCTCGGCTCGGCGCGCGCGTGGGCTTGACCCACTTCTCAACCCATTTAACAGTTTGGAGGCCCATAAGGGGAATCCCTTATAAGGCACTCAACTTTCACCTCCCCCGCCAATGTGGGATGGAGGAAATATACCAAGTTGTATGTTCCCACCAATATTTCCAATAATCCCCCACCAAGTTGGAATGTTTCCTTTCACTTAGACAGATGACGTCACTAGGTGTCACGAAGATTAAACCTAGTTTATGTTGATAAACAAGAAGAGACAGATTTGATGGTGTCCTAAGGAATTAAACCATTAACCTGATAGCCCCCTTCGGTTTACCCCCACACATCACCGGCCGACTTTGCGTTCTCACTGAGCGCGAATATGGTCGTGCGCTATAAATCCTTTTCATGACCCTTTAGAAGACAAACCACTTATCTTCACTCGAGACGGCACCACCCCTAGATCATATAGGCAAAGTTTTACATCATCCACGTTGCTTGGATGCCTCCAAAACTTTGTTAAGAGCATAAGCTCACCCTTGTTCTCGGCAACAACGTACTATCATACCTCACATGGATCTATCAAAATTTGATAGTACCTTCTATCGTTAAGTGACTTCGTTTTTACCCATTAAACTTGAAAAATAGGAGCACTAAGTTCAAGTTGGGTTTCCATCACTAACGATTCTATTGTGGTTTTAGACCCATGTCTCTCGCGGTATTCACTACTAAATCTCTCGTCAGAGGTTTAGTAAATGGATCAGCCAAGTTCTTACTCGTCTTGACATAGACAACCTTGATGGTACCACTTTCAAGAAGTTGTCTAACATAATTGTGACGTAGACCTATGTGTCTTGACCTCCCATTATACACTGCGTTGTATACTTTAGATAGTGTGGTCTCACTATCACAATACATGGGAATATACGGCATTGGAACATCCCACAAACGGATGTCCGTAAGTAGATCTCTAATCCACTCTACTTCCTTACCAGCCGCAACTAGTGCTATGAACTCAGCTTCCATAGTTGAGTGGGCAATACACGTCTGTTTCTTGCTTGCCCAAGAAATTGCTCCTCCTGCTAGAGTGTAAATCCACCCACTTGTAGATTTTGAATCACTGATGTGATCAATTCAGCTCGCATCAGAATAACCTTCGAGTATTCTGGAATTAGACGTGTATGTCAGTTCTAAGTTATTGGTCCTTTTCAAGTATCCAAGTACTCTACCCACTGCTTTCCAGTGTTCTGTCCCTGGATTGACAGTATACTGACTCAGTTTGCTTACAGCAAAAGCAATATCAGGACGAGTGCAATGTGTTGCATACATCATACTTCCAATAGCACTCGCATACTCCAGTTGAGCCACTGCTCTCCCTGAGTTCACATTAAGTTTCACACTTAGATCAAATGGGGTATTAAACTCTTTAATGTTCAAGTGTTGAAACTTAGTCAGAATTTTGTTTATGTAATGAGATTGACTTAGAGAAATCTGACTTTCAGTTCTTTTCACCTTGATCTCAAGAATGGTATCAACTTCTCCTAGATCTTTCATCTTAAAGTTCAAGGACAGATATTTCTTAGTTTCAGAAATACCTTCAAGGTGAGTGCCAATGATCAACATATTATCAACATAGAGACAAATCATGACTGTGTAACCGGGTTCGCATTTAGTATAGATACACCTATCAGCACTATTATGTCGAAACCCGAAAGCAGTCACAGTGGTGTCAAACCTCTCATGCCACTGTTTAGGAGCTTGCTTCAAACCATAGAGAGATTTAATAAGTCTACACACTTTGTTCTCTTATCCAGGCATCACAAACCCTTCTGGTTGCTCCAAATATATCTCCTCATTTAGATACCCATTTAGAAACGCAGTATTTACATCCATTTGATGGATGTACAACCGTTTCAAAGCAGACACCGCTATTAGAGTTCTAGTAGAGCTAATTCTAGCCACAGGTACATAGGTATCAAAATAGTCGATCCCTTCTCTCTGCCTATACCCTTTAGCAACTAATCTTGCTTTATAGGCAGATATGGATCCATCTGGATGATACTTCTTTTTGAAAATCCATTTGGATCCAATAGGTTTCTTTCCCTTGGGTAGATCAGCTAACTCCCAAGTTCCATTTCCCATAATGAATCCATTTCATCATTGACTGCTTTCTTCCACAAAGGAGCATCTCTTGATGACATTGCTTCACTAAAAGTTTTAGGATCATCATCCAAATTAACAGCGAAAATGACCTCTCTTGTCACTTTCTTTTGAGTTTCCTCAACTAAGTAAGAAAAGAAATCATCTCCATAACTTTTCTCTTTTCTAACTCTAGTACTTTTTCTCGGTTCTTCAACCATTGGTGAAGGTTCGACTCTTTTAACAGAAGTACTAGAAGATGTGGTGTAATTTGAGTTTTCATCATCTCTATAAAACTTGTTCTCAAAGAATTCCACATCTCTGGATTCTACAACTGTACCTGATTCGCCATCCAACAACCGGTAAGACTTACTATGCGGAGCATATCCAATGAATACACTCTGTAAGCTCGTTCTCCCAGTTTGAGTGTTTTTGGATCAGGTACGCGATAATAGGCAAGACACCCCAAACCCTCAAATACTCTAGGTTTGGTTTTCTTCCTTTCCACAACTCATATGGGCTCGTAGGTATCACACGACTAGTAATCCTATTGTGAACATAACAAGCAATTAACACAACTTCCCCCCACATATTACGAGATAGACCTTATTGATTTAACATACAGTTAGCCATCTCTACCAAGGTTCGGTTCTTTCTCTCAGCCAAACCATTTTGTTGGGGAGTATATGGTACAGTTCTCTCATGTATGATGCCTTCCTCTTCGCAGAATGCATCAAATTTTCGGTTGAAGTATTCTCCGCCTCTGTCCGAGCGAAGAATTTTAATGTGTTTCTCCTTTTGTTTTTTAACATCGGCCTTATATATTTTAAATGCCTCAAAAGCTTCGTCTTTTAAATGCAATAAATAAAAGTATCGGCTGAAGTCATCGCAGAAAGTGATAAAGTATCTCTTACCCCCACGAGTAAGGACTCCATTCTGTTCACAAATATCTGAAAGAATTAGTTCTAGTAATGATGTATTATGTTTATGGACACTTGGAAAAGGTTTCTTTGTGAATTTTGATTTCACACAAGTTTCGCATTTTTCAAAGTCTTTATCTTTTTATTTTAATAAACCTTTAGTTTGCATTTTTCTAATGTTTTTAATATTTGTATGAGCTAAACGTTTATGCCATAAAGAAATTGAACAAGCGATATAATCAGAAGACATAATTTCATTCAAATAAAAACAATTGCATTACATTGATAAAAACTATCACTACCACTATCACTATCACTTTCATTCCCAAAACCATCGATCACAGAAACGCCACCTTCATCCGAGTCTTCTTCTTCATCAATTCCATCTTCAGCTAGGTCAAGGCGATACATTCCACCCGTGTTCCTAGCTTGACCCACATAGATGTCATTAAGAGAAAACTTCACACGAAGATTCTTGATAACCAGCTTGTAACCATTTCGATCAAACTTATCAGCAGAAACAAGACCCTTGGTGATACCAAGAACATGCAACACATCCTGAAGGGTAACCATTTGACCATCTCTAAAGTTTAGTCGCACCATGCCTTTACCACAATCTTCTACACGATATCCATCAGCATATACCACCACTGCTCCTTGAGGAACAGAATCATAAGTAAGAAACGAGCCACGATTCCCACAAACATGAACAGTGGCTCCCGATGTAACATCCGTCAAAAACCGAATTTACCAAACCCGCTTCGTTTATTAACCGAACAACCAGTTAAAAATTTCGTTGCGTATTTAATGCCCAAATTAATTTTAAACGATACATAATTAATAAGTATATTAGAATATAAAATTTATATTTGAAAATGTATTAAAAATAGTGAATTAAAAATAATATGCTGAAGCCGGGTTTCGAACCCGGGTCAGCCGAGAATCATGCAAGCCTTAACTCTCATCCTTCCAACCGCTCCGCCACTTGTGTTTCTTGTTGATTTATTGATTCAATTAATTCATATAATAAAAACTGAAATCGAATTCGGTCACTCAAGTCACTGATGCCGGAAATCCCGACGAAATCTTAAATCTTAGACGTTATCTTTTGGCATAACGGATACAATTATACCAGTGTCGATTATAACTGAAAACTTTAAGGTCTTTTATTCAAATCATCGGACCGTAACCGAAAAGTATTGAATTCGAAATCAGAAATACACTTAAACCTGAGTTACATTTTATTAATCAGTGAGCTCGCGAGTTTATCAAATCACACTCTTCATTTCGCTCAGAAAACTTCGCCGCAGTCGCCGGATTTCTCTGTAAAGTGACCGGAAATTATCGCCGGAAAACCGAGTTCAATCCATCCTTTCTTCTCACTCTAAAATAAGATCTTAGAGCTCATACTGACATCACCCACACTCACCTTAAACCTCTGAAGAATCTCTGTCGAAAGAAATTTCACTCGCCGGAATTCTCTGCAAGTCGCCGGAAAACTGGGACTTTCATCTACACGGTAATTACCTCGACTTTTCTGTTTCATTCCATTATTATACAAATTCTAACATCACTCCGTCACCCAGAATCAACCCCAGACGACATTGCCGGATTTTCTGTTTTCGCCGGAAAACTTCTGAAAGTTTCAGAATCTCGCTGTTAACCGGTATGATCATGTAACCTACTGATAATCGTTACTCAGTGGTTCAATTTCACATCTAACTCATCCAAACTGATTATTAAATTCGAACAGAAGGAGCTCCCAAAACAGAGCCGACGATCTTTGCCGGATTTCTGGAGAAGACGATCTGTTCGGTACTTTCTTTCCCCAAACTCTTCTGTTCACTAATTTTCAATTGTTCATATTATTCATTAACCGAATTAATCAAGTAACAGTTAGTAAACCAATATCTGTGTTTTGAACGAAGAAGACGAAGTTGTGTATGTTATAAGATTAATTAAAATCGATATTATGAACGGGTTAGACACACAGTCCAGCGGTGGACTGTGTGCAAACAATATGCACACGACGCGAGTTCGATTCCTATCACAACCTTAACCTCTGTAATAAAAATGTTTTTTTTAGAAACCGAACCGGGTTAACTCAGTAAGATGTTAAGTATAATAAAAACCAGAATATTTACCAAGTTAGACACACAGTCCAGCGGTGGATTGTGTGCCAAACTAAACCACAGGTCCCGGTTCGAGACCTGTGGAGAGCACCGAGTCGATACATTAGATTCTTTTTAAAATAAATGATTTTCGGATTAACTTAATTAGTATATAAATATAATTAAAAACAAAAATATTTCGGGTTAGACACGTAGCTCAGTTGGTAGAGCTGCGTGCACGCGTACGGGAGGTCTCGGGTTCGAGTCCTGCCCGGCGCATACATACACACAATAGAACCGGTCAAACGGTCAACGGTCAACAAGTCAACGGTCAAAAAGTCAACATTTTTTTATTATTTTTATTTATTTATTTTATTTAAAAATCAATTAAAAATACTTAAAAATAACATTTTTAAAGTTAGAAAATAGCCTTAAACTCACAAAAATATATCCTATAATCCTATTAAAATTATTAATAAAATCCACTCATTTACTATACCTTCCGTTATTATTTAGGTTAGTTAATCCTCGTTGATCAATCCTTTAAACTCGTGCGCATCTCATCATCTCCAATCGAACGCACCCAATGTGAGTGAATCTCTACAAATTCCCCGTTTTAATCACGTTTTTGGGGTGTATCATGTGTCTTACCATTTATTATATTTAAATCATTGTGCATACATCATATCATGAACAATTGTGTATTCAGCTTGTATCAACTGTTGTGTGGTTATTGTTTAGATTTAATTTATTATTTTCAGTATAGGCCGCCGCTCCCCATTACATTATGAGCGTTGAGCAGTTCCCCATTACATTATGAGCGTGAACCTGGCGTGCCAACATACGATCGGCTCCGTTTGATTGAGCCTTGATCGCACAGACATTTATCATTTTCAGTACATACATTTATCATAGGCCGTCCGTTCCCCATTACATTATGAGCGTGAACGTGACGTTGCCAACATATACAGTTTCATTCATGTTATATATTCATGCAAGTTGGTATGTTATTGTATGTTATTGTTTGTTGTTGTTTGATATTGTATGCTATTTGTTTGTTATTGTATGTTTATTTATGTTTGTTCATATATGAATATTGCACAATTTTTTCATATTAAACACAATAAGAAATAAATAATAAATGTTTTCTAACCAGGTTCACTCGCCAACTTTTGTTGATCCAAAAACCATTTTTACATATGATATGAAGCAAGGGAAACATAGGAAATTGCCTTAGAAGAAAAATAATGAAGTTTAGAAGGATGAATAGAACATGTTGTATTTGTTTGATTTGATTGTAGGATTCCTTGTAAATTGTAATCATAAATATGAAACATTTTAATAAATATCATGAGCTTTGATGAAAACCCAATCATGCCCCGATCACCTTTTCCGCTGCGGGTCGGGGTGTGACACCCGAATCCAAGAACCATCCTCTACATGCCACAACACGTGTATATTGAGAAAGCATGTTAACGTCTCCAAGACCCACATTGGCCACTAGATTGGTGACTTTCTCAATATCAACAGCACTTGTAGAACCAACTGTAAAAACCATATTTCCTTTGAGTGCACTCTCGTGCATAATGCCCGGTTTCTCCACAAACATGACATTTACACGATCTCTTTGGTTGATGGTTGGTCGTTTGATGTGACCTTTTGAATTCCTGAAGGACCGTTGTACGGATCGTTCAGGCACTAATCTGACAAACCTAAGGTAAACGTGCGGAATCCGTTTGCTTAGGCAACATTGGATACACTCATTTGTTTCTATTTAATCACCGTTTCATTAATATAATCAGATTATTCGCGTGTGTTAAACAGTTTGATTTGTGAAGTGATTTTGATATAGGAACGTATGTAACACCCAAAAGTGAGTTTAAAGCGAATTTGGGTCAAGTATACTCACTGTGGGTGCGTTTTGTTAGGTTTGAGATTCTGCGAGGAGTCGAGAAGAGCGCCGGATCAGCCTGCATACGCGAACGGAAGTGCATCAGTCTCCGAAAAGCTGAAACGGATAAGTCTTGGTTGGGCAGTAGCCAAGTTCGGGCGAACTTGTATGAATTTGGTGAGTTTATAGCCAAGTTCGGTCGATCTTGGCAAGATTCACAGGAATCTTGTCAAGTTCGGGCAAACTTGTAGGAAAACCTTACTGAGGTGACAAGTTTGATGAAAACGAAGGCTATGCCTTGTGCCAAAATCGTTGTAAACCTTTGTATATCGTTGACAAACGTTGTTGCAGTTGAAATCGGCTTTATTCTTACTTAGAAATCAAAGATTTTTGGGTTTCAGGAGCTCTGGGCGAAGTTGCAGCAAGTTCAAATGGGAGGAATGAGCTGTGTATTTATAGGATAAGGCAAAATGGGAGCTGATGGAGACCAAGTTCCGTCGAACTTGCATGAGATTCATGCAAGTTCGGACGAACTTGCTAGGATTTCAAGAATGGATGGCTAAGTTTGGCCGAACTTGTACATGTATGTACAAGTTCGAGCGAACTTGAGGGAAAGCGAAGGATCCTTGTGTCTCAGGCAAGTTCGGGTGAACTTGTGGTAGTCAAGTTCGGCCGAACTTGGCCTGATGATGAAGTTTCGTTTGCCGATTTCGCGTTAAGTGTTCGTTTGGTTATTTGGTTCACATTAGATAGTTATATTAAGCGTTAAATTAAAGCGTTAAGCGTTATAGATTTAGCGATCTGAGAGTGCGAGAGCTATGCGATAGCGAGCGTAAACATAACCACAAATACACATAACACATAAATAATATAAAACCACATAAATAATTGCGATTTGCAATGCGATGAGATTAGCGATGAGATTTAATAAGCGATTAGATGCGATAATAACGTATAACACCATAATTAATTAACATAAACTTTATTATTAACCGAATCTCGGAATTACAAAAGGAGTACAGCGATAAAAACAAGGAAAAAGATAACAACGAATTTCCGAGTTGTTACACCAAAAGTTATCATCAGATTTCCTTGGTAATTTTGAAACCATCCGTCTTCGGAGCTAGTCACTAATTCCTAAGATCATCACCAAACGTTTTGAACGTTTTCAGTTCCTCACTGGTACCAATGACTGCTAATCCAGTTAACTGTTCCATTAACGGAGATCAGGACTCTAACCCTTAAGCATCAATCTGTATCATGATCTGAATAATCGGAACTTCCTGTGATCACAGAATCCCAAATGGATAATCTCTTTCGTCAGCAACTGGTACACTTCTTTGTCTAGAAGATCCGATCCCATAAATCATCTTCCTTAATCATGGTACCACGCGTACAACCCAGGGCAACGGAAACTACAAAGCATCCTTATCTCCTGGCGGTTAGTCCAGTCAATAATTCATGTGCAAAGCAGAGTTAAAGATAGGCAGTCGTGTGTGCTTCCAAACCATACGCGCGACTCAGGTGTCAATCCACAACCATGACCGCAGAATCTGATAAAAAAACTCCTCCAAGACTTAGTTATGTAACCACTTGCTTTCAAACTAGACATCAACTTGATCAATTTACAAATGAATCTCAAATCTCTGCATTTCCCGGTTAATCTGTAGTCGAAAACCACCTGAATATTGTTGCAATGTCACGAATTTCAAAAAAATGCCAGAATCTTCAAATATTGAAAATTTTTTATTCCCCCTCATTTTGCAAATTCTGACCATACTGAAAATTTCACTGAAATTCCCCCTTAAATCCGGAATTTTCAGTATGTAACAAATGCGGAATTTACTTTAAGGCCCATCGGTAGTCTTCAACGCTAATGATCACCAAATTGCTTTGGTATCAATGACTACCCTCTCATCTTCAACCATCTCTAACCTCATCATCTCAGCCTCCCTCTAAGGCCTCCGACGGTGTCCCCGAATAGTCAGTATCGGACGTTAAAATTTCGAAAAAATTTCTATCCCAACTTTTTTCTGGACACCCGTCTCATCAAACCGAACATTAAATTTTTTCAATGCCTTTTTTTAGGCTCCTTGACAAGTTCGGGCGAACTTGTATATGCTAGTGAGACAAGTTCGGGCGAACTTAGTCAAATTGTGACAAGTTCGGGCGAACTTGGTTGTCCACCACTAAGTTTGGGCGAACTTGCATGAAATAGACAAGTTCGGGCGAACTTGTACTTAATTTCAATGAAAATCAGTCAAGTTCGGGCGAACTTGATGAAAATTCATGAAAAATTTTGTCAAGTTCGGGCGAACTTGATGAAAAGTCTTGAAAAACCATGTTAAGTTCGGGCGAACTTGGTCTCCCAAATCAGCCATTTTTCACATTTTTCGATCCAAAATCCTTATTTCTTCGAAATTCGAGATGATTTCACCATAGATTTGGTCGAAATTGGTTTTTTAACAATCCTATCCGTTCAATTTTGGATTTTGTCCGTGGATTGTAGGTTTATTTCATGATTTACGTCTAAAACCCCTACTAATGTCCATAAATGTCCAAATTCATGAGCGTAGGTGATAACCGTAGCTCTGATACCCATTGAAGGTCCGAGATCAGGCGGTTCTAGACGGAAGTTAGTGGATAAACGTAAACCGATTCGGTAGAATGTTATTAAGAATGGAGTAGAAGTAGAATGCAGCGGAAGTCTTCATTCATACCGAAAGAGTATACATCTTTATAAGTCCAGCTGCCGGAGTTCCTAAAGAGAATCCGGCAGCACTTCCCCGTAGAGATGCCAAAACTTAAACTATAAATGAACAACACACCTATTTATACTTAGTTAAGTTCGCTGGTGGAGAAGCAAGTTCGGGCGAACTTGCTTAGTCAAGTTCGGCCGAACTTGACTACAAAACATACACTCTCAAGCGACCTTGACTCTAAATACACTAAAAACTCCGTATTTTGGTCGTGTGTTCGATTCTAACCTATACAATATTCAACACACGCTCTATCTAGCCTATTCGACAAGTGACGAACACTAAGTGCATCAACAATTCCTTTTTTCTTTTGTGCTGTAAACTTTCTATTCTTTGATGCCCCTTTTCCCCTTTTGCCCAGATCCTCCAACAATATGATTCACACTCGATCCGACTTTACCTCTTTTGTCCCTGTTGCGCGTTTCCTCCTCAATTCGAAGGTGCTTCAACAGTTCATCCAAAGAGTAGTCCTCAGACTTTTGCATAATTCTCTTTGAGAAATCTTTCCAAGTAGGAGGAAGTTTTACAATAATGACCCCTACTTGAAAATTTTCTGGCAGCGGAATAGAAAGCGTGATCAATTTGTTAACAAGAACTTGGAGTTCATGCACTTGCTCCATGATTGACTTGTCATCAACCATTTGAAAGTCTAAGTACTTGGAAATAAGGTATTTGTTAGTACCTTCTTCATGAGCCTTGTACTTATCTTCCAAAGCTTTCCACAATTCTCTAGCACTTGTTACCGGCGTGTACAAGTCATAGAGATGATCCGAAAGAGAATTCTTGATGTGGCCAAGGCAAAGATCTTCAGCTTACTTACGGACAAGTCTTTGCTTAGCCAGATCTTGATTCGGGACCTCTCCAGCCTCAAGAGGAGGGTCATCAGGGATTGCGGGCAAGCTTGGATCAAGGATATAGTAGAGTTTCAGCACAACAAGCATGAACTTAACCTTGTCCACCCAACGGGTATAGTTCTGGCCATCGAATCTGTCCAACTTGACAAACTCTTGATTCATGAATCTCAGATTAGCTGTTGATAGTTCACCATCCATTAGTTCTGTTGATTAAACACAAAAAATAAAATCCAGACTATTGAAAATAATTTAATCAAATAGAATATTAATTAATTTTATTAATTACCGAGTTATTGGCAAACCAGTTTATTCCAACTCGAACAAACTTGATTAAAGAAAGGTAGAGGAGACTGTCCCGTTATCGGACGAATTAAAGTACATGCAAAAAACTAAAACCAACCTGGCGAATTAGAAACGTGATTCTTGAACTGCACGGATGATTCCTGTCCTTAAAGGATTTTATGCGCTCGTATTGCTGTGAGCTGCAGCGTAAACTCCCATGATTTAATGCAGAACTGATCTAGTATTCCAAACAGCAATGGAAACCAGAAAACGCAAAAGTTGGAGAAGAAACTGAAGCACAGAGATGACAGGCTGCGAAAATTGTATATGTAGAACGGGTAGCAGGAGGCTTTTATTTATAGATGTGATTATTAAAGTGCGCCTCTAACGCGCCCATTCGCGAGCGGCTCGGCTCGGCGCGCGTGTGGGCTTAACCCACTTCTCAACTCATTTAACACCTTGGAGGCCCATAAGAGGGAATCCCTTATAAGGCACTCAACTTTCACCTCCCCCACCAATGTGGGATGAAGGAAACATACCAACTTGTATGTTCCCACCAATATTTCCATAAACGATATATATCTTAGCAACTAAGTTAGTGGTACAAGTAGAAGGACATATAGCGTTAAAAATACCATTTAATGGCATATAAAAAGTGTCTGCAAAAAATTATAATAAAATTGTATAATGAAAACAAAATTTTACAACGTAGAAATTATAATATCATCACTCCAATTAAAAATGACAAATTTAGTAACTACTTTACGTAATGAGTTTTACCAATCTACACCAACTAAATGTTATAAAATGTGTCCTTTTTTGTAGTGTGCTTAGGATACATTCATGGAAGACTATGGGTAGGTGTAGTTTTCACGTGTATCGGTTTTACAATAGTTACCTATTGATTGATGTGCGGTACTTCACTTGTTGATCTATTTCTACGGGGTAGAGGTTTGGTTGTCTACAGTTTACCTCTTTACAGGCCCTAACTTAGTTTTGTTGTTAATGAGATTTACCAAGTATGATGATGATGATGTGATTCATTGTATAATCAGGAAAGTTTATTAGAAGTAGTAACCGGAATTGACTTGATTAGCAATTTAAACTATGTATATATAGTTGCATGTAATCAACTGATTGTTATGTGTGGTTGTTTGTCGATAGCCTCTTGGCATAAGAGCATCAACTTTTCTAATTTCATCAAAGTTGTGTGAGTACAATTACCACAAAGGGAGTAATGGGGGATTCTTGGAGACGAATTTAGGGGAGGGTTGTGTTTGTCATATTTTCATCTACGTTTGTGAAAAAAAAGTGGCCCAACTCGCGTAGGAAGTAGGAGTTCTCCTGATTCTAACAACTTGTGATGATTCTTAATTAAACCGAAGCCTCTCTCTCTCTCTCTCTATCTATCTATCTATATATATATAGGATTAGGTTCAAGAGTAAACACTATTGTATTTGCGAATTGTGCGAACTAATCCTGGCCATACACGTGTGTAGATCAATGGTCAGGATTTGATGATGAAATACACTAGTGTATTTTATGATTTGATGATGAAATCCTAGCCACACGCGTGTGTAGATCAATGGTCAGGATTTGTTCACTCAGTTCGCAAATACACTAGTGTTCACTCAAGAACTCTACCATACATATATTGTGAAAGTGTAAAATACATTATTTCTTAACGTACGATACGTATGATATGAAATTACGCATGTTGAAGACTAATAATTATGAAATGAGTAACTCTTGGACATGTATATAAGCATTTACTTTCTTGCTTTCTTCTTTTCTTCTTCGATATGAAATTACGTTCGCACCAAATAAATATGATGTCTTATGGTTTACCTCAAAGTTAAAAGATCTCATTCGATCCGTAAGAATAAAAGAGAATTTATTCTTTCATAAAAGCTTACAATCTTTTAAATGGTATTTGATGCAAAGGTCGATTATAATCTTGGTAGATTCGTTTTAAACATATATAAAATTCAAACACGATTATTAATTTCAACGTTCACTTCTTACACTAGAATGTGGTTGGTGGGCATTTTATCCGTTTCTTGATATTTTTCATAATATTCAAGAATATTGCAAACTATTAGAATGTGGTTGGTGGTAGGGTTGTAATCGAACCGAACGAATACGAACAAGACCATGCTTGTGTTTATTTGTTAAGAAAATCAACATGTTCGTGAATTGTTCATAAACACATACCGAGCAAAAGTTTACACAAACGAGCGTAAACGAATAAATGTTAGGATCGCTCCGTCCACTTGTCACGGAACCTAAGTTTGTATCTATGTCATCGTAAGCGGAAATTACGTGATTAGTGACAAATACACAAGAATTACTGCTTAAACGTCAGTTTATTGGTCCAATGTGTTTACAATCCACGAAACCAAATCGACAGAGCTTCGCCTCAAAAGTTGCAAAGTTACAAATGAAGAACCAAGGCTACCTATTTATAGAGATGCAAGTTCGCCTGGAATATGACCTGGCCAAGTTCGGCCGAATTTAAGTTCGGGCGAACTTGTCCATTCCACTTACATGTTCGGGAGAACTTGTCTCAAAACATCATAAATACATTAAAATCTAACATATTCAACCCTATTCGATACAGACTCGATCCAAGACTTAGACGATAGACATTATGCACCAACAATAAAAACGAACGTAAATGGACATTTAACTTGCAAATAAAAAATAAAAAACATTATTAACCTTAAACATTCGACATAAATAATTAAATATAACCATCATATAATAAATCAAAATACAAGGAGTCTACTACTATCACCAAATGATGAATCAAGTTTAACTAACTTAGACATAATTATCCGAATTACTTAGACATAATTATTCAAAGTTTAACTAACTTAGACATAATTATCCCAAAAAAATGTCTTGAATGCCCAAATTTTAGTTTAGAAAAAATAGGGTTTCAAGTTTTCAATATGTGATAAAAGGTATATTATTTATTAATTTTTAATATAATTAAACGAACACGAACGTAACTGAACATATCACCGAACTTTCATGAAACTACTAGAAAAGGGGACAATTTCCTACAAAAATTTCTTATACAATTTTTTTCGTCACAGATTCCAACACTTTTATGACGAATTTCCTACAATTTTTTTTTCAAAATTTTGTGACAAATTTTCTACGCATCCATGACGAATGATAAGAATACCCTAATTAATTGACAGTTGCGTCATAAATTTGTAGGAAATAATTTACAAAAGGCTAATTATTATTGTTTACCGAATAAATGTTTATATAAGAAAAAAACTAAGGGAAAATAATAACGTTTCCTACACATTTATGACGAAATATTTGTTTTTTAATTAACTTACACTATCCGTCGGAATTGCGTCACAACTTGTGACACGGTTCCGACAAAAAATAAGAAAACCCTAATTAATTTACTGTTGCGTCACAAATCTGTCATAAACAATCTACAAAAAGTTATTTATTATTGTTTACCAAATAAATATTAATATATGTAAAACAAATAAGGGAAGATAATAACATTTCCTACACATTTCTGACAAAATATTTATTTATTAATTAACATAAACCATTCGTCGGAGTTGTGTCACAGTTTGTGACACATTTCCGACAAATATCCTTGTATTAAGCATAAATACAAGGATATATACCATTATATTTATAAATAAATATAAAATAAACATATTTCCTATACATTTATGACAAAATGTTTATTATCAAATATAATTGTCACAAAGGCGTATGAAACAATCCATGTATGAATACAGTTTCCTACGCATTTATGACAAAATGTTTATATCCACTGCAAGTTGTGACACATTTTTGACGACATTTAAGGATTTGTCACAAATGTGTAAGAAACGACCTATATAGTTATTCTTATTTTAAATATCAAATGTATATAACTATGTGGACGTATGCATATGAGTATAATGTGAGAATGTATATATGTATTTGTGTATGTGGGTATGTATGTAAGTATGATTGTGTAGGTATATGCATGTTTGTATGTGTATGTACGTTTATTTGTTATTAAGTGTGCATTTGTATGTATGTATGTACGTATGCACGTATGCACGTATGCACGTATGTATGGGTGTGTATGCGTATATGCACGTGTGTTTATATTTATGTGTATATGTATATGTGTTCGTGTATGTTTATATATATATATATATATATGAGTATGTGTATATCATCTATATCCATACCTATTTGTGTGTGTATGTATTTATGCATGCATGCATGTATGTATGTATGTATGTGTATGTGTCACAGTGTATACAACACTAAATATATATGTACTTATACAGATTGCCAAATTATATTGTGTAATGGGTTCGGAAGTGCATATGCATGTACGTATAGGCATAATAGATATAGCATTCTAAAACAAAAGTATTTCATGTATAATAAAGTTGTACGAAAGATGGATTGGTAGGTATCTATAAGTATAATATGTATAAATTTGTAAAACAAAAGTATTTCATGTATAATAAAGTTGTACCAAAGATTGACTGAAAAAAACGATGTTGGACTTTAGAAAGACGAAATGTAAAAATCTTTCATCAAAATTATGTAGGAAATCGGTAGCCATTTCCTACGCATTTATGACAAAATTTCTATTATGTTAGAAATCCGTCACAAGTTGTGACACATTTTAAAAGTAATAATTATATTATTATTACTAGTAATCAAAATAATGTGTAGAAAATGCGTAGGAATTTTCGACACCAAATTTTGGTCGGAAATCCGTCGTAAGTTGCGTAAAAAATGCGTAACAAACCAGTTTCCTACGAGGGGTTTTCCTACATATACATTTTGTCAAAAATTTGTCAAAAATCGCGATTTGTGACGCATTTCCTACGAAAAACGGCGTAGAAAATTTAGATTTTCTAGTAGTGTGAACCCAGTCGAACGAACGAGACCTTTGTTCGTGTTCGTTCACTAAGCTAACCAGGCGAATTTTTTTGTTCGTGTTCGTTCGTTAAGCTAATCGAACGAACATAAACAAACTTCTCGTCAAACGGTTCACGAATTGTTCAATGAACGGTGGGCATTTTATTTGTTTCTTGATATATATATATATATATATATATATTACATAATATTCAAGAATATTGCAAAATTTTACCAAAGACAAAAAAATTTGTTGTGAATGTTCCACTTTTTATAAACAAGTATGGGACTTTTTTATTTTACCCGTAGGTAAAGCAATTGTGAAGCAAAACAGTTACCTCTTCCCTTCAAACAGTCTAGCTACTTGTTATTTGACAAAAAGCCTAGAAATTTTATATGAATGTGATAACAAATTTCGCTTTGCATTGAATTACTATATATGGAACTGTCGGTTTCATGGATTCCGTGAATTTCACAAATTTCATATATTAAGCTTCACTTATACATTTACTCGTATGTTTAACTTAGCATACTTATAACATTCTAATTTCGTAAGTTTGATCGTCTCTAGCACCATTCATCGTTTGTTTCGTTTCTTGTTAAAGTTATTTTGTTGTAGAGTTATTTTTGTTACATTGACATTATTAACATCAAAATCTTTTACTCGATTACTTTTAATAGTTTATAAATCGTGTACCGAGTATTTTTAATGAATTTAAAGTATATAAATATCTCGAGGTATGCATTATGCATTTCAAAATTATAAATTGTATTTATAAAAAAATAATACAGAAATAATTACGTTTTATTCATTTTGTATTAAGGTAGATGAGATTAATTCTCAAACACATACAACTTTCACTTTTCATTTTAGAATTTTCTTCACAATTAGATATTGTAAATTAGTTATCTTCTTCGAAATTCAAACATATAATGTGAAAGAGGCCAAAATAAAGGTTTGAGTAAACTTCCGTTTTGCTTCTTGTGGTTTGATTGTTTTTACGGTTTTGCCTCAATCCTTTAAAAATAGCCATATTACTCTCTGATGTCACTAGTTTTTCTCTAATTTGCTCCACGGGTCTAACTCCATCCAAAGTCTCTATTAATTTGGAGGGTATTTTGGTAAAAAAAAAACAAACCTATTAATCTCTCTCTCATCTCTCACCCTCATCTCCTCTCCTCTGTGCTAACTTTGCCAAACCCCAACGCCGCCACCGTCACCTGACGGTTGCAGCAACAAACAACAATAGTTCTCGCAGGCGACGAAGTCTCGCTTTCTTCGATCCTGCGAATTATACCCAATAGAAATTCCGGAGGCAAGTTCGCCTACTGACCTTGATCTACCAGCTCCACCGGAGCTACATCCGACGCAATATGAGACCTCGTTCGACTCCTCCAGTGTCTCCCTTCGATCCCTCTCCTCGACATACTCTCAATCCCATCACGCATCTCTCTTAACTCACGCAAAGGTCCTTTAAATGACATCTTTATAACTTATCATGCCAATCCAAACACCTTCCCTAAAATCATAAAAATAAGAGTAAATCTGAGCAGACGACTCCATTCACTAAAAGTCTACGGCAAAATATCTCAAAATTTGACCGAAATTATGTCAAAATTAACATATATTCTGAGAAATTTCCATCATAATTTGAGGCTTCTTATTATTAGGGCATGTTTGGCTAAGCTTTTTAAATCAACTTATTGACTTATTGGCTTTTTCAAAAAGCAAATAAGTCAAAATATTGTTTTGGAATTAAAGAAGACTTTTCAAAACAACTTTTCAATAGGAGGAAAAAGTCAATTTCGAAAAGCTAGAATTTTGTGGCTTTTTGAAGCTTTTTAGTATTTTACATGGAAAAGCTAAGCCAAACACTTTTTAAAAAGCAACTTATTAACTTATTGGCTTTTCCTACCCCATAAGTTAATCCAAACACTTTTTTAAAAACTAATTTTCAAAAAGTCATAAGTCAATAAGCCATTTTCACTAAAAGTCCTTTTTAAGTTAAATAAGCTTAGCCAAACAAGCCCTTATTAACAACATAAATCATATATTCATAAAATATACTAAAAACTAACCTAAAATCTCACTGTGACAATCAATCTGTAACATTTGTCAAAAAAGAGTTTCCAAAACCCGCTCCGTTTTGTAATCGAATATCAAGTTATAAAAATCATGTTGAATATTTATGATTATTTTGACTTAAAATGATACATAATTAATAGATAAACTAAACTATAAAAAGTATATTTGATAAAAGGTTAAAACAAAATAAATAAAAAAAATATGATGCTGCCGGGACTCGAACCCGGTCAGCCAGAATCAACTTCAGCGACTTAACACGCGCTCACAAGACCACTCCGCCACATTGTGTTTTCTGTTATCTCTAGGAACACAAATGGGATTTATACACAAACCCGGTTAAACCGGTTGCGCCAACTGAAAAACGGTAATCGGTAAATCAATCGTCAATTCGCTTGTTTACTCGCACATTCAGTTTATAACCGATGCACCGACGATTTTTAATCAAGTCGGAATTGATTAAACATAAAGTCTCATCATTATCGGTTTTTATAACCGAAAAATCATCAAGTCCAGATTACTTCAACTTCAGACCCTTCCTGCGACTCAAAACACTCTGCAAGACTTTCAATTACATTTTCGCAACATTACAGTCCACCGGAGAAGCTTAAATCAGCTCGCCGGAATTTTCTGCAAAAGTCGCCGGAAAACCGTATTCAACTCAAACCGGTAAAATACCTCGACTTTACTGTTTCAATCAATTGTTAGAACTTTACTAACATTAACCCATCGCTCATACTCAACCACAGACGACATTACTGGACTTTCTGTTCTCACCGGAAAAACTCCTGGATTTGTCGGAAGCTCGCTGATTACCGGTATGATCATTCAAACATGCTGATAATCAATACTCATTAGTTCAATTTCACATCTAAACTCTTAAACCTATTAATTGATTCTCACAGCTAAAGGTTCCAAAACAGAGCCGACGAGCTTCGCCGGAGTCTCTGAAGAAGACGATCTGTTCGGTATTTTCTTTCCCCAAACGTTTCGGTTCAATGCTTTCAAATTGATCATCTTGTTCATTAACTAAATTAACCACGTATCAATTCCTTTGATTGACGTCTGTGTTTGAAATGAAGAAGACGAGTTCAGAGATGACATAAGATTAATTAAAATCAGAATTATAAACGGGTTAGACACACAGTCCAGCGGTGGACTGTGTGCAAACAAAAATCATACACGTCCCGAGTTCGATCCCTGCTACACGCACTCCTTATGTAATAAAATGCCATTTTGTTTAAAAACTAAACCGGGTTAACTTGGTTAGTTGTTAAGTATAATAAAAACCGAGATAATAACCAGGTTAGACACACAGTCCAGCGGTGGACTGTGTGCAACACTGAATCGCACGTCACGAGTTCGAAACCCATCACAGGCACCGGTCCGTTGAATTAAAATGTTTTTGCAATTAAAAGGAATTCGGTTAAACTGAATAAGTGTATAAATATAATTAAAACAAGATTATTTCGGGTTAGACACGTAGCTCAGTTGGTAGAGCTGCGTGCACGCGTACGGGAGGTCTCGGGTTCGAGCCTCACCCGGCGCAAACTAATTCGCTGACCGAACCGGTCAACAGGTCAACGTTCAACGGTCAACGCTAAATAAACAATTTTTTTATATTTTTATTTATTTAATTTAATTTAAAAATCAATTAAAAATACTTAAAAATAACATTTTTAAAGATAGAAAATAGCCTTGAACTCACAAAAATATATCTAAAAATTTCATTAAAATCCTTAATAAAATCCACTCGTTTAATATATTTTTCCGTTATTATTTAGGTTAGTATTTCTCGTTGTTCCGCTCATCTAATTCGTGCGCATCTCACCATCTCCAATCCAACGCACCCAATGTGAGTGAATCTTTACAAATTCCCCGTTTTAATCACGTTTTGGGGTGTATCATGTGTCTTGTTATATATATATTATAATTAAACCATTGTGCATACATCATATCATGAACATGTGTATTTAGTTTGTTTCAACTGTTGTGTAGTTATTGTTGGATGCAATTTATTATTTTCAGTACATGCAATTTCATAGGCCGCCGCTCCCCATTACATTATGAGTGTTGAGCATGTTCCCCATTTCATTATGAGGTTGAACCTGGCGTGCCCACATACGATCGGCTCCGTTTGATTGAGCCTTGATCGCACAGACATTTTACATTTTCAGTACATGCAATACGATCGGCTCCGTTTGATTGAGCCTTGATCGCACAGTTCATTTATGTTATTTATCGTATGTTGTTGGTATGTTAATGTATGCTATCATATGTTGTTGTATGTTATAGTTGTGTTTGCTAATTGCCACTGCTTGATTATTTACATTTGCTCATTTATGATTATGCACAATTTTTCATTGATAAACTAACAAGTAATTCATTAATAAATGTTTATCTAATAAGGTTCACTCGCCAACTTATGTTGACCCAAAAACCCCCATTTTTACACATGATACAGGTGAATCAGCAGCAGCTAGGAACACATAGGATTGGACTAGAAGAATAAAATGATTTAGAGTTGGGATTGTTATGATTGGTTTATTTTCTTTGTATTGTATGAACATATTTGGATATTTGGAAATGTAACTTTTATTTTATTAAATATGAAACATATTAGTAAATGTCATGAGCTTTGGTGATAACCCAATTATGCCCCGACTCTTATTCCGATGCGGGTCGGGGTGTGACAGATTGGTATCAGAGTCATGACTATAGGGATATAGGATAGGTTATTAGACCTTTAGAGCCTATACTATAGTCGATTAGAAACTTATAAAATTTTTGTGTGTTACATGCCAAATTTCATGATGTTTATATGTTTTATGTTAAATGTTACATTTAATATTTTGCAAGCATGTTCATAAGTATGTATTATCATATAATGCCTATCATGAATTGTATACTCATAACATATCACATCCATGAAAGCACACACCACATCATGATTTCTTTTACAATGATTTTCGTGTTTTCAAATCTCATCAAAGTGAGTTCTCATGACGGGCATGTAGTAACTGGAAGGGTACCAGTACCGGTAGTCGGAACGTCCTGTCTAGGCTGGCATTCGTATAAATCCAAAATAAAGGACCAGTTTGCCTACCTGGGGACTAACGATGAAAGTACAAAGTACCTATTAGGCCAAAGCATGCTATACCAAACGTTGTGGGAGCTAACCCCACTTTGAGTTGTCATTGTGTCTACACCTGGACACGTTCCGACCAAACATCTCATGAACATATTTTGTGGTTTGCATTCGGGTGATGCGAGTGTTAAATTGCCAATACTAATGTGAATCCTACCAAGCCAATAGCCATGGGGGCCCACATGACTATGTAGGTGAAGGTATGGGGGACATTTGAGGCCCAACATGAGCGAACCCAAGACATCCTATGGATGTAGTTGCATTATTGATATTTATGTTATTTTCATTTTCTTAAAGACACATGACACCTAAAAAGACTCCATAAACTCACAGTCTTCTTATATACGTTCCTGTAGATGTCGTCTAGACAACAACGAAGGAGTAAAAGATCAGGAAGGTCTCAGGAACGCTTGGCCACACAAATCGCGAAACAAATGGCCACGATACTGCCTGACATTGTGGTCCAAGTGCAACAAGCCCTCGCTACAAATCCTACTAATTCTCCCCAACAACATGACCAGAACATCGACAACCCTCCTACTAGCAAGTGCTCATACAAACATTTCAAGTCTTGTGATCCTCCTAAATTCGAAGGGACCGAGGGTGTCACTGCTCTCCTACATTGGTTTGAGGAAATGGAGAACACTTTCCTCAACTGCGATTGTCCTGATGATCGCAAGGTTCGATACGCCACCGGGAGACTATTTGGGGTAGCTCTCACTTGGTGGAATACTGAAAAGGGAAGAGGGAAATTGACGATGCAATGGCCTTAACTTGGGAGGAGTTAAGGGAAATCATGACTAGGCGTTTCTGTCCTAGGAGTGAGATTAAAAAGTTGGAGGACGAATTTCATTCTTTGAAGTAGAAGGAGGGAGATCATACCTCCTACAACAAGAGGTTCTTAGAGTTGAACCAAATGGTCCCTAACCTGTTCACCCCAACTTATCGCTTGGTCGAGCATTATATTCGAGGTCTTCCCTCGAAAATTCAAGATTCAGTTCTCAGCACTTCACCAGCAACACTTGAAGCTGCTATGGAACTAGCCACTGAACTGACCGAAAATCGCATTCGAAACGGTAAATTCAAAGAGGAGAAGAAGGAAGCCCCCATTGAGGCTCAAACTTCAAACCATTCTGGTTCCTCCTCGAAGTTTACTGGTAAAAGGAATCGAAGCACAAGAAACTTCGCCGTCACACAAACCAATTACCCTATTCCTGCTGCACCCATTACCCAAGTCTCCCCTTCACCTGCACCATACAAAAGACCATACTTTGGCCCAATACCAAAATGCAACCGTTGCCAATACCACCATTCTCCTGATCATCCCTGCCAATATTGCACCGGCTGTGGTCGCGCAGGTCATACTGTTCAAACCTGTCGCATACCTCAGCGAACGAACCGTCACCAGCCTTCAACCCAAACCCACCAACAAATAATGGGTCAAGCCCAACAACCCCTACTACTATCACCTACCCAACATTTAGCCCAAACATACTATCAACCGAACTATCCCATGGTACAACCTATGCGGGCTTGCTACAATTGTGGAGATCCAAGCCATTTTAGAAACACTTGTCCACGTCTGGTGAACATCATTCATGCCCAAGCTCAAGCAAATCCGGTGAATCAAGCTAACCAAGCTCCACCACCTGCAAGAGGAAGAGCTTATAACATCAACACCAATACTGTTGAAAATAATAACGGCCCAAACGAATCACCCAACTAATTTCTCCTCGCCAAGAATCAAGACTCAACTCTAATCGTCTAGTTTTAATGTTTTCTTTAAGTTATCTCCATCTTTCCGTATTCCAGTTGTAAAATTTGGAAATTATGTATCCAAGAATTTTAATGCGATTTGATATTACAGTTTTGTTCTATACTCATTGATTTAACATTTATATCATCATACATCTCGACGTATCTCAATCTCATCATTTAAAGAAGTTGGGTTTTGTCACACTTTTACATAGACTGACCCCTTCATCAAAACCAACGAGAGAGGTACTGTCAACATTTAGTCATGTATCATTTCAGAATTGAGACTCAAGTTTTGTTTGTTGTGTTGTTTATGTTTTAGAGTCACATAGAACTGATCATGATTTACTGATAAAGCTAATGAAAATTTGACAAGGATATGGTGGATACGCCGCTG
The DNA here is from genome assembly GCA_947069175.1 of Scalesia atractyloides. Taxonomy (NCBI): domain Eukaryota; kingdom Viridiplantae; phylum Streptophyta; class Magnoliopsida; order Asterales; family Asteraceae; genus Scalesia; species Scalesia atractyloides. Next base: position 19,325,076 of record CAMTDV010000014.1, on the reverse strand, counting down.
GTACTTCCTATATATAGGTATTCTTGGCAAAGAATCAAAAGCATTACCAGGAGGTTATGAAAAGTTTCGTGTAGATTTAAATTACGTCATGGTTGAAGTTTTTGTTTATGATCATTACAAATGCATCGGTTCCCTCAAAACTGTTATAAATAAAATCGTACGCGACATCAAAGATCAACATCCAAGAAGCCCAGCATGTTTCAGTAACAGAAAGGAGACGTACGCAAGGAGCCGTCTTGTGGAGCTGAACTTAAAATTTAAACTAAATCCGACGGTATTCTATACTGTTTAGATCGCATATAGATTCCTGACCACAATAATCTTCGTGATATTTTTCTTATGAAGGAGACGCACAAAACATGATATTCTATACACCCAGGAGCCGACAAGATGTATCAGGACCTTTGATACACCCATTGGTGGCCTGGAATGAAAAAGGATATTGCTGATTTTGTTTCCAAGTGTTTTTCATGTTCCAAAATAAAAGCTGAACACCAAAGACCCTCGGGACTTCTGGTCCAACCTGAAATACTTATATGGAGGTGGGAAAATATAACCATGGATTTCATTACCAGGTTACCTCTCATTTCTGGTGGGTATGACATTATATGGATAGTAACTGATCGACTTACAAAATCAGCTCACTCTATTCCTATTCGCGAAGATTTTAAGAACGAAAAGCTAGCTCGTATTTATATCCGCGAAATCGTAAGCCGACGCGGAGTACCGTTAAGCATTATTTCTGATCGTGATGGTCGTTTCACTTCACGAACATGGCAAGCAGTACAAGCCGCCATGGGCACACGATTAGATCTCAGTACCGCCTATCACCCTCAAACTGATGGTGAATCTGAACGCACCATACAAACTCTTGAAGATATGCTTCGAGCATGTGTCATAGATTTCAAGGGAAATTGGGACGCTCATCTCCCATTAGTTGAATTTTCGTGCAACAACAGCTATCGTTCAAGCATCGGCATGGCACCTTTTGAAGCCTTATATGGTCGTAAGTGCCGATCTCCTGTATGTAGGCACGAAATTGAGGAAGCTCAAATCACTGGTCCAGAATTGATCCAAGAAACCGCAGACAAGATCCATCAAATCCGAGACAATCTTTTAGCGACCTAAAGTTGTCAAAAGAGTTATGCAGACAAACGACAGAAGCCTTTAGAGTTTAACATTGGTGATCATGTACTTCTAAAAGTATCACCGTGGGAGGGAGTAGTTCGTTTTGGTCAAAAAGAGCAAGCTAGCACCACGCTACGTAGGGCCTTTCAAGATACTCGAAAGAGTAGGACCTATAGCTTACAAACTTGATCTACCAGAAGAACTCAACAGGATTCATCCCACATTCCACATATCAAACTCGAAGAAGTGTCACGAAAACCTCCACATCCCTCTGGAAGATATTCAGATTGATGAATCTATGCATATTATTGAAAGACCTGTAGAGAATCATGTACTTCGGGGAAAAAAAAACGTCTGCGATAAAGTCGCATTCCAATTGTTAGGGTACGCTGGGAGTCGAAACGGGACCTGAGTTTACTTGGGGACGTGAAGACTCAATGCGCGAACAATACCCGTACCTTTTCCTACTACTATTACTTAAATTTCGGGACGAAATTTCTAAAAGTAGGGGATACTGTAACATTTGTCAAAAACGGGTTTCCAAAACCCGCTCCGTTTTGTAATCGAATATCAAGTTATAAAAATCACGTTGAATATTTATGATTATTTTGACTTAAAATGATACATAATTAATAGATAAACTAAACTATAAAAAGTATATTTGATAAAAGGTTAAAACAAAATAAATAAAAAAAATATGATGCTGCCGGGACTCGAACCCGGGTCAGCCAGAATCAACTTCAGCGACTTAACACGCACTCACAAGACCACTCCGCCACATTGTGTTTTCTGTTATCTCTAGGAACACAAATGAGATTTATACACAAACCCGGTTAAACCGGTTGCGCCAACTGAAAAACGGTAATCGGCAAATCAATCGTCAATTCGCTTGTTTACTCGCACATTCAGTTTATAACCGATGCACCGACGATTTTTAATCAAGTCGGAATTGATTAAACATAAAGTCTCATCATTATCGGTTTTTATAACCGAAAAATCATCAAGTCTAGATATACTTCAACTTCAGACCCTTCCTGCGACTCAAAACACTCTGCAAGACTTTCAATTACATTTCCGCAACATTACAGTCCACCGGAGAAGCTTAAATCAGCTCGCCGGAATTTTCTGCAAAAGTCGCCGGAAAACCGTATTCAACTCAAACCGGTAAAATACCTCGACTTTACTGTTTCAATCAATTGTTAGAACTTTACTAACATTAACCCATGGCTCATACTCAACCACAGACGACATTGCTTGACTTTCTGTTCTCACCAGAAAAACTCCTGGATTTGTCGGAAACTCGCTGATTACCGGTATGATCATTCAAACATGCTGATAATCAATACTCATTAGTTCAATTTCACATCTAAACTTTTAAACCTATTAATTGATTCTCACAGCCAAAGGTTCCAAAACAGAGCCGACGAGCTTCGCCGGAGTCTCTGAAGAAGACGATCTGTTCGGTATTTTCTTTCCCCAAACGTTTCGGTTCAATGCTTTCAAATTGATCATCTTGTTCATTAACTAAATTAACCACGTATCAGTTCCTTTGATTGACGTCTGTGTTTGAAATGAAGAAGACGAGTTCAGAGATGACATAAGATTAATTAAAATCGGAATTATAAACGGGTTAGACACACAGTCCAGCGGTGGACTGTGTGCAAACAAAAATCATACACGTCCCGAGTTCGATCCCTGCTACACGCACTCCTTATGTAATAAAATGCCTTTTTGTTTAAAAACTAAACCGGGTTAACTCAGTTAGTTGTTAAGTATAATAAAAACCGAGATAATAACCAGGTTAGACACACAGTCCAGCGGTGGACTGTGTGCAACACTGAATCGCACGTCACGAGTTCGAAACCCATCACAGGCACCGGTCCGTTGAATTAAAATGTTTTTGCAATTAAAAGGAATTCGGTTAAACTGAATAAGTGTATAAATATAATTAAAAACAAGATTATTTCGGGTTAGACACGTAGCTCAGTTGGTAGAGCTGCGTGCACGCGTACGGGAGGTCTCGGGTTCGAGCCTCACCCGGCGCAAACTAATTCGGTGACCGAACCGGTCAACAGGTCAACGGTCAACGGTCGACGCTAAATAAACAATTTTTTTTATATTTTATTTATTTAATTTAATTTAAAAATCAATTAAAAATACTTAAAAATAACATTTTTAAAGATAGAAAATAGCCTTGAACTCACAAAAATATATCTAAAAATTTCATTAAAATCCTTAATAAAATCCACTCATTTAATATATTTTTCCGTTATTATTTAGGTTAGTATTTCTCGTTGTTCCGCTCATCTAATTCGTGCGCATCTCACCATCTCCAATCCAACGCACCCAATGTGAGTGAATCTTTACATATTCCCCGTTTTAATCACGTTTTGGGGTGTATCATGTGTCTTGTTATATATATATTATAATTAAACCATTGTGCATACATCATATCATGAACATGTGTATTTAGTTTGTTTCAACTGTTGTGTAGTTATTGTTGGATGCAATTTATTATTTTCAGTACATGCAATTTCATAGGCCGCCGCTCCCCATTACATTATGAGCGTTGAGCATGTTCCCCATTTCATTATGAGGTTGAACCTGGCGTGCCCACATACGATCGGCTCCGTTTGATTGAGCCTTGATCGCACAGACATTTTACATTTTCAGTACATGCAATACGATCGGCTCCGTTTGATTGAGCCTTGATCGCACAGTTCATTTATGTTATTTATCGTATGTTGTTGGTATGTTAATGTATGCTATCATATGTTGTTGTATGTTATAGTTGTGTTTGCTAATTGCCACTGCTTGATTATTTACATTTGCTCATTTATGATTATGCACAATTTTTCATTGATAAACTAACAAGTAATTCATTAATAAATGTTTATCTAATAAGGTTCACTCGCCAACTTATGTTGACCCAAAAACCCCCATTTTTACACATGATACAGGTGAATCAGCAGCAGCTAGGAACACATAGGATTGGACTAGAAGAATAAAATGATTTAGAGTTGGGATTGTTATGATTGGTTTATTTTCTTTGTATTGTATGAACATGTTTGGATATTTGGAAATGTAACTTTGATTTTATTAAATATGAAACATATTAGTAAATGTCATGAGCTTTGGTGATAACCCAATTATGCCCCGACTCTTATTCCGCTGCGGGTCGGGGTGTGACACAATCCCCCTCTATCTCTCTCTGTATACACATTTTGTTGGTGTTTTCTTTCCCATTCATTCCGTCACTGTCTAAACTTAGAAACAGGAGTTTGAAATTTGGGGATTTTGAAATTTGGGGTTTTGAAGATACAAGTTAGGGTTTGATTCTAGGATTTGTTTTGAAAAGTGAAATATTTTGATGAAAATTGGTCTATAGGCCGTCATCGCAAAACCCGAACTCGCCGGATCCTCTGATGTTCCTCGCAAGGTATGCCATTGCACCCTTTTTTACCATACGAAACACACCATCAGAATCTTCATCTTCATATTAGCGATGGCAGTTGCGTTGTGGCGGTGGTGGTTGCGTGGTGGTGGGGTAGCATGTGGCGGTAGGTTATGGTAAGGATGAGGTGTGTGAAAGAGAGAGACAAGAGCTTATAATGTAAAGTTTATATCTAAATTTACCAAAATACCCTTTCCTATAATCTTAAATTACCAAAATACCCTTATAGTTAACAATCATTTTAAATGGAGTTAGTGTCAGGGAGCTGAACGGAAAAACATAGTAAACTATTGGAGTAAAATGACTATTTTTAAAGGATTGGGACGGAACATTAAAACGACCAAACCACAGGGAGTGAAACAGAAGTTTACTCTAAGGTTTTATATAAGTTCATCATTTAATATTTTAGTAAACATAAAATTAAGGAATTATTTGATATTCTCTAAAGAGTTGTTTTTCCTAAACTGGTGACTTAGAAAAAGTATTTACCTTTTTGAATATTTTGAAAAGTATTTACCAAATTACTAATTCTCTAAAGGGGTAAACTTATCTACAAAGTCTCATTCTCTAAAGGGTAAACTTATCTACAAAGTCTCTTAAACTTGAGAAGACTACAGAGACACAAATCACAAAACATAACAGAATGTCTAGCAAAATATAACACAATGCCTAAAGATATAATACATTGTCAAGAAAAAAATACATAGTGAATCGCAAAAAGACACAATGACATAAATACATAAAAAACACAATGCTAAAAAAAGACATGATAATTTAAACAAAATTTCTAAAATCTACAAGCTAAACATACAAAAGAGAAAACCTAAAATCTCGTATCATAAAATTTGATAAGACAGTTCCAATTTCTCATATGATAATGCAATTAATAAAGCAACTTACATTTTTTGAACGACTAATTTCTTTAATCTTCTATCGTCTGTGGTACTTGAACCCAAGACCTTCCTCTTCCCACCTAAGTGTTCTTAAAGGCTTTGCCTTAACAGTGGACCACCACCCCATTGGCACCTTATGCTATGGGGTATGGGGCGGGGGTTGGGGGAAACGCCCATGTGACCACCCAAGGTGGGCTTGGTTTTGGGCGTGACCCTTTTAGCGTGTCAGCACGGACGTTGGGCGGGGCTACCCATCTGAGCTGACGGGTGGCTATTGGGTGCACCCTACCCTATATTATCTATTAATTTAAAAAAAAAAAGAATTTGGCCAAGCCATCCCCAAACCCAAGCCCCACCATACCCCAAATTTTTTAAGTCTTGCCAGTAAAACTCACCCAGCCCACGTGTTAACCCATACCCAAACCCCCGCCCCACCGTACCCATAGTCTTACATACATAGGTTTGAATTATGTGGGAGGAGGCTCGAATTATTTGGCAATTAATAAAGCAGCTTACATACATAAGTTTGAATTATGTGGGAGGGGGACTCGAATAATTGTAGTTAATGTAGATTGATTTTAATGTATTAAAATAAAATAAAAAAAGTGTGAGAGGGTATTAAAGTGTTAATTTAATTGATCAATGACATATGAAACATAAAGAAAAGAAATTAATATATCTCTCGGTTTTTAAAATATTATAAAATAAAAATAATACATATAGATATATGTGTAACTTTTTTTATATTATCAATATTTGTACAAAAATTAAAAATAAAAAAAATCAACGAGCCAACTCGAACATTTTACGAGCCACGCTCAAACTCGATTTTTCAGCTCGATTAAATAAACCAGCCAACCAAGCTGGCTCATTTAAGTTTGAGCTCGACCTCAACCAGGCTTGACTCGACTCGCCTCGCCTCGATTACGACCCTACTAATCATTGATCAACCTAGATCAAGAACCAAGTAAAATTTTGGAGCTTGTTTATTCCCTTCTCAACTGAGTGGAGACAATAGTTAATCCTTTGGTGAGCAATTCTTCCCTTTCCTTTTTATTCTAGAATTTAAGAGGGTTCGTAGCGGGTTTATAGAAATTAATGTTCTACGTGACATCTAAAAGTTAAAAAACACTATATATGATGATTAAGCTTATTATTAAATGACTTATCATAACCAAAAATTTGGATGTATGAGTTATTGCTGAAACTAAAATATAGTTTTGTCCAAAATTCGGATTTTATGTAAGTCAAAAATTCGGATTTAATTTGTCAAGTTAAAAAACAAAAATTAATCCCATTAGTTTTAAACATATAATAGTTTAAGATTTCCAAATTGATTAAAGATGGCTTTAAATGATCATTTGTACATGCATAAGAGTTTAAAAGTCTATATGTGATGTAATCAAAGTTGTTATGGCATATCTATGAAACTAATGGGTTGGATTGGGTTGAAAATAAGTGATCAAAGCTCGAATCAACTCCTAAACATGACTAGGTGGATGTGAATGGTTAAATTTAAATAATTATAGTTGAATTGGTAAAAAACACACACACTAATTGAGAGGTTAATTACCAATGTGGTTTGTCCATTTTACAGATATACTTATGTTTCGATGTGCTTTAAATTATGTGCAAGAAGTCATACAAGCTTTCTATAACAAACCTAGTTTGTCCATTTTAAAGATAAACTAGTATTAAGCACACCGCGTTGCGGCGGGGGCGGAAAAAAAGTGTCATATAGCATCAATGACACATTATCGCAGCGGCCAGCTTTGCATCGTGTTTATGTGAAGAAATTAGACCGAAACGCTAAACATGGAAATGAATAACTAAGTCGATCTAGGATTCGTACATTATGCCAAACCTGTCAGATGGGGAAAAAGCGATTTAAAAACGTTGAACCACACACGCACGCTGCGTCGAGTTAACTCGCAAAATTTAGAACAAAACGTAAAAACGTTAAACCACACACGCTCGTTGCTATGTGTTAACCCACAAAATTTAGAAGAACCATAAAACGAAAAACTTGCAAAAAATGAAAACTATAAAGGACCAAAGTTGAAAGTAAAAAAAATTGTGAGAATAGATTGCAAAAGATAAAAAGTTTTGGGTTAAAAGTAAAAAAACAAATAGTTTTAGGATCAAGGTAATTTATCAAATTCTTTTGGACGAAAGGTAAAAAATAATTTTTTTTTTTTGAAAATATGTGCTTTAAATTATGTGCAATAAGGCATTTTAATGATTTGCATGAGTTTTTAGATACAAATAATCACACTCATTAATATGTTTTGGTAAATAGTGATAAGCAAACGAAATCACCTTTATTCGTGGTGAGACATTGGGACCGACATGGCATCAAATAACAACCTTTTTTTGGATATCTAATCGCATTAACAACCCAAGGCAGGGAATTAAGCTTCCTTTTTCAGCCAAAGATGAAGGTGTAGCTACTTTATGTTAAGTATTATTTTAGATTAAACAAGACTAAAAAAAAGTAGTTACACCTTTTGTTTTTGTAGTTAATCTACTCTTATCTCCCATTAATATTATTGATTACCCACCATTACCACTTCACATCTATTTTTAACCAAACTTTTATTTTGAAATTTCATGAAATTCTTAGAAGTTATAACAAACAATAATAAGATCTACTTGCTTCTACTTTTCAAAAAGCTACATAATTCCTTAAGCATCCTTAAAAGGAACCAAAAAATAATAACTTTTTATAGTTTGCATTCATTTACAACTTCTTTTATAGTTACACAAAGATTTTAAAAAATCAACCTCATTATTTAAACCTTCACATTACACCTTTAAGATTATCAAGCATCATTTTAAATAGATGATCAAACACTCACTTTACCATTTGACATCTTTTTAAATTTCTTATTTATTTATTATTTATTTATTTATTTATTTATTTTTATACTATTTAACAAATATGTAAACCAAAGTTATCTAATATGTTATATTATAGTGTTGTTCAGCATGAATGATTTACTTTTATATTAGTTTCTAGTGAGAGGATTAAATAGGAAGTATGTTTAAGTAGGAATGATAGGAAGTAATCTTAGCCGTCCATCTGGAAAAATAGAAATACAAGTGGGAAGGGTATTTTAGTCAATTAGGATCAAATAGGAAGTATGTTTTAAGTAGGAATGATAAGAAGTAATCTTAGCCGTCCATCTGGAAAAATAGAAATACAAGTGGGAAGGGTATTTTAGTCAATCTTCTTTTATCTATTCTTTTTATTTCCCTTCTCTGTATCTTTAAAACTCAGATGTTCAAAACCCACCATCTTCAACATTTCATTCCTTTTCTCTCTCTAAAATTATACATCACGATGCAATTTGTCACACCCCAACCGATGGCGTAAACATCGGGGCGTGGCACTAGGCGAATCAGATTGGTCAAGAGATTCCATAACAATTATTTAAAGACAATAATTAACATTCAATATCCCATACTATCAAACTTATAAAATCTCCAAACAATCATTACATATCGAAAAAATCTCTTAATCGTAATATCCGATTTGATCTTCCCTAGATTCTATTACATAACTTTCTAAGCAAAAACCTAAACTAAGCATCCAAAGCTAAAGTCCTCAACCTGCCACATATGTTAAAATAAAACGTCAATGCAATTAAGTAAAGGTGAACATACGAGTTGTCACACCCCGACCCGCAGCGGAAAATGTGATCGGGGCATGATTGGGTTATCATCAAAGCTCATGACATTTATTACACGTTTCATATTCATTAATACAATTTAATGGAAGTTTACAATAAATGATACAACATGTTCTAACTATCAATCTAAGCTTCTTGGTTCTCTTCTAGGGTATTTCCTATGTTTTCCTTGCTTCAACCTGTTCACCTGTATCATGTGTAAAAGGGTTTTTGGATCAACATAAAGTTGGCGAGTGAATCCTATGGAAAATATTTGAAAAAGTTTATTCAATTGATTATAAATAATGTGCATAACCACATATGAGTAAATGTAGATGTAAATTTATTCACACAACAAACAATATTGAATATTGCACACACATACATCAAATGATTGTTTTGAGGCACGCGTTGTTCGACTCGTCTCCCACGAGGAACTGATGGGCCTAATGAATGAGTTTTGAGGCACGCGTTGTTCTACGAACTGATGGGCCTAATGAATGAGTTTTTGAGGCACGCGTTGTTCTTACGAACTGATGGGCCTAATGAATGAGTTTTGAGGCACGCGTTGTTCTACGAACTGATGGGCCTAATGAATGAGTTTTAAGGCACGCGTTGTTCAACTCGTCTCCCACGAGGAACTGATGGGCCTAAATAATTTGCATACAACTTTGACAATATGTAATACATCACAACCAACAATAGTTACATTCTAGTTTAATTCATATAATGGTATAGCACGAGTTTGCATAAGAGAATTAGTTTAAGCGACACATGATACACCCCAAAACATGAATAAGAAGGGGAGTTTGTAAGAATTCACTCACAGTGGGTGCGTTCGGTTGATGATGTTGAATGCACGCGAAGTGGTTTTAACCACGAGTGAGATTAACCTAGATAAATCGCATTATGGTTTGGTAAGTAAACGGATTTCATTAATCTATTTTAGTAGGATTTGATGGGTGTATTTTTGTGAGTTTGAGGCTATTTTCTAACCTTAAAAATGTTATTTTTAAGTATTTTTAATTGATTTTTAATTAAAATAATTAAATAAAAATAATAAAAAAATTTGACTTTTTCTGACCGTTGACCGTTGACCTGACCGTTGACCGGTTCGAGTGCGTATTGTTGTGCGCTGAGTGAGGCTCGAACCCGAGACCTCCCGTACGCGTGCACGCAGCTCTACCAACTGAGCTACGTGTCTAACCCGTTATATATCTGATTTTAATTATATATATATATATATTAATTAGAATTAAACAGAAATCCTTTACTTTAAAAACGATTTTTAATCAAGAGAACCGGTGCGCTCCACAGGTCTTGAACCCGGGACCTGTGGGTTGTGTAACACACAGTCCACCGCTGGACTGTGTGTTTAACATGTTATATAATCCAATTTTTATTATACTTAAATACAAACTATTTGTTTTCATTTCTGACTTGTTTAAAAAGGTAAAATAATTGTCCGAGTCGATGCAGAAGACCGGACTCGAACTCGTGTGCTTTGATTAAACATACCCACAGTCAACCGCTGGACTGTGTGTCTAACTTGGTTATTATTCTGGTTATTAATATACTTAACATATACACAAAATCAATCCGGTTCAGTTAACAAAAAGAATTTTTTATTAAGGCAGCGTGTGTGGAAACAATATTCGAACTCGAGACCTTGCGCTTAATGTGCACACAGTCCACCGCTGGACTGTGTGTCTAACCCGGTAAATAACTTGATTTTAATTATACTTAAACATTACCGAAACATCGTCTTCTTCACTGGTTTTAACCAGAATCGGAAATCGACTGGTTCGATGATTAAAACATGTTCTTTAGTGACAGAGGGTTAATTATAGATGAGATATAAGTAAAAAGAAACAGAAATTAGGCGAAAAGGTATACCGACTATCTTCCTCTGTTTTCCGGCAGAACTCCGGCGACAGCAATCTCTTCCGGCGACGAGTGTCTTGCAGCAGAGAATCTTCAGAAAGCTTACAAAGGGTGTGGGTGACTTCTGTATAAGTTTAGGGGGTTCAGTAAAGCTCAGAGATTAAGGACTCGGTTTTCCGGCGACGTACAAAATATTTCCGGCGAGTGAGTTTTCGCCGAGAAAGGGTGCGATTTGAGAGTGAAAGGTTTCTGGTGAGTTGTGGGTGAATTTATAGGGTAGTATCGAGATGTATGGGGTCTGAATTCGGTCTCAATTCGAAGTCAGCCGTTCTCCGGCGGTTACGGCTGATGTCGCGGGTTCAGACGTCGGTTATAACCGTCGTGGGAGTTAATTCTTCGGTTAACTTGAGCGGAAACGTAAATTAACGGCGAAGTCGTCGGGATTTCCGACGACTGCTATTTGGGCGCAATTGACTGAATTTGACTTCCGAACATTAGTATTTGAATTAATTGATTCCTTTTATTATCAGAAAATCAAAGTGGCGGAGCGGTTGATTGGCTGGGTGATAAGTCGTTTGTTGAACCGGTACAGACCCGGGTTCGAAACCCGGCAGAAACAAAACATTTTTATTTTGCGATTTTTAACAGTTTTTCAAAAACTAATTATATATCCCCGTATAATAATTGATTATGTATCGTTTAAAATTATTTTGGGCATTTAATTCGCAACGAAAATTTTAACTGACTGTTCGGTTGATAAACGGAGCGGGTTTGGTAAATCCGTTTTTGACGGATGTTACACGAGTTTTGCATACAATATAGATATAAAAGCGTTTAGCATACACCGCATGACATACGTAAGAGTTGTGAACTATGTAACTACTTAGATTCATATAAACCAACAAACCGCGATTGATCGAGGCATGCGAACAAGGGTTCACATCCTAAAAGATAAAATAAATGAGGAAAGTAAAATGCGAGCCTTAACAACCCCGGGCCTCCGGGTGGCGGGTCAACCTCTAGTATACTATCATGTTAAGGGTGGCGTACAAGCAATCAAGCAATACATACAATTCAGCAGATTTCACGTATAATCATGTAACAGCGGGATGTGATTACGCGTTTGAGAGTTGTGTGATGTGTTTTGATATACTAACATATGTGACACCCAAAAGTGCGTTTAAGCGTAAAAGGGTTCAAGTATACTCACAGTTGGTGCGTTTTAGGAGAGATTCGGGATCTGAGAGGAGTTGCGGAGAGTGCCGAACCAGCCTGTAAGTGAACAGAAGTGCATCAGTCTTCTGAGTTGCTGAAACGATTAACGGTTGAGAGGACAGCAGACAAGTTCGGGCGAACTTGCACTTGAAAGTACAAGTCCGGGCGAACTTGTATGCCTGAGCTTACTGTGGGTACAAGTTCGGGCGAACTTGTCATGTTTCCTGAGAAACTAGACAAGTTCGGGCGAACTTGTACTGGTTGTTGAGGGATGATACAAGTTCAGGCGAACTTGTCTAATTCTCTTGAGAATTGGACAGAGTTCGGGCGAACTTGTGCCATTTTTGAAGTTTGGTCAAGTTCGAGCAAACTTGATCACCACTCTGGTGACAAGTTCGAGCGAACTTGATGTAATCCGAGCGAACTTGATCGTTTTGGCATCCAAATCGTGCGTTTTTGCGCCGTTTGCTGGAGAAATCGAGTGTTCATCCCTCCAACCTTAAGCCACTGAGTAAAACTTAGGCTGGAGAGGTCTTTTGGAGCGGGTTTAGCCATTTTACAGAAACTCGGACTAATCCGGGTGAACTTGAAGGTTCGTACGGGTTAGTCCTGCTTGTGCAAACTGACGATTTCGTCCTTGTGCTACCGGATCTGAGATCTTGCTTGACAACGCCTCGTTCCACTTCAAAGTGAATGAAACATACGTCATTAGTCTGAATATTGTGTGAAAATCGATGTTTTTAAAAGGTTTTACTCAGATCTAAGAGTATATTTGAGTGAAAAACAGAAGTTTTGTAGAAAAAGATAAAGATTTTCGTAAACAGAAGAGATTTGATGAAAACGAAGGCCATGCCTTGTGCCAAAATCGTTGTAAACGTTGTTGAACGTTGTTGTAGTTGAAAACGGGTTGAATCTTACTTAGAAAACAAAGGGTTTCGGTTTTGGGGAGCTCCGGGCGAACTTGCAGCAAGTTCAAATGAAAGGATGGAGCTGAGTATTTATAGGTGAGGTGAAATGAGAGGGGCAGACATCAAGTTCGGGCGAACTTATACCAAGGTCGGGCGTACTTGTAGTTTCTTAAGAGTTTCCAGACAAGTCCGGGCGGACTTGTTGGTTTTGATGAGTTAGATGGCTGAGACAAGTTCGGCTGAACTTGATCTGGTGGCCAAGTTTTGTTTGATTATTTCGCATTACGAGTTCGTTTGGCGATTCGGTTCGTATTAGATATATATATTAAGCATTATGATTGATAAAATAGTGCGATTTAGCGATTCGAGCGTGCGAGCATTGCGATAGCGATTATAACCTTAAACAAAACGTAACACACACAAAACATAATTCCACATAAATAACTGCTATTTGTGATGCGATGAGATGGCACAAGTGTTTGTTAAACAATAACACACTCAGCTCGTATAGTAGCATAACTATTCGTGATTGCGATTGAATTAGCGATTAATAAGCGAATAGGTGCGATATAACTGTAAATCAACATAATTTATTAACATAACTTTCTTATAAACGAATCTCGGGATTACAATTGATAGATATAACGGCAATTAAAAAGAAAAGATAACAACGAAAATTGGAATTGCTACAGTCTCCAATACTTTAGGAAATTTCGTCCCGAAATTTAAGTAGTGCCGTAACAAAGAGGTGCGGGTACTTAGCCTTCATGTCACTTTCCAATTCCTAAGTGAACTCGAAACCACGATAGGGATGCGAGAGCGCCGTAGTTTCTTGGTTTCTCGGTCCATGATTTCGACAGGTTTTTCCACGAAATGGAGGGTCTCGTTTATTTGCAAGTCCTAGAGGGGGACGTGGAGATTTTCTTCAGCTAGGTATTTCTTGAGGTTAGACACGTGGAAAGTTGGATGGACGTTATTAAGTTCCGCCGGTAGTTCGAGTCGATAGGCCACTTTGCCGATTCTTTCCAGAATCTTAAAGGGTCCAACGTATCGTGGCGCTAGCTTTCCTTTCTTCCCGAAGCGGATCACTCCCTTTCAAGGTGCAACCTTTAGGAGAACGTGATCTCCCACTTTGAACTGTAGGGGCTTGCGGCGTTTATCGGCGTAACTCTTTTGACGACTCCGAGCTTTCAAGAGATTGTCTATGATCTGGAGTATTTTGTCTGTCATTTCTTGAATTAGCTCGGGACCGGTGATTTGTGCTTCTCCGATCTCGTTCCATGCAATAGGCGATCGAGACTGGTACTTTTTCTCTCACATATTTACTAAATACACCCCCTGTGTAACAATTCGAAAATTCGTTGTTATCTTTTTCCTTGTTTTTATCGTTGTACTTCTTTTGTAATCCTGAGATTCGGTTAATAATAAAGGTTATGTTAATTAATTATGGTGTTGTACATTATTATCGCATCTAATCGCTTATTAATCGCATCGCTAATCTCATCGCATCGCAAATCGCAATTGTTTATGTGATTTTTAATTTATTTATGTCTTATGTGTGTTTGTGATTATGTTTACAATCGCTATCGCATCGCTCTCGCACTCTCAGATCACTAAATCGCACTATTATGTCAACTATAACGCTTAATGCTTTAATTTAATGCTTAATATAACTATCTAATGCGAACCGAATAACCAAACGAACACTTAATGTGAAGAACAAAGAAAATCTACCAACTTAAGTCAAGTTCGCTCGAACTTGGTGTTACCAAGTTCGGCACCAAGTTCGAGCGAACTTGGCTGATGTAAACAAAATCTCTCCTTTATCTGCAAGTTCGCTCGAACTTGTACACACCTGTACAAGTTCGCCCGAACTTAGCTATTCATCCCCAAAATCCCTACAAGTTCGCTCGAACTTGTACAAATGTGTACAAGTTCGGCCGAACTTGGTCTCACCAGCTTTCATTTTTTTGCCTTCTCCTATAAATACCAAGCTTTGTTCTCTCATTTGAACTTGCTGCAAGTTCGCCCAGAGCACTCAAAACCCGAAACCTTCGTGTTCTAAGTAAGAATCAACCCAACGTTTATCAACGATCTACAAAGGTTTACAACGTTTTTGGCACAAGGCGTAGCCTTCGTTTTCATCAAAACTCATTCTTTTACGAAAACCTTCATTTTTTCTTCAAAAACTTCTGTTTTTAGCTTAGATCTGCACAATACGAGTTCGTTTGGCGATAGTAGAGACTTCCCAAACACGAGATATGCAAGATCTCGGCTTGTAAGTAATAGATCTGAGAAAAACCTTTGAAAACCATTGATTTCTACACAAGATACGAACTTTTGATGATGTTTTGTTCATTTTCTAGTATGAAACGAAGCATCTATCATTCAAGATCCCAGATCTGGAAGCACAAGGACGTTTATGTTGGTTTACACAAGCCGGACTAATCCGAACGTACCCCGAGTTCGCCCGGATTAGCCCACACTTTTGTAAAACGGCTAAAACAGCTCTAAAAGACCACTCCGACCTAAGTTTGCTCAGTAGCACAGGGTTGGAGGGATGAACACTCGATTTTCCTCAGCAAACTACGCGAAAATGCAAGATTTTGGACCCAAAAACCTTAAGTTCGCTCGAGAATCCCAGCACAACAGGTCAAATTCGACCAAACTTGTACCCAAATGGGTCAAGTTCGACCGAACTTGAGTTAACTTCATCAAATCTCCTCACAAGTTCGCTCGAACTTGCCTCATTTCCCAAGAAATCAAGCAAGCTCGCCCGAATTTGTCTTCCCAGTAAGAGGTTCTTACAAGTTCGCCTTGGCACCAAACTCAGCAAAATCGTAAAAGTTCGCTCGAACTTGTGTGTTTACACACAAGTTCGCCCGAACTTGGCTACTGCCCAACCAAAACTTAACCGTTTCAGCTTTTCGGAGACAGATGCACTTCGTTCGTGTATGCAGGCTGATCCGACGCTCTTCTCAACTCTCCTCAGATCCTGAACTCTTACCTAAACGCACCCACAATGAGTATACTTGACCCATTTTCGCTTTAACTCACTTTTTGGGTGTTAAATACGTTCCTATATCAAAAATCACTTCACAACTCAAACTGTTTATCACACGCGAATAATTTGATTATGTATGCTCAATAAGTGATACTAGAAACACGTGACTAGGACTTATTTTCGTTAACTTGCCTCCTTAGCTAGTATGGTACTATAATGTGGCTTACACCCGACGGGGTCTAGTTAGAATGGACGCGCAAGCCTTCTCACGGTAGTTAGCATGAGAAATATGCCTATGTTAATCTGTGTGGATTGTTTCGGTGTATCATGATGTGTAGTTAGATTATTTCACGAACGCTTTCTTGATTAACGTAGTAGTACTTAAACATGTATGCTCACCTTTACTTAATTGTATTGACATGTATTTTAACGTATGTAACAGGTTGAGGATTTTATCTATGGATGCTTGGATGTTTCATGCTTAGTGTAGTTTAGTTTGTTTAGTTAGTTTGTTGATGTATATCAGATTTTGAACTTATGTATGAAATATAGGGGAAATCGAACCCGGTTGAATTTTATGAGAAATCTCCATTTTGTAATAATTGTTTAAATGTTACGTTTAATAGTATGGGATATTAAGCAGGTTGTGATATGTTAAATGATTGTTATGGAACATCTCGTGAAATCAATCTGGTAGCCTAGGGCCTCTAACCCCGATGTTTCCGCCATCGGTTGGGGTGTGACAGATTGGTATCAGAGCACCATAACTTTAGAATAATAGGTAGAATTACCATGATTCGACCTAGTAGCATGTTTAAGTACCCGATTGACCTATCTTTGACTTAAATGTTAACCTAGTTGTCATAAATGCTTAAATATTCCTTTTCCAAGGCTAATACAATAATACACGCTTGGAAACGCCCGCATCACACCAAACGAGTGATCAAGTCGAGAATAGGTGTGAAAATCGAGAACTCTCGACGAGATCATTCACTCCGCACATTCTCTCGCACGAGATACCTTTGTTGAGTTAGGAGTGACATCCAAACCTCGACGAAAATCTCCATTTCTATCTAGGAATGAAGTTGCTAAGTTAGGGGTGAAACCCGCATCTTAGTAACTAATTCCGCAGTTCGATTTTCAACCTCACCAAAGTCTCGGTTATGCCGATGGTTTGGAACACGTATTAACTGAAGGGTAAACGTCGTTAGCCGCTTGCGGTGAGAACGTTTCTCTATTGCCAAAGCGTGGGTCCAAATTCAAAGGGTAATCGAATCACTTTGGCGTGTCAAATGTCTCAAAGCCCCGAACACTCCCAATTGATTTAAGCCTATATCGTCGATTTACACATCATCAAGTTTATTATTTATGTGTTTAAATTTTGGAAATTTTCGCTTTGTTCGATTTCTCGCTTTAATGATTTATCATATCATCGATTTCTCGGTTTATCACATTCCGCCAGAGTGGGTGTCCTGAGGCTCTGCACACTATCAATGCTACCGGCGTGTTTTAATTAAGGGCTCTCGACTGGTGGACAGCTGAGCGCAACAGGCGTGGGAACGACAAAGCTTACGGACTCACTTGGGAGGAACTTAAGGAAATTATGATCAAGGAATTCTGTCCTCCCTACGAGATCCAAAAGTTAGAGAACGAATTCTGGAATATCAAGCAAGATGGTCCCGATAACGCTGGTCTCACCGCTCGCTTCAAACAGTTGAGCATTATCTGTCACGGTCAAGTGGATCTTCCTATATATAAGTATTCTTGCCAAAGGATCGGAGGCATTATCTGGCGGTTATGAGAGGTTCCATGTATAAACTGTTTGAGTAATTATTGTTTATTATTTTCAGTACATACAATACGATCGGCTCCGTTTGATTGAGCCTTGATCACACAGACATTTTTCATTTTTAGTACATGCAATACGATCGGCTCCGTTTGATTGAGCCTTGATCGCACAGACATTTTTCATTTTCAGTACATGCAATACGATCGGCTCCGTTTGATTGAGCCTTGATCGCACAGACATTTTCATTTTCAGTACATGCAATACGATCTTGTGGTTGTTGTGTTTGTTGTAGGGTCACATAGAACTAATCATAACTTGCGGATAAAGTCAATGAAAATTTGACGAGAATATGGTGGATACTCCGCTGGTACTTCCTATATATAAGTATTCTTGTCAAAGGATCGGAGGCATTATCAGGCGGTTATGAGAGGTTCCATGTATAAACTGTTTGAGTGATTATTGTTTATTATTTTCAGTACATGCAATACGATCGGCTCCGTTTGATTGAGCCTTGATCGCACAGACATTTTTCATTTTCAGTACATGCAATACGATCGGCTCCGTTTGATTGAGCCTTGATCGCACAGACATTTTTCATTTTCAGTATCTTGTGGTTGTTGTGTTTGTTGTAGAGTCACATAGAGCTAATCATAACTTGTGGATAAAGTCAATGAAAATTTGACAAGAATATGGTGGATACGCCGCTGGTACTTCCTATATATAAGTATTCTTGTCAAAGGATCGGAGGCATTATCAGGCGGTTATGAGAGGTTCCATGTAGGAGTTAGTATGTTTTAGTTGAAGTTTGTTCATCATACATTTCAGTGCATTCAATTTCATCATTTATAGAAGTTGAGCTATGTCTCACTTCCACAATGACTAACCTCTCCATCATAACAAACGAGAGAGGTACTGTTATCATTCAAAACATGTATACTATCAGAATTTAGACTCAAGCTGTGGTTGTTGTGTTGTTTATGTTTTAGAGTTACATCATAGAACCAATCATAACTCACTGATAAAACCAATGAAAATTTGACAAGAATATGGTGGATACGCCGCTGGTACTTCCTATATATAAGTATTCTTGTCAAAGGATCGGAGGCATTATCAGGCGGTTATGAGAGGTTCCATGTAGGATTGAGTATTGTTTTGGTTGAAATTTGTGTTACATTTATATCATCTCGCCATTTAAAGAAATTGGATTGTGTTCCATTTCTACATAAACTAACCTCTCCATCATAACAAACGAGAGAGGAACTGTCACCATTCAAACATATATGCGATCAGAATGTGGATTCAAATATTGGTTGTTGTGTTATTTATGTTCTAGAGTTACATCATAGGACCAATCATAACTTACTGATAAAACCAATGAAAATTTGACAAGAATATGGTGGATACGCCGCTGGTACTTCCTATATATAAGTATTCTTGTCAAAGGACAGAGGCATTGTCAGACGGTTATGAGAGGTTCCATGTAGGAGTTAGTATGTTTTGGTTGAAGTTTGTTCATCATACATTTCAGTGCATTCAATTTCATCATTTATAGAAGTTGAGCTATGTCTCACTTCCACAATGACTAACCTCTCCATCATAACAAACGAGAGAGGTACTGTTATCATTCAAAACATGTATACTATCAGAATTTAGACTCAAGCTGTGGGTGTTGTGTTGTTTATGTTTTAGAGTTACATCATAGAACCAATCATAACTCACTGATAAAACCAATGAAAATTTGACAAGAATATGGTGGATACGCCGCTGGTACTTCCTATATATAAGTATTCTTGTCAAAGGATCGGAGGCTTTATCAGGCGGTTATGAGAGGTTCCATGTAGGATTTAGTATTGTTTTGGTTGAAATTTGTGTTACATTTATATCATCTCGCCATTTAAAGAAATTGGATTGTGTTCCATTTCTACATAAACTAACCTCTCCATCATAACAAACGAGAGAGGAACTGTCACCATTCAAACATATATGCGATCAGAATGTGGATTCAAATATTGGTTGTTGTGTTATTTATGTTCTAGAGTTACATCATAGGACCAATCATAACTTACTGATAAAACCAATGAAAATTTGACAAGAATATGGTGGATACGCCGCTGGTACTTCCTATATATAAGTATTCTTTTAAAAGGATCAGAGGCATTGTCAGACGGTTATGAGAAAGTTCTATGTAGGATCTAGTAATTTCTTGGTACATTAGTTGTTGTGTTTATTTATGTTCTAGAGTCATATCATAGAACCAATCATAACTTACTGATAAAACCAATGAAAATTTGACAAGAATATGGTGGATACGCCGCTGGTACTTCCTATCTATAAGTATTCTTGTCAAAGGATCAGAGGTATTGTTAGACGGTTATGAGAAGTTCCATGTAGGTTGTAGTATTAGAAGTTTTGCTTTAGGATATAACCATATCCTTCCAAACATATCAAAACTCTAACGCATGATATCATATTTAGCGAATCAACTCTGCTTATCAATATTTTACCGTAGGCAACAAAAAGCGATTCCTGTAACAGGGTACTTAACCCTTACAAGGGACGTTACCCGCCTCAAACAAAATTTAAACTCTTACTCTTCTTCTAAGTATGTAACTGTCAAACTAAACACCATCATTCTTTTTAGTCAGATATATCACTACTTAAATTTCGGGACGAAATTTCTAAAAAGCAGGGGATACTGTAACATCCGTCAAAAAACGGATTTACCAAACCCGCTCCGTTTATTAACCGAACAATCAGTTAAAAATTTCGTTGCTTATTTAATGCCCAAAATAATTTTAAACGACACATAATTAATAAGTATATGGGGATATATAATTTGTTTTTGAAAAACTGTTAAAAATAATGAAATAAAAATAAAATAGTGCTGCCGGGTTTTGAACCCGGGTCAGCCAGCGAGTCAACAAGTGACTTAACACTCATCCATCAAACCACTGCGCCCCTTGTGATTCTTGTTTATTATTAGAGACAATTAATTCATAACATGAATATCGAATTCAAAATCGACGCGCCCAATTGCAGTCGTCGGAAATCCCGGCTATCTCGCGAAATTGGACGGTTTCTTTTGTTCTTAACGTAAACATTAAACCTCAACATCAGTTATAACCGACGCCTGAACCCGCGACGCAAGTCATAACCGCCGGAAAACGTAATGACCGACGAATCAAGACGGAAATCGTACCAAATTCATCGATGTCCTGCCTTATAAATACCCCCTCTAACCTCTGTTAGCTTTTTCGCTCACAATCACACATTTTCCCGACGTAATTCCACTCACCGGAAAACTGACCCTTTAACTTCTGAGCTTTACTGAACACCCAGAACTCGTACCGAAGCCACTCACATCCATCTCAAGCTTGCTGAAGACTCTCTGCCGCAAGACACACGTCGCCGGAATAGTCTGCTGACATCGGAGTTCCGCCGGAGAAACAGAGGAGTCCAGTTTCGGTATATCTAACACTTAATCTTTCATTCTTTTTATTTATCTCACCTGTAATTAACTGAAACACACTAACGAACTTGATTAAAACTTCGAACCAGTCGGACTTCCGATTCTGGTTAAGATTAACGAAGAAGACGAAGCTTCAGTTGTCTATATGTATAATTAAAATCAAGATATAACTCGGGTTAGACACACAGTCCAGCGGTGGACTGTGTGCATATAAAACACGCTCACGTCCCGAGTTCGATACATGTCCCACGCATACTCGCCTTAATAAAAATGTTCCTTTTTTTAACCGAACCGGAGTCACTGCGTAAGATGTTAAGTTTAATAAAAACCGGAATAATAACCAAGATAGACACACAGTCCAGTGGTGGACTGTGTGAATGTTTAATCACACGTCACGAGTTCGAGTCCGGACTACCGCACCGGTCCGGACAATTATCAAACTTTTTATTTAAGACAGAAATGAAAATATTCAGTTTGTATATAAGTATAATAAAAATCAGATAATTTAACAAGTTAGACACACAGTCCAGCGGTGGACTGTGTGTTAACTCAACCCACAGGTCCCGGGTTCGAGACCTGTGGAGCGCACCGGTTCGATGCATTAAAATCATTTTTAAAAATAATTGATTTTCTGTTTAATTCAATTAATATATAAATATAATTAAAAACAGAAATATTTAGGGTTAGACACGTAGCTCAGTTGGTAGAGCTGCGTGCACGCGTACGGGAGGTCTCGGGTTCGAGCCTCACCCAACGCACACAATTACACATACGAACCGGTCAACAGTCAAAGTCAATGGTCAATGGTCAACGGTCAACGGTCAAAAAGTCAACATTTTTTTTATTATTTTTATTTATTTATTTTATTTAAAAATCAATTAAAAATACTTAAAAATAACATTTTTAAGGTTAGAAAATAGCCTTAAACTCACAAAAATACACCCAACAATCCTACTAAAATGGATTAATAAAATCCGTTTACTTACCGAACCATTATGCCACTATCTAGGTTAATTTCACTCATGGTTAAAACCACTTCGTGCGCATTCAACATCATCAACCGAACGCACCCAATGTGAGTGAATCTTACAACACCCCTTTTTAAATACACATTTTGGGGTGTGTCATGTGTCACGAAATTAACTCGTTTATTTTAACTGGTGCCATACCATATTGTGATCTAAACTTAGATTGTATACATTGTTTGTAGTTATGTATTTCATATTGTCAATTTATATGCAATTCATTCATTAGGCCCATCAGTTCCTCGTGTGAAACGAGTTGAGCAACGCGTGCCTCAAAACAAATCCATTATTGTTCGTGTGTATTATTTAGTTTATATTGTTTGTAGATACGTACTTCATATTGTCAAGTTTATGCAATTCATTCATTAGGCCCATCAGTTCCTCGTAAGAGACTAGTTGAGCAACGCGTGCCTCAAAACGATCCATTATTGTTCATGTGTGTATTATTTAATATTAAATTGATTGGTGAATAAGTTTACATCTATTTTTACTCATGTGTGGTTGTGCACTTTATTTTATAATCAATTAAATAAACTTGTTCAAATGTTTTCCATAGGATTCTCTCGCCAACTTTTTTGTTGATCCAAAAACCCTTTTTACACATGACACAGGTGAACAGGATGAAGCAAGGAAAACATAGGAAATGCCTTAGAAGAAAACAATGAAGCCTAGATTGATGTTAGGACATGTTGTAATAATGATTGTATAATTTCCTTTAAAATTGTATTAATGAATATGAAACGTTATAATAAATGTCATGAGCTTGGATGATAACCCAATCATGCCCCGATCACCTTTTCCGCTGCGGGTCGGGGTGTGACAGATTGGTATCAGAGCCATGACTATAGGGATATAGGATAGGTTATTAGACCCTTAGAGCCTATACTATAGTTTGCCTAAATTTTAATTGTTTAGGTGGTTACATACAAACTTATGATGTTTATTTGTTTCATATTTGTTTATACTTACAGTCAAACATACATACTTATATACACATTCGTCATACATATTTCAATGTTCATATATTCAAATCATTTTCATACTCTCGTTATTCAAAGATTTTGTTGCAATTTTCAAATCTCATCAAAGTAAGTTCTGCGACGGGCATGTGGTAACTGGAAGGGTACAAGTACTGGTAATCGGAACGTCCTGTCTAGGTTGGCATTCGTATAAATCCAATATAACGGACCAGTTTGCCTACCTGGGGACTAACGATGAGAGTACGAAGGACCTATTAGGCCAAAGCATACCACACCAAACGTCGTTCGAACTAACCCCACTTTGAGGTGTCACCGTGTCTACACCTGGACACATTCCGAATCTCATACGTTATATACATATTTCTCGATTTTCTCCGGTTTTAGTGTACGTAACCAGGCTAACACATGCGAACCATATGAAAAACCCGGTATTCATGGGGGCCCACATGATTACGAAGGTGAAGTATGGCGGCATGTAGGGCCTAATGACGAGCAAAGCCCAAGACATCCTATGGATGTAGTAGATTTATTTTTCTATAATTATTTTATGAATGTTCATTCCTAAATACGACCCATGATCCCAAAAAAAAAACATCCAACTCATACTCATGATGCGTATTCCTTGTAGATGTCTTCTAGCCTCGCCCGTAGGAAGATGAGAGCAGGAAAAGCCCGCGAGCGCATGGCTGCCCTAATCGCTCAACAAATGGCTGCCGTAATATCCAACATTGTAATCCAAGTCCAACAAGCACTTACCGCGAATCCTGTCAATCAAGAAGATCAACACGTTATCAACCCTCCCCCAAATATCACTAAATGCACCTACAAGCATTTCAAATCATGCGACCCTCCAAAATATGAAGGGACTGAAGGTGTCACCGCTCTCCTCCATTGGTTTGAAGAGATGGAGAACACTTTTCTAAATTGCGATTGCCCCGATGATCGCAAAGTGCGATATGCTACCGGTCGTTTATATGGAGTAGCACTTACTTGGTGGAATACAGAGAAGGCCAAACGAGGTGTTGAAGATGCTATGACTTTAACTTGGGATGAATTGAAGGAAATCATGACCAGACGATTTTGCCCAAGGAGCGAAATCAAGAAATTAGAAGATGAGTTTTATTCGTTGAAGCAAAAGGAAGGAGACCACACCACATACAACAAAAGATTTCTCGAGTTACATCAAATGGTTCCCAACTTGTTCACTCTCCTCTACCGTTTGATCGAGCACTACATTCGAGGTCTTCCGTCAAAGATTCAAGACTCTGTAATAAGTACCACGCCTGCAACTTTGGAAGCAGCAATGGAGCTAGCAACAGAGCTCACCGAGAACCGAATCCGGAACAAAGACTTCAAGGAGGAGAAGAAGAAGGATAAAGCACCGACTGAAACTTCAAACTCCACCCAAACCGAATCCCCTTCTCAACCCATTTCTAAGAGAAAAAGAGACGGGCAACTTTTCGCTACTATCCAACGTAATCAACCAATTTCACACGCCATACCCATCCAAGCTATCCCAATCACTCAAGTGGCACCCAACTCAACTTACCCAAATAAGAAACCATATCTTGGACCTCACCCTCGATGTAACACCTGTTTTTATCACCATCCCCTTACCTTACCTTGTCGACTATGTGCAAATTGTGGACGCTATGGTCATATGAGCAAGGTTTGCCGCACCTTTCAAAACCAAATCTCTCCCCCTACTCAAAACATGATCCAAACCTATCATCAACCTCAATATCCCATGTTCCCATATGTTCGAGCTTGTTTCAATTGTGGCGACCCTACCCACTTTAGAAACACGTGCCCTCGATTGGTTAACATCATAAACACTCAAGCTCAATCAAATCCAGTTAACCAAGTAAATCAAGAAAACCAAATCACTAGGCCACCAACAAGAGGAAGAGTTTTCAACATCAACGCCAATCCTGACGAAGATAATGACGGCCCAAACGAAACCACCCAACTAGTCCTCTTCACCGGAAATCAAGATTCAACTCCAATCGTTTAGTTTTATGTTTTTCTTTATCACATAGAACCAATCATAACTTAAGGATAAAGCCAATGGGAATTTGACAAAAATATGGTGGATACGCCGCTGGTACTTCCTATATATAAGTATTCTTGCCAAAGGATCGGAGGCATTATCTGGCGGTTATGAGAGGTTCCATGTATAAACTGTTTGAGTAATTATTGTTTATTATTTTCAGTACATACAATACGATCGGCTCCGTTTGATTGAGCCTTGATCACACAGACATTTTTCATTTTCAGTACATGCAATACGATCGGCTCCGTTTGATTGAGCCTTGATCGCACAGACATTTTTCATTTTCAGTACATGCAATACGATCGGCTCCGTTTGATTGAGCCTTGATCGCACAGACATTTTCATTTTCAGTACATGCAATACGATCTTGTGGTTGTTGTGTTTGTTGTAGGGTCACATAGAACTAATCATAACTTGCGGATAAAGTCAATGAAAATTTGACGAGAATATGGTGGATACGCCGCTGGTACTTCCTATATATAAGTATTCTTGTCAAAGGATCGGAGGCATTATCAGGCGGTTATGAGAGGTTCCATGTATAAACTGTTTGAGTGATTATTGTTTATTATTTTCAGTACATGCAATACGATCGGCTCCGTTTGATTGAGCCTTGATCGCACAGACATTTTTCATTTTCAGTACATGCAATACGATCGGCTCCGTTTGATTGAGCCTTGATCGCACAGACATTTTTCATTTTCAGTATCTTGTGGTTGTTGTGTTTGTTGTAGAGTCACATAGAGCTAATCATAACTTGTGGATAAAGTCAATGAAAATTTGACAAGAATATGGTGGATACGCCGCTGGTACTTCCTATATATAAGTATTCTTGTCAAAGGATCGGAGGCATTATCAGGCGGTTATGAGAGGTTCCATGTAGGAGTTAGTATGTTTTAGTTGAAGTTTGTTCATCATACATTTCAGTGCATTCAATTTCATCATTTATAGAAGTTGAGCTATGTCTCACTTCCACAATGACTAACCTCTCCATCATAACAAACGAGAGAGGTACTGTCATCATTCAAAACATGTATACTATCAGAATTTAGACTCAAGCTGTGGGTGTTGTGTTGTTTATGTTTTAGAGTTACATCATAGAACCAATCATAACACACTGATAAAACCAATGAAAATTTGACAAGAATATGGTGGATACGCCGCTGGTACTTCCTATATATAAGTATTCTTGTCAAAGGATCGGAGGCATTATCAGGCGGTTATGAGAGGTTCCATGTAGGATTTAGTATTGTTTTGGTTGAAATTTGTGTTACATTTATATCATCTCGCCATTTAAAGAAATTGGATTGTGTTCCATTTCTACATAAACTAACCTCTCCATCATAACAAACGAGAGAGGAACTGTCACCATTCAAACATATATGCGATCAGAATGTGGATTCAAATATTGGTTGTTGTGTTATTTATGTTCTAGAGTTACATCATAGGACCAATCATAACTTACTGATAAAACCAATGAAAATTTGACAAGAATATGGTGGATACCCGCTGGTACTTCCTATATATAAGTATTCTTATCAAAAGATCAGAGGCATTGTCAGACGGTTATGAGAAAGTTCTATGTAGGATCTAGTAATTTCTTGGTACATTAGTTGTTGTGTTTATTTATGTTCTAGAGTCATATCATAGAACCAATCATAACTTACTGATAAAACCAATGAAAATTTGACAAGAATATGGTGGATACGCCGCTGGTACTTCCTATATATAAGTATTCTTGTCAAAGGATCAGAGGTATTGTTAGACGGTTATGAGAAGTTCCATGTAGGTTGTAGTATTAGAAGTTTTGCTTTAGGATATAACCATATCCTTCCAAACATATCAAAACTCTAACGCATGATATCATATTTAGCGAATCAACTCTGCTTATCAATATTTTACCGTAGGCAACAAAAAGCGATTCCTGTAACAGGGTACTTAACCCTTACAAGGGACGTTACCGCCTCAAACAAAATTTAAACTCTTACTCTTCTTCTAAGTATGTAACTGTCAAACTAAACACCATCATTCTTTTTAGTCAGATATATCACTACTTAAATTTCGGGACGAAATTTCTAAAAAGCAGGGGATACTGTAACATCCGTCAAAAAACGGATTTACCAAACCCGCTCCGTTTATTAACCGAACAATCAGTTAAAAATTTCGTTGCTTATTTAATGCCCAAAATAATTTTAAACGATACATAATTAATAAGTATATGGAGATATATAATTTGTTTTTGAAAAACTGTTAAAAATAATGAAATAAAAATAAAATAGTGCTGCTGGGTTTCGAACCCGGGTCAGCCAGCGAGTCAACAAGTGACTTAACACTCATCCATCAAACCACTGCGCCACTTGTGATTCTTGTTTATTATTAGAGACAATTAATTCATAACATGAATATCGAATTCAAAATCGACGCGCCCAATTGCAGTCGTCGGAAATCCCGGCTATCTCGCGAAATTGGACGGTTTCTTTTGTTCTTAACGTAAACATTAAACCTCAACATCGGTTATAACCGACGCCTGAACCCGCGACGCAAGTCATAACCGCCGGAAAACGTAATGAACGACGAATCAAGACGGAAATCGGACCAAATTCATCGATGTCCTGCCTTATAAATACCCCCTCTAACCTCTGTTAGCTTTTTCGCTCACAATCACACATTTTCCCGACGTAATTCCACTCGCCGGAAATTTCTATAACTCGCCGGAAAACCGACCCTTTCACTTCTGAGCTTTACTGAACACCCAGAACTCGTACCGAAGCCACTCACATCCATCTCAAGCTTGCTGAAGACTCTCTGCCGCAAGACACACGTCGCCGGAATAGTCTGTTGACATCGTAGTTCCGCCGGAGAAACAGAGGAGTCCAGTTTCGGTATATCTAACACTTAATCTTTCATTCTTTTTATTTATCTCACCTGTAATTAACTGAAACACACTAACGAACTTGATTAAAACTTCGAACCAGTCGGACTTCCGATTCTGGTTAAGATTAACGAAGAAGACGAAGCTTCAGTTGTCTATATGTATAATTAAATTCACGATATAACTCGGGTTAGACACACAGTCCAGCAGTGGACTGTGTACACATAAAACACGCTCACGTCCCGAGTTCGATACATGTCCCACGCATACTCGCCTTAATAAAAATGTTCCCTTTTTTTTTAACCGAACCGGAGTCCACTGCGTAAGATGTTAAGTTTAATAAAAACCGGAATAATAACCAAGATAGACACCGTGGTGGACTGTGTGAATGTTTAATCACACGTCACGAGTTCGAGTCTGGACTACCGCACCGGTCCGGACAATTATCAAACTTTTTATTTAAGACAGAAATGAAAATATTCAGTTTGTATATAAGTATAATAAAAATCAGATAATTTAACAAGTTAGATACACAGTCCAGCGGTGGACTGTGTGTTAACTCAACCCACAGGTCCCGGGTTCGAGACCTGTGGAGCGCACCAGTTCGATGCATTAAAATCATTTTTAAAAATAATTGATTTGCTGTTTAATTCAATTAATATATAAATATAATTAAAAACAGAAATGTTTCGGGTTAGACACGTAGCTCAGTTGGTAGAGCTGCGTGCACGCGTACGGGAGGTCTCGGGTTCGAGCCTCACCCAGCGCACACAATTACACATACGAACCGGTCAACAGTCAAGGTCAATGGTCAATGGTCAACGGTCAACGGTCAAAAAGTCAACATTTTTTTATTATTTTTATTTATTTATTTTATTTAAAAATCAATTAAAAATACTTAAAAATAACATTTTTAAGGTTAGAAAATAGCCTTAAACTCACAAAAATACACCCAACAATCCTACTAAAATGGATTAATAAAATCCGTTTACTTACCGAACCATTATGCCACTATCTAGGTTAATTTCACTCATGGTTAAAACCACTTCGTGCGCATTCAACATCATCAACCGAACGCACCCAATGTGAGTGAATCTTACAACTCCCCTTTTTAATTACACATTTTGGGGTGTGTCATGTGTCACGAAATTAACTCGTTTATTTAAACTGGTGCCATACCATATTGTGATCTAAACTTAGATTGTATACATTGTTTGTAGTTATGTATTTCATATTGTCAATTTATATGCAATTCATTCATTAGGCCCATCAATTCCTCGTGTGACACGAGTTGAGCAACGCGTGCCTCAAAACAAATCCATTATTGTTCGTGTGTATTATTTAGTTTATATTGTTTGTAGATACGTACTTCATATTGTCAAGTTTATGCAATTCATTCATTAGGCCCATCAGTTCCTCGTGAGAGACGAGTTGAGCAACGCGTGCCTCAAAACGATCCATTATTGTTCATGTGTGTATTATTTAATATTAAATTGATTGGTGAATAAGTTTACATCTATTTTTACTCATGTGTGGTTGTGCACTTTATTTTATAATCAATTAAATAAACTTGTTCAAATGTTTTCCATAGGATTCTCTCGCCAACTTTTTGTTGATCCAAAAACCCTTTTTACACATGACACAGGTGAACAGGATGAAGCAAGGAAAACATAGGAAATGCCTTAGAAGAAAACAATGAAGCCTAGATTGATGTTAGGACATGATGTAATAATGATTGTATAATTTCCTTTAAAATTGTATTAATGAATATGAAACGTTATAATAAATGTCATGAGCTTGGATGATAACCCAATCATGCCCCGATCACCTTTTCCGCTGCGGGTCGGGGTGTGACAGTGCGATTTAGCTATTCGAGCGTGCGAGCATTGCGATAGCGATTATAACCTTAAACAAAACGTAACACACACAAAACATAATTCCACATAAATAACTGCTATTTGTGATGCGATGAGATGGCACAAGTGTTTGTTAAACAATAACACACTCGGCTCGTATAGTAGCATAACTATTCGTGATTGCGATTGAATTAGCGATTAATAAGCGAATAGGTGCGATATAACTGTAAATCAACATAATTTACTAACATAACTTTCTTATAAACGAATCTTAGGATTACAATTGATAGATATAACGGCAATTAAAAAGAAAAGATAACAACGAAAATTGGAGTCGCTACAGTCTCCAATACTTTAGTAATGCCGTAACAAAGAGGTGCGGGTACTTAGCCTTCATGTCACTTTCCAATTCCCAAGTGAACTCGAAACCACGATAGGGATGCGAGAGCACCGTAGTTTCTTGGTTTCTCGGTCCATGATTTCGACAGGTTTTTCCACGAAATGGAGGGTCTCGTTTATTTGCAAGTCCTAGAGGGGGACGTGGAGATTTTCTTCAGCTAGGTATTTCTTGAGGTTAGACACGTGGAAAGTTGGATGGACGTTATTAAGTTCCGCCGGTAGTTCGAGTCGATAGGCCACTTTGCCGATTCTTTCCAGAATCTTAAAGGGTCCAACGTATCGTGGCGCTAGCTTTCCTTTCTTCCCGAAGCGGATCACTCCCTTCCAAGGTGCAACCTTTAGGAGAACGTGATCTCCCACTTTGAACTGTAGGGGCTTGCGGCGTTTATCGGCGTAACTCTTTTGACGACTCCGAGCTTTTGTCTATGATCTGGAGTATTTTGTCTGTCGTTTCTTGAATTAGCTCGGGACCGGTGATTTGTGCTTCTCCGATCTCGTTCCATGCAATAGGCGATCGAACTGGTACTTTTTCTCTCACATATTTACTAAATCACCCCCTGTGTAACAATTCGAAAATTCGTTGTTATCTTTTTCCTTGTTTTTATCGTTGTACTTCTTTTGTAATCCTGAGATTCGGTTAATAATAAAGGTTATGTTAATTAATTATGGTGTTGTACATTATTATCGCATCTAATCGCTTATTAATCGCATCGCTAATCTCATCGCATCGCAAATCGCAATTGTTTATGTGATTTTTAATTTATTTATGTCTTATGTATGTTTGTGATTATGTTTACAATCGCTATCGCATCGCTCTCGCACTCTCAGATCACTAAATCGCACTATTATGTCAACTATAACGCTTAATGCTTTAATTTAATGCTTAATATAACTATCTAATGCGAACCGAATAACCAAACGAACACTTAATGTGAAAAACAAAGAAAATCTACCAACTTAAGTCAAGTTCGCTCGAACTTGGTGTTACCAAGTTCGGCCGAACTTGGCTGATGTAAACAAAATCTCTCCTTTATCTGCAAGTTCGCTCGAACTTGTACACACCTGTACAAGTTCGCCCGAACTTAGCTATTCATCCCCAAAATCCCTACAAGTTCGCTCGAACTTGTACAAATGTGTACAAGTTCGGCCGAACTTGGTCTCACCAGCTTTCATTTTTTTGCCTTCTCCTATAAATAACAAGCTCTGTTCTCTCATTTGAACTTGCTGCAAGTTCGCCCAGAGCACTCAAAACCCGAAACCTTCGTGTTCTAAGTAAGAATCAACCCGATTTCATTGCAACAACGTTTATCAACGATCTACAAAGGTTTACAACGTTTTTGGCACAAGGCGTAGCCTTCGTTTTCATCAAAACTCATTCTTTTACGAAAACCTTCATTTTTTTCTTCAAAAACTTCTGTTTTTAGCTTAGATCTGCACAATACGAGTTCGTTTGGCGATAGTAGAGACTTCCCAAACACGAGATATGCAAGATCTCGGCTTGTAAGTAATAGATCTGAGAAAAACCTTTGAAAACCATTGATTTCTACACAAGATACGAACTTTTGATGATGTTTTGTTCATTTTCTGGTATGAAACGAAGCATCTATCATTCAAGATCCCAGATCTGGAAGCACAAGGACGTTTATGTTGGTTTACACAAGCCGGACTAATCTGAACGTACCCCGAGTTCGCCCGGATTAGCCCACACTTTTGTAAAACGGCTAAAACAGCTCTAAAGGACCTCTCCGACCTAAGTTTGCTCAGTAGCACAGGGTTGGAGGGATGAACACTCAATTTTCCTCAGCAAACTACGCGAAAATGCAAGATTTTGGACCCAAAAACCTTAAGTTCGCTCGAGAATCCCAGCACAACAGGTCAAATTCGACCGAACTTGTACCCAAATGGGTCAAGTTCGACCGAACTTGAGTTAACTTCATCAAATCTCCTCACAAGTTCGCTCGAACTTGCCTCATTTCCCAAGAAACAAGCAAACTCGCCCGAACTTGTCTTCCCAGTAAGAGGTTCTTACAAGTTCGCCTTGGCACCAAACTCAGCAAAATCATAAAAGTTCGCTCGAACTTGTGTGTTTACACACAAGTTCGCCCGAACTTGGCTACTGCCCAACCAAAACTTAACCGTTTCAGCTTTTCGGAGACTGATGCACTTCGTTCGCGTATGCAGGCTGACCCGACGCTCTTATCAACTCTCCTCAGATCCTGAACTCTTACCTAAACGCACCCACAATGAGTATACTTGACCCATTTTCGCTTTAACTCACTTTTTGGGTGTTACATACGTTCCTATATCAAAAATCACTTCACAACTCAAACTGTTTATCACACGCGAATAATTTGATTATGTATGCTCAATAAGTGATACTAGAAACACGTGACTAGGACTTATTTTCGTTAACTTGCCTCCTTAGCTAGTATGGTACTATAGTGTGGCTTACACCCGACGGGTCTAGTTAGGATGGACGCGCAAGCCTTCTCACGGTAGTTAGCATGAGAAATAAGCCTATGTTAATCTGTGTGGATTGTTTCGGTGTATCATGATGTGTAGTTAGATTATTTCACGAACGCTTTCTTGATTAACGTAGTAGTACTTAAACATGTATGCTCACCTTTACTTAATTGTATTGACATGTATTTTAACGTATGTAACAGGTTGAGGATTTTAGCTATGGATGCTTGGATGTTTCATGCTTAGTGTAGTTTAGTTTGTTTAGTTAGTTTGTTGATGTATATCAGATTTTGAACTTATGTATGAAATATAGGGGAAATCGAACCCGGTTGAATTTTATGAGAAATCTCCGTTTTGTAATAATTGTTTAAATGTTACGTTTAATAGTATGGGATATTAAGCAGGTTGTGATATGTTAAATGATTGTTATGGAACATCTCGTGAAATCAATCTGGTCGCCTAGGGCCACTAACCCCGGTGTTTCCGCATCGGTTGGGGTGTGACAGATTGGTATCAGAGCACCATAACTTTAGGATAATAGGTAGAATTACCATGATTCGACCTAGTAGCATGTTTAAGTACCCGATTGACCTATCTTTGACTTA
Source organism: Scalesia atractyloides (assembly GCA_947069175.1). Lineage (NCBI taxonomy): Eukaryota > Viridiplantae > Streptophyta > Magnoliopsida > Asterales > Asteraceae > Scalesia > Scalesia atractyloides. Next base: position 19,291,411 of record CAMTDV010000014.1, on the reverse strand, counting down.
AATGTTAACCTAGTTGTCATAAATGCTTAAATATTCCTTTTCTAAGGCTAATACAATAATACACGCTTGGAAACGCTCGCATCACACCAAACGAGTGATCAAGTCAAGAATAGGTGTGAAAATCGAGAACTCTCGACGAGATCATTCACTCCGCACATTCTCTCGCACGAGATACCTTTGTTGAGTTAGGAGTGACATCCAAACCTCGACGAAAATCTCCATTTCTATCTAGGAATGAAGTTGCTAAGTTAGGGGTGAAACCCGCATCTTAGTAACTAACTCCGCAGTTCGATTTTCAACCTCACCAAAGTCTCGGTTATGCCGATGGTTTGGAACACGTATTAACTGGAAGGGTAAACGTCGTTAGCCGCTTGCGGTGAGAACGTTTCTCTATTGCCAAAGCGTGGGTCCAAATTCAAAGGGTAATCGAATCACTTTGGCGTGTCAAATGTCACAAAACCCCGAACACTACCAATTGATTTAAGCCTATATCGTCGATTTACACATCATCAAGTTTATTATTTATGTGTTTAAATTTTGGAAATTTTCGCTTTGTTCGATTTCTTGCTTTAATGATTTATCATATCATCGTTTCTCGGTTTATCACATTCCGCCAGAGTGGGTGTCCTGAGGCTCTGCGCACTATCAATGCTACCGGCGTGTTTCAATTAAGGGCTCTCGACTGGTGGACAGCTGAGCGCAACAGGCGTGGGAACGACAAAGCTTACGGACTCACTTGGGAGGAACTTAAGGAAATTATGATCAAGGAATTTTGTCCTCCCTACGAGATCCAAAAGTTAGAGAACGAATTCTGGAATATCAAGCAAGATGGTCCCGATAACACTGGTCTCACCGCTCGCTTCAAACAGTTGAGCATTATCTGTCACGGTCAAGTGGATACGACCGAGAAGGCAATCAAGAAATACCTCAATGATCTCCCCGATTGCGTCGCTGACTTTGTTCAAGCAACACGCCCTACTACTATCGAGGAGACCTACCAGCTAGCCCCGAGATTAATGACAAATGAGTTCAGTCTGGTTACTTTAAAAGCAGTAAGGTCGCAAATCAGGGAGTCACCGAATCCGCAGCTCCTACTACCGACAACCCCGAGAGCCAAAGAACAGTCGCCGTGGTCGCAAAAGGGAAAACCAGAGCAAGAAGTTTGCTCTTACTGCTCCAGCGAACCCTCAGCCACTCCAGTCAGCAGCACCAAACCGACCGCCAGCAAAGCGTGCGTACACCGGTCTGCACCCTATGTGCCCTAAGTGCACATATCAACACGCCGTTGGTGGAAATTGCCGTTTTTGCACAAACTGCAATATCTACGGCCACTTTACTGTAAGTTGCAGATCAGGTCCTCGTCAGCCAGCTCATCAGGCTCCAACAGCTCCAGCTTTACCTGCTCCTCCTCAAGCCAACCAGCAGCAAGCTCCAAAGGCACGAGTGTGCTTCGTGTGTGGTGATCCGAACCACTTTGCTAATGTTTGCCCAAACCGCACCGTGAAACAAGAGCCGCAGCAGCAGCAGCCACCACCGCAGCCTCAGCAGCAACAACAAGCTGCGCGTGGAAGAGCCTTCAACCTCAATCACCGCCAGGCTCAGAATGACAACAATGTTGTCAATGGTACGTTTCTCGTAAATGGTATTTATGCTTTATGTTTATTTGATACTGGTGCCGATAATTGTTTTGTAACGTTAGAATTTGAAAAGGTTTTAAAATGTAAGTGCGCTAAACTCCCAAAGACTTTCGATGTGGAAGTCGCCACCGGAAGAACCGTTACCGTTAACTCCGTTTTACGTGGTTGTAATCTCGATCTCAACAACCATGTCTTCTCGATCAATCTCATACCTATGCAGTTAGGTAGTTTCGATATCATAGTAGGCATGGATTTTCTTCGTGAAAATCATGCTGAAGTTGTATGCTTCGATAAAATGATTTCCTCTTCCTAACGGTGATCAACTCTATGTTTATGGTGAAACTCCCTCAAAGAAGTTGATGCTTTTGTCATGTACTCGAGCACACAAATGCTTGCAAAAGCGATGTGTTGCTTTCCTCGCTTATATCGTGAACCCGGAGAAAGAAAAAAAGACTTATAAAGATGTTCCCATTGTTTGTGAATTTCCTAAGGTCTTTCCCGACGTTTACCCGGTTTACCCCCTACTCGAGATGTTGAATTCCGTATCGATTTAGTTCCCGGAGCTACTCCAGTTGCAAAAGCTACTTATCGCCTCGCACCATCCGAAATGCGCGAGCTATCAAGCCAACTTCAAGAGCTTCTTGATAAAGGTTTTGTACGCCCGAGCACTTCGCCATGGGGCGCACCCTTCCTCTTCGTGAAAAAGAAGGATGGATCATTCCGAATGTGCATCAATTATCATGAACTAAACAAACTCACGATAAAGAATCGTTACCCTCTTCCTCATATCGACGACTTATTGGATCAGCTTCAAGGTGCTACTTGTTTTTCCAATATTGATCTTCGTTCTGGTTATCATCAGTTACGCGTGTTGGAAGAAGACATTCCTAAAACCGCCTTTTGTACTTGCTATGGCCATTTTGAATTCATGGTTATGCCTTTTGGTCTAACCAATGCACCTGCGGTCTTCATGGATATGATGAACCGTGTGTGCAAAGCTTTCTTAGATTGTTTCGTTATTGTTTTCATCGATGATATCCTTATCTATTCGAAGTCGAGAGACGAACACGCGCGTCATCTCCGTTTAGTCCTCGAACATCTTCAAGGAAATCACCTTTATGCTAAGTTCTCTAAGTGTGAATTCCGGCTCGAAAAAGTCCAATTTCTCAGCCACATCGTTAGTAGTCAAGGAATTCACGTCGACCCTGCAAAGATTGAAGCCGTCAAGAGTTGGATTACACTGAAGAATGCTTCCGAAATCCGTTCATTTCTTGGATTGGCGGGTTACCACCATCGATTCATCGCCGACTTCTCAAAAATCATCGTTCCGCTTACTGCTTTAACTCATAAAGATAAACCTTTTGTTTGGGATTCTAAACAAGAGGAAGCTTTTCAAACTCTCAAGCGTATGCTATGCAACGCTCCCATCCTCGCTTTACCCGACGGAAACGACGATTTCGTTGTTTATTGTGATGCCTCTAATCTTGGTCTTGGTTGTGTTCTCATGCAACGAGACAAGGTTATCGCGTATGCGTCTCGACAACTCAAGATCTACGAGAAGAACTACACAACCACAATCTCGAACTCGGTGCAGTTGTTTTTGCATTGAAGATATGGCGACACTACCTTTATGGTACTAAGTGTACGGTCTTCACCGACCATAAGAGTTTACAACATATCTTTAATAAAAAAGAACTAAACCTGCGACAACGTCGATGGGTTGAACTTCTCAACGACTACGATTGTGAGATACGCTACCATCGCGGCAAAGCAAATGTCGTCGCCGATGCTCTAAGTCGACGAAGCTATGTATATGGTATTCGTGACTCTCAAGCTTGTGCTAAACTTGAAACCCTCATCCGTCCCGCTCAATTCGCCTGCTTTAACGAGAATACCATTCAAGACGAAATGAAATGTGGTGCTGAAACTCAGCTTTATCTAAATCTGATGGTATTTATTACTATCTCGATCGCATTTGGATTCCTGCTCGTGATAATCTCCGTAATTTGTTAACGACCGAAGCTCATAAATCTCGATATTCCATTCACCCCGGTGCCGACAAGATGTACCAGGACCTTCGTCCTAAGTACTGGTGGCCGGGCATGAAAAAGGATATCGTCGTGTACGTCTCAAAATGCTTAACTTGCTCGAAAGTTAAAGCCGAACATCAAAGGCCCTCTGGTTTACTTGAACAACCGAAATCCCGATGTCGAAGTGGGAGAGTATAGCTATGGACTTCATTACTAAACTCCCGCGTACTTCCTCTGGTCATGATAGCATCTGGATTATCGTTGATCGTCTTACTAAATCCGCGCACTTTATTGCTATACAAGAAGACTTTAAGGTCGAACGGTTAACCCGAATCTACGACGAAGTCATTTGTCGACACGGGACGCCTCGTGACAGCATTTCTGACCGAGACGGTCGTTTTACCTCGTGTCTCTGGGAGACTTTTCAATCCGCTCTCGGTACTACTCTCAATCTCAGTACCGCTTTTCACCCTCAAACCGACGGTCAGACGGAGCGCACGATCCACACCCTCGAAGACATGCTTCGTGCGTGCATCATAGATTTTGGTGGTAACTGGGATACACATTTACCTTTAATCGAATTCTCGTATAATAATAGTTATCATACCAGCATTCAAATGGCTCCTTTTGAGGCACTGTATGGAAGAAAATGTCGATCGCCTATTGCATGGCACGAGATCGGAGAAGCACAAATCACCGGTCCCAAGCTAATTCAAGAAACGACGGACAAGATCCTCCAAATCAGAGACAATCTCTTGAAAGCTCGGAGTCGTCAAAAGAGTTACGCCGATAAACGCCACAAGCCCCTGCAGTTCGAAGTGGGAGATCACGTTCTCCTAAAGGTTGCACCTTGGAAGGGAGTGGTCCGCTTCGGTAAGCGTCACACCCTGACCCGCAGCGGAATAAAAGTCGGGGCATAATTGGGTTATCACCAAAGCTCATGATATTTACTAAATGTTTCATATTTATTAAATTCAAATTACAACTTAAATATCCAAACAAAATTCATACAATTACAATAAGAGGAAACTACATAATTATTCCAAAGCATAAACTTTTTATTCTTCTAGGCATTCCTATGTATTTCTTGTCTCAACTGGATCACCTGTATCATGTGTAAAACGGGGGAGATTTTGGGTCAACAAAAGTTGGCGAGTGAATCTTGATAAAACATTGTTAATAATTTCTTGATTTATTTAATAAGAAAAATTTGTGCAATAATCACATATGAGCAAACATATATAAATAAACAATCATAAACCACTTTGGATGAGTATATGACATGAATGATGATGTATGTGAGATCAAGGCTCAATCAAACGGAGCCGATCGAGTGACATGAATGATGATGTATTTGAGATCAAGGCTCAATCAAACGGAGCCGATCGAATGAGGCACCTGATACTCAACCCGTATCCCACGGGGAGCTGATGGGCCTAATGAAATGCATGCACTGAAAATGATAACTCCAATCTAAACATAATTCACACAACAATTGATACACATTTGATCACGAATATGATGTAAGCACAAGTGTTTAAATAAAATATGAGACTTATACGACACATGATACACCCCAAAACGTGATTAAAACGGGGAATTGGTAGAGATTCACTCACAGTGGATGCGTTTCTTGATGATGATGATGCGCACGAATATTAGGACTCAACCGTCGAGGGAAAAACTAACCTAAATAATAACGAGACGATCCGGTAAATAAATAAATTTTATTTGGAATTAATGTTTTTAATTAGTGCTCCTAATGGAATTTTTAGATTTATTTTTGTGAGTTTAATGACATTTTCTAACTTTAAAAATATTATTTTTAAGTGTTTTTAATTGATTTTTAAATAAAATAAATAAATAAAAAGAAATAAAAAATTTTGACTTTTTTTTTACCATTGACCGTTGACCGGTCGGACTGTGTTTAATTATGCGCTAAGTGAGGTTCGAACTCGGGACCTCTCGTATACGTGCACGCAGCTCTACCAACTGAGCTACGTGTCTAACCCGAAATATTCTCTGTTTTAATTATATATTTAAAACTAATTAACTGTTATCTTATTTAGTTTATTTCAAAAAGGATTTAATATGGTCGAACCGACTTCAGTGACCCGGAGTCGAACTCGGGACGTTCGGTTCGAGTGCGCACAGCCCAACCAGTTGGGCTGTGTGTCTAACCTTGGTTAACTACAGAATTATATTATATTTGTATACATGTTGAAGGATGATCTGAACAGGTTTTAAAAAGGATTGGTTTTATTTCTGAAAGTCGGTAACATATGCGATTCGAACTCGGGACGTGTGTGTTATGTTTCACACAGTCCACCGCTGGACTGTGTGTCTAACCCGGTTAAATATCCAGTTTTAATTAAACTTATACACATTGTTCAACTTCGTCTTCTTCGCTTAACATTTCAGAACAGTGAATTCCGACTGTTCTGTTTAATCGATCTTAACTTATATTTGATTGAATTGAAAGGAGAAATGAGATGACATGGTATACCAGAACGGCGAGTTTGCTTCAGGTTTTCCGGCAAAGTCTCGTCGTCTCCGATCTGCGGATTCCGGCTGAAGGAAACTGTTTAACAGTTTTGATTACTGGATTGAGCAATTAGATTACAAATCGAAAGATAGCAAGAGAAATTTAGATGATTGTACCGTCTGAAGAAAATCGCGGTTTTCCGTTCAGTGATTCCGGCGAAATTGAAATTTCCGGCGACGTGCTAAAGCTTTGAGAGATTGTGCGATTCTGAGCGAAAAGGTTACCAAAGGTTTGGGTGGGTATTTACAGGGAAGAACAGGATGTATTGGGTCCGAATTTTGGTCTTGATTTGCGGTCAAAGTTTTTCCGGCGGTTACGACTAAAATTGAGGGTTAGACATCGGTTATAATCGATGTCGAAATTAGTTCACGCGTTTCAGTCAAAGGAAACGGTCCTAATTTGCGGAATCTTCGGTTTTTTTTCCGGCGACTGCGGATTTGGGCGCGCTGATTACCAGTTTGACTTTTGGGTTTACTTTAAATGTTATTTGTTTCTGTATTTGGCATGAAAGAAATGTGTGGCGGAGTGGTGTGGTGTGTGTTTGTGTTTGTGGGCGACCCGGGTTCGAAACCCGACAGCCCTATTTATTTTTTTATTTACTTATTTTTATTGTTCATTGTTTATGGTTTAAAATTCTAATAATGTTTATTAGTTATGTATTGTTTAAAATTAATATGAACATTAAATACGTGACGAAACTAAATATTTGATTAATAAACGAAGCGGGTTTGGAAAACCCGTTTTTCGACGAATGTTACAGTAAGAAAGGAAAGTTAGCGCCTCGATACGTTGGTCTCTTTAAGGTTCTGGAAACGATCGGTAAGGTAGCCTATCGTCTCGAATTACCAGAGGAACTCAATAATGTACATCCGACTTTCCACGTGTCTAATCTTAAAAAGTGCCTAGCCGACGAAAATCTGCATGTTCCTCTCGAAGATCTGCAAATCAACGAGACTCTCCATTTCGTGGAAAAGCCTGTGGAAATCATGGACCGAGAGACTAAGAAACTACGACGCTCTCGCATCCCTATCGTGAAAGTCCGATGGGAGGGCAAACGTGGCGCCGAGTTTACTTGGGAATTGGAAAGTGATATGAAGGCCAAGTACGCGCATCTATTTGTTACAGCTACTACATTCGGGACGAAATTCCCTAAAGTAGGGGAGACTGTAACAACTCGAAAATTCGTTGTTATCTTTTTCCTTGTTTTTATCGATGTACTTCTTTTGTAATCCTGAGATTCGGTTAATAATAAAGTTTATGTTAATTAATTATGGTGTTGTACATTATTATCGCATCTAATCGCTTATTAAATCGCATCGCTAATCTCATCGCATCACAAATCGCAATTGTTTATGTGATTTTTAATTTATTTATGTGTTATGTGTGTTTATGGTATGTTTACAATCGCTATTGCATCGCTCTCGCACTCTCAGATCGCTAAATCGCACTATTATGTCAACTATAACGCTTAACGCTTTAATTTAATGCTTAATATTACTATTTAATGTGAACGGAATAACCAAACGAACACTTAATGCGAAAAACAAAGAAAATCTACCAACTTAAGTCAAGTTCGCTCGAACTTGGTGTTACAAAGTTCGGCCGAACTTGGCTGATGTAAACAAAATCTCTCCTTTATCTGCAAGTTCGCCCGAACTTAGCTATTCATCCCCAAAATCCCTACAAGTTCGCGCGAACTTGTACAAATGTGTACAAGTTCGGCCGAACTTGGTCTCACCAGCTTTCATTTTTGTGCCTTCTCCTATAAATACCAAGCTCTGTTCTCTCATTTGAACTTGCTGCAAGTTCGCCTAGAGCACTCAAAACCCGAAACCTTCATGTTCTAAGTAAGAATCAACCCGATTTCATTGCAATAACGTTTATCAACGATCCACAAAGGTTTACAACGATTTTGGCACAAGGCGTAGCCTTCGTTTTCATCAAAACTCATTCTTTTACGAAAACCTTCATCTTTTTCTTCAAAAACTTCTGTTTTTACCTTAGATCTGCACAATACGAGTTCGTTTGGCGATAGTAGAGACTTCCCAAACACGAGATCTGCAAGATCTCGGCTTGTAAGTGATAATACTGAGAAAAAACCTTTGAAAACCATTGATTTCTACACAAGATACGGACTTTTGGTAAGAAACGAAGCATCTATCATTCAAGATCCCAGATCTGGAAGCACAAGGACGTTTATGTTGGTTTACATAAGCCGGACTAATCCGAACGAACCCCGAGTTCGCCCGGATTAGCCCACACTTTTGTAGAACGGCTAAAACAGCTCTAAAAGACCTCTCCGACCTAAGTTTGCTCAGTAGCACAGGGTTGGAGGGATGAACACTGGATTTTCCTAAGCAAACTACGCGAAAACACAAGATTTTGGACCCGAAAACATCAAGTTCGCTCGAGAATCCCCAGCACAACAGGTATAGTTCGACCGAACTTGTACCCAAATGGGTCAAGTTCGACCGAACTTGAGTCAACTTCATCAAATCTCCTCACAAGTTCGCTCGAACTTGCCTCATTTCCCAAGAAATCAAGCAAGTTCGCCCGAACTTGTCTTCCGAGTAAGAGGTTCTTACAAGTTCGCCCGAACTTGACAAGATTCCTAAGAATCTTACCAAGTTCGACCGAAGTTGGCAGCAAAATCATACAAGTTCGCTCGAACTTGTGTGTTTACACACAAGTTCGCCCGAACTTGGCTACTGCCCAACCAAAACTTAACCGTTTCAGCTTTTCGAAGACTGATGTACTTCCGTTCGCGTATGCAGGCTGATCCGGTGCTCTTATCAACTCTCCTCAGATCCCAAACTCTTACCTAAACGCACCCACAGTGAGTATACTTGATCCATTTTCGCTTTAACGCACTTTTTGGGTGTTACATACGTTCCTATATAAAATATCACTTCACAACTCAAACTGTTTATCACACGCGAATAATCTGATTATGTATGCTCAATACGTGATACTAGAAACATGTGACTAGGACTTATTTTCGTTAACTTGCCTCCTTAGCTAGTATGGTACTATAGTGTGGCTTACACCCGACGGGGTCTAGTTAGGATGGACGCGCAAGCCTTCTCACGGTAGTTAGCATGAGAAATAAGCCTATGTTAATCAGTGTGAATTGTTTCGGTGTATCATGATGTGTAGTTAGATTATTTCGCGAACGCTTTCTCGATTATGCTAGTAATACTTAAACCTGTATGCTCACTTTACTTAATTGTATTGACATGTATTTTAACGTATGTAACAGGTTGAGGATTTTAGCTATGGATGCTTGGATGTTGCATGCTTAGCATAGTTTAGTTTGTTGATGTATATCAGATTTTGAACTTATATATGAAATCTATGGGAAATCGAACCCGGTTGAATTTTATGAGAAATCTCCGTTTTGTAATAATTGTTTAAATGTTACTTTTAATAGTATGGGATATTAAGCAGGTTGTGATATGTTAAATGATTGTTATGAAACATCTCGTGAAATCAATCTGGTCGCCTAGTGCCACTAACCCCGATGTTTCCGCCATCGATTGGAGTGTGACACCCTGCACTCATATATTTACGGGTGAGACCCGTGTGAGACCGGTACTTTTTCTTCACAAGGAGGGGTGTAATTAGTAAGGACGGGGCGGATATAGATCAACCCTTACTTTATTTGACGTACTTCATTTTTAGTTTTCTTTACTATTTATGTCATACTAAACAGATCATAAACATAATATATTACTTTTAAAAATTTTGCATAAATTCGAAAGGTATTTTTATTACCATCAATATGATATTTACCAAAAAGTACATAATGATCATGAAGCCATCACCCAGTCATAGATTATCTGTTAATTTTGCTTAAATAGTAATGATCTTCAAGTAACTTAATGTTTAAGTGTGTGCCTTAAGGGTTAAGTATTTTGCCCTTATTGACTTAAACCGAATGACACTAATAATAATGTACCAAAAAGATCAAAGAAAAAGGAAAAAGGAAAGGAAAAGGTTGTGTATATGTTCCATGATCATGAAGCCATCACCCACTCATAGATTTACCAAAACAACATTAACATCCACTTGAAAAAATAATGAATAACCTGAGCTCAATATATATAGTTCTGGTGATTCCTTGATGAAATGAGTTTCAGCTTAGCCTTTATTTTGTGCTAGAGGTTGCTTAAGCTTGGTTTGAATTAAGATTTTAATGAGTTAATCTAAAATAATCACAGAATTTGTATTTCATATAGTTACACTTAATATAGTTAAGTTACTGTGGAAATACAATATTTACGTTATAATATTCTTTTTGAATTTCAAAGTATTTTCTTACATATTTAATATATTATATATTATCAGAAATTTTTTTTTAAATACAACAGTTCTTAACGTGCGATGCATACGATATTAAATCACCACATGTTATAAAATACAAAGCCTAATCACGCATGAACAAGATATAACATGCGTGATTTTCTGATTTGTTCATGCGTGATTATGCGGTTTTGTTCATGCGTGATTAAGGCTTGAATTTTATAATATGCGTGATTTAATAGCGTATGCATCGCACGTTAAGATTTATTATTATTATTATTATTATTATTATTATTGTTGTTGTTGTTTTTTATTATTATTATCATAAAACTGATTTATTTTTCCTAATTATATGGATTAACATTAAAATAGACTTAATGGAGGGGTTGTTTGGAAGCCTCTAAACCAGTAAGTGTTGAACTGCTAAGAAGTCTGATCGGGTAAAAGGTCTTGAACCAGTAAGCACTGAACCGCTAAAGCTCTGAACAACTATGCAAAATGACTATTTTAACCCTCTAAACTATTTTGTACTGAATAAAATGTATCTGGTAATTGGCGGGTGGTGATGGTGGTTGTTAGCAGTGGGGGGTACTGGTGGGGCTGGTGGATGGCAGTGTTGTTGGTGGCTGGTGGTGGTGATGCTTGGCGTTGACGGGTGTGGTGGTTAACGATGGTGGCGGGTGGTGGTTGGCGGTGTTGGTGGTGGCTGGTGATGGTGGTTGGAGGTGTTTGTCATGGGTGGTGGTGGTAGTGGGCGGTAGCGGCCGACGAGTGGTGGTTGTTGGTGGTGTTTGTCATGGGTGGTGGTGGTGATTGGTGGTGGCATCGGCTGAGGTTTTAGGGTTAAGGAAGTTTATTAGAGCAGGTTAAAGTTGTCTCTTAATCATTCAACATAATCCTATCAGTTAATCATTAAGAGATCAACCGAACTATTAAGAGGTGTTATTTTGTGAACCAAACACCTCTACCTCGTATTGATTCAGAGGTGACCTCTTAACGAAATCATTAAGAGGCTACCATTGGAGAATAGAGGCTGAGCCATTGGAGACGGTTAAAAAATGAGTTATTTACAACATTTAACTACTATCCATATGTAACTGCTTGTTTTTATCATGTCTCTAGCTCCTTGCCAGAGTTTGATAATGGTTTATTTGTACACAACACCTTCAGCCGTTTAAAAAAAATACTATTAGGGTGTGAAGGGCACCTTCGGGTAAGTGAATCGGCTTTGCCAGGTTCATTCGGTACAACAACGCAATTGTTGTGGGTTGTGATTCGAGATAAGTTTTTTGCCTGGGAGAGAGAAACTAGTGTGAGGGATTGAAAAAAGGCTGGAGATTGGGTTTGCGTTTGGGTTTATCGGGTCAATCAAGAACACCACTTAAATCGGGTTTATTCAGATACTTTTAGGCTGCAATGACATGGTTGGTTGGTTGATTTGGATTTATATGTCAGTAGAGTCCCCACAATTTCAAGGTAGCACTTCAATGGTTCAACGGCCTCAGTTTTATCAACCCACTAATGTACAAAAAAAAAAAATGTAGAAAAACAAAACAAGTCGTTACATGAATTTATTTAAACCAGGCCCTTTTAAGTTGTTATAAGGAGTTCACAAGAAGCCCACATTACTGCAGCTAGATAGCCCAACAAAACCTATTCGGTAACACACTGACCTTCTTCAACTGCCAACGATAAAACACCTAAATCACTAAACCCACTAAAACCCTTTGCAGTCTTTCTTTCCGGTTTCATTCCTTCAACAATCTTCATCGGCTGCATCTGCTATTCGACTCAACGATCTTCCTTTGGCAAGCCACCAGTTGCTTTGACAAAGGTTAAATTATATTTGCTGTTAGTTATTTAAATTTGAAGTTATATTGATGATTTATTTTTAGGTTAAATTGAAAACTGTCAAACACTCGTTACTGGAAAATAGAAATTTTGCAGTTTTTTTTTGTTGAAATCTTTCTTCGCTTGTAGTCTTGCTGTTGCATGTTTGTGAGATTTATTTGTTTTGAAGTTGAAAATGGACTTAATTAGGGCTATTAATTTCTTGAATATATGACAGCTTTATGGTTCTGAACATATTTTTTAATTGCAAACTGTTGGAAATGAATATAATTTCACTCACTTTGTACTTCATGCTCCAAAGTATTGCACTGTTTACTCATGGCAAGATAATGCTTAGGGTATAATTTCTATTATATATATTTTCTAAATGCTTCTCATTATTTACTGGTACTATTTGAACATAAGATCAATAATGATACCCACTGTTGTTAATAGCGAGCTTAGCGCCTGCTATAGCGTTTAGCGTGGCGATGCGGTAATAGGTCGCAGTCTGATTTTGAAGCCGCCATAGCATAAAAATAGCGGGATTTTAGTTTTTTTTCCCATAAATGTTCTTGAAAACAGCGTATTTTGATAAAATACACACAAAATATTTCTAACAACAGCGTATTTTATATAGCTAAACATAAACTAGCGCCCGCTATTTCATCGCTATCGCTACGTGGCATACAGGTAGCTTGTTGCTATCGTTTGCTATTTGCTATTAACAACTATGATGATATCTACTAGGCATAAAGATCTACTGTCGTGATCTTGTATTTGTAAAAACGTTAAATAAATCTTGTCCTTAGAACAAGATAACTTATTGTGTTCATCAATTCAACCAAATATGTATGTCATTTTTGGTCTGCCGTGGGGGTGATGCTGTTAGAGTTTGGTATACCTTAATATTTATCAAAACTGTTGAGTTTTGGTGAATGACACTTTAAATTATCTTAATCTGTCATAAAATTGGCCATTTTTAGGAAGATTATAATCCTGAAGAAGAGGATGAGGCTCCTACCACAGCAAGTGGCGGAGATAATAGATCATTCTTTACGAAGGCAGATGGTGTTTCTTTTCATGCAAATTCTTTCATGGATCTCCACCTTTCTAGGCCACTGCATCGAGCTTGTGAAGCCTTGGGATACACCAAACCAACTCCTATTCAGGTTTTGATAGTTTACTGCCACCTTTAATGACATTTAATTTACATGCTTATGTTTGTATATATACACATATTTTAAATGTTAATGTTTAATTTTATAGGCTGCGTGTATACCCTTGGCACTTACTAGATGTGACATATGTGGTTAGTGCAGTAACAGGCTCTGGGAAGGTATGTTATAGATTTGCTCACTTCATTTGGTCTAGTGAATAATTTACTAATAATTATAATATGGATATCCGCTCACTAATTTCTGTTATATACATAAAAGTTATGTCTTCGATTTAAGATAAATAAAATTTTGGTTCAAATTTGCAGCCAGCTGCCTTTGCTTTGCCAACACTAGAGAGATTGTTGTTTCGTCCCAAACATAGACCTGCAATTAGGGTCCTTTAAATTCTTACTCCTACAAGAGAGTTGGCAGTCCAGTAAGTTTTCAACTTGCGTTAATGTTTAACCTTTTGTTTTGTTATTAATCTTGTTTGTCTTAGAAGTTAATGTATATGATATTCGAAGTTTCACTAATTTTTAGATGCAAGGTAATTAGTGTTTAGTATCTTTATTATTTTGATTCACGTAATTAGTGATTGCAGTTTCGATCCATTATTTTATGTACTGATCAATTTTGGTAATTATTATATCTAATACAATTATGAGTCAATTTTAAATAAAGAGTTAAAACTCAATGATGGGTTGAAACTTGACAGCATAGTTGTTAATAGCGAATAGGGACGATAGCGACAAGCAACCTATATGCTACGTGGCGATAGCGATGAAATAGCGGGAGCTATTTTATGATTTGCAATACACTAGAAGAAAATTTTAGAAATAACTTATATGTATATTATATCAAAATACGGTGGTTCTGTATGTATATTTAACAAAAAAACCTGAAATCCAGCTATTGTATACATTTTATCGCTATTTATATGAAAACAAAAAAAAAACTCTGAAATCCTGCTATTTACTTGCTATGGAGGCACCAAAATCAGATAGCTAGGAATGAGTGCTTCGCTACGCTATTCACTTTAGCGTTCACTATGAGAGCTATTAACATTAACAACTATAGTTGAAAGTTAATGTATGCAACCTTTTAAATGCTTTTTCTTATAGTATTTTGTTAAAATTTTATATCATCACATTTTTTATAATCATATTTAAGCCTTTAATCTTTTATAAAAAAATTAATAGAGGGACAAGGAAGTATTTGGTTAACTCTACCCTACGTGCCCACTACAATGTTAACAGTTTTTTACAAAACTTGCCCGTTTTGCCCCCCTCTACTTGTAACAGTTGTGCACTCCTTTGTTTATGTTGAAGTTAGAATTTTTATATATAATTGTGTTTTCACTGATGAAACAGGATTCATAGCATGATTGGAAAATTTGCACAGTTTGTTACAGACATCAGATGTTGCCTTATTTTGGTGGGCTTCCAGTGAAGGTTTGCTTACTATGTCATACTTTCAGATCATTTCAGTTACCTACATAATTCCAGTGGTCATAAAATTAGAAAAGAAATAAACATTTAATTGTAAACCGAACTATCCAATTTTTATATCAGAGTTAAGAAAAATCAGTATATTTTAAAAACAAGGACTTACTAATCGGATAAGAATATGTCAACAGATACTTCAAATAGCGTAGTTGATTTGCTTAGAATTTTAAATGTATTATTCCGAATATCTTATTTCTGTGAATTTTCTTCATAATGAATTTAAATTACTTGTCAGGCTCAAGAAGCATTGAGATCCATGCCAGATATAGTGGTGGCCACCCCAGGACGTATAATCGATCATTTACGCAATTCTATGTCTGGAGATTTGGATGATCATGCGGTTCTGATCCTTGATGAAGCAGACCATCTTCTTGAACTTGGATTTGAAGCCGAGATTCGTGAACTGGTTAGACTTGGCCCCAAAGGAAGACAGACTATGCTGTTCTCAGCTTCTATGACTGAGCAAGTTGACGAGCTTATTAAATTGTTACTGAACAAATCATTGCGTCTTTCTGCTGACCCAACCACAAAGCGTTCGTCAACTTTAACAGAGGAGTATGTGCAATAGTTTTGTTTTATTTAGGACTTAGAGCTATTAATTTTCCGTAAGGAAAGTTATAAAAAAATGACAATTTCTTTTCTTTCATTTACAGGGTTGTTAGAATACGTAGGGCGTGTGAAAGAAATCAAGAAGCTGTTCTTCTTGCATTGTGTTCTAAGACATTTACATCCAAAGTGATCATATCAGAACCTGTTTGTTATCTTGCACCTACTTTTTGGACTGACATTTACTGTTCTAATGATAGTGGAACAAAACAAGCTGCACATAGGTTAAAGATTTTATTCGGTTTAGCTGGCTTTAAAGCTGCTGAGTTTTGAAATCTCGCACAGGCACAGCGTTTAGATGTGAGTTTTGCTTCATTAAGCCTTTCTTTATAAAAAGAAGAAAACTTAAACAAGAAATTGATGTAGTAGCTTGTATAGTTGTATGACATTATACCCTTGCTGTATAGGCATTGGAACTTTTCAGAAGGGAGGAAGTTGATTTTTTGATATCTACTAACGTTGCTGCTCGTGCAAGTGGCCAACTTTTCAATCTTTCTTTCTTTGTTTCTTTATATGCTAGAAAATGCTGACGGTGAATATTAACCATTTAAATGGTTTGTACAGGGGCTTGATATTATCGGAGTTTAAACGGTTATAAACTTTGAGTGCCCACGTGACCTTACTAGGCAAGTTTTTATATTACTTATGTGTATTACTTAACATAAATATGCTGCTTTTGATGTTTTTATATTCATCTTATGTTATGTGTGGATGAATATTTATTTTTATAGCTATGTTCATCGAGTGGGTCGGACTGCTAGAGCTGGTAGAGCAGGCTATGCTGTTACTTTTGTCACTGATAATGACCGGTCCCTCCTAAAAGCTATTGTGAGTACTCTTATATGCTTTAGCATCGATTAATTTTTTTTGTCTTTTTCTGTCTGTCTCAGTATTTTTATCTATGTGGTTTTTATTTATTACAGGTAAAAAGAGCTGGTTCAAAGCTTAAGAGTCGTATTGTTGCCGATCCGTCAATAACTAAATGGAGCCAGATAATTGAGCAAATGGAAGATCAAGTAGCAGAAATTCTTAGAGAGGAGAGGTTCATATCATCTTGAATTGCAATTTTCGTAGTTATATAACTTATATTCAATGTATGCCATTAAGTATTAACAATCGTTATTTGTAACATGTAAACGTTGATTCAGGGAAGAAATGGCTCTAAGAAAGGCTGAAATGGAGGCAGACAAGGCATTTGCATTTTATCTATATTCTATTTGTAGATGTGTATTCAACGCTTATCTACCGGGGATTATAATATCTATTGTATTTGACATTTCTCTAATCTTTGTGTTTGCAGGCAAAGAATATGATTACACACAGAGATGAAATATTTTTCTCGTCCCAAGAGGGCTTGGTTTGTTACTGAGAAGGAGAAAAAACTTGTCGCTAATGCTGGAAAGGTGATATTTTCACTTATATCCAACTTTATCCTACTATTTTGTCCCCGAATTATTTGTGGTTTGGCTATTTACTCTTTTGTTCTCACTGAAAAAGGTTCTAAAAAGAAGGTGACGAGTGCTGAAGAGCGTAAGAAGAAAGAAAAGAAAAAGAGAGAGCATGAGGTGCTTATGTTCCCCGCTTTAATTAGTTTGAAAAAAAACTAAATAAAGATAATAAGAAATTGAAACCAGATATTTAAAAAGAAATTATCATCATCATCATCATACTCAGTAAATCTCACCAATAGCAAAGCTAAGGTAGGGTCTGAGGAGGGTAAGATGTAGACAGCCTTACCCATAGGAAAAGAGAGCTGCTTCCAGTGAGACCCCCGGCTCGATAGTAGTTTTGCATCAAGCCTTGGACATAAGGCACATAACACTCAGCAATTGGGACAAAAGCCGATTAGTGCATGTTCCCCTAGTCTTTCGGCTATCAACACCACCACATGATGCATGATTAACCGTCCCTCGCTTTTTAATGTTATTTTCACGAAATTAGTAAAATAACGTTAAAATTAGTGTACTTTCACTTTTGCCCCTCGTGGGCTCACACATATATACACTATATGCGCATACCACACGTATACATTAGTATATTTTGAAAAAAAAATATAGTAATGATTATTGTTTACTTTTGGTGTCAGAGAAATCTCCCTAGAAAGAAAAGAAGGAAACTTGAAGCATCTAGAGAGATGCTGGAAGATGAAGCAGAAAATGAGGTATATGCTACAAACTTTTTTTACTTCTGTTTTTTAATGATCGATGAAACACACAGGTATATACTTTTAGAGAGGTTACTAATACTGTTACTGTCATATCATATTCAGGGTAACAATAGAAACAAGAAAGAGAAATCCGGTATATCTCTAGTTGATTTGACTTATAGGCGTGCAAAAGCAGCAAAGGGTGCTAAAAAGGCAGCTGATGCCGGCAAGGCCGTGAGGACCAATAAGAAGGGACTAAAGAAGTCTTCTTCTCATTCAAGTAAATCGAGACCGGAAGAAATGAAGGAACTTTTTCAAAGTGATATGAGTGAAAAGAAGCAAAAAAGAAGCTCGGTTGGCAAGAAGTCATCTTTTAAGAGCAAGTCAAGGTATTTACTTTACTATAACAGGAGAAATGAGAACCACTTTATAGCCCTTTGATCATATTTTAGTTATTTAGTTGTTCTCGTTTGAACTCATCGAATAACAGAAGTATGCCCAAAATCACAAGTATGTTATTTTAACTAGTTTTTTTTTGTGCCTAAACCAAGATTTGAAGTTATTTCTTTGCAAATATAAATCTTTTAGGAGTTTAAACACTTTATACTAGTTTAGTTTTTTGTGTTTGATTTCATCTTTTAAATGTTGTGTTACAGGTACAAGGGAAGGTAGTAGTGTTAATCAAGATAAGAAGAAACTCATTTGGGGTCGTACAAGTTTTGGGTATCAATTAACTGCGGTCTTGATCGACAGTTGCTATAATGTAGTTTTATTTGAGATGATTTGTATTTGCCACTTGAGATCTGCTAAAGAAACTGTTTTTCTACTTACAATTTTGATTAAAAGAATGATTTAATGTTATTATTTTTGGCAATGAAGACTGGAAATTTACATTTTGATTTATAGTTGGTACATAGTAAGCAGAACTTTGAAGATGATAGAGGTCACTACTAGAAGGGTTTATGGTTGTTCGATGCTTGTCAGTTTTAACAAAACTTCATAGCTCGAATCATAGTGTCTAATAGGTTTTTAAAAAATATGAAGATGGTTAATTAATACTATAAAATATAAATAACCGTAAAGTCCAAAATAAAAATATCATAAAGGGTAAATACTCGTTTTGGTTTATGTGACCGGTTTTAAGATCAAATCGTTGGTCTGATAACTTGGTTTTTCTCAAATTGTAATATTCCATTCAAATAGATTTAAGTTCTAATGTTTATAAAAAAACAAATTAGTTGGTATTCTTTGGTTATCACTTTGTTATACATTAAGTTATATTCATTAACTTGATTAAATTTAATGTAAATTTACACATACGAAAACCAATATATAAATCTTTGGGTTAGTTGTGCAAAACACACTTTAACTTCCATTTATTGTTTGTTAAATTTTTTTTAAAGGTAAACTTCATTAGAAACAAGCACGCCTCAAAACCGGGGGGGGGGGGGGGGGGGGGGGGGGGGGGGGGGGGGGGGGGGGGGGGGGGTACGTAATTACAAAATTACACCAATTTACCCATCTGATAGGCTTCATTTTGGCTCTTCTATTAAACCATAAAAAATCAACTTAATATCGCTAAGAATATCTTCGATCCGAATAGTTTTGTTATTAAACTTCAGACCATTCCTAGCTTTCCAAATGCTCCAACACGCTATAATAATACCATGAAATACCTCCTTGGCTACCCCACTAACTCCAACCAAATTATGCAATTCCATACGATCCTTAATAGAGAAAGCAAAAGTTTTTTAACATGACACCACACACTAATATGTTGCCAAATTACGGAAGCCACCGTAGGACGTAAGGATATGGTCCGTCGTTTCTTCACCAAACTCGCACATAGGACACATCGTATCATCCACTTGAATCCTCCAGTTTCGAAGACGGACTAAAGTTGGAATCCTACCCATCTCCGCCCTCCACACAAAAATATTAGATTTAAGTGGGATCCAATTGCATCATTCTAACACAAACTGATTGCTATTATCAACCCCCGCCACAAGCATTTTTTACTGTAGCCACACTAAAGCTGTCAGAACCCGTCCGACTTATTCAAAAGACAGACCGAAGTGCATTTGTCAATCAACTGACTAAATTCCAGTTTTTCAATATCACCTGTTGGTTGTCGTTTCCAGCTCCACATCATGTGATGTTGACGACCCAGCCGCCCCACACGATCGTTCACTAGACACCTTTTATTTTCCTCAAGTTTAAAAAGATTAAGGAATGAATCCTTCAGAGGTTCGGAGCTCAACCAAGGATCTAACCGAAAACTAATACCTTCACCCCTGCCAACAACTCCGTTGAAAAAATTCCTCAAAGGAATCCCTTCAACTTTAGTGCCATTTACCACTTTAACTATATTATTCCAAACTCCACCCATCGTCTTGCGAATAGGGAGCATATCCCTGTTATATTTACCCATATGAATCGAATCAATGACATTTCTCCAAAGCGTTTTACCTTCGTTTTGAACCTCCATCCCCATTTAACAAGAAGAGCAATGTTGGTATTTTTTAGTTTACAAAGACCCAAACCCCCTTCTTTTCTAGAAGACGCCACTCGATCCCAACCCACCCAATGCATCTTTGGTATATCACTCGTTCCAAACCATAAAAATCTTCTAAGCATACCTTTTAAATCTTCAATCACCTTTACCGGGACCTTGTACAAAGAAAAGTAACAAGTGGGGAGACTTTCCATAACCGATTTAATCAACGTGAGTCTTCCTCCAATAGAAAGACGAGACGCTATCCACAAAGCAAGACGTTTTTGAAAGACCTCATAAACCGGATTCCAATTATTAATCCGATTCATGTTGGCCCCTACCATCAAACCAAGGTACTTAAACGGAGTGCAATCCGGCTTACACCCCACCAATGAAGCCATAGCTTCCACCCCCGTCACCTCCATGCCAATCCCATTTAAATTAGACTTGGTAAGGTTAATCTTGAGTCCCGAACACAAGTAAAAACTTCTCAAAATTCTAACCACACTTTCAACATTAATTTCCGACCATTCCCCAAGAATAATTGAGTCATCAGCATATAATAAATGAGAAACCATTGGTCCCTCATTAGGGAGTTGAATGCCCTTTACCACCCTAGCTTCACACGCTTTATAAACCATGCACGATAAAGCCTCCATCACTATAAGAAATAAAAAGGGAGAAATCGGATCACCTTTTCTCATACTTTTCACATTGGAACTCAAAAGTAAGCGCCCAGTTAACCTGGATCGACAACCAAGCTGAACTAAGAATACCCCGAATCCAAGCACACCAAAGGCTAGGGAAACCCATTTGCGTCATATTGGATTCGATAAAATTCCAATTGCCATTATCGTAAGCATTCTCGAAATCGATCTTCAAAATAAAAGCTTGTTTTTTATTCTTCTTGATCCAATTAATAGTTTCATTAACCACCATCGGCCCATCCAAAATAAATTTTCCTTTTAAAAAAGCCAAGTCCAACACTTTATTAAGGCGAGTGGCAAGTAATTTAGAAACAACCTTGCTAATCACCCCAATAAGGTTTAATAAGATGACAATCACTAAGGCTCGAAAAACCTTTTACCTTAGGTATAAGGGTTATGAATGAGGAACTACTTCCCCTATTTAACACCCCATTCGAATGAAACTGATCCATAATGTCTTTGAAATCCTTCTCAAATAAGTGCTAGAAATGTTTTATAAAACGCATGTTGACACCGTCTGGACCGGGAGCCCGATCGCTCCCACATTCAAAAACCGTGCAATATTTTTTCGTTAACTTTAATCATAAAAGGCTTTTCTTTCCTTGAACAGTAAATTCAAATACCCCTTAGCAAGAAGCTGGGCCGGGCCAAGCAAAACACAATTTACATTTAAATCGAAAAATTACACCAACCAATCCGTCCATGAAATATGGTTTAATGATTCATTTCTATTTCTAATCCAAAGAAAAACCAACATCTTAATAACTTTCTAAATTTTTGGGATGGCCACGGTTTCATTCGAAAATACGACTTCGTTCCTTATAACCCAGGTTAACTCTCACTCTTTTCGTTACCTTCTGCGGCATTCAGGTGAAGGGCGAATACGGGTGGCGTCGGGTCGTCTTAGATCGAAGGCGAGGTTTTACCAATTATTCCACTATCGTGACTTCAGGCGGTGGAGGTTGGGTTTCCGCGCATCTAGAAAAGCCAAGGGGCTAACGGCGGTCGACATTGGCCACAGCGCCCGATGTCACGATGATTGATTGGCCGTCATTCCTTGCCCGCTATAAAACAAACATAAGAAACTGAAAAAAAATCGTTGTCTCGTATTTAAGAAGCTAAAAAGAATCCCCAATCTCCATTTATTTCATCAGCTTGCCTTCTGGGTTCAGCGACCTGACTTTGTTGGTAAGCTTCTTTGGTTGTTTACAGTAATGAAATTAGTTGATTTGTGCTGTAATATATTGCTGATTTGGTTATAATCTTTGCTTTTGATAGAGTAATCGAAGATCCTGGACTTTTGATTTAGGTCTTATATTGAAATTGAAGTCGTTTTGTTCTTCAAAGCATGGTCCTTAGGTTACAATTTAAGGCAAAAGCATATATATGTATATAGTTGTACATATTTTGTATGTATGTATGTATGTATGTATGTATGTATGTATGTATGTATGTATGTTGAATATGATACAAGATATCAAGCATTGTCAAATGAGCTTTTAAGTTAATATGACAGTAGTGGGCTTCTTTGTGACTTTCTCTGCAGTCTGCACATAACTTCTTTGACGTTTTAGCTTGACATTTTGACCCTAAGAAATAGGATATAAAATTGTTGTTAAGATTACAATTTCGACGGTAATGAATCATTTTACTGGATAGCAAGTTACAAGGCAGACAAAATTTTGATTGCAGTTCTCATGCGTTGTCCGTAGAAATAGTTATTAAATCCTTGGTTATAACTTAGACATTGACCAAGGCTATATACGTAACTATTGCTTGTCTTTTTGACCTTTGATAATCAATTTTACCCATGACTTACAAGATAGATAGCTTTCTCTTGTCATTTTGACTCGTGATCTTATCCAACACCCTATTGGCTATCTACCCGGACTTGCAACATATATAACTCCATTTATTTTGACCAACTTAGTGATGTTTGTTTTATTTCTGTTGGCAATGATGGCCGGAGAATCAGGAATGTTCACAGTACAACAAACCGTAGGTACTGTTTTATGCTGCAAATGTGGCATCTTGATCCCCCCGAATGCTGCCAATATGTGCGTCAACTGTCTTCGTTCTGAAGTAGACATAACAGAAGGACTACAAAAGCATGTTGTCATTATTCACTGCGCAGAATGCGATCGCTACTTGCAGCCACCAAGAACTTGGATTAAAGCGCAGTTAGAATCTAAACAACTCTTAACATTCTGTGTCAGAAGAATAAAGAATCTGAATAAAGTAAAATTAATTCACTCAGAATTCATCTGGACCGAACCTCACTCCAAGAGACTTAAAGTCAAACTCAAGGTTCAAAAAGAGGTTCTCAACGGTGCGGTAATCGAGCAAGAGTGTATGGTCGAGTATGTGGTCCAAGATCAGATGTGTGAGTCGTGTTCTCGGGTTCAAGCCGACCCGGATCAATGGGTGGCTGCGGTCCAGCTAAGACAACACGTTTCTCACAAACGAACTTTCTTTTATTTAGAGCAACTTATTCTCAAACATAATGCAGCTGTCAGAGCTATCAGAATTAAACAAACAGATCACGGGCTTGATTTCTTTTTTGCTAACCGTATTCACGCGGTCAAGTTCGTAGAGTTTATTCAGAAAGTTGTCCCGATTAAAAGCCGCCACGATAAGCAACTTGTGTCCCATGATATAAAAAGCAATAACTACAACTACAAGTTCACTTTTTCTGTCGAAATTTGCCCGATTTGTCGTGAGGATCTTGTTTGTCTCCCTCCTAAGCTTGCAGCTAGTCTCGGAAACCTCGGGCCTCTCCTCGTTTGTACCAAAATCAGCAACAATATTGCGTTACTTGATCCGTTAACTCTTCGGCATTGTTTTCTTGACGCTGAGCAATACTGGAGGGCACCGTTCACTTCACTTCTTTCATCTAAACAACTTGTGGAATATGTTGTTCTGGATGTTGACCCGATCTCTTCTGAAGTCAACGTTGGTGGGTCAAAGTATGTGTTGGCTGATGCACAGGTGGCGCGTGTTTCTGATTTTGGGAAGAATGATACTATGTTCTTCGTTAGGACTCATTTAGGACATCTTTTAAATGCTGGTGATTATGCTCTTGGTTATGATTTGAATGCTGCGAACAATAACGATATAGAAATTGACAAGTATAAAAGTCTTGTGATCCCGGAAGTTATTTTAGTTAAGAAAAGTTACGAGGAAATGAGGCTGAAGAAGCGCGGAAAGCCTCGTTCTTGGGTGATTAAATCGATTCCCAAGGAGGTTGATGTGAGTGAAACGCGGGGTAGAGTAGATGTAGAAAAGATGATCGATGAATACGAACAGTTCTTGAGGGATATTGAAGAGTACCCAGATATGAGATTTAACATTTCATTGTACCGAAACAAAGAATATCAGCCGTCAGAAATGGCTGATGTGAGTGACGGTGAAGACGTGCCTTCTGTGCCGTTAGAGGAACTACTTGATGATCTTAAAATAAGTAATGAAGATGCTGTTGATGAAGATGGTGATGATGATGATGGTGATGAAGGTAAGATGGAGTAATTTCATTTGGTATGAGTGTACCTGTACCCTGCTGTTTCTTTTTTAGTGTTTGGATATTTGATATTGATTTGTTTTTTACTGTGAATTTTTTTTTATGTTTTCACCAGTTTTGAGATCATGTTTAGAATTTAATCCAAGAGTAAAGGTTCTGATTTCTACTTTTATATGGAATTCTTGTCATGGGTGTAAACGATAGAGGTGTACAAAATCCGGTTTGGGCCCACAACATGTCCGGTTTTAAAACCGGCCCGTTTTTTTTCTTTCAAAAGAATTCAAATTTAGGCTCACATCCGTCTATGCTAGCCGCTAGGTTTGATTTGAGCTTTTAACAAGTTGATACCAAGTAGTTCACATATAGCTCGGCTCGTTTAGGTAGATGGTCTCACAAGCTCTTTGTTTAGTAATATGACAGGCAGGCACATGGAAACATATATTATTCTTATGTTGAAAAACAACTTTTGACTTTTTGGTAACTTTTATGAGTTTGACAAAGTCGTTTCCTGGAGGCGAAGTAATCATGGGGATGCGCTATTTAGTTAAGTATGCAACTTTGGTGCAATAATTGGAGATGAAAACGACAACAAACAAAACAAAAGTGAAAGAGGTGGTGGAGTACCAAGGTGGTACTTCATTAGTACGATGACCGCATACATACGCGGCTTATGTTACCGGGAATCCTGGACTAAAGCATGGTTTCCTTATAAAACAATTATTTTAAAAACCTACCTAATCACTTATTTAACGATATCTGATTAATACTTATTAATAACGACTTGTAATTTTGATTTACACTTTTGTTCAAAAGAATCAGTTGTATAATCATCATAAATCTTGATTTTCATTCGATTTCGTTCACATGATGAAACATAGATTTCTTTGAGGTGATTGATTCACTCATCATCCCGTTCATTCATCTCGTACTCATACTTGTTTGCTAGGCAATCATCTCATGCTAAACACTTCTTTTTCTTTTAATACTTATAATAAATTGGTTGTGAGATGGTTGGGAAGGGAAATATGGAATTGAAATATGGTGATGCGACGGTGATGTGGATAAGAGAGTTGGAGGAGTTATTGGGTGCTACATTACCAAAATTGTGACGAGATGGATGGGAAGAAAAGTATGGATACCTTATGCACAAAATCAAGTGAAAATCAGATGTAAATCTATAATTATTGTGTGAGATTACTATTTGCAACAAAAATGAAAGTGCTTACAAATATAATCGTATATGTCATAATTATAACTTATATTAAACATCACAACACTACAACCACTACACTGGATTCTTTTTCTTTTTGAAGTTTCAATTTAACTCTTTAAACTATAAATAATATACAACCAATAGTTTATTTTCCTCTTATAACTTTTGTTCATTAGTTAAAAAAAACTAAATAAGCAAATTAATTTCTTTTGAAAACGACGCAACACCACGTAACCATCACCATTTTTTCGTTCGTTCATTTGGAATATGAATCACTACATCACGTCATGGATACCACGTCACCATATTTATTCAATTTGTTATATTTTATTTCTTTTCATTTTGTTTTACATATTTTTATTTTCAGCTTCATGCTAGTCTTTACTGTTTGGTTCTGTTGGAAATATTGGTGGGAACATACAAGTTGGTATGTTTCCTCCATCCCACATTGGTGGGGAGGTGAAAGTTGAGTGCTTATAAGGGATTACCCCTTATGGCCTTCAAAGTGTTAGATGGGTTGAGAAGTGGGTCAAGCCCACATGCGCGCGAGCCGAGTGAGCCGAGTCGCGAGCTCGCGAATGGGCGCACAGTACGCATCGTCGCTAGGAGCTTTTATTTTTAGCTAGGGTCCGGTTCAGGTGCGCTAGTGCTGTGGATCGAGATCGGATGAGATAAGATTGGGATAGAGATGACTTCGAAACTGTGGGGGTTATCTGTATTAATTCGAATTCGTGTGGGTTATCTATAGATAAATGAATTCGAAAACTAATTGATAATGGTTATCCCATTCCCCGTTTTTCTCATTCTCAGTTTTGAACCTATAAATAAAAGCCCCTGCTACCACTCCATATACAATTTCGCAGCCTGTCATATCTGTGCTTCTGTTTCTTCTCCAGCTTCTGCATTTTCTGGTTTCCATTGCTGTTGGAATACCAGATCATTCTGCATTAAATCCTGGGAGTTTACGCTGCAGCTCACAACAAATACGAGCGCGTAAAATCCTTTAAGGACAGGAATCATCCGTGCTGTTCAAGAATCACGTTTCTTAAATCGCCAGGTTGGTTTTAGTTTTTGCGTGTTATTTAAATTCGTCCGATAACGGGACAGTCTCCTTCTACCTTTCTTCAATCAGTTTGCTCACGTTGGAACAAACTGGTTTGGCCAATAACTCGGTAATCGTTAAAATAAATTAATATTATGTTTGATTAAATTGTTTTCAACAATCTTAAAGGATTTTAATTTGTGTTTAATCAACAGAACTAATGGACAGTGAACTACCAACAGCTAATCTAAGATTCATGAATCAAGAGTTTGTCAAGTTGGACAAATTCGATGGCCAGAACTATACCCGTTGGGCGGACAAGGTTAAGTTCATTCTTGTTGTGCTGGAACTCTACTATATCCTTGATCCAAGCTTGCCCGCAATCCCTGATGACCCTCCTCTTGAGGCTGGAGAGGTCCCGAATCAAGATTTTGGCTAAGCAAAGACTTGTTCGTAAGGAAGCTGAAGATCTTTGCCTTGGCCACATCAAGATTCTCTTTCGGATCGTCTCTATGACTTATACGCGCCGGTAACAAGTGCTAGAGAATTGTGGAAAGCTTTGGAAGATAAGTAAAAGGCTCATAAGAAAGTACTAACAAATACCTTATTTCCAAGTACTTAGACTTTCAAATGGTTGATGACAAGTCAATCTGGAGCAAGTGCATGAACTCCAAGTTCTTGTTAACAAATTGACCGCGCTTTCTATTTCGCTTCCAGAAATATTTTCAAGTAGGGGTCATTATTGCAAAACTTCTTATTACTTGGAAAGATTTCTCAAAGAGAATGATGCACAAGTCTGAGGACTACTATTTGGATGAACTGTTGAAGCACCTTCGAATTGAGGAGGAAACGCGCAACAGGGACAAAAGAGGTAAAGTCGGATCGAGTGTGAATCATATTGTTGGAGGATCTGGGCAAAAGGGAAAAAGGGCATCAAAGAATAGAAAGTTTACATGCACCAAAGAAAAAGGAATTCAAAAAGTCACATCAAACGATCAACCATCAACCAAAGAGATCGGGTAAATGTCATGTTTGTGGAGAAACCGGGCATTATGCACGAGAGTGCTCTCAAAGGAAATCTGGATCCACGGTTGGTTCTACAAGTGCTGTTGATATTGAGAAAGTCACCAATCTAGTGGCTAATGTGGGTCTTGGAGATGTTAACATGCTTTCTCAATATACACGAGTTGTGGCATGTAGAGGATGGTTTTTGGATTCTGGAGCCACTGTTCATGTTTGTGGGAATCGTGGCTCGTTTCTTACTTATGGTCCGGTTCCTCAAGGAACAGTGGTGGTATGTGCTGATGGACCTCGTGTGGAAGTTCGTAGTAAAGGCAAATGCGACTAAACTTTAAAGATGGTCAAACGGTTACCCTTCAGGACGTGTTGCATGTTCCTGGTATCACCAAGGGTCTTGTTTCTGCTGATAAGTTTGATCGAAATGGGTACGAGCTGGTTCTCAAGAATCTCTGTCTGAAGTTTTCTCTAAATGACATCTATGTGGGTCAAGCAAAGAACAGAGGTGGAATGTATCGCCTTGACCTAGCTGAAGATGGAATTGATGAAGAAGAAGACTCGGATGAAGGTGGCGTATCAGTGATTGATAGGTTTGGGAATGAAAGTGATAGTGATAGTGGTAGTGATAGTTTTTATCAATGTAATGCAATTGGTTTTGATTTGAATGAAATTATGTCTTCTGATTATATCGCTTGTTCAATTTATTAATGGCATAAACGTTTAGCT
The DNA here is from genome assembly GCA_947069175.1 of Scalesia atractyloides. Taxonomy (NCBI): domain Eukaryota; kingdom Viridiplantae; phylum Streptophyta; class Magnoliopsida; order Asterales; family Asteraceae; genus Scalesia; species Scalesia atractyloides. Next base: position 19,262,934 of record CAMTDV010000014.1, on the reverse strand, counting down.
CATACAAATATTAAAAACATTGAGAAAATGCAAACTAAAGGTTTATTAAAATTAAAAGATAAAGAATTTAAAAAATGCAAAACTTGTGTGAAATCAAAATTCACAAAAAAAACCTTTTCCAAGTGTCCATAAACGTAATACATCACTACTAGAACTAATTCATTCAGATATTTGTGAACTGAATGGAGTCCTTACTCGTGGGGGTAAGAGATACTTTATCACTTTCTGCGATGACTTCAGCCGATACTTATATGTTTATTTATTGCATTCAAAAGACGAAGCTTTTGAGGCATTTAAAATATATAAGGCTGAGGTTGAAAAACAAAAGGAGAAACGCATTAAAATTCTTCGCTCGGACAGAGGCGGAGAATACTTTAACCGAAGATTTGATGCATTCTGCGAAAAGGAAGGCATCATACATGAGAGAACGCACCATATACTCCCCAACAAAATGGTTTGGCTGAGAGAAAGAACCGAACCTTGGTAGAGATGGCTAACTGTATGTTAAATCAATCGGTCTACCTCGTAATATGTGGGGGAAGCCGTGTTAACCGCATGTTATGTTCACAATAGAATCACTAGTCGTGTGATACCTACGAGTCCATATGAGTTGTGGAAAGGAAGAAAACCAAACCTAGAGTATTTGAGGGTTTGGGGTTGTCTTGCCTATTATCGCGTACCTGATCCAAAGAACTCAAACTGGGAGAACGAGCTTACAAGAGTGTATTCATTGGATATGCTCCGCATAGTAAGTCTTACCGGTTGTTGGATGACGAATCAGGTACAGTTGTAGAATCCAGAGATGTGGAATTCTTTGAGAACAAGTTTTCTAGAGATGATGAAAACTCAAATTACACCACATCCTCTAGTACTTCTGGGAAAAGAGTCGAACCTTCACCAATGGTTGAAGAACCGAGAAAAAGTACTAGAGTTAGAAAAGAGAAAAGTTATGGAGATGATTTCTTTTCTTACCTGGTTGAGGGAACTCAAAAGAAAGTGACGAGAGAGGTCATTGTTGCTGTAAATTTGGATGATGATCCTAAAACTTTCAGCGAAGCATGTCATCAAGAGATGCTCCTTTGTGGAAGGAAGCAGTCAATGATTAAATGGATTCCATTATGGGAAATGGAACTTGGGAGTTAGCTGATCTACCCAAGGGAAAGAAACCTAAATGGATTTTCAAAAAGAAGTATCATTCAGATGGATCCATCTCTGCTATAAAGCGAGATTAGTTGCTAAAGGTATAGGCAGAGAGAAGGGATCGACTATTTTGATACCTATGCACCTGTGTTAGAATTAGTTCTATTAGAACTCTTATAGCGGTGTCTGCTTTAAAAGGGTTCGTACATTCATCAAATGGATGTAAAGACTGCATTTCTAAATGGGTATCTAAATGAGGAGATTTATTTGGAGCAACCAGAAGGGTTTGTGATGCCTGGACAAGAGAACAAAGTGTGTAGACTTATTGAATCTCTTTATGGTTTGAAGCAAGCTCCTAAACATGGCATGAGAGGTTTGACACCACTGTGGGGCTGCTTTCGGGTTTCGACACAATAGTGCTGATAGGTGTATCTATACTAAATGCGAACCCGTTACACAGTCGTGAATTGTCTCTATGTTGATGATATGTTGATCATTGGCACTCACCTTGAAGGTATTTCTGAAACTAAGAAATATCTGTCCTCGAACTTTAAGATGAAAGATCTAGGAGAAGTTGATACCATTCTTGGGATTAAGGTGAAAAGAACTGAAAGTCAGATTTCTCTAAGTCAATCTCATTACATAGAGAAAATTCTGACTAAGTTTCAACACTTGAACATTAAAGAGTTTAATACCCCATTTGATCCAAGTGTGAAACTTAATGTGAACTCAGGGAGAGCAGTGGCTCAACTGGAGTATGCGAGTGTTATTGGAAGTATGATGTATGCAACACATTGCACTCGTCCTGATACTGCTTTTGCTGTAAGCAAACTGAGTCAGTATACTGTCAATCCAGGGACAGAACACTGGAAAGCAGTGGGTAGAGTACTTGGATACTTGAAAAGGACCAATAACTTAGAACTGACATACACGTCTAATTCCAGAATACTCGAAGGTTATTCTGATGCGAGCTGGATTGATCACATCAGTGATTCAAAATCTACAAGTGGGTGGATTTACACTCTAGCAGTAGGAGCAATTTCTTGGGCGAGCAAGAAACAGACGTGTATTGCCCACTCAACTATGGAAGCTGAGTTCATAGCACTAGCTGCGGCTGGTAAGGAAGCAGAGTGGATTAGGGATCTACTTACGGACATCCGTTTGTGGGATGTTCCAATGCCGTCTATTCCCATGTATTGTGATAGTGAGGTCCACACTATCTAAAGTATACAACGCAGTGTATAATGGGAGGTCAAGACACATAGGTCTACGACACAATTATGTGAGACAACTTCTTGAAAGTGGTACCATCAAGGTTGTCTATGTCAAGACGAGTAGGAACTTGGCTGATCCGTTTACTAAACCTCTGACGAGAGATTTGGTTGTGAATACCGCGAGAGACATGGGTCTAAAACCACAATAGAATCGTTAGTGATGGAAACCCAACTTGAACTTAGTGCTCCTATTTTTCAAGTTTAATGGGTAAAAACGAAGTCACTTAACGGTAGAAGGTACTATCAATTTTGATAGATCCATGTGAGGTATGATAGTATGTCGTTGCCGAGAACAAGGGTGAGCTAATGCTCTTAACAAAGTTTTGGAGGCCTCCAAACAACGTGGATGATGTAGAACTTTGCCTATATGATCTAGGGGTGGTGCCGCCTCGATTGAAGATAAGTGGTTTGTCTTCTAAAGGATCATGAAAAGGATTTATAGCGCACTGCCATATTCGCACTCAGTGAAAACGCAAAGTCGGCCGGTGATGTGTGGGGGTAAACCGAAGGGGGCTATTAGGTTAATGGTTTAATTCCATAGGACACTATCGAATATGTCTCTTCTTGTTCATCAACATAAACTGGGTTTAATCTTCGTGACACCTAGTGACATCATCTGTCTAAGTGAAAGGAAACATTCCAACTTGGTGAGGGATTGTTGGAAATATTGGTGGGAACATACAAGTTGGTATGTTTCCTCCATCCCACATTGGTGGAGGAGGTGAAAGTTGAGTGCCTTATAAGGGATTACCCCTTATGGGCCTTTAAAGTGTTAGATGGGTTGAGAAATGGGTCAAGCCCACGCGCGCGCCGAGCCGAATTGAGCCGCGAGCTCGCGAATGGGCGCGTATGAGGCGCGAATGGGTGCGTTTGAGGCGCACTTTGCACGTACGCATCGTCGCTAGGAGCTGAGGAGCTTTTATTTTTAGCTAGGGTCCGGTTCAGGTGCGATAGTGCTGTGGATCGAGATCGGATGAGATAAGATTGGGATAGAGATGAGTTCGAAACTGTGGGGGTTATCTGTATTAATTCGAATTCGTGTGGGTTATCTATAGATAACTACGAAACTAATTGATAATGGTTATCCCATTCCCCGTTTTTCTCATTCTCAGTTATAATCTGAACCTATAAATAAAAGCCTCCTGCTACCCATTCCATATACAATTTCGCAGCCTGTCATCTCTATGCTTCTGTTTCTTCTCCAGCTTCTGCGTTTTCTGGTTTCCATTGCTGTTGGAATACCATACCAGTTCTGCATTAAATCCTGGGAGTTTACGCTGCAGCTCACAGCAATACGAGCGCGTAAAATCCTTTAAGGACATGAATCATCCTTGCAGTTCAAGAATCACGTTTCTTAAATCGCCAGGTTGGTTTTAGTTTTTGCGTGTTATTTAAATTCGTCCGATAACGGGACAGTCTCCTTCTACCTTTCTTCAATCAGTTTGCTCACGTTGGAACAAACTGGTTTGGCCAATAACTCGGTAATCATTAAAATATATTAATATTCTGTTTGATTAAATTGTCTCAACAGGTTCGTACGAAGATTAAAATAAAATATACTCCGATTTAAAACAAAAAGAGTTAAACGTTATTTTAGTCTCCGTGGTTTGGGCAATTTTGCCAGTTTAGTTCAAAGGTTTCATTTTTCGCATGTGGGTCAAAAAGGTTTCACCATTGCCATTTTAGTCCACTGGGTTAACTTCATCCATTTTTTCTGTTAACGAGAAGGGCAATTCGGTCATTTTATATGTGATTCTATTAACTTGAAGGGTAATTCTGCCATATGAAATGATCGAATTGCTCTTTTCGTTAACAGAAATAATGGATGAAGTTAACCCAGTTGACTAAAATAGCAACTGTGAAACCTTTTAGGACCCACATACGAAAAATGAAATCTTTAGACTACACTGACGAAACGACCCAAAACACAAGGACTAAAATGACATTTAACTAAGCAAAAAATGTTATTTCTGAAACATGTTTATAGAAAGTAAAATACATCCATAAGCAAGTTATTTTTTTTTTATTTTTGAATAGTGTGATACAAGTCGCACGTGTGGGGTGATGAACAAGTCCACGTGATTGGCACATGCATGGTAACGGTTGACACCCAGAGAATATGTACAAGGAGGGGAGTTATTGGGTGGTACACTAAGTAGTACGTGATACGGCTTCACAGCTGGAAAGTCTAGTACCATACAACTTCTTTCCACATAAAAGGTTTCCATAACTTCTCCTTTTTTCTTTCATAAAGTGTTAGTTTGATAGAGAGAAAAAAAAAGTGATTGTTTACATTTTAGAAAATATTAATTTTAATAAAATTACATAGTTTTCTTGGTTGATTATAAACTTCGGTAAATAAAAATAAAATTTGGTTTTGTCTTTTTCTTTTCTTAAGTTAACTCTATAAACAAAATATATATATATATATATGAAGAACTCTATTAAAAGAACTTAGAAAATTATAAACATATCCATCAACGTTCCTTGTACTTGGCTTATGGTATACCTGTATGATTTTAGTTTTACTTTTAGTTTTGGTTGTTATTTTTCTGACTATCATGGAATTGTTAAATTTTAACTCTGTAAGGTTTAGTTAATATATATATATCATCACAGTAAGGGTTTTCAGCGAATCGAATCTTATTCAAAAAATGAACTTTTGATGCTAGATTTGAGTTCAGCATTCGAATTTGAAACTAGTTTCGAATTCGATTACTAAATTCGGATCTATCTTCAAAATTTTGATTACTTAATTCGATAAAGTCCAACTAACCAAAATCAAAATTATGAAATCCAAAATACAAATTTAGACTAGCCAGTTTAAAATAAAGTGGCAATAGAATATTCAAAACATTCAAAGTGGGAACGTCCTATGAATTAACTAAAATGTTCAACTTCCAAGCTAGACGGCTACAAGTCCGTAATCAAAACTCCACTCCAACGTGAACTGATTGGAACTCCAACTGCAAAAAGTATATTCAGCATCATTAGATTTTTTTTTTTGTTTTTTTTTTTATAGGCAATATTTCATATAACAAACAAAAACAACACCAAAAAATCCCTACCACTAGATTATAAGTCAATTTGTGGGATTAGACAAAAGTTACATTGTTAACTTTGTGGACTGTGGCTGTGGTAAAAAGTTCCATTGCTTTGCCTGCATTTATGCATGTAATATGAGTGAATAGGCTAATTGTGGTATTAAAAAAAGAACCCAAATAATCGTAAATACGTGGACTATGGTATAAATAAATAAATATTGAAATAAAGCAAAATTACTTCCTGGAGTCTTTCCTTCAATTAAAACCGGCTTTATTTCCAAAATATAAATGCCATACATAATTAAATAGCGTTCAAGCTCTCCGACGAGTCTCTTATGGACATAAATAGCGAAGCAAGAACAAATTGAAAGTGTAGATAAAGTAGTTTAGATACCGGGCGATGTTCGGCCGGAGTTACAGAACTCGGACATGCTTCCGACTCGGTCCCGGTGGCACCAGGTTTTGCTCCGGTGGTCGGAATATCACCGGAGTGGTCTGAACATCGCCGAAAAAACAAATTTAATAAAACAAGGTCTAAATGTGTCAGCGTAGGTAAATCAGAGGGTGTACAACTGAAGTTTACTATATAAATATGGGTAAGATTACGAAAAAATACCCTTTTAGTAAGGTTACAGTTTTACCCTATGTGGGTACATTGATGCAATTGGCAAGATGCGAGGGAGGGGAGGGGGCGAAGGTAATACAACAATGTTTTTGAAAATATGGGGTAAAGACGTCAACGGCCCCTAAACACAAGGGGTAAAATACAATTTACTCTATCCAAAATGATGTTCTAAAATGTCGATAATTATAGTTATAGTTTATATAAATCTAACACCTTCTACCCAAAAGTTGTAGCACATTCACAACATCAAAATGATAACATGATGTAAAATTTCTATTCTTCTTTTAAAAGAATCGAATTATTCAAAAGTTGAACTCGAATTAAATTCAAAATTTTGAAACTCGTTTCGAATTCGATTCAAATTTCGATTACTAAATTCAAATCTATCTTCAAAATTAAATTAAAATGAGGGATAATTTTGATTGCTTAATTCGATTCTAAATTCGATAAAGTCCAACTAACCAAAATCAAAATTATGAAACCCTAAATACAAATTTGGACTAGCAAATTTAAAATAAAGTGGCAATAGAATATTCAAAACATTCAAAATGGGAACATCCAAAATATTATGAATTAACTAAAATCAATGTTAAACTTCCTAGCTAGACCGCTACAATTCCGTAATCAAAATTCCATTCCAAGGTGAATTGATTGGAACTCCAACTGCAAAAAGTATATTGAATTAAATGCTATACATAATTACATATATAACAAATAAGATACAAAGATCTTGAAGATAAACTTACATCACATCTCTAAACATCTACAATGGTTGATTCATTTATTGATGGTATATGCCTACACCATGCACACAGAAACTGAAGAAATTGTAATGATGATGATCGCAATCACAATTTCTTCTGTTTCAATGTCTGTGGTATAAGTAGAGAGAGGTATATACTTTGTAACCAACTTCGATTTATATTCTAAAATAAGTTAGCACTATTCATCGGTACCATTGTTGATCTCTAGTGTTCATGACCATTGTTGATCTCTAATGTTAAAATTAAAAAGTAGAGATCACAACCAAAGACACCATATTCTTGCACACAACAGTACGACACATTTTAGTTAATCAAGTAAACGAATTATATAAGTGATACAATAGAAAATAAAGAACTAGACTCCTATTTAACTTGCACAACAAGTTGATGTCTCCTAAAACAAAAAATCAAATTTCAAAGACATCCCTTGAGATTTTTCATACCACCCTTATACTTTTCACATTAACCGTTTTGGTCCTTCATATTGGTACTACGCACCAAATTTCGCATCCACTAGTTAATCGTTGTCGCTGGCATAGTTGCCACTGCCACCCCATCGTCGCCGTCAACACCGCCGCCTCCAGTATCACACCAAATTACGCATCCACTAGTGGTTACTTGTTGTTGTTGGCACAGTCGCACCGCCACTCCATCGTTGTCGTCAACATCGTCGCCCCACCACCAACACCACCTAGGACTAGGAGTCACCACCACCATGTCCCCCCCCCCCCCCCCCCCCCGTCGTCACTAGCCACCATAAAAAAGTCTAGCGTGTGAACTTATTTTTGTACATTTTAAACTATTCATTTCAACCCGACTCTGTTTTGGCCGGTTTTGACTCGAATCAAATTGTATTTTAATAAAACGACCCTTGATCCAAACCCATGTTGAGCGGTAACCCCAACGGCATAGTTTTTCAAGCTAATTTTAAATCATCTGAAAATTTCTGTGAGTCAAACGTGCTTAGTGACTCTACAATTTCAAATTTCATAATTCAAATCCACAAATTACACAACCTTTATTGTTAACATCAACATTTTACATGACTTTGCCTAAAAAAACAAGATATTGATATTTTAAAGATCAAACGATATCATAATTCAATTAAAAAAAAACGATATCATAATTGTAGAGTGAGAATCATAAACACGATTAAAAGATCAAAAGTGAGTTAAATGAGTAGAATCAGTGGACAAGTTTAAACGAGTTAAATGAGTAGAATCAGTGGACAAGTTTAAACGCTTCAAGTGCTATTATTAAGTTTTAACATCAAACAAAAAACATGGTCAAAAACAAAAAACATGGTCAAAGAAGTTTTTTCTAACTATCAAAATTAATGTCCTCCAATCAAAATGATTTTGAATTCAACTTGTGGCCTCCATGATATTCTCTAATCTCTACAAAAGTCCAATATGTATTCTTAGTTTTATCTATGTGTATGTATGTAAAAGAGAATATACAAAAACATTTTGCTATGATAAAATAAAGTTGTAGTTTAACAAATGACATATTTTAATATGACAATTTTGTACCTAAAGCTTTAAAAATAGGTTATCATAGACTATCATTCAATGGATCTCAGAGCATCTACGTCAATGGACTCTTTGACGGATGGTTGTGACGCTGGAAATCCCATGGACTTCTCTCTCCATCTCTCCCTCTCTCATTCTCATCTACTGTCTATAGCGCGAGACAAAGCCCACACACTCTCTCTCTTGCAAATTCACAGACTCCACTGCACGAGGGTCATACACACTGGCACACCCCAACCGATGGCAGAAACATCGGGGCGCGGCACAAGGCGAATCAGATTGCTCGAGAGAATCCATAACAACTATTTACGCGACAATATTTAAGCATTCGTTATCCCATACTAACAAAGTTATAATAGATAAACAATAATTACAAATATCCAAACATCTCTCAAACAAACGTAATTCGATCTTCCCTAGATTCTATTACAAGCGTTTCTAAAGATAAAACCTACGTCCAATTTGCAGCAAGTAGAACTCAATAACATGAAACATACGTTAAAATAATTGTCAATACAAAAATGTATTGGCGAGAATACAGGTTTTGATATAATAGCATAATAGATAAAACGGTGTCGCGAATTTCCACATACATAAACATGATACACATAACATATAAGCGCATAAGACAAATTTCACATGTTAAGCTCTCGACAAGGCTGCGATGCGCAATGTGGACTTCTAACTAGACCCCGTCAGGTGTTAGCCAAACTATAGTACCATACTAGCTAGGGTGGAGTCAACGAAAATGTGTCCTAGTTTACATGTTCCTAGCATCACGTATAAATATGTAACACATATATTCGCGTGTGATAAATGAGTTTGGCGTGTTTCGTGTGTTATGATATAAATGTATGTTACACCCAAAAAGTGCATTAAAGCGAAAATGGGTCAAGTATACTCACGGTTGGTGCGATTTGAGAGAGGAGTCGGGATCTGAGTTGAGGAGAGCGCCGGATCAGCCTGTAAGCGAACAGAAGTGCATCAGTTCTTCTGAAATGCTGAAACGGTGAACGGGTGAAGGAGGAGTAGACAAGTTCGGGCGAACTTGTACCTTGGGGTACAAATTCGGGCGAACTTGACTACCTAGACTTACTGAAGGTACAAGTTCCGGCGAACTTATCATGTTTCCTGAGAAACTAGACAAGTTCGGGCGAACTTGTCCTGTTTGATGAAGGGTGATACAAGTTTGAGCGAACTTGTCCTGATTCCTTGGAATCAGTACAAGTTCAGGCGAACTTGTGTGATTTTGATGAGGAATTGATCAAGTTCAGGCGACCTTGGTCACCAACTGGTGACAAGTTCGAGCGAACTTGATATATTCCGAGCGAACTTGACTGTTTTGGCATCCAATTCGTGCGTTTTTGCGTCGTTTGCTGAGGAAATCGAGTGTCCATCCCTTAACCTTAAGCCACTGAGTAAAACTTAGGCTGGAGAGGTCTTTTGGAGCGAGTTTAGCTATTTTACAGAAACTCGGGCTAATCCGGGCGAACTTGATGGTTCGTACGGGTTAGTCCAGCTTGTGTAAGGTGACGATTTCGTCCTTGTGCTTCCGGATCTGAGATCTTGCTTGACAACGCCTCGTTCCACTTCCAAGTGAACGAAACATACGTCTTTAGTCCGAATATTGTGTAAAAATCGATGTTTAAAAGGGTTTTACTCAGATCTATGCATAAATATGGGTGAAAAACATAAGTTTTGTAGAAAAAGATGAAGATTTTCGTAAACAGAAGAGATTTGATGAAAACGAAGGCAAATCCTTATGCAAAATCGTTGTAAATGTTGTTGTAGCTTGAAAACGAGTTGAATCTTACTTAGAAAAGAAAGGGTTTCAGTTTTGGGGAGCTCCGGGCGAACTTGCAGCAAGTTCAAATGAGAAGAGGAGCTGAGTATTTATAGGTGAGGTGAGAATAGAGAGGGCAGACATCAAGTTCGGGCGAACTTGTATCAAGTTCGGGCGAACTTATGATGCACAAGTTCGGCCGAACTTGACCTAATGGCCAAGTTTTGTTTGATTATTTCGCGTTGAATGTTCGTTTGGCGATTCGGTTCGTATTAGGTAGATATATTAAGTGTTTTAGCAAAGCGTTAAGCGCATTAATCGATTAAATTAAGTTAAGATTCGATAGATAAGCGGGGTAGCATGCGGCTTTGTTCCAAGTATTGCGAGAGTCGCGTTACAGTTTAAGCGAGCAGATAGCCTTGGAAATTTCACGCAAGGTTTATAGTATTTAGCGAGTGCGATATGAGTGTAAGTGTTGTGATGTGTGATGTGATGCGAAAATATGTGATATAGCGTAATAAGCTATTTAGGTTACATTATGGTCCGAATCTCTGATGCTAGGCGTAACGAGAGCGATGAGCTTGCGAGGAAGTGGGTTGTTACAGTCTCCCCTACTTTAGGAAATTTCGTTCCGAAATTTATTCGAAGGAAGACTGGAGAATTGATACGAATAGATATCGATAGATAGCGGTAAGGCGTTTAGCGTAAGCCGAGGATGAACAAGCGGTCGGTCGAGTACTGACGAGTGAAAGCGTCTCGAAGTGTATAGAGTCGATGAGCAAAAGCGAATTAGTTGACTCGCGGTTGATAACTCACAAGCTGGCGATCCAAAAATGTTTCTAAGTTTTTCGATAAATTTTAGTTAAACTTATTACAAAAAGGCTTTTGAAGGAAACTTGATTTATGAAAAATTTCCACAACGCGGCGTTAGGTCGAAACACGTTACACTCACGTCGTAAGAAGGATTTTACTTGTTCAAAGGTTTTAATAAAAATCACAGCATTTAGAAAAATTTCCATTTGTTTTCAAAACGTAAGGTAAAATAAAATTTAACGGTATCAAAAAGTGTAGTTAGCGTCGAACCCCACATGGCATCCCTCCACGAAAGTTTATTAATATGGCTAAAACACTTATATATAGGAAGTACCAGCGGCTTATCCACCATGTTTTAGCCATATCGCCTCCGTCTCGTGGGCAATGTCAGGTGTGTTGACGCGATATGGATAGGTTTCGGTATCCTTGGTCCAGGGGGTGTAGGGTTGGACCAAGAAATTTTGAGGCTTGAATAACGTCGAACCCCACATGGCATCCTTTCACGGAAGTTTGATAATATGGGTAAAACACTTATATATAGGAAGTACCAGCGGCGTATCCAGCATGTTTTAGCCATACCGTCTCCGTTCCGTGGAGTGATGTCATGCATGCCGACATGACATGAATAAATTGACGATTGGAATAGCGAAGCGGTAAGAATGAGAGATGCGATAAGCGTTAAAGCGTCACGAAGCGAAGACGATACGCGAAGAGATAGCGTTCGAGCGTCGAAGTAAGGATTTGATAAGCAAAGCGATAGCGTTGAAATGTCGAAAAACGATAGGCGAAGCGATAGCGATAAGCGATAAGCGATGAGAGGTAGATCCCTGCGATAGTGCGATTGCGTTGTTGTAGATTCGCGGGGCATCTAGTGTTTGCGCAATCGAGAAAACGATGAGATATTACGCCCTTGCGGAGGAGTTTTGCGTGTGAAAATAATCATCATATATATAGAAGGTCTAATAACGTTCAACTACACATGGCACGTCTCCACGGAAGTTTGTTAGCATGGCAAAACACTTATATACAGGAAGTACTAGTGGCGTATCCACCATGCTTTAACCACACCTCCTCCGTCCCATGGATAGGTGTCACATTTTGTCGACATGGTTAAAACGCTTATGTATAGGAAGTACTGTCGGCGTATCCACCACGTTTTTACCACGCTTTTAACGTTAGGGTACCATTAGAACTCATTACGATCCCCGTGCAGACCCCAAAATAATCCCGTGTGCACCCGTGATTATTTTGGTGTTCGCATGTTCATCGTAACTTGTTTTAAAGGCGCGTAGTAGGGGTAAAAACGTATTATATCATGATATAGTATATAACATTAGTAATAATAATTAGTGTGTGCGCTTAGACTAAGTGCGAGGATTTGGATAGAAAGGCGTCGTCGTATATTGAAGCGACATCAAATAATAGATTATAAAGCATAAGTAATAGCGTCGAAATTCATACCATTTAGGACATCGTCCTTCGCCTGGTCGGTGTTGATGTCGACGTCTTCTTCTGCTGGAGCTGCGGCTGCTGGTGCCTCTAGTGCGGGAAGTGCCATCTCGGGTTGTCGTGGTCCTGTGTGGCAGTTGCTGGTGTAGTGGCCATAAAACTCGCAGTTAATGCAGTAGCGGCAGCTGGCTTCGGCCCGGTGGTTATAAGTACACATCTGACACTGGGGATGAGGTCCAGTGTAGGCACGCCTTGGAAGAGGTGCAACTGTATGAAGAGGTTCCGGGTTGATCGGCTCAATTGCGGAGTAGTTGAAACTCGAACTCTTTTTCTTGCAGCTAGGCTCGGCGGCAGCTTGCGGTGATGCGTCGTCGCCGTCGTCGTCAGACAGTTCAACAGTCACTTGGTTCAGCTTCTTGGTGGAATCCTTGGAGAAGAATCCAAGCAAGACTCGTTTGTCATTGATTTCTGCGGCCAACTGATAGGTTTCTTCGATGGTAGCTGGTTTTGCAGCTTCGACAAAATCGCCCACGCACTCTGGAAAGCACGTATGTACTTTTTGATTGCCTTTTCAGGAGTGTCGACTTGGCTAGGGCAAATAATGCTAAGCTGTTTGAACCTTGCTGTAAAGCCGGCGTTGTCGCCTTCGATTTGCTTGATTTTCCAGAATTCGTTCTCGAGCTTTTGGACTTCGTGGGGAGGGCAGTGGTTCTCTCTTCATAAGTTCCTTCAGTTCTTCCCACGATAGCGCGTAAGCTGCGTCGTTCCCACGCTTGATGCGCTTGGCTGTCGAAAAGTGGAGTGGAGGGATTGGAATACTCCGGTAGCGCATGTGGTATAAAAATGCTTAGGGCACCCACTCCGACGAAGGGTAACCTCGATGGCATCAAACCACTGAGACACACTTCCTTCACCTGTGAAGACCATCGGGTCACAGGCCTTGAATTGCTTGTAGGAGAAAGTGGACTTCGGTGCGTCGAACTTAGAATATTCCAATGTCTGAGAGTTGCTGAGCGCTTGAACTTGGGTGATGATTTGAGGAATGACCTTGGCCACGAGCGAAGCAATCCTCTTGTCGAAGTTCCTTCGAGATTGACGTCGAGAGTTGGAAGCATTAGAAGACATCTGAACAAAGAGATTTGGAATGAGATTCGATCATAATGATTTGTAATTGCGATGCGATTTAGCACGTTAAAAAATTGTTATAGTAAAAAGTATTTCTAAGATTCACTTAGGAGCCACATAGGAAAACACATATTTCCAAAATTCTCAAGTATTCACATAAGCACGTGTAATCATATACTATGTATGTATGTATATATATATAGATACGTATATATGTTGGCGGTATGACGCGAGGACGCGGTTAAGAGGGTTGTTAGGATTTAGTTATGTTGCGAGTATTAGCTCTTGTTTTGGATTGCGATGGTTGTGCGAGTTGTGCATAAACATAGCAAGATGAAAGCGATAAAGCGGTAAGCGAAAAGCGACAAATCGAAATCGTTAAAAATTTGAAATTTGATAAAATGTGCGCGAAGCACATGTAAATCGAATATGCGTAAAATTGACTATTGCGGCTTAAAATCAATAGAGCGTCCTGAGTTTTGAGACAGCGACTACCCAAAGTGATTCGATTATTCCGCCGAGTTTGGGGGGAGGGATTGGGATAATAGGTAAATGCTCTCACCGCCCCGCGGCTAACGACATCACCTTTCCGGTTACTACGCGTCCCAAAGCGTTGGAAACAATCGAGACTTTGGTGAGATTGAAAATCGTTGAGTGGGACGAGTTTTCAAGGTTCGGATTTCACCCCTAACTTAATAACTTCGAATCCCTGATTGTGGTTTTACCTCCCGGACCCATGAGGAGACTTCCACCGGATAGAATGAGAAGTTTCCGTTAAGATGTGGATATCACTCCTAACTTGACAGACAATCTCGTGCAGATGAGAATACGCGGAGTGAGTGATTCGTCGAGAGTTCGCGGTTTTCACACCTAATCCCGACAAATCGACTCGTTGGTGTGATACGAGCGTTCTTCATGTGGGTTGTGGCAGCTATAGGAAAAGCTTATGTAGTTTTAAAAGTTCAATTCAAAGGGTTTTGGTCAAGTTCGGGCGAACTTGGCATCAGTCTGATGTCAAGTTCGAGCGGACTTGCTCAATCCTAATTGAACTTCGTTTGATGTTGAGGGGTACTAACAAGTTCGGGCGGACTTGGTCAAGTTCGGGCGAACTTGATCAATTTCGAGCGAACTTGCCCCCAAGTTCGGGCGAACTTGTCTGTTTGTATCAATTTCGGCGTTTAATCGATGCGTAACGGTCTGATTTGGTGTCCTAACTATAGACTAGGTTGAACATGGCAATTCTACCTAATTCCCTACAGTTATGGCTCTGATACCAAACTGTCACACCCCAACCGACGGCAGAAAATCAGGGCGCGGCACTAGGCGAATCAGATTGCTCGAGAGAATCCATAACAACTATTTACGCGACAATATTTAAGCATTCGTTATCCCATACTAACAAACATATAATCCATAAACAATCATTACAAATATCCAAACATCTCTCAAACAAACATAATTCGATCTTCCGTAGATTCTATTACAAGTGTTTCTAAAGATAAATCCTACGTCCAATTTGCAGCAAGTAGAACTCAATAACCTGCAACATACGTTAAAATAATTGTCAATACAAAAATGTATTGGCGAGAATACAAGTTTTGATATAATAGCATAATAGATAAAACGGTGTCGCGAATTTCCACATACATAAACATGATACACATAACATATAAACTCACAAGACAAATTTCACATGTTAAGCTCTCGACAAGGCTGCGATGCACGATGTGGACTTCTAACTAGACCTTGTCGGGTGTTAGCCAAACTATAGTACCATACTAGCTAGGGTGGAGTCAACGAAAATGTGTCCTAGTTTACATGTTCCTAACATCACGTATAATATGTAACACAGATATTCGCGTGTGATAAATGAGTTTGGCGTGTTTCGTGTGTTATGATATAAACGTATGTTACACCCAAAAAGTGCATTAAAGCGAAAATAGGTCAAGTATACTCACGGTTGGTACGATTTGAGAGAGGAGTCAGGATCTGAGTTGAGGAGAGCGTCGTATCAGCCTGTAAGCGAACAGAAGTGCATCAGTTCTTCCGAAATGCTGAAACGGTGAACGGGTGAAGGAGCAGTAGACAAGTTCGGGCGAACTTGACTGCCTAGACTTACTGAAGGTACAAGTTCGGGCAAACTTATCATGTTTCCTGAGAAACTAGACAAGTTCGAGCGAACTTGTCCTGTTTGATGAAGGGTGATACAAGTTCGGCCGAACTTGTGTGATTTTGATGACGAATTGATCAAGTTCGGGCGAACTTGGTCACCAAAATGTGACAAGTTCGAGCGAACTTGATATATTCCGAGCGAACTTGACTGTTTTTGGGAAACCAAATTTGTGCGTTTTTTTCGTCGTTTGCTGAGGAAATCGAGTGGGCCCCCCCTTAACCTTAAGGGCCCCTGGTAAAAATTAGGTGGAGAGGTCTTTTGGAGCGAGTTTTGCTATTTTAAGAAACTCGGGCTAATCCGGGCGAACTTGATGGTTTTTGTAGGGGTTTGTCCAGCTTGTGTAAGGTGCGATTTTTGTCCTTGTGCTTCCGGGTCTGAGATCTTGCTTTAAAAACGCCTCGTTTTCCCCTTCCAAGTGAACGAAAAATTTCGTCTTTTGTCCCAATATTGTGTAAAAAACGATGTTTTAAAAAAGGGGGTTTTCTCAGATCATGATAAAAAATGGGTGAAAAACAAAGTTTTGTAGAAAAAAAAGATTTTTCGAAACAGAAGAGATTTGATGAAAACGAAGGCCAAAAACCTTATGCAAAAACGTTGTAAATGTTTTTTGTAGCTTGAAAACGGTTTTAATCTTACTTAGAAAAGAAAGGGTTTCAAATTTTGGGGAGCTTCCCGGGGGAAAATTTCAGCAAGTTCAAATGAGAAGAGGGGCTGAGTATTTATAGGTGAGGTGAGAATAGAGAGGGCAGACATCAAGTTCGGGCGAACTTGTATCAAGTTCGGGCGAACTTATGATGCACAAGTTCGGCCGAAACTTGACCTAATGGCCAAGTTTTGTTTGATTATTTCGCGTTGAATGTTCGTTTGGCGATTCGGTTCGTATTAGGTAGATATATTAAGTGTTTTAGCAAAGCGTTAAGCGCATTAATCGATTAAATTAAGTTAAGATTCGATAGATAAGCGGGGTAGCATGCGGCTTTGTTCCAAGTATTGCGAGAGTCGCGTTACAGTTTAAGCGAGCAGATAGCCTTGGAAATTTCACGCAAGGTTTATAGTATTTAGCGAGTGCGATATGAGTGTAAGTGTTGTGATGTGTGATGTGATGCGAAAATATGTGATATAGCGTAATAAGCTATTTAGGTTACATTATGGTCCGAATCTCTGATGCTAGGCGTAACGAGAGCGATGAGCTTGCGAGGAAGTGGGTTGTTACAGTCTCCCCTACTTTAGGAAATTTCGTTCCGAAATTTATTCGAAGGAAGACTGGAGAATTGATACGAATAGATATCGATAGATAGCGGTAAGGCGTTTAGCGTAAGCCGAGGATGAACAAGCGGTCGGTCGAGTACTGACGAGTGAAAGCGTCTCGAAGTGTATAGAGTCGATGAGCAAAAGCGAATTAGTTGACTCGCGGTTGATAACTCACAAGCTGGCGATCCAAAAATGTTTCTAAGTTTTTCGATAAATTTTAGTTAAACTTATTACAAAAAGGCTTTTGAAGGAAACTTGATTTATGAAAAATTTCCACAACGCGGCGTTAGGTCGAAACACGTTACACTCACGTCGTAAGAAGGATTTTACTTGTTCAAAGGTTTTAATAAAAATCACAGCATTTAGAAAAATTTCCATTTGTTTTCAAAACGTAAGGTAAAATAAAATTTAACGGTATCAAAAAGTGTAGTTAGCGTCGAACCCCACATGGCATCCCTCCACGAAAGTTTATTAATATGGCTAAAACACTTATATATAGGAAGTACCAGCGGCTTATCCACCATGTTTTAGCCATATCGCCTCCGTCTCGTGGGCAATGTCAGGTGTGTTGACGCGATATGGATAGGTTTCGGTATCCTTGGTCCAGGGGGTGTAGGGTTGGACCAAGAAATTTTGAGGCTTGAATAACGTCGAACCCCACATGGCATCCTTTCACGGAAGTTTGATAATATGGGTAAAACACTTATATATAGGAAGTACCAGCGGCGTATCCAGCATGTTTTAGCCATACCGTCTCCGTTCCGTGGAGTGATGTCATGCATGCCGACATGACATGAATAAATTGACGATTGGAATAGCGAAGCGGTAAGAATGAGAGATGCGATAAGCGTTAAAGCGTCACGAAGCGAAGACGATACGCGAAGAGATAGCGTTCGAGCGTCGAAGTAAGGATTTGATAAGCAAAGCGATAGCGTTGAAATGTCGAAAAACGATAGGCGAAGCGATAGCGATAAGCGATAAGCGATGAGAGGTAGATCCCTGCGATAGTGCGATTGCGTTGTTGTAGATTCGCGGGGCATCTAGTGTTTGCGCAATCGAGAAAACGATGAGATATTACGCCCTTGCGGAGGAGTTTTGCGTGTGAAAATAATCATCATATATATAGAAGGTCTAATAACGTTCAACTACACATGGCACGTCTCCACGGAAGTTTGTTAGCATGGCAAAACACTTATATACAGGAAGTACTAGTGGCGTATCCACCATGCTTTAACCACACCTCCTCCGTCCCATGGATAGGTGTCACATTTTGTCGACATGGTTAAAACGCTTATGTATAGGAAGTACTGTCGGCGTATCCACCACGTTTTTACCACGCTTTTAACGTTAGGGTACCATTAGAACTCATTACGATCCCCGTGCAGACCCCAAAATAATCCCGTGTGCACCCGTGATTATTTTGGTGTTCGCATGTTCATCGTAACTTGTTTTAAAGGCGCGTAGTAGGGGTAAAAACGTATTATATCATGATATAGTATATAACATTAGTAATAATAATTAGTGTGTGCGCTTAGACTAAGTGCGAGGATTTGGATAGAAAGGCGTCGTCGTATATTGAAGCGACATCAAATAATAGATTATAAAGCATAAGTAATAGCGTCGAAATTCATACCATTTAGGACATCGTCCTTCGCCTGGTCGGTGTTGATGTCGACGTCTTCTTCTGCTGGAGCTGCGGCTGCTGGTGCCTCTAGTGCGGGAAGTGCCATCTCGGGTTGTCGTGGTCCTGTGTGGCAGTTGCTGGTGTAGTGGCCATAAAACTCGCAGTTAATGCAGTAGCGGCAGCTGGCTTCGGCCCGGTGGTTATAAGTACACATCTGACACTGGGGATGAGGTCCAGTGTAGGCACGCCTTGGAAGAGGTGCAACTGTATGAAGAGGTTCCGGGTTGATCGGCTCAATTGCGGAGTAGTTGAAACTCGAACTCTTTTTCTTGCAGCTAGGCTCGGCGGCAGCTTGCGGTGATGCGTCGTCGCCGTCGTCGTCAGACAGTTCAACAGTCACTTGGTTCAGCTTCTTGGTGGAATCCTTGGAGAAGAATCCAAGCAAGACTCGTTTGTCATTGATTTCTGCGGCCAACTGATAGGTTTCTTCGATGGTAGCTGGTTTTGCAGCTTCGACAAAATCGCCCACGCACTCTGGAAAGCACGTATGTACTTTTTGATTGCCTTTTCAGGAGTGTCGACTTGGCTAGGGCAAATAATGCTAAGCTGTGTTTGAACCTTGCTGTAAAGCCGGCGTTGTCGCCTTCGATTTGCTTGATTTTCCAGAATTCGTTCTCGAGCTTTTGGACTTCGTGGGGAGGGCAGTGGTTCTCTCTTCATAAGTTCCTTCAGTTCTTCCCACGATAGCGCGTAAGCTGCGTCGTTCCCACGCTTGATGCGCTTGGCTGTCGAAAGTGGAGTGGAGGGATTGGAATACTCCGGTAGCGCATGTGGTATAAAAATGCTTAGGGCACCCACTCCGACGAAGGGTAACCTCGATGGCATCAAACCACTGAGACACACTTCCTTCACCTGTGAAGACCATCGGGTCACAGGCCTTGAATTGCTTGTAGGAGAAAGTGGACTTCGGTGCGTCGAACTTAGAATATTCCAATGTCTGAGAGTTGCTGAGCGCTTGAACTTGGGTGATGATTTGAGGAATGACCTTGGCCACGAGCGAAGCAATCCTCTTGTCGAAGTTCCTTCGAGATTGACGTCGAGAGTTGGAAGCATTAGAAGACATCTGAACAAAGAGATTTGGAATGAGATTCGATCATAATGATTTGTAATTGCGATGCGATTTAGCACGTTAAAAAATTGTTATAGTAAAAGTATTTCTAAGATTCACTTAGGAGCCACATAGGAAAACACATATTTCCAAAATTCTCAAGTATTCACATAAGCACGTGTAATCATATACTATGTATGTATGTATATATATATAGATACGTATATATGTTGGCGGTATGACGCGAGGACGCGGTTAAGAGGGTTGTTAGGATTTAGTTATGTTGCGAGTATTAGCTCTTGTTTTGGATTGCGATGGTTGTGCGAGTTGTGCATAAACATAGCAAGATGAAAGCGATAAAGCGGTAAGCGAAAAGCGACAAATCGAAATCGTTAAAAATTTGAAATTTGATAAAATGTGCGCGAAGCACATGTAAATCGAATATGCGTAAAATTGACTATTGCGGCTTAAAATCAATAGAGCGTCCTGAGTTTTGAGACAGCGACTACCCAAAGTGATTCGATTATTCCGCCGAGTTTGGGGGGAGGGATTGGGATAATAGGTAAATGCTCTCACCGCCCCGCGGCTAACGACATCACCTTTCCGGTTACTACGCGTCCCAAAGCGTTGGAAACAATCGAGACTTTGGTGAGATTGAAAATCGTTGAGTGGGACGAGTTTTCAAGGTTCGGATTTCACCCCTAACTTAATAACTTCGAATCCCTGATTGTGGTTTTACCTCCCGGACCCATGAGGAGACTTCCACCGGATAGAATGAGAAGTTTCCGTTAAGATGTGGATATCACTCCTAACTTGACAGACAATCTCGTGCAGATGAGAATACGCGGAGTGAGTGATTCGTCGAGAGTTCGCGGTTTTCACACCTAATCCCGACAAATCGACTCGTTGGTGTGATACGAGCGTTCTTCATGTGGGTTGTGGCAGCTATAGGAAAAGCTTATGTAGTTTTAAAAGTTCAATTCAAAGGGTTTTGGTCAAGTTCGGGCGAACTTGGCATCAGTCTGATGTCAAGTTCGAGCGGACTTGCTCAATCCTAATTGAACTTCGTTTGATGTTGAGGGGTACTAACAAGTTCGGGCGGACTTGGTCAAGTTCGGGCGAACTTGATCAATTTCGAGCGAACTTGCCCCCAAGTTCGGGCGAACTTGTCTGTTTGTATCAATTTCGGCGTTTAATCGATGCGTAACGGTCTGATTTGGTGTCCTAACTATAGACTAGGTTGAACATGGCAATTCTACCTAATTCCCTACAGTTATGGCTCTGATACCAAACTGTCACACCCCAACCGACGGCAGAAAATCAGGGCGCGGCACTAGGCGAATCAGATTGCTCGAGAGAATCCATAACAACTATTTACGCGACAATATTTAAGCATTCGTTATCCCATACTAACAAACATATAATCCATAAACAATCATTACAAATATCCAAACATCTCTCAAACAAACATAATTCGATCTTCCGTAGATTCTATTACAAGTGTTTCTAAAGATAAATCCTACGTCCAATTTGCAGCAAGTAGAACTCAATAACCTGCAACATACGTTAAAATAATTGTCAATACAAAAATGTATTGGCGAGAATACAAGTTTTGATATAATAGCATAATAGATAAAACGGTGTCGCGAATTTCCACATACATAAACATGATACACATAACATATAAATCACAAGACAAATTTCACATGTTAAGCTCTCGACAAGGCTGCGATGCACGATGTGGACTTCTAACTAGACCTTGTCGGGTGTTAGCCAAACTATAGTACCATACTAGCTAGGGTGGAGTCAACGAAAATGTGTCCTAGTTTACATGTTCCTAACATCACGTATAATATGTAACACAGATATTCGCGTGTGATAAATGAGTTTGGCGTGTTTCGTGTGTTATGATATAAACGTATGTTACACCCAAAAAGTGCATTAAAGCGAAAATAGGTCAAGTATACTCACGGTTGGTACGATTTGAGAGAGGAGTCAGGATCTGAGTTGAGGAGAGCGTCGTATCAGCCTGTAAGCGAACAGAAGTGCATCAGTTCTTCCGAAATGCTGAAACGGTGAACGGGTGAAGGAGCAGTAGACAAGTTCGGGCGAACTTGACTGCCTAGACTTACTGAAGGTACAAGTTCGGGCAAACTTATCATGTTTCCTGAGAAACTAGACAAGTTCGAGCGAACTTGTCCTGTTTGATGAAGGGTGATACAAGTTCGGCCGAACTTGTGTGATTTTGATGACGAATTGATCAAGTTCGGGCGAACTTGGTCACCAACTGGTGACAAGTTCGAGCGAACTTGATATATTCCGAGCGAAGTTGACTGTTTTGGAATCCAACTTATGCGTTTTTGCGTCTCCATTCTTCCAACCTTAAGCCACTGAGTAAAACTTACGCTGGAGAGGTCTTTTGGAGCGAGTTCAGCCATTTTACAGAAAGTCGGGTTAATCCGGGCGAACTTAATGGTTCGTATGGGTTAGTCCAGCTTGTGTAAAGTGACGATTTCGTCCTTGTGCTTCCGGATCTGAGATCTTGCTTGACAACGCCTCGTTCCATGTAACATCCGTCAAAAACCGGATTTACCAAGTCCGCTTTGTTTATTAACCGAACAATCAGTTAAAAATTTCGTTGCAAATTTAATGCTCAAATTAATTTTAAACGATACATAATTAATAAGTATAATAGAATTAAAAGTTATATTTGAAAATTTATTAAAATTAATAAATAAAAAATAAAACAATGCTGCCGGGTTTCGAACCCGGGTCAGCCGGGTTAAGCTCAAAGCCTTAACTCACATACATCAAACCACTCCGCCACTTGTGATGTTTGTTGAATTATTGAAACATTTAATACATATAATAATACTGGAAGTCGAATTCAGTCACTCAACGCGCCCAAATCCGCAGTCGCCGGAAAATACGCGATTTTCGACCGTTTTCATTTGACTCCGGAATCAAGCAAGTATAACGGATGTTAAAGCGCCGGTTATAACCGAAGACTCGATTCAATTTCATTCATGAGTCGTAAAGTTCATAACCGAAAACTTAATTTCACATTCACGTAAAGATACCTTCAGTCAGGAAAATCCCAATTCGTTATTCACTCGAATCAGCCCTCAATACACTCGTAAACCCCTCTACAAGTCCTTAATCGGCAAGAACAAACTCGTCGGAAACTTTCTGCAACTCGCCGGAAAACCGAACCCATTTCATCATTGTGTCTTACTCCAAAAACAGAACATCTAGAGCTCATACCGAAGCCACCCACACTCACCTAAAGCTTCCTGAAGACCCTCTGCCGCAAGATACACGTCGCCGGAATAACCTGCTGTCATCGGAATTTTCGCCGGCAAAACAGAGGATCTCTGTTCGGTATATGTTAGACCTAATCTCTCTCGTTTTTTTATTAATCTCATATGTAGCTAATCACAACTTACTATAGAAATTGATTAAACTGTCGAAACAGTCGGACTTTGGTTCTGGATTAAGCTTAACGAAGAAGATGAAGTTTTCAGTTATATATTTATATAATTTAAATCAAGTTATCTCTCGGGTTAGACACACAGTCCAGCGGTGGACTGTGTGCAAATAAACACGCATACGTCCCGAGTTCGATTCTTGTCACACGCACACTCGCCTTAATAAAAATGTTCTTTTTTTAAACCGAACCGGATTCACTCGCAAATAGATTTTAAGTTTAATGAAAACCGGAATAATAACCAAGATAGACACACAGTCCAGTGGTGGACTGTGTGTAAATCATACGTCGCGAGTTCGAGTCCAGGCTACCGCACCGGCTCTGGCAATTATCAAACTTTTATATAAGGACAGAAATGAATTTATCCAGTTTGTTTATAAGTATAATAAAAACCAGATTATTTACCAAGTTAGACACACAGTCCAGCGGTGGACTGTGTGTCAAACTAAACCACAGGTCCCGGGTTCGAGACCTGTGGTGAGCACCGAGTCATGCAATTAAATCGTTTTTAAATAAATGATTTTCGGATTAATCTAATTAGTATATAAATATAATTAAAAACAGAAATATTTCGGGTTAGACACGTAGCTCAGTTGGTAGAGCTGCGTGCACGCGTACGGGAGGTCACCGGTTCGAGTCTCACCCAGCGCATGTCATATACACGACCGAACCGGTCAACAAGTCAACGGTCAACAAGTCAACGGTCAAAAAGTCAACATTTTTTTATTATTTTTATTTATTTATTTTATTTAAAAATCAATTAAAAATACTTAAAAATAACATTTTTAAAGTTAGAAAATAGCCTTAAACTCACAAAAATATATCCAATAATTCTACTAAAATTGATTAATAAAATCCGCTTATTTACCGAACCATTATGTTATTATCTAGGTTAGTTTCACTCGTGGTTAAATCCAACTTCGTGCGCACTCAACATCATCAACCGAACGCACCCAATGTGAGTGAATCTTACAACTCCCCTTTTTAATTACACGTTTTGGGGTGTGTTATGTGTCACTAAAATTAACTCGTTTATTTAAACTTGTGCCATACCATATTGTGATCTAAACTTAGAATGTATATATTGTTTGTAGTTATGTATTTCATATTGTCAAGTTGTATACAAATCATTCATTAGGCCCATCAGTTCGTAGAACAACGCGTGCCTCAAAACTCATTCATTAGGCCCATCAGTTCCTCGTGGGAGACGAGTTGAGCAACGCGTGCCTCAAAACAATCTATTATTGTATGTGTGTGCATTATTTAATATTAAGTGATTTGTGAATAAGTTTACATCTATATTTACTCATATGTGGTTGTGCACTTTATTTTATAATCAATTCAATAAACTTGTTCAAATGTTTTTCATAGGATTCACTCGCCAACTTATTGTTGATCCAAAAACCATTTTTACACATGATACAGGTGAACAGGATGAAGCAAGGAAAACATAGGAAATGCCTTAGAAAAAAATAATGAAGTCTAGAATGATGTGTAGGACATGATGTAATTATGATTGTATGTTTTCCCTTTAAATTGTAATAATAAATATGAAACGTTATAATAAATGTCGTGAGCTTTGATGATAACCCAATCATGCCCCGATCACCTTTTCCGCTGCGGGTCGGGGTGTGACATTCCACTTCCAAGTGAACGAAACATACGTCATTTAGTCCGAATATTGTGTAAAAATCGATGTTTAAAAGGGTTTTACTCAAATCTATGCATAGATCAACAAAAGAGATTTTCGTAAACAGATTAAAATTTTCGTAAACAGAAGAGATTTGATGAAAACGAAGGCAAAGCCTTGTGCAAAATCGTTGTAAACGTTGTTGTAGCTTGAAAACGGGTTGAATCTTACTTGGAAAACAAATGGTTTCGGTTTTGGGGAACTCCGCGCGAACTTGCAGCAAGTTCAAATGAGAAGAGGAGCTGAGTATTTATAGGTGAGGTGAGAATAGAGAGGGCAGACATCAAGTTCGGGCGAACTTGCTGCAAGTTCGGGCGAACTTGTTTGTTTCTTGTGTTCTGAAGACAAGTCCGGGCGGACTTAGCTTAAAAGTTTGGTTCTTGTGGCATGGACAAGTTCGGGCGAACTTGCACTAGGACAAATTCTGATTTTTCTAAACTCAAAAAATATTAGTTTGGGCGGTTACATACATACACCGCCCAAAATCATATACACATAGCATAAAACAATTTTGCACGTTGGTTTTTTTTAGCTATTTTAACTTATGGCTCAAAAAATAGCTTTAGTTTGTTTTCATCGCTCTAGTTTGTTTTCATGAGTTATAATAAAAATTTAAACCCTTCCCCAAAACCCCCCAAATTATATTACCTGTAGTTACGGATTTAGTAAACATAACCCTCCCCCCAAACCCCGCCCTCACTTTTCACCATCCCGCGCGCTCATCTTCTTCCAAAACCACCATTAGTTTTCCTACAGAGATTAACTTAATCTTCATCCAAAGATTTCATCTCGGCCGTAGTTCAGACTTCATTGAAAACCATCGCCTTCAGTTCTTCTTCCAAAACCCCTTTGTAAGAAACCCTAGTTTTATCAATTATCTTCTTAAATTCTTTATTTTAGTACAAAATTGTGAATAAAATTCTTAAGTATGTTGGATATATGTTGGATTTTGCTAGATAAATATGATTCCATGTGTGGCCCTTATTTCAGATTCGATATATTTTGAGTGATTTATGCGCGTATCTCATGCGATATCGATATTTGACTCATGTTGTGAACAAAATGTATTTTGTGTATATGAGTTTTGAAATGGTTGGGTTGGACCCGGTAGGTGGTGGTGGTAGAGTATGTTCCTAGAATTTAACAAATGTAAAAGCATACGTCATAAATATCGAAAATTATTGAGGCAAAACAGACAAAAACAACTTCTTAACATTTGGTTCCTTGGAATATGCTCCATGAGCAGTTGTGGATGTCATTTCACTTTAAAATAACATATACTGCTTAAAAGTATTCATAATGAACTCATGAAATTCTAGTTATATGGAGAGATTATTATAATTCATTAAAAGCATTTTATATGGAGAGATTATTGTTATAATTTATTAAAAGCATAATATGTGTTGAGATAATCGATTTCACTATCGACATGCATGTTAATATAATTCGGATACAATAATTAACATAAACTTTAAAAAAATACCCGACTATATTTTAAGAAAGTTGATTAAACGTTTGTATAATCCGATCATAAAAATCAATCTGGTTATTAATGAAACTCGATTCCTTATCAAACAAAGGGTCTTAAACATGATCAAACAACCCATTTAGAACTTAACTAGAAGTTTACAATCAGGTTTCAAACTGGATTTAAAAACTCGTTTCCTTATATGAAACCGAGCTTGATATCAACTTTTTTTATGTGTTGATATATGGAAACCGATTTTTTGCCAGCTATCAGCCTATGTTAATTTTCTATGATTAACAAATGAGATAGGCATTAGGGTTATTTTAGCTTGGTCAGAAAAAGTAAACAAATACGAATGTGATTAATCAAAAGAAAAGAACTTCTTTCCTTTCTTCTTAATTGTTATCATGAGCGCACCTTGTGTTTTGATTTGGTTTTGAAATATTCCGTAATTAATCATCGAAAAGTACTAATCAACAATAACAATAATAGACGATTCATTAAAAAACGTTTACGCGAGCTTTCCTTGGCGCAGATTTGGCCCAACCACTTTTAAAATCTTCTAAGGTCTGAAGAGAGTTAAACATCACCACCCACCACCACCATTCACCACCCACCACCCATCACCCACCATTGTCCATCACCACCACCACCACCCAGCGTCTATCACCACCACCCACCGTGTACGTCCACCACCACCACTTACCACTGTTTGTACACCTCCACCAGTTTAATTTAGAAGTCTACATACGTTAAAAAACAAACAACATTTTTCTTGTAGACTGCATATGTTTGATCCACCTTTTCTTCTACGGATGTCTATAGATGTAGTCTGCATACTGCAGACATTTTACCTCTTAAAAAATAAACAATACGTTCTAACATAACAATAGTATAAAAAAAGTATTTAGATGTAACACCTAAAACTATGAAGGGATAATTATCCTTTAAACTTACAAAATATCATATTTTCTTTAATCATGTTTGTGGATCTCATATTTCCCCCTTTTTTATAAAGTTAAAAACTAAATCGAAAACGTAACATAACGCATCCAAATAAATCGGTAACGATTCTAATTTCTAATTATTTGAAGGGTCGAGTAAACCTGAAGAAACAGTTGATGATGAGATCCACATTGTCGTTATCCGCCATCTCATCCTTTTGCCTCTTTACACTCACCTTTTTTCTTTTTCATTTTATGCCCTTTTGGTAAAAAGAAAAGAGCTAAAAGGCATTTATTATACTTTTATAGTAAGTGCATTCGAATACATTCACTTATTTTCGTATTACTCTAATAACTATAATTTAAATAATCACTCCAAAATAACGAGATTATGAAACTTATAATTTTATGTAAGAAATAATATTGAACATTTGATACTTATAGATCAAAAGTAAATAAAGTTGTGAGTAGGAATGACAAACATGCGATGACTCGAGTTTAGCTTGGGTGGGTGGGTGGGTAGATTTTTTAGTGTATTTTACAGGCAAAAATCTCGATTACACCCCTTGAAAGTTTGATTAAAACACCCATTCACATACCTAGAAAATAATTTCTGAGTTCGCCACAAATGACAAAAGAGGCCATAGTTGAGAGACGCTCCAAGAGAAAAGCCGTATCATATATTTTATTTTAATTATAATATATAGAGTAAATTGCCAAAATCGTCCCTGAGGTTTGGACATTTTGGTCAATTTCATTCAAAACAATTTTTTTTACCATATTGCCCTTCACTTTTGTGATTTTTTGCCATTTTCATCCAAACGTCTAACTTTTTTTTTGTCAAAATCGTCCCTGAGATTTGGGATTTTTTGTCATTATCATCTAAATATTTGATAGAAAAAATTAAGCAAATTAGACTTTTGGATGAAAATGACAAAAAAACACAAAAGTGAAGGGCAATATGATAAAAAAAAGTTATTTTGGATGAAATTGACAAATATACCCAAACCTCAGGACCGATTTTGACAATTTACTCTAATATATAAAATAATCATGTAACTAATTACTCAATCTCTTTCTAGTATGTACATATTTTTATGTACGAGTTATAGTGTTTTATAATCGAAATAATTCAAACATAATAATTTGTTAAACAAACATGTGCATGTTATAATAAGTGTATAAATAGAAAAGAAAACAAGTTGATGGTTTCGTCGTTAAGCCAAAGTAGGAAGGCGCCCAGGCTGGCTTTTGCTTTTTTAAATCAGTCAAACCATCATATATCATGGATTCTGCATCAACCGTTATTTGCCATCACTTTCCAACGGTCAATATATCTTTCCGTCATCATTTATATTCTACATAAATTATATTTTTTTATGAACGGCTAACATAAATCAATTCTGAGCACTCTTGGGACACCCACTGGACCAAACGGAATACTCAAAGAGTAACCCGAGTCCACTACCAATTCCGAGAAAAACCCGGTAACCCACCCGCCCGTAGGCATGACAATGAAATTACCGGCAAAACCGTTTGACTCAAGAATCATACCGGGTTTCTTTGGGTCTCCTATTATTGTCTGCCAATGCCTCACTCTGCACCAAGTGAGAGTTGAACTTGCATTTCTCAAGAGAAATACAAATCTTCCATCACTTGATCTAGAGATAATTGGCTCTACATAAATTATATTAAATGCTTCTTGTAGTTTTATATAAATTAATAAGTTATATAAATAGGCATATATAAGTTGCTTTTGGTGTTACTGTGACATTTAATGAACTTCGATATCACCTGACGTGGTTACAAGATTTTAAAGTGTTCTTAACCAAAAAAATAGAAAGATGAGATTGAGAATTGCTCAAAGAGATAACAACCAAAGGTGTAAATGAATTGAGTGTAGGAGATAGGTCACGATTGCATTTAAATTATATCAAAATAATAAAGATACTTTTTTTATACATTTGGGAAATTGCAATACATGAATAGTGTACAAATCCAAATGAAAAATAAACATAAATACATTTTATGTAAATAAAGTGATTTAGACCATTGCCTTCGATAAGAACTTGAATCTTGTCTTCTTGTACGATTACCACTTTGTTTATAATGAGAACTTGAATCGTATCTTCTTGTGCATTTCTTCTTGGCTGTAAGAATGAACAAACTAATGTTGACGGTTGTGACTGAGGATTCGTGTTTCACATGGGTCCCTTAAAACATATTTCGTGCCTCACTTAGACCACACGTCTGTCTCCTAAGAAGGCCACACACCCGAGGTCAATCCGGATAAATAAGTGTATATTAGAAGTTTGGAAAGATGGAGATCAAGTTTGAAGAGCGCCCATATTTAGTTTGATGTGGAATAAAGAAATATACTAAGATTTCTGAGTTGGTGTGATTTTTAGTAAAATTCATAGATTTTCTCTTTACATAACATGAACCTTCATGTTCATTATAAATTATAAAATCACACAAACAATAACTTTCATATCCATTAATCAAGAGTTGTATGAATACTAAATTGAAAGACAAGTTAAAAACCATCCAATTTATTCTAAAACAACTTAAAATATGTCATGACTTGACTGGTGACAAAGCATCATCGTTTATTCCAACCAAACGATTTTTCATTCATCATTGCATTAGTAAAAACACATTTTTTGCTAAATGTTACAACAATTCCTCACATGAATGGAGATTGTTCAAAATACACAAAATTTCTAATGCAACCTAAATAGTTGGGTATTGTAGGATAGGTAGGTATTAACTTTGAACCTTCCTTTGTGAAGCATATTTAGTCTCCTAGCGGTTTGTAGACGCGATATCCTTGAACAAACCCCCATTTGTGTAGACAACCATACAGTTCACACAATGCTCTCCCTAGTCGGCCATCCCCTCACTTTCGTGTCCAGTGATGGTCGTGGATGTCAGACCCCCGCCTAGGCGGAAACACAAGAATGCGACAAGCCAAAAGATTTCATGCAATACCTTTAAAGGTTAATTGTTATGCGGTCAAATCCTTAAACGCAGTCTCTACTAAATCCAAGTCCATAGCTAACATCACCTGAAAAAACATGCTAAAAGATCAACTACAATAGTTGGTGAGTTGCTTGCATATGCTCGCATGTGTAATGTAAAAATGCAAATAACAAGTATGTTCACATAAGTTATAATCAAGCCTACTGACGTTTTCGTTTCACATGATAAAATAAAAGTTATGTGCTAAAAGTAGTTTAACTAAATTAACCCTAAATTAGACACTAAGTAATACTCTAGACTTTCTAAAAACTAAAGTACTGACATGCAAGTGAACTTATCGACCTAGTAAATCTTAAGTAAGTTCAGATTTCAAACACATGAGACTCCTATTGAAAACATGTACTAGACTCGATTACTTATCTAACTACTGATTTTATTTATTTTATGTTTTGGCGGGGGGGGGGGGGGGATTTTCTGCCAATCCTAATGCAATTAGTTAAAAGATTAACTAACGTGAATTAAGACACGAATTCTAATTGTCGGTGAAATCAGATGATGATAAATGCACTACCTAGGTTTGGAATCTTATTCGTGAATTATGGTTTTCTATCGGTGATGGTAACTAAGATGGAACCGGGATCTATGATACTAAAGTAATAGGGACCCCTAAAGGATCCTCAACCCTTCTCGAGATGTTACCGAAGAGAACCCTAAAAGTTGATAAACTTACCGGTTAGTCGAATAACTGCACAACAAATCCAAAAATACTAAATTACCCAAAAGACGGTCTACCACACAACACAACAATCTCAATGCATCCTAAAGTGTAAAGGTAATTTAAGAACACTTATTCAGATTTAGGTAGGCAACTATCATAAGACAATAAAGGAAGACCCACTCACACGCAATCAAGTCCTAAACCGTCTAATGACAGAGACAAACCTAACTAATAATCACCTCACGGCTATTAGACCAGACAGAAAACTTAAAACCTCTAAATCCTTAATCACATTTACTATGGAAATCATCGACAATTAACCGTAAACTGATCACAAACACACAATAGGCCACCTAACTAGCATTCATACAAGACAACTCATCACAAAATGCAAATGGAACTATGGAGAAGTATAAAACAGTATTGAGCATGCATAAACATTTGAATTCATGAACAAGATAATTTACTAAAATATTAATCCATCAATCCGTTACCAAAACCGTTTAAACAAAATCATCAACGAATGGTCATCACAACACCTAGGTAGCTACGATGTTTCAGCCCATAATCATCTATGAAACAAACGTAAAAGTGAGAACAAGTTCAGCAAACATGGTGGAAACAAAATAAACGAACAAGATGTGAAACCGAATGTTGAACACATGAGAAATCTCGATCCAAGCTTTTGAAACTTCGAATCTTATGCCCCCTGTGCTTCAAAATCGCCTATCTAAACCTCTGGTTTGTCCAATGTGATGATCCTCATGTTTGAAATTCGTTTTAGGTTTAAAACATAACACCCATGGGCGGCCTAAAACGATTTTCTGCGACTTTTAGGCTGTCGCATCGCACGATAGGCCTACGATGTCTTTGTCGCGTAGCGCGACATGTATAAAAACACGCAGTGCCTTTTGCCCCATCGTGTCACACGAGGGATATATCCCCACCCTTTCGCGCAGCGAGACATGGGTCTATTATAGCATTTTGCGTTTTGTTGATTTCCCGATCCTTCGCGATTCGTCCGGAAGCTTGGTTTTCTTTGTTTTTCACCGTTTTCACTTCCCTTTTTTCTCCGGACACCTGCAAAACACAAAAGACTAAGTACCATGCGATATTTTACACAAAACGACACAAAACTCATCAGAATTTATACAAATTGTACACTGGAAATAGATGTATTTTGCAATACATCAGACGTTGTTTTCTGTTTTCCGTTTTCAGTTTCCATGTTCTCTCGTTTTCAGTTTTCAAGTTCTGATGTTTTTAATTAGAGGAAGTTCATTCAACAGTCGTTTTAAATAAGCATTAGTGTACTTGAGCTAGGAGATACACAAATAATGAGTGGGGGTGTTAATTCGGACAACGCTACCCAACCCTATTCAATGGCTCTATCCTAGAGTTAAATGGTTATAAATCAAGGAACATCAATACGTTTAAACCATCACATAACAAAGCAAGCATATACGTTTAGGATTTTAAAGAGCATGTTTTCCACCCTTGAGAAGATAAAAATAGGGTTGCAAACTCATTG
The DNA here is from genome assembly GCA_947069175.1 of Scalesia atractyloides. Classification (NCBI taxonomy): domain Eukaryota; kingdom Viridiplantae; phylum Streptophyta; class Magnoliopsida; order Asterales; family Asteraceae; genus Scalesia; species Scalesia atractyloides. Next base: position 19,230,409 of record CAMTDV010000014.1, on the reverse strand, counting down.
GTTGCGAAAAAAAAGCTCTAGTCACGTTTCCCTAAAGCTTGAACTAAGACCGTCCTACGCGAAAGCTACATATATGATACGCGTATTAGGACTATGAATATCGAACAAATAAGCCTTGTTGGTAAATGGTTAACGTTTACAATTCCAAGATATGAGTTTTTGTTTATATATAATAATGTTATTTAAAGTTTTTGATCCATTGTACATCAAGTATGTTATTGCTTAAACAAAATTATCCAGCAGGTTCTAGTCAGATCAGAATTTTGGACCCATTTGTGAATTTTGTTAAAATAGTAAATGATCGAATTAAATTCTGAAAATACTTGGAGTTGTTCTCACATGACTTAGAAACTCAAAAATATTTTTGCTTTATTGCAAAAGTTCATAAACATATTATGAACAATCTTGAAATAAGTTAAACGAGACTGAGCTTGACACATAATCCAGATATGTAGCGGAGCATGGTTTGAATTTTGTTTTAGTCATCACCAAATCAAAGACGTACTCATTAAACGTGTAGCTGAATAACTAATCCATCAATCAATGTGTAACCCACTCACTTGATAGAGTAATTGATAATTAGCTCTTAAAAGGATGTCTAAGCTTCAAACCTTACAAAAAATAACTGATCCATCCCATCCCCGAACGTTTAAGTTTTCATTTTAACCAAAAAATTAAAGAATACGATTCTTTTAGAAAACAGAAAAAACGAGTGTAAAGGGGCACAATCCGTTATTTAATGTGTTAGTTAACCAGCTGGATCCCAAACTGAACCTCTTGCTAAATTCACAGCCTGTCACCTTCCATCCCCTATATAAAAACCACCACTTCCACAATCTTCACCTTCGCAATAAACAAACCCATGGATCGGATCAAAGGCCCATGGAGCCCCGAAGAAGACCACAAGCTCCAACAACTCGTTGAACAACACGGCCCACGAAACTGGTCGCTCGTTAGCAAAAACATCCCAGGAAGATCCGGCAAATCCTGTCGGTTACGGTGGTGCAACCAGCTGTCTCCGCAGGTGGAGCACCGGCCTTTTACCCCCGAAGAAGATGACACCATTCTCCGGGCCCATGCCCGGTTCGGTAACAAATGGGCCACCATTGCCCGCTTGTTGTCGGGTCGGACCGATAACGCGATTAAAAACCACTGGAATTCTACTTTGAAAAGAAAGTGTTGTTCCGTGGCGAATCAAGAGTTTAACGAGTTCGCTATACAACAACCGTTGTTGAAAAGATCTGTTAGTACCGGGTCGGGTGTACCCGTTTCGGGTTTTTATTTTAACCCGAGTAGTCCGTCGGGATCTGACGTCAGCGATTCAAGTGTTCCAGCGAATTCTTCGTCGCCGGTGTACGGACCGGCGGTGAGGGCCGCCGTTGACGATCCGCCGACGTCGCTGACGTTATCGCTTCCCGGAGTTGAACCGTGTACGCATCGTCCGCCGGTCCCAAAACCGGCGGCGGTGGTAGACACACCGGAGAAGGTGGTGACGGCGTTTAATGCGGAGTTTTTGTCGGTGATGCAAGAGATGATAAAGATGGAGGTGAGGAATTATATGAACGGCAGTAGCGATGGGTTGAGGGCGGTGGTGAATCGGATGGATTAGATGATAAGTAGTATTTGTGTACGTAAATTTAAATTAGATTTGTTGGTGGTTGATGATCAACACAAGATGATGATCGGGTGGAGATGATGATGTCTATTTGTTGCATAAACATGAAAATTGGCCAACCCAAAAAAAAAAAAAAAAAAACTGAAATAATTGTGTATAGTGAAGGGAGTTTTAAAAATAGTTGGATTACCGTAAAAAGAAGTGTCTTGATTTGTTGTGTTAGTTTAATTTAATTTTAACTGTCATGGGTTAGGTTGTTAACGACAAATCATGCCTAATTTGTGTGGAACCGAGGACAGCTTGCAGATTTGACGCCTAACGTAGACTGGATTGTTTAGTTTAAATTCATGGTCAAAGACGTGTCTTTCTTTCTTTGTCTTCCTAGATATCAAAATACCAACTTTCGGCCCGAAAAAGGGGGCAGGCGTTGGTGAATGTGGCGACAGGCGCAGAGGATATGGAGAGGGTATGACGTCGAAAAGAGATGAAAGTCGTCGATCCGAATAATGTAACATCTTGATAAGGTCTAAAACTTGGGTTTCTTGATAACTTTTTTTAGAAGGAAAACACAACTATCTGATTCTGCGCCATCTAAATACCTATCATGGGATTCGAACATGCAACACTTGGTCGTTGGGCCCGGAATTGAAATGAATGAAAGAAAGCATACGAGACGATGCCAAGATCGTTATGGAATTGAAATGAATGAAAGAAAGCGGTCGAGACGGTGCCAAGATCGTTACGTTAGGGTGTCATTGATGAGTTTCTTGATAACTAACTGGTAAGACAGATTGTGTTTTACTGAAGGTAACATTTATTTAACGAGAAAACCAACAAGATTTAATGTAATGGTCGTTTTCATTTAACGTTGTCCTTCGGATCTCAATTCAAACTTATGCACGTACCCCAACCATTACATCTTAAACTATATAAAACATAAACATCTGCATGCCAATTATCTTTAAAAAAGACAGAAAAAAAAATGTTAGTTGAGAAGTTGAAATCAGACACGAAATCTGAGTGCAGTTGAAACCCACACGAGATCTTCTTCTGGTCAAAGTGTACAGATTTCACTGCATCATGTACAATTATTCTAACAACTATCCATAAACTGCATATTTATTTTGTGTGAGGTTCATTGAGGAACACTAAAAAAGTTGAGAACAGTGGGAAACCGACTCAAACGAACTCCGATTGGACTCATTCCAGCGGCGTTGGAACTGGCTCGTCGAACCCTAACTAGGATCTCTTAACCCTAAACCCTAAATACTAACCCCTAAACCCTAAATGTATTAGGGTTTGGATTTATGGTCTTATATTATGGTTTAGCCTTAGGGTTTAGCTTTAGGGTTTAGTTTTAGGGTTAATCATTAGTATTTAGGGTTTAACTTTAGGGTTAGGGTTTAGTTTTTGGGTTTAGCCTTTAGGGTTTAGCTTTTAGGTTTATAGCTTAGATTTTACGATTTAGCTTAGGTTTTAGCCTTATTTTTTAGCTTTATGGTTTAGGGTTTAGGGGTTAGGATTTAGGGTTTATGGTTAAGAGATCCTAGTTAGGGTTTGACGAGCCGGTTCCAATGCCGCTGGAATGAGTCCAATCGGAGTTCGTTTGAGTCGGTTCCCCACTGTTCCCTACTTTTTAGTGTTCCCCAATGAACCTTCCCCTATTTATTTTTACTATTATTTTTTAAACCTATATGGATATAATCAAATAATTCATAAAAATAAATATAAAATTAGCTACTTTAACCACGAAAGTATCTAAAAGAAAAAAAAATTTACAATCTTCAAAAGCCAAAATGTTACAACTTTAAGCTGTGACAAAGGGACAGCAATATATGGAAGGTTATACGTCTTCATCATCATTATCTACCTTCTTGTGATTTCAGCTTCCAACTAACTAACTAACTGCTTTGTTTTCATTAATACTAAAACCAAACCGCCCTTTGACTTTCAAATAAATAAATAGAATTAAACTAAAAAAAATAGTGCATGACAGCAACAGGTGCGCGATGATTTCAGTTTTTTATTTATTTCAATTGCTGTTGAATAAAACTTGTTGAACATAATTTACATGAAAAAAGTGTAGCCTAAATAACTGGATGTTGAGTGTCCCTAAAACTAGTGTGGTTGCAGTCTTAAGAGGGTGCAGCCTGGATTGTCGGGGTGTTTTTAGTGACGGAAGTGAGCAGAGACTTGAATTTGTTGAATATTTGTAGAACGTCTGCCCTCCACGACCATGACGGTTCTTCAAGAGCGCGAATAGAATTGAGACAAACAAGCAGAGTCCCTCCTTCATGTAGAAGAACCTGCAAATTTACAATTGTATTATTGTTATAATACACAATCGAAGTATCTAACTTTTAATAAATGATTTCACATAATGCCGCGTGACATACTCTCCTTCAACCTCACAAACTTTTATTGTATTTTAATTCAATAATTAATAATGGATACCCCAAAATTTTTGGTAAGTCAAATATTTGATATGTGGTGTCTGATATAATTTCAATTTTAAATTTATACCTAAATTATCTCCAAACTAGTTTTGGTTATTATCGGTAATTTTAATTTTATGATTTAAAATCTTCCAACGTAATCATCCTTTAATAACAAGTTTACTATTAAATTTAATAATAATAATAATATGTTTTAGATTATATAAAAAGTGTATAACTTTGAAAAAACTCAATTTAAAAAGTTAAATAATTATGTATACTTTTTCATTTCACGTTGCATCATTTTTCGGTCTCATCGTAACACGCGAGATCAAAAAAGGCAGTTTACACCCGTATGTTTTGCGATGACAATATATAAAAATTCAAGGACAATCGCTATCCAGAGTTGGTTTGTTTTTAAGATAACCACTGTTTTCACATGGCATGGTCTGTACATCATAGTTATCAAAGGCGCTAGGCGCACTCAAGGCGCATAGGCCTCGCCTGGGGCCTAAGCGCAAAAAAAAACCGAGGGCCTGAGAAAAATAAGGCGCATAGTGAAAGAAATTAAAAAATATATTATGTATACGAAAAAGAATACTATTCTTCAAATAAAATAAAAAATAAAATCTATTATATAACACTTTATATCATCTATTTAGTACCAAAAGTTCTAAAATATTAGTGTATTAGCGTAGCAAAATAGTTGTCCTTAGATAATAGTAGAAATGTAGCTAGAATCTTGTCGGAAGGTAGAGAATTTGGCTGGAAACTCTCCGGATTCTAGGAATCTTGCCGGAATGTATGCTTGAACCATCACCTAGAGAACTAAAGCGCAATTTCCTCGACTTAAAGCGCAACTGCCTCGCCTCGCCTGAAAAATGGGCCTAGGCGCAAGAGGCGATGGCTTTTAACAACTATGCTGTACATGACTTTTTCTAGAGTCAGTATGACATCCAATGTTGTCTACAAGGAAGTTTTTGGAGATTTTTAATTTGTATTTGTATTAATAGATTTGTAAATTGTAAATTTAACATTGATTTGTAACTTCTCATTATACATGTAATGTAATATGCAACTATTTATCTTAAATGTTTTTTATTGCATCAATTTTGTACCTAATCCCATTTAGTACATGGGTCTATAACCTAGTATTTTATATAAAAATTTGCAAGTCGTTTCATACCGTAAGCCACAAGGGGAGAAACCCCATAACTGAAGTAAGGGAGGCCAGCATAATGCTACATAAGGCTAGTGCAACATTCAGTTTCACCTGCAAGAAGAAGGGAGTAAATTAAAATAAATATAAAATACGGTACAATCTAGTGATATAAAAGAAAGGTACCAGGTGGTGGTTTGACGAGACTTTGCGATACAAAATGGAACACCAGAAATATTATCTTGAAGTAGTAATATATCTGCAACGGCTATAGCAGTTGCACTAGCACGTTGTGCCAACACAACACCAACGGTAGCAGCAGCAAGTGCTGGTGCATCATTAATACCATCACCAACCATCACCAGACCTCTTCCTGCAACACGACCATAAAAATATTAGTTTATGGACTACGTGAGTTTGTGGAAAACGGCACATATAAATGACCTGTATTTCTGGGATGTTAGTGACATGATTGAGTTTATCCTCAGGCTTTAAGCTGCAATGAATTTCGTCAATGCCAACTGCATTAGCAACCCTTCGTGCACTAAGCTCATGGTCACCAGTTAACATCATTACATGAAGCTTTGCTTGTTCTTTCAATTCCAAGATGACATCTTTCGTCCCAATTCGAGGTTTGTCCTCAAAGTGAAACAGAGTTACCTGCATGTTGTTTGTTAAGTTACAAATAGTTCATTTTTTTGTTCAAAGTGAAACAGAGTTACCTGCATGTTGTTTGTTAAGTTACAAATAGTTCATTTTTTTGTTCAAATTTTTGTTCAAAGTGAAAGTGTGACCTTTTTGTTGTTGACGGAGAGTGCAGCACGGACCAAGTCGGTTCCATATGAAGACTTGATCACTGCATCCTTGATCTGTTGTGATTCATATGTCGAGTTAAATTGTGATGTGATGTATTCAACGGAACCAAGTGACGCCTTTAACTCTTGGCGCCCTCCAAAGCCTGGCTATAACCAAACAAAAAATAAAAATTATTATATACGAAAAACTGATGAACGAAATAATTTATAATACGAAATATTCAGTTTGGCTCTACCTGATTGCTAGATAGTGTAGCATAAAGACCTCTACCGGGGAGATTCTCAAAGCTTTCAACGTAAACAGCAGGAAGCTCATTTTCTGACTATGATTTATAACCGCTCTAAATATATTCAAAAGTTGTTGAGAACTTGACATATTATGATCTATGAAAATAAAGTATGACATTAATAATAACTAGGGCTGCAAACAAACCGAACAAACATGAACAAGAAATATGTGATTTCACGAACTGTTCTTGAACACTTACCGAACGAGATTTATGTTCGTGTTCATTTGTTAAGGAAATGAACGTGCTCATGTTTGTTGGTTAATTTCAGGCAACGAACAAAAACAACCTTTGATGAACACAAACTAATGTTCTTGAACACAAATGGAAACAAACGAACACAAACAAGCATTCATGAACAGAATATATAATACACTGGCACTTATTAAATATTTTATTTGTCGGAATTTTGAAGTATTTAAATAAATATAAAAACTAAGAACACTAATGAACTATCGAACACAATCAAACATAAACGAACACGTTACCGAACGTTCACGAACATAAATGAACGAACGTGGCCTCTGTTCATGTTCGTTCACTTAAGTAAACCAACGAAATTTCTTGTTCGTGTTCGTTTGTTCAATAAACGAATGAACACAAACGAACTTCTGGTTCACGAACTGTTCGTTGATTGTTCGGTTCGTTTACAACCCTAATAATAACATAAATACCTTCCAATCGGGTGGGTGGGCCTTTTTCCATAGCGGCAGCGACTGCAAGGGCTTCTTTCTCACAGGTCGGAACACAACAAGAAGCAGTAGCTTCGTGTCCATGTATAGGCTCAATCGCTTTGCACATAAACTCCCCTGTCGTCAATGTCCCAGTCTTATCAAACGCAACGGTGTGACAGGAGGCTAGAGAGTCAAAAACATGTCCTCCCTTTAGCAATATTCCCTACACACAAATCAGATTTCTCAAACCTCGAACAGACATACATGTTGGAACGGGTCATTTTTAGCACAAGCCAAAATCCGTATAAGTGAGTACCTTTTTGGCACACGCGCTAATTGCAGTAGCGTAAGCCAACGGAGCCACAGCCAAAGCGCAAGGTGATGCTGCAACCATGAGCCCTAAAGCTCGGTAAAATGAACCCCTGCAAGCTACACAACTACATAGTTTGAAACAAAGGGCGCCACTAAATGAAGGTGAAAGACTCGTTTCAGATAAATAAAAAGGACATCAGATTACCTGAAGTACTGAAGAACGGCCACTTGAATAGAACGGGGCCAATGAGGGCAACCGCAACTGATAGAACGATAACAGCCTTGCTGTAATTCTCACCAAACTGATCCAACCACCTTTGAAGCTTCGGTTTCCTTTGGTGAGCTTCTTCTGTCAGCTGCACTATCTTATTCAGCATAGATTCTTTCCACGTCTTCTTTGCCTGTTACATAGTATTCCTAGTTAAGATTATTTTCTAATGTGGGACTCAAAATTCATACAAACAGAGAGATGAAAATAGTTGAGAAGCATATACCTTGAGAATCATCATACCGTCTATATTTCTGGCGCCGCCAGGAATGCTGTCACCGACATCGCGTTCTACTGGTTTCACTTCACCAGTCAAATGCTCGATTGTGATTGTTGACCTACCTTTGAAAACTTCGCAATCTACAGGAACCGACTCTCCAGCTTTGACCAAGATAAATGATCCAACTTCTAACTCACTAACCGGGACCTCATGGTATTTCAAATCGGAAAAGTTTAGTAACTTTTGGTTGTTAACTTCAAGCACAAGGGCGAACTCTGGATAGTTTTCTTTCAACTCCTTGACATCAACTTTTGACCGACTGGTGAAATACTCTTCAGCTGCAGTTTTTATCATTTTCATATGTTAGCCAAATAGCATACAACATATTCCATCTGGAAAAAAAAAACAATACTGCGGTGAGTACCAATGTGAGCCAAATTGAACATTGCTAGAAGCAGGCCTCCTTCCAGTGAATTCCCCATAAACGTAGATGCAAATGCAGCAAGGGCCATTAATACATGAATATTAACTTTCCCACCAGCAATGTCTAACATCGCATCAAACGATGCTGACACCTGATATAAGGAACATAGAAAGCCTTAAGCAGTTGATGACTTAATGGAGTGAAAAAAGCTTCCAATAATAACACGAGTACAGAGAGCAATAACAAGAACGGAAGAACAAAAGACTTCTTATTCATTTAGAGGGTACGCTTTCTGGCCATTCGAATTTAGGTATTAAATGGCAATCAGACAAAAAGAAGAAACTACAAACACAGTTCCTCAATATAAGTCTAGCCTATACCATATTTTCTGCTTGTTGTAATTTGCGGAATCCGTCGTCTCTTTAACATGACGCTATTCAAATAACTGAAGTTACATATCAAGCAAATTTAACTCACACAAAACTTAGGATATTCACCTCAAACTCTCTCCTCTATAATCTATATGACCTAGTCCCTTTTCTTGGTTCCTTTCTCTACCCCCGGGAACTAACTTATACTATTTGTGGATTCATAAACAGTTTCGATCAGGCAATCAAACTGTAGCATAGCATCTATGTAATACTCACAATGTTAGCCTAAGAACATAAACCAAAAAGAATTTGAACAGCTAAGAACATAAACAAAAAGAATTTGAACAGCCTAAGAACATAAACCAAAAAAGAATTTGAACAGCCTAGAACTTATCGAAGGCGCAAAGGGTGACCCTTGGGCCTCATCGCAAGGCGCTTAAAAAGCTTGGGCTTTTCTAGGTGAGGCGTAATGTATAAAAATACAACTTTTAGGGGTTTTAGATATGTTTTAGGCTTCTTTAAGGCTAGTTTAGGTTGATTTCAGGCTTGTTTATGGTAGATATAATTGTTTCAGACCTGTTCAGACAATTTTCAGGAATCTCATCTAAATTTGGCCTGAAAAATGGGCGTTGGGAACCGGAAATGGGGCTTTTGAAGCGAAGAGAGACAACAAAGCTTGAAACATAATTTAACATTCTAACCAATAATTCATTATTCACGTGTTCTTAAATAGAATAAGGTTACTTCAAGATCAATGCCAGGTAGGATTAAAACTCAACATCCAAACACACCCTCCTAAGTTCCATCACTCGACATCTGACTAAAACCCTAACTAACCTAACAAAAGAAAAGAAACAGTTACCCCAACAAGAGGAAAAGCCACAAGAGCCAGAACATGTTGAACAGCCTTCACAGAAGCCTTGGGGAGCAAGTAAGGGCAAGCAGCAGCAGCTAAAAACAACGCAGTAGAAACACAACATAGCTCTAGATGTTCCCTCAAGAAGTCAGCAAGCTCACTCCACTTAATTCTTTTAGCGAAATCAGCAAACGCCACCTGTGCTTTCGTAAGCCTGTATTCACCACCGTGGTATGATGATGATGGTGATGACTATGACCATGATCATGATGGTGGTTGGTGGATTTGGAATGGCAGGTAATGGGAAAAATGCGGGTAGGTAAGGGTTTTGGGAGCGAATTAGGGGGGAAAATTAGGGATTTGGGAAGAACGGGGTGGAGTGAGTTGACTCGGAAGCGCCGTCTTCTGGTGGGGAGAGAGAGAGAGGTAGGTAGACGAAGTGTAGTCATGGTTGACGCTGCCATTGATGAAGGCAGTTATAGAGCTGCATGCCCCACGGCTCTGTTTCTGTCAATTAGCATAATGACCACACGCCCCTCTATTGCAACATATCCACCACATGATGTCCACATTTCTTTTATTATTATCGACATTAACTATTAAACTCTAAATATACATTGTATTAAATTCTACTAATTTGTCCATTACACTCATGGTTATCCATACTAATTGACCAATTGTATCTTGTAACTCCTTGTATACTCTAAATTATATTCAGGTGATACGAAACCGGCTATATGCAACTATACAAGTATATTACTATTGAGCTATCGTAACAGCGAATCTATCTATTGTCCTTTGCAACTACAACGTCTGTCGTTCATCACACAACAACCCGTTCTTAGGCTAATTGTGTTGCCAACTTAGTCAAAGATTTTTTAATCAATTATGATTTTCGAAGAGTAGTGTTACAACTCTCACTCATCAGATACAGACTTATGGGTATCTAAATGAATCGATTTAGTGCTTACTATGCTTTTTAGTAGCTACATACGCCAATGTCTTGACCAATGTTGTTCTTCTCTATGCAATACTAATTTTTAAACCGGATTATTGTGTCTCAACAAACTATATATTTTTTTTATATCTTTACTATCTAAAGCCTTGTTTTGTCATGTTTAGTAGATAACAGAATGGGGTCTCTATGATGGATATAAAATGGATACGCTCCATGCATCATCCATGTTATATACCCGAACAAATAACTTTAAAAGATGGACGTCCATAATGACGAATCTACATAAGATTCGCTTAACCAGAGATAACAATGTGTTTGTCTTTACCATAATTTTGTGAACTTGTCAAAGGAAAAGGCTTGATTATGCTTAGAGTGGAGTACCTAATTTTTCCTTTCCATTGAGGTTACTAAGCTTATGAGTTTCGGTGTCTATCAACTCAAAATAGGATTTTTTGGTTCAGGATGAAGTCAGGGTCTTTAACTATGACGAGAACTATAAAGACGAGGAATGGCATCATAACATATAATCCTCCCTTTAATGTGGTCATCACATGAAACTCTTAAGTAGATTTTGCTTCATATATGAAAAACTTATAAATAATCATCATACAAATATGAACTTTACAGCATCGTAATTAGAATAAGGATGAATTTGGATAAATTAAACTGCACTAACAATACAAAATTGTAAAATTGACAACACTAAATTAAAATTTTTGTTTTTTCACTTATAAAATTAACTTCACTCGTCATTTATTTGAAAACTTGGCACATTTACAGTCTAATGAAAATATCCGACAAAAAGTAATGGTCACGAAAAAACATAAGAAAAGAAAAACAGGAAATATATGAAAATTGCAGCCATTAAGTGATGATTTGATTCAAACTAGACGAGACTAACTACTATAACCATATATCTTCTTTTTATCACTTCATATAAGGTCGCGCGTTGTGACGTTGACGATTTAGTCGTTTAAACATTGCAGTTACACTTATAGTATGATGATCACATAAATGTCTAGTGTCTGCATGTGATATTAGTGTTTTTTACTTTGTTACACATGTTACGTTTGTTACACTAACGTCTTTAGACATATAAAAAAAGATATTTCGTTGTGGTGTAAAGTTGTAAAGATACTTAGGTAAAGATAATTTAGGCATTATCATGGTAGGCATAGATAAAAAAAGTATATAAGCCGTCGTACTTGCGGTGTAATGTCGTAAAAGCAATTTAAACAAAAGAGTAAACTGCCATTTTGGTCCCTGAGGTTTGGGCACTTTTGCCACTTCAGTTCAAATCTCAAACTTTTTGCATCTGGGTCTCTGTGGTTTCAGTTTTGTTGCCATTTTGATCCAAAAATGAAATCAACTCATTTTGTCTAATAAAATCTTGGTATTTTGTCCTTTTTCTCAGGGGCAAAATGGTCATTATACTTTTATTATAATACATTATAAACCTATAAATAAGCAACATATTTGTGCTTATGTTTGTTGTACTATTGCCTTTGGAGTTTTTAAAAAAAAATGGAATTTTCATTTTTATTTCTAGAGTTTCAATCTTTGCAATTTAAGTCTAAAGTTTCAAACTTTGTTAATTTAACCCCTTTGATTAATTTGGTATTTCACTTCCAATTCAAAAGTTTTCATCTTTTGCAATTTAATCCTTTGATTTTTTACTTTTAACCCAAAACTTTTAATATTTTGCAACTTTGATCCCTTCTAATTTTCATCTTCGCAAGTTTTCTGTTTAACGTTTCGTTCTAGAAAATCGAAAAGATGACGCCAAACATTAGATTTATCTCCAATTGATGGAAGAATCGGCTTGTGGATGTCGACCCGGAACCATCCAACACCACAACCACCTTAATATCAACCTCCGCCGCTAGTCGGCTGCGGCACAACCACTGAAATCCGCCGCCCGACAACACCAAACACCGCCCCGCCTCGTTCTTCTCATTGCCGCTAACACACCATCAGATCCGCTCCGTACAGATTCGCTCGTAGAAAAACACGATTTGTTTGAGCTAACACACCATCAGATCAGGGAAGAACAACCGTCGGTGGTGTTTCGTCGAAGACCACTATCGCGTTTCAGATCTGCGAAAAGGAAGTGAATCTCCATTTGTGAGGCAGATGAATTCGGGTGGGGTGTGGGTTTTTTGGGTTGGGAGAGGGATCGAGGAGAGTGAATCTCCATTTGTGCTTGCTGGTTCCCATATGTGAGAGAGGATGGATGGATTAGCAGGGTTTTTGATTTTGGTTAGATTGAAAGAATGGGGAAAAGGAAGGGGATGAAGATATTATGTGTGGGTATTTTATAGATTTAATTTAATTAATAACGTGTTATAATAAAAGTATAATGACCATTTTACCCCTGAGGAAAATGACAAAATATCAAGATTTTATTAGACAAAATAAGCTGATTTTATTTTTGGACCAAAATGACAATAAAACTGAAACACAGAAACCCAGATGCAAAACGTTTGAGATTTAGACTAAAGTGGTAAAAATGCCTAAATCTCAAGGACCAAAATGGCAATTTACTCTAAACAAAATGAGTTGTAGGTTAAACTGTTAAAGTTATTAAGTAAAATAGTTTGGAGGGAAAAAGTTAATAAATGAATTAAAATTACGAAAACAAATAAGGAAAATAAAGAAATATAAAGAAAAAAAGGAACAAAACTAGGAGCCCTAATTTTCCGGTGACCTATGTTGTCGACGCTTCATTATTTTGTTCCGGTGACCGATTGAAGGCGGCTTCTTCTGCAGGACCTCTGGTGGTTACTGCATTCACCACCATTAATTTCCATCACCTTCACGCATACAATCATTCATATCATATTATGTAAAACAATACAATTATCCATCAATCTCAATGGCAAGAAACCCTGCAACTCGTCTTCTCCGCATATGTTCTTCACAATATAAACTCTCAAAGGTCAGATTTTTCCCATCTTCTAATCGATTTTCTTCACATTGCAATCAAATTCATCATCATTCCACACAAACCCACCAATCTTTTTGCTTTTTTCACCCTAAAAGAACCAAATTTCACCAAATTGCTCCTTTAGGGTTAGGTTTTAGGGTTCCGAGTTTCAGTTATTGTACACTAGAATCTACAAAGTCAGAAAATGTTGATGATAATAATAAGAAGGATGAAAATCAAGTATCTGCATCACATGTTGCAAATGTTGATCCTGTAGAACTTTATCGTAGGCTTCGTGACGGTCCGGTTGCGAGAAAATTAGGGGTACAGCAGTGGGAACAACTTACTGAAATTTTTAGGTGTTTTGCGAGGTCGGGTTGGGCTTCGAATCAGGCTCTAGCTATATACATTGGTGCTTCATTTTTCCCGACCGCTGCGCATAACTTTAGGAGCTTTTTTTTCAAGAAGTGTGATGATGAGATTGTTGAGTACTTGTTGTCGTTGGGTCCTGGTAACGAGTCCGAGAGGTTTTTGTTTCCGATATTTGTTGAGTACTGTTTGGAAGAGTTTCCGGATGAGATTAAGAAGTTTAGGAGTATGATTTCGTCTGCGGATTTGACGAAACCTGAGACGTGGTTTCCGTTTGCTAGAGCGATTAAACGTAAGATTATATACCATTGTGGGCCGACGAATAGTGGTAAAACGTATAATGCGTTGCAAAGGTTTATGGAAGCAAAAAAGGGTATTTATTGTAGTCCGCTTCGGCTTTTGGCTATGGAGGTTTTTGATAAGGTGAATTCGTTAGGTGTGTATTGTAGTTTGCTTACGGGTCAAGAAAAGAAGTATGTTCCGTTTGGGAATCACACTGCTTGCACTGTTGAAATGGTTTCTACAGAAGAGTTGTATGAGGTGGCTGTTATTGATGAGATTCAAATGATGTCGGATGTGTATAGAGGATACGCGTGGACCCGCGCTTTGCTTGGTTTGCAAGCTGACGAGATACATTTATGTGGGGATCCAAGTGTTTTGGATATTGTCAGAAAAGTTTGTCAAGAAACCGGTGACGAGTTGATTGAAAATCATTATGAAAGATTCAAACCGTTAGTGGTTGAAGCTAAGACTTTGTTAGGAGACATAAGAAACGTTCGTTCGGGTGATTGTGTTGTTGCGTTTTCAAGAAGAGAGATTTTTGAGGTGAAGTTAGCTATCGAAAAGCACACGAATCATAAATGTTGTGTTATTTACGGTGCATTGCCACCCGAGACCCGTAGACACCAAGCTAACTTGTTCAACGAACAAGGTAACGAGTATGACATATTGGTTGCAAGCGATGCTGTAGGAATGGGATTAAACCTTAATATAAGACGTGTAGTTTTTTATAGTCTTTCAAAGTACAACGGTGATAAAATTGTGCCCGTTCCCGCATCACAAGTGAAGCAGATCGCGGGTCGCGCTGGGCGTAGAGGAAGTATTTATCCTGATGGGCTTACAACCACTTTACACTTAGACGATCTGGACTACTTGATCGAATGCTTACAAAAACCGTTCGATGAAGTTAAGAAAGTGGGCCTCTTCCCATTCTATGAGCAAGTCAAGTTATTCGCTGGACAAATCGCAGACGTTACGTTCTCCCAATTACTTGAAAAATTTGGCGAAAATTGTCGTTTGGATGGATCGTACTTTTTGTGTAAACACGATCATATAAAAAAGGTCGCTAACATGTTGGAGAAAGTTCAAGGACTCTCGCTTGAAGACCGGTTTAACTTCTGTTTTGCTCCGGTTAACATTCGGGATCCAAAGGCGATGTATCATTTATTAAGATTTGCTCAATCGTACTCTCAAAACGTGCCGGTTAGTTTAGCTATGGGGATGCCAAGGACTTCTGCTAGAAACGATACAGAGTTGTTGGATCTTGAGAGTAAGCATCAAGTTGTATCTATGTATCTATGGCTGTCAAATCACTTCAAGGAGGAAACTTTTCCGTATGTGAAGAAAGCGGAGGCCATGGCGACTGATATTGCTGAGTTATTGGGTCAATCGCTTATTAAAGCGAACTGGAAACCGGAATCAAGAAATCAAGGGAAGAAGTCGAATGACGACGAGGATGGTTATAAGAGGCCTAGATCAATGGTTAAGCTGCAAGAACAGTAAGTCGTTTTTTTTAATTATATGATATGTTAAACATGATTTGCAACTTCATTATGCTAAAAGTTATTATATTTCTGGCAGGAAAAGGCAAGAAAAAGATTTAAAGTCTGTAGAGAAGGTGACTGCATAAGAGACCCTAAACAAGTTTTCAAGCAGCACCATTTTAAGATTAGGTTTCCAATATATTGTAGCATTAATCTAAAGGGCTTACTGTTAAAATATATTGCTTTTTTTGTCAAAAAAGTTGGGTATTACTTGAAACACACACAAGCATCAAATGAGGTTTTTTTTTTTCCTGATGATGTGGTTAATGATAATGATATGTTAGGGATGGCTCTTGAAAGTTTTGTTTTTGTGGGATTTGGGGGGTTTGTGATGTTGTAGCAGCTGGAAACTTGTGATGCTCTGAAAACCATCTTAGATGTTTTCTTAGTGCAGTTGTCAAGTGTTGAGGGTATTGATTTGTATCCAGTTAGAGGAGTTTCTTGTTTATCTACTTTTTTTTAGTTTACTCCTAGGGCATGTTTGGCTAAGCTTTTTGAACCAACTTATTGACTTGTTGGCTTTTTCAAAAAGCAAATAAGTCAAAATATTGTTTGACTAACTGAAAAGGACTTTTCAAAATAACTTTTCAATAAGAGGAAAAAGTCAGTTTTGAAAAGTTAGAATTTTGTGGCTTTTTGGAGCTTTTTGAAGCTTTTTAGTATTTTACATGGAAAAGCTAAGCCAAACACTTTTTAAAAAACAACTTATTAACTTATTGGTTTTTCCTACCCCATCCAAACACTTTTTTAAAAACTTATTTTCAAAAAGTTATAAGTTAAGTCCTTTTCACTAAAAGTCTTTTTTGAGTTAAATAAGCCTAGCCAAACAAGCCCCTAGAATACACATCATTTTGCTCTTGGCGGGACTTGAACCCTCATCACAAGGGAGGGACAACTAGGGGTGCACAAATTGGGTTTTTTGATTACCCGGTTCCGGGTATGGAACCGGGTTCAGGTATGACCGGGTTTTATAAAATCGGGCATTGAGAATACCTGAATCGAGTCCGGGTCCGGGTTTTATACAAAAAATGTATACCCTATATACCCGGGTTCGGGTAGGGTCCGGGTCGGGTTTTCTAGTACCCGGGTATTATAATACCATATTTCCGGGTTCGGGTTGGGCTCGGGTATGCGTCGGGTATGGATCGGTTATAAAGTATAGAGATTAAACGTAAACCAAAAAATGACAAAAATATATTTTCTAACGGTGATATAGCCGTTACCAAAGTGCAAAACTCGAAAAAGTACTAAAAAAACGAAAAAACCCGAACAGGGTATTGGAAAACCCAGACCGGGTATTGAAAAAACCCGGTTCTGGGTTCGGGTTGATACCGGGTAGTCGTAAAACCCGAGTTGAAAACGGGTATAAAAAACCCGGTTCCGGGTTCGGGTTTTATAATAGAAATGCATAGCCGATCCCTACCCTACGGGTAGGGTCGGGTTCGGGTATAAAAAAACCGGGTTTTATAATACCTGGTTCCAGTTTTTTTTCAGGTTCGGGTTTTTTGTGCACTACTAGGGACAACACAGTGGTTGAACTTGGGCTGCTAAGGTTGGAGTGGGCTTATCAAATGCTTAGAAACTGTAAGCACCTAAGACTATGGGGGTGTGGTGGGGCTTGGGTTGGGATGACATGTGGCGGAGGTGGGGTCCAGCCGGGGATGGCTGGCGTGGCATTTTGGTTGGTGTGGGCTGGCGTGGACAAGCCAAGTGGAATTTTGTATTATTTTAATAAATTTAATTAAATTTTCGTAACAACAATTTTATTTAGAAAAAACATGTTAAAAATAAATAAAAGTATTATATTTTACATTACTAAAAAAAATCAATCATCTTCGCTTTCGTTGTCGATGTGGTCTTGACTGGATTAAATGTTTGTTTAGCACTCTCTCCTCGTTACTAATATCTTCGTTATTTGGCTCCGTATCGTCGGGATAATATTCAACAACAGCATGCCCTTCATCCTCTAAAATCATGTTGTGTAGAATGATACATGTGTACATCACGTTTCCTATTTGATCTTTTTCATATAATCGACAAGGTCCACCTTTTTTGTAACACACCAAACGCTCGCTCTACGTCTTTGCGTGCCTTCATCTGAACCTTGTTAAGCTTTATTCTTTTTGGATCTAGGGTTCCATCTCGTGAAAATGATTTCACAAAAACAGCTCATTCAGGGTAAATTCCATCAACAAGATAGTACCCATACTTGTATTCAACTTCATTTACAAAAAAAGTTTCATTTAGGACCAACATCGTTTATTAGATCATTGAAGAGGAGGGAGTGATGAATAATGTTAATATCGTTGTGTGAACCCGGCATACCAAAGAATGCATGCCATATCCAAAGATCTTGTGATGCAACGGCTTCAAGCATCATAGCCGCCGATCCATGGTATCCGCTTGTGTTCAGCCTTGCCACGCAATGGACAAAGTTCCCACTCCCATTTCATACAATCTAAACTCCCTAACATCCCTGGGAGTCCATGATATTCAGCGTGATACTCCAAAATTTGTTGCGTATCACTAAACGATGGTTTTCTCAAGTATTTTTTTCTTGTAGAGTTCAATGATACACGCACAAAAATTGTGGAGACTTTCCCTAGCTACATGGGCCGACATTTTTAAATAGTCGTCCATTATGTCGGAACTATAACCGTAAGCCAATTGTCTTAAGGCGGCCGTAACCTTTTGCCACATGATAAATCCTAAATTACCACGTGCATCTGGTCTTTGGCGAAAAAATTTCTCTTCTAAGTCCTTTGATATTCTTAAAAATAATTTTTTACTCATACGGAAACGGCGCCTAAACATTTTAGTATCATATGTTGGTTCAGGTGACAGATAATCGCTTACTAACAAATCGTTCGCCGTATGGCGTTCTCGAACAATATACTTCCTTCTTTTGGCGGGCGTTGCGAAGTCCCTTCTTCTGCATCCTCAACGACAGCTTTCAGAATCGTCGCCACCGATGTTAACAGTAATTCCGCCCCCGCATCCGAAGATGATGACGATTCATAACACTCAGACGAAGAAGTAGACGATTTGCTTGAACTTGAAGAACTCATCGCATGTATTAGTTGTGTATGACTTGTATTATGATGGAAATAGAATATCAAAGTTAGGATAAAAATAATTGTGTATGAGTTGGGTTATATATTATGAATTTTTTTTAATGGGCCAACGGCTACTTTCAGCCATCCAATGAAATGATGACACATCCGCTCCCCAACCTGCCCCACGCCAGCGGGGCAACGCCGCTGGCCACGCTGGCTCGGTGTGGCTGCAGCGGCGTTGCCTGGCTAGCCACGCTCTAAACCGCCACCCACACCCAGCGGTCTAAAAACCCCTTTTAGTTTCTTGATCAGTTGATCTTATAAGAATTTTATTTTTTGGCGTTTAGTTCTTAACATATTGTTTATGAACCCACACAAGTGTTATGGGCACAACTTGCATATTCAGTTCACCATATTTGTAATTGAGTTGCAAACAAGTGTATGACAAAGTGATACATGCTGGGACTGTGTGGAAGGTGTTCTGGTTTCGATATTTAAAAACTATCTATGCTTCTTGGAACAGCAAATCAAACCTTTATTTAACTCAATTCTTCCTGTAAAACTGTTTTCAACATCTCCTTGTCTATATTCGCTATGCTTGACCAAACACCAGGTTAAATGGGATTATTATGTTAAAGAGTGATCGAACAGGGGCCTAGACTAGATCTCCAGGGCTCCCCTAAGATGAATTTAATTTTCATTAAACCCTATAGAATTATAATAGAATTATTATTGTTCATTTTTTTTAATTGAACAGAAAAGAAAAAGAAGAAACTAACCCAGCATGCCCATTTGTAAAAAAATAAAATAAAAAAATTCCATTTCCCCTGTTCCATCTATCACCGACGATACCCAAAACTGGTTAAGCGTTTGTTTGTTTGTTTTGTACCTCCACCGCCTTTGATTCCACCTTTTTTTTATCTGAATATCCTACGTAATCCTTCCAATCTATGATGACTACAACTCTTTTTTTCAGGAAATACAATCTTACATTTGCAAACATGATATGGGCCATCTTTCTTGTGTTGACTTGGTAATGGTATCATTATAATATCAATACAACAAACCAACAATTTTATCCTTCTTAACCTTTGTTAATGTTACTGAAAACAAACAACCGCAGTCGACAAAACATCCAACAATTTTTGCTTCAACTTTTCTCTTTAGTTCCTCATCTTGCAACAAACAGAGAGGTTCTAGGGTGGGTTTCATTCTCTGTTGTTATTATAAAGATTATATTTGGGGATATTGAAAGATTTGATATTTAGCGAAATGGGTATATCCAAAAAGATGATATTTAGGTCATTCAATGTGATTACTTCTTTGTTTGTTCATTGTGATCTACTACAGCTCGACTCATATCTATATGAGGCAAGGGAATCCCCTACCATGTAAAAACTTATTATTTTACATAGTTATATACAATCTGTAAATATATATTCATAAATGTAACTGTTTAAAAATTTACAGCCATTTTCATCAATGCAAGAAACCAACTGACACTATCCCGAAGAAATCAACCCATCACTTAGGTCACCCATCTTGCATTTTGTAACGGGTCAGTAATGGGATTAATGCATGTGGTATTTTATTCACAGTAGGTACCCAACAAGTAAGAAAATAAGTTCATTTGAAGTTGGTCAGTAATTTAAAATAAATTTGTAGCTCATGAGGGTGTAATGGTAAAGTTTTAAACACTATCTCATTGCGTTAAAATGAGCTCACTTCGTTTAACAACAAACCTACAAACTCAGCTGATGATGGTCCACTCGAGATTCGAGAAAGAGCAAGATGACCTTCTAAACGACTTAGAGGGTGTTTGGGATTCCATTTTTGCAAACCCCCTTATAACTTATAACTTTTTGCAAAAGTAGTTTTTTTAGAAAATGATGTTTGGATAACAGTTTGAAAATGAGTTTTTGTGCTTTGAAAATAAGTTTTTGAAAAGTTAGTTGGTTGGCCTTTTGAAAAAGAAGAAAAGGCAAAAGTCCCATAAGCTAATTTTGGTATATTAAAATCTCTAAATTTGTGGCAAAACTTCCTCAGCCCAGTTTTGTTATATTAAAAATCCCTACACTTGTTTAGAACACATAAACCTACGAAAAAAGAACCTTCAAATAGTGATTTGTTACCATTTAAACTGGTCCAAATAAGATGAACTTTTTTGCATAAAATGTTCATACCATCTTATTTACATCAATTTAAAAGGCAACAAGTCATCATTTTTTACCTTTTAACAAACATGCGTATTTTAGACAAGTGTATACAAAAAATTAGCTTGAGGACCTTTTCATATATCTTTGACAAGTTTAGGTACTTAATATAATAAAAAATTATGTTGAGACCTTTTCGTAGCAAGATAAGAAAGTATGTTGATTATTACGGTATTAACCCTATAACTTATATATGTATCATTAAACACGAGTTACATATTTCGAACAAATCAACGAGTTTGTGAAACGTGCTAAAGCCGCCACGACTCATGCATACATTATGAACCAGCTTAAGAAAGAGATGCCTAGCTGGACAGTGAAGGCCAAGGCTCAACAGAGGCTATTTGATAATCTTGACCAAGTTTTTTGAAAAAATTCAAAGATGTTGATAATTTTAATCAGGATCTAAATGGTTACAATATACATAGATCAATTTGAAAGAGTGAATTCAAGAATGATATAGGCTGTTGATGACATGCTCGCTTATAATATCCTGAATATATTGAAACATAGACGAACAAGTCATCAAAACTTTTTTTTGTTTTTGCCTTTTTTTTTTTATTTTTTAGGTGCTTTTTTAAAATTTACTAAATAGATAGCTTATAAACTATTAAAAAAATTATGATAAATATAAAGCTTGTACTGATAAAGTACAAGGGACTTTAACATTATTGTAAAAGCTCCTTAAGTATTTATGAAACTTACAATTTGACCGCTTCAAAAGTTACCCCTAACAATCTAAACTTTTGTCATGCTTCTTTTTAACCAAATTGTAAGTTTCATACTTTTTTTTTTCAATTATAACTATCAGTATATTGTCTTTTATATAATTTCAAATATCGAATTGTGTGTGGTAATGTATAATTCACCAAAGCACAAACATACAAGCTGTTTTTATACAATTAATAGTTTATGACGAATTTGACTTACCAACCAACGAACACGACACATTTAACACTCGTAGGTACTAGGTCGTGAAAGGTTACATGTATACCGATTTGTGTGGACCGCCCATTATGCATAATAAATAAAAAAATGATTTAGTTACGAGAAAATCATAAATGTACTTCTAGCCAAGTCGAGCTTATATGCATAGAAAAAGATTACTCAAGATTTTCTATGTGATAAACAAGCAAATACAACTACAAGCTTGAATGATTTCGATTTCGAGTACGAAAAACAGAACTGTGCTACAAATTTAAGAATCATGCTGCTGATGAGAATATGAGTTCTACAACACTTCGCCTATTTAAACCAAGATCAATTGTACATAGGCTCGACCAAACGTCTTTTAGGAGCCCACAAAGAGGTTCAATGTTAATTAAAAAAGGGAAAAGAACTGAGGTTATGTTACAACATAGCTGACATGGCAGATTGTCAATACCTGCTGGTGGTTAAAAATGATAACACCTAATGTTACATCACAAGGTGGAGAAGAAGAACAACTCTACTCCTGACTCGTTTTGCCCCTCACTGCTGAGCTGTCCGAATCCTTTGAGCCATCATAAGATGAAATGAAGAAAGACGTTTGATTCTTTTGCAAAAACCTACAATAATGCGATATAACGGTCAGCTTGTTTTCACGTGTATATGGTACACAATGAGAAGACGTTTTTCATTATAAGATAAAGGTTGTACTTGAGGAAGTCGAGAAACTTTTGCTGCAAACGCATGGCCAGATCCTCTTCTATGTTAACATATGGCAATAACTCGGGTAATTTAACTGTGTAAATAAAATAACCGTGTTAAAAATGATTTGACAAAATTAATAATCAATAAGACCCGACCCGTTAAAATAAACATAGAAGCATATACCAAAGAGACGCAGAAGATGTTCAGCACCATATATGGTTGAAGGAGAAACATTATCTGTAACGAATTCTTGAAATTGTTTATGCTCCTTATTGTACAAAAGAATAACTGGTAAGGCTCTGTTGAAATAACACCTTAATCCCTTTAATATCTCTCCAACCGCATCCGTCATCCTGCATTCATGCAAACAATATCAATATTAAACATCTTATTTAAAAAAATCCGTGACAAATGAGTAGATTTTACGATTGTGAAACCTACATGCCATCCTTCTTTGACCTGTATTCAAGGTACTTCGCCAATATGTCATCAACATTTGGAGAGCGAGGAAGTTTAACAAGCTGAAATAAAGTTTTAACAATTAATTATCTAGACAACAGTTGAAGAATAAACATAGTCATACACGTACCTTATCTTGATGATTAACGAATTCCCAATCATCCACAAGTTGCTTCTTTAAAGTTGATGGAATTTGAATCTTTACCGGCTTTTCAACAGATGCGTTCCCTTTCTGACACAATCAACAATATCAGTCAGCATATAGCACAGTTTCATACACGATATAGAAAATCTACCTCTGTACTCGAGTCACTCTTTCTCTTCTTCCCTTTTGCCCCTGAAGTAACACGCAAAATAATTACCACAGGTAAATAAACTGTGTTACTTACACTATACGGTAAAGTTTAAAGGACATACCACTACTCTTGACATCCTCTTTTTCCACCTTTACATCTGAGTGGAACAAAATTTTCATTGTTATTCATTAGAACAGAAGAAAGCAAAGTGTATGTCGATTACGAAAGGATTAACTGATATGATTTGGATAGCAATTTGAGTGATTATAAGAGGGGAAATACCATTTAGTGTTTTTGGCTTAGCGTGACTTGAGCGTCCAGATTTAGGGTTCTTTTCGGCACCTTGTTTTTTGTCAAGGGCTTGCTGCTTCTGAATGTTCTCATCGGTATATTTCATCAGTCGGTCAACACCAACCCATTCATCCCAACTGTTATCAAATAATGTTAACGCTTCACAACCATTTTTATCATTTTATGCACTTTTTGAATGAAAACTAAACCTGTTTTGATACATTTTATAAGTTTTATTACCACAAAACTTCCACGAAAATAGTTACAAAATCTTAACAAGGTTATTTAAAAATTCACAACGGGTCAGTTTGGGTCACTACAAAAATTAAAAATTCACAACACGGGTCAAATTGGGTTTTAAAGAAAAGGACGGGTCAAAGGAGCACAGTTCCTAATATTCTACTAAAAAAATCAGTTTAGGGTTTCTTACACCGGAATCACTGAATCAGCCACAATCGGAAACGACCGTCATCGCGTTATCTGACAGGTGCTTCCGCCAGTGAAACTCCAGTTAGTTCTTAACCGCCATACAAACGGGTGGCTGAAGCGGCTCCGCAATGAAACGATCAGCGGTTCTCCTCTCTCACTACTCCGGTATTCTTAACCGCCATATTCTTAAATCTCTAAATTAAAACAGTTCCTTTAAGTTTAATCAAATGTTGGTTTTCCAAGCTGTTCTAGTTTCAATTTATATTTTGATTCAGAAAGTAATCATGAAAATTTTAATGCTGCTGACACGTCATTTGTAAAACAACCCGTTTTGACTCGATTCAAAATGACCCAAGACAATTCTGACCCAAACCCGTACTGACGCGAACCAAAATGACCCATCTTTAAAACGACCCATTCTGACCCATGACCTGACCCGACCCGACCCAACCACGTTGCCAGCCATAGGTATACGGAAAGCACCCGTTAAATACACACAAATGAAAACTATAAAATAATAAACTTTCAATCGGAACTTCATAAGAGGAATCACAGTTCGAATATAATACTTTATATGATAAAAATATAACGGTGTAAAAAATAAAATAAACATACAACTATAAACAGATAAAGTATACTGAAAGATAATAAAATATATTCAGTACGAGTATATACTCTTACTCATGCTTAGATTAGGATAGAATAGTAATAAGATATTTAGATACCAATTAGATTGGTTTCCCATGTTTATATGCTTGTTTAGATAAATTATAAAATAATAGCACATAATATTCTACTTTTTTCCATTTTTCAAAACTACACAAGGTGGGGAATAACAACATTTGAACTCCCATGAGAAGAGATTGATGAGTACCATAACATGATAGCATCGAAGCTTAAACTTACAGACTTGACAGTATATGACCATTGTGGTGCTTGTATGATACTACGATCTACTCTATGTTGTCAAAAGCCCTGCGGGATGCACCTAGGCCCTCAGGGGAGTCACAAGGAAAGCACCTTGAGGCCATCCAGGCACTCCAGCGACGTTCCGACGAGGTTCTAGTAGGGATTCGATGAGCATCTGGCCAAGTTCTGTAAAACCCGGCAAAATTAAAATCTACAAGTTCCGCCCTAACTGGTCTGTTACATCCAAAAATGGCCTTGAACTGGCCTAAACCAGCCCTAAACAAGCCTAAAGCAAGTCTAAAATCCTAAACATGGTATGCTTATGTTATGCGCCTTGCTTATCCCAGGCACTTGCTTTTTAGGCGCCTTACGCCTAGGCCCAAGGCTCACCATTTATGCTTTGAGCCTTCGACAACTATGAATCTACTCAATGTTTTAGAAACCGGACCAGTAATCCAATCGGCCACACTACTGGTTCACTGGTTGGGCCGGTTGAATCGATCTAAAAAAACAAGTTGATGTCATAACTCTTTTTGAAAACTTAATAATATATTAATGCCAAGAAAAAATATGAATATAGATTATATAATCGTAGCATGTAATACTAGTTAAACTTAAAAAAATATATTTCAAAAATAAAAGATATAAAAAGAGCTCAAAACTATGATATGAATAATTATCCAGTTGAGTTGGTAAACATTCCTTAATAATATTTTGAATTCTGACTCTAAAAAAACTATCCTTTATTTTCTCGTTGTATACTTGTACATCACCTGCTTTTAAGAAAACTACACCACTCCTCTTCTATAAATTGGAAACTAAAGCGAGCATTACAATCAGGTTCGACCACCAAAAACGGTTACCCATTCAACCGGGTTTGACCATAAACCGCTCGGTTTAACTGCAAACGGTTCAACTAGAGTGAACCAAACCAGTGGCGCCCCCAGTTCCGGGTCTAACTGGTTGAACCGGCCGGTCCGGTCTTAAAAACAATGGATCTACTTGTAGACACAAAACAAAGAAAATTAAATAGATTGAAGAGCTAGAAATATACAGAGTACAGGCATGATATTTTATATCAGAATATGAGATAACACCACAAAGAGGATAATTGACCACCCAAGGTCATATAATTAAGGTTCTCTCACCTAATTTTTTGCGGCATTAAATAGCTAAACAAATATTTAACACAAATTTCAACACAATGTGCTCTTTCCTAGTTGATTTTTCCTGGGTCCATTGATAATTCACATTCATAAGCATATAGTAAGTATCAAAAGAGTATACTAACACTAATTTAAGTTGATAAAAAGCATGTTAATAGACGATCCGTTCAGTGTCGTTACATTTATTTATTATATACGACTCCTAACAATGACATTACTACAATGCTAATCACAACCTATACCCAACAACTTTGTGTATAAAGCTATATGACTTAAACAGTGACCTTCCACACACAAAGTAACTTTACCAGTTGCTAGTAAAAAATACATACAGGAATGAGACCATGGAGAAAAAAACTTACTTTTTATTCCAACCCTGCAAAACAGAAAGAAAATAGTCTATTACTTACTGTTGTAGTATGATAACCGCTACTTAATCGCAATACGTAAAACTAATATATGAACATCATACATCATTGTAAATTCACAATTAAACAGTACATTTATCCTTGTGGGACAGTAAAGCAAAATAAAAAGACAGTATAAAACTTACAAGGTAATGAACGAAGTATTTCCACTCATTCTTCCGTATCTCCGCCTTTTGAACCTTCAATGACAAAAGAAAAATACAAAACATAGAAATACTATAAGTACTTATATCTGATGCAATTTCTCGTGCAATCAAATGACTCAAGAAACTATTGATAATCAAAGACAATAATATGAACCAAAGGTTCCAAGAACACAGTTCTTTTTATTTAATAATCAACAAAAACTGTTAACCAATAAACCTAAACATTCTATTTATAAGATATGAATCATAATTCAAAAGGAAACAAATAAGATAAAATATATAAAATTCAAATACAGAGATAATTAAGGAGATCGGGTCTATCCGCATCAATATCATTCTACAATTGTAATTAAGAGTCAAAACTCGAAAGTAGAGAATATTATATACATGGTTAACAGAAAAGTATTAGTTAAGTTATAACGTATAAAACACCTAAACTACTAAAACCTTCAATTCATATGGAAAAAAAACAACTAACAGGCAACAGCAAAGCCAAAAACTAAACGATTGATAAGAGTTAACACCTAAATCAATATTCGTCGTATTCTAGAGCTAGTTCATTTGTAGTGCCTTTAAAAATGCAGCATCCTTATTCACTTTATTTCTACTTAATCGTCGGCTCGCTACAATAACAATAACCAATTTACAGTCTCTATTAACCACGTATCACATTCAAATACAGCGCAGAAGCTGGCTAAATGTGACCAAACAAGCACCATAAAAAATTTCAAAGTTGCATCAAATCATGAAAGATAACCACATCCTTTATCTAAACATTTTTGTCACAAGAACCATGATATCGGTCACATCATCCCACCAATTACGGTAAAAACTAAAACTTCTACTGATTCCTAAATTCCCATTTATCCATCAGTCCAATAAATATTAAATACTGTCCCTTTGCAACTATACAGTAAACTTTTCTCAAAAATAAAGACTCTCTTTACAAAACCCAATATAAAAAATAAATCACTTTTTATACCTTATAAATTAGAAACCCTGATACCAAATTATCTTAAAAGGCACATAACAAAAACCTAACTAATCAACTTTAGTCTCTATTCAGCATTTCAAAATTGCAAACCCTAGTATTCAAATTCCACACGTAACGAAAACCTAATCAATCTGGTACATCAAAACGAACACTTTTTTCTGTTGAATTTTCCCCTGTTAAACCCCCAAATTGTGTGTCATTGAAGATCTAAACTTGAATTGAACACAAGTTAGATAAAAGTGCGTGTTTTTATGCGAGAAATGAAGAGAGAATGAAGGGGGGACATGCCTTTGCTTCGTAGATGCGAGGGCCGTGATAAGCGAGGACTTTCTCGCCGTCGGAGTAGAGGTTGGAAGTGGAGTCTGGACGGCGGCGATTGGCGGTGGATTTGTCGCCGTCGGTGGCGGAATCGTCTTTGGAACTCCCCATGTTTTTTTTTTCTGAAAGTTTTGGATCGATGAAGATTTATTTCACCCGCCTCTTTTTTAAGTGTTTCTAATAGACGTTCTTTTTCCTTCATTTTTGTTTAGGATAACGTTCGGTTCGGTTCGGTTTGGTTAGGTCGGTTTTTATTAAAAAAATTAAATGGTAAAAGTAAAACGAATTGGTTTGCTTGGTTGGATAGGTCGGACCGGTTTAAAAGGTTTGGTTTAACTTTTATTTTTGTGAAGTTGTTGTAACTTGTATATTATATTATATAAAAAAGGTTGATGAGTATTCTGCGTGTATACAAATGTGTATTTTGAAATTTAGGAAAATAAATAACAAAGGTTAACGGCTGATTATGTTTATATGGTCTTTTCCAAATTTTAACTTGACTAGACTTTTAAATTTCGGTCTTTCAAATTGTAAATAGTAGGCGAAACCATATAAATCTGGAATCAGTTGAACCGACAGATTTGCTTCGATTTACATTGTGAAGTGTTTTCTAACAAATAAGACCAATAATTTAAAGATAAACATGCGATGCTAAATAATCAATTGTAATAAGATACATTATAAGAGTTGGAGAGGTAAGTTTTGGATGCATTATGTTGCTTATTGTTGTTTTATAGACAATAAATAAATATGAATAAAAACTATTTATACAAGTATAACAATTTCAAAATGGTTTTTTTATTATGACAATTGTCATGTCATGTTTCTTTTTCATTTTTGTCTTTTATTTTTTGTATTTCTTCCTTAATCCTTCGAAATTCTCCGTTGTTGCTTACATCCCCTAGCGTTATAAAAACTTTGAAAAATATCATTTTCACCCATCTCGAGTTTTACGTGCTTATTTTTATGTACTTCGGTCAAATATAATACGTTTTCGTGTTTCTTTCTTTTATTTTTTCGTTGGTCTATGTTTTGTCATAAATTTTCTTCGAAAACGAGCTAGATCAAATATAATAGGTTTTCACTAGGCGGTATAAATTTGAATTACTTTACATACTAATAAGTTATCGTACAAAACATACGAATGGCATGAAAGAGTATAAAAAAAGGGGTGACATTTTCGTAATTTTTCTATTAGCAGAGTAATTATCAAAATGATCTACAAGTTCATAAACAATATACAAATCAAAATTACTCTACATGTGCATCATAATTACTCTACAATTCATCATTAATACACTACTACAAGATATCATTCAAAATTACCCTATAAGTGCATCATAATTACCCTACAATTCATCATTAATACACTACTACAAGACATCATTCAAAATTACTCTACAAGTGCATCAAACAACATAAATTTTAAAACTACTCTACAAATGTATCGTAATTAGTATACTAGTTTATCAAAATAACATAACACGCACAATTACTCTACAAGTTTATCAAACAACATGCAATCCAAAATTACTCTACAGTTTATCATTAATACACCACTACAAAATATCATTCAAAATTATTCTACAAGTACATCAACAACATAAATTTCAAAATTATTCTGTAAGTGCATCAAACAACATAAATTTCAAAATTATTATACAAGTGCATCAAACAAATAATCATTCAAACTTACTCTACAAATGCATCATAATTAATCTACATTTGATAATTACTCTGCTAATAGAATAATTACGAAATGTCACCACCCTTGATTATCTTTCCATGTCATTCGTACGTTTTGTACGATAAATGTATTAGTATTTGATCTTTTGTACGATAACTGTATTTGTGACGCCCCGTTTGTGGTATGCGCATATAATGTATATATGTGTGGGCCCTCGGGGCAAAAGTGAAAGTGCACTAATTTTAACGTTATTTTACTAATTTCCTGAAAATAACGTTAAAAGCGAGGGGCGGTTAATCATGCATCATGTGGTGGTGTTGATAGCCGAAAGACAAAGGGGTACATGCACGATCGGCTTTTGTCCCAATTGCTGAGTGTTATATGCCTTATGTCCAAGGCTTGATGCAAAACTACTATCGAGTTGGGGATCTCACTGGAAACAATCTCTATATTCCTACGTGATAGAGGTATGACTGTCTACATCTTACCTTCCTCAGACCCTACTTTAGCTTTGCTATTGGTAAGATTTACTGAGTATGATAATAATGTATTTGATCTTTTGTCAACAAAATATACAAGACTAGTACGGCATGGAACACCAAAAGCTTCCTAATAATGGCTAGAATTTGGAACACAAAAGGCGGTTGTCCTAATTTGTTGTCAATTTCTTAGTTGTTTTTACTCAAAAGTATTCACTTGATCCAATGATTAGTTTGTAAAATGACAAATTTGGTTGAAATGTTTTTCAACCAAAGATTCGGGTCTTTAAACAACTAACATAAAATACAACAATGAAATATATACTTATATATTACAATTATATCAATATACATTATTTTGATCCAACACAACTACATTTTTCTAATAAACTGATGTGAATCCAGGCTCACTAACAATGAACGTATATGCTGACATTAAATAATAAAAGAACCATTAGATAGTTTGCATGAAAAAAACATGAACATGTTTTTGAACGATCTTCTCCACTAGTGACCCGCACCAGGGCTTGGGCCAGAGCTCTTCCGTCCTCCCAGTGCTTCAGCATTTATAATCTTGTGTCCAATTCCGGGACTCGGGCCTTCTTTGATTCCACCCAAAGTTTGAATGATCGCGAAGTCATGTCCATCTCCATGGTTAGGGCCAGCGTTCTTACGTCCCCCAAGTGGTTCAACATTAATAGTCTTGTGTCCAATTCCGGGACTTGGGCCTTCTTTGATTCCACCCAAAGTTTGAATGATCGCGAACTCATGTCCATCTTCATGGCTAGGGCCAGCGTTCTTACGTCCCACAAGTTGCTCAACATTTATAGCCTTGTGTCCAATTCCGGGACTTGGGCCTTCTTTGATTCCGCCCAAAGTTTCAATGCTAGTGAACTCACGCCCATGTTGGACTCGAGGACTAGCTCTAAACTTGATTCCTCCAAGCGTCGTCTTGTCTTCGAATCCATGTCCTACGCCAGGACTAGGTCCATCTTTAATGGAACCCAAAGAAAAGCGATCAAAAAAGCGGTTGTTGGCATCAGGACAACTAACTGTTTGTAGAACGCTTAACGGTCGAGCGCTAGTTAAGTAGGCGACGTTGAGTAACCCGAGAAGGGTCACGAGATTATGGTACTCTAGGACTCTGGACATCTTTTTTTTTTTATAACTTTAAATCCAGAGATGGGAGGGAAGGGAAATTTTGGTTGTGGTTTGTGCAAAACATGCAAGTTTTGGTCTGATATTTATAGACATATTTTAAAACTGAAGAAATGAAATACATTTTGTTGACTAGGAAGTATAGAAAATCAAAGTTCATGCAACGTGGGGGAATTTGAGGTTGCGAGTCCAAGTTGCATTATATGCATATATATGATATATATTTTTTAAATTTTTTGTGTAAATGTCTAACAATATTAGTTTGTTTAAGAGAACTAAACTGTTTGTTTCTTATATTTCAAGAAAAATAAATAAATATTTATTATAAAATATCTTGCAGTGGTTATAGATGTATATATGTGTATATTTGACTATTAATGTTATCCTAACAAGTGTTACATTTTTTTAAATAATTTAAAAAATAAAAGAAAATATATGTATGTTAGTTGGGTGAAGAGTGATGGACCATGACCCATGCAATCTTTGAACATTCCCTTCTCGATATTTCCACATATGGTGGCTTTCATGACTTTTCAAGTTCAACATTTGAACAAAATTAGGTTGAAAATGGAGAAGTTCTGATGAATAAAAATTTTTATTTTAGAGAATGATTAAAAAATTCACCTAACTATACTACTGAAAACCAATGGCCCAAAAAAGGGTGACAGTGTGTCACGTGTTATAGATTAAAATAGTGGTGTTCAAATTGCTCGGCACTCGACACCTGTTCGATGCTCGCTTGAAAAATACTCAGAATTTGCTTGTTTGATTCAGCTCGATTGAAAAAAAATGCTTGGTTAAGATCGGTTCGGTTTGTAAACGAACCGAGCGTCAAGCAAAGGTCCGCTCAGTTCGGTTCGGCTCGGTTGGCTCGATTTATTTTTTAATATGTATGTATGATTTTAATGAAATGACTAGAGGCTCACATTAAGAATGTTTGGTCCAAGGTCCAAATAAAGCTCGTTTAAGTAATTAGAATTGAAGTCCATTATCAATAGTCCGTTATCAAATACTTAAATGTGAAGCGCCGATTAATACTTAAGTCTTAACCCGCCATTCGATTCAGATTTACAAGATCCTAACCAAAAACCCCATCTGCCATCATTATTCAATTTCTCCATTGTCACTCGCCAAAGACCATAACTCACGAGGGTTTTGCTTCAATTGGTTCATTCAATTCCGAACTTCCAATAGAACATGGTCTGCTTCAATCGGTCGATGATTTATCTTCCCGCTCAGTTAATCTCGATAGAACTAGCTGAGTGTTTTTGTGTGTCCTTGTTATTTGTTAAATTTATACTTGTTTCTAATTGGTAGAAACCTTAGGGACGAAAACTTCACTTTATTCTAATAACTAGCACCCCCATCGTCAATTTCCTTTTTTGTTCTGTGATGCTCGATACTCGCTCGACGTTCATTCGAAAAATGATCGGATCAAAAGAGGCTCACCGACTTTGGCCCGGTTCGGTTTGTAAACGAACCGAGCACAAGCAAATGTCCGATCGGTTCGGTTCAACTCATGAACAACCATAGATTAAAATATTTATTTTTATACAAATATATCCTAGAGTGGGATGACAAAACGTTTTTGAGTTGTGATACGTACAGAAAATCTTGGTCTGCTACTGTTTCAAACTGACCTCACTTATTATTGTAAATTTGTAATCAACTAATCACAGTCCTATGAACAAACAAAAACGAGAATTTAATAAAACTAGCAACATTTAATCATGCCTGTAATCAAAGTCCAACAATAATTTTCCATTGTGCAAAGGCTTAAAACCTAATTAAAATAGTCTTAGTCACCAACCAAACCATCATTGTAGCAACAACAATTAGTCATGCCTGGATTCTTTGGACACCGAGTGCACCATACCTCTGGAAAGAGAAAAACCAATTTCCAAAGTGTGATATGCATCTGGGAAGTAGTTTGTTTCTACCGGTGTTTTACTCCCAAAGAGTTATGTCAGCAAATTTCGTTGAAAGATGTCACGCGACACGTTTTTAAGTTTTCCACGTGGCCAGTATAAGGTGCATTTGGTGCTTAGAAATAGGGATGAGCAAATGGTACCGGGTATCGGTATCGAACCGGTACCGCATTTACCGAATCGGTACCGGTACCACTACCGAATTTACCAAACCAGGTACATTTTTGATACCGACTTTTGACATTTCCGGTACCGGTATTACCAGTTTTTATCCTCAAATACCGGTACCGAACCGTACCGTACCAGGTATATTCGATACCGGTACCCTTGGAGATTTTTGGTACCGGTATTTTTGATACCGGGAGCTCATCCCTACTTAAAAATCCCCATATGTCGTTTCCTCAATAGTCAATTTTATCAAAGTTTATTAGTGAAATACAAAAAGTCAATGGTTGTTTTAGTAGGTTTGACCAATCAAACATCTATTCTGATGAATTTCTCATTATCCGAAACATAATCTCGACCCACCCTAAGAAATACAACTTTAAATATCAAATACTCAATACATTTTTAACAATTTCATATTTTTAATACTTCGATTTTTTAACAACTTAAATATATTATTTATTATGTTTTTTAAGTACTACAATATTAATATATGGTTTTGATGCGGATAAACGGGCCTGGGATATGTTTTGAGCGGGTATTACCTAAACGTATTGAAAACTCTTGATTTTTTTTATTGTTAATCTCACACCCATGCTTGGTCACATACCCGAAGACCAATTCTGAATACTTAAAGTTTCACCTTTTCCTATTGATTTTGGTTTTTAAGTCATATGTCACACCCCGACCCGCAGTGGAAAAAGGTGATCGGGGCATAATTGGGTTTTCATCAAAGCTCATGACATTTATTATATTGTTTCATATTTATTATTACAATTTTAAAGAAGATCATACAATCAAATCATACAAGTACAACATGTTCTATACATCTTTCTAGACTTCATTATTTTTCTTCTAAGCCACTTTCCTATGTGTTCATTGTTTCATCCTGTCCACCTGTATCATGTGTAAAAATGGTTTTTGGGTCAACAAAAAGTTGGCGAGTGAACCTTTTTAGAAAACATTTATTATTGATTTCTTGTTGTATTTAATATGTGCAATAATCATATGTGAGCAAACGTAAATAAACATACAATAACAAACCAATAACAATAACAATAACAATCCACCTTGCATGACTGTATAACATGAATGATAATGTATATGTTGGCAACGTCACGTTCACGCTCATAGGTAACGGGGAACGGACGGCCTATGATTATGTATGTGCGATCAAGGCTCAATCAAACGGAGCCGATCGTATGTTGGCAACGCCTCGTTCACGCTCATAGGTAATGGGGAACGGCTCACGCTCATAGGTAATGGGGAGCGGCGGCCTATGATGAT
The DNA here is from genome assembly GCA_947069175.1 of Scalesia atractyloides. Classification (NCBI taxonomy): domain Eukaryota; kingdom Viridiplantae; phylum Streptophyta; class Magnoliopsida; order Asterales; family Asteraceae; genus Scalesia; species Scalesia atractyloides. The sequence goes on along the minus strand of CAMTDV010000014.1, from coordinate 19,195,856 downwards.
GTATGTACTGAAAATGATAAATTTAATCTAAACATTAACCACACAAATAGTTGATACATATTGAACACACATTTGATCATGGATATGATGGATGCACAAGTGTTTAAATGTATAAATAATATGACACATGATACACCCCAAAAAGTGATTAAAACGGGGAATTTGTAGAGATTCACTCACAGTGGTTGCGTTTCTTGGATTGATGATGAATGCGCACGAATTTGGATTTAACCACGAGAGAAACTAACCTAAATAGTAACATAATGGTTCGGTAAATAAGTGGATTTTTATTAACAATTTTTAATAGGATTATTAGATTTATTTTTGTGAGTTTAAGGTCATTTTCTAACTTTAAAAATATTATTTTTAAGTATTTTTAATTGATTTTTAAATAAAATAAATAAATAAAAGAAAATAAATTTTTTTGATTTTTTGACCAGTTGACCATTGACCAGTTGACCGTTGACCGGTTCGGACCTTGTGTTTGTTTGCGCTGAGTGAGGTTCGAACTCGTGACCTCCCGTACGCGTGCACGCAGCTCTACCAACTGAGCTCCGTGTCTAACCCGAAATAAATTTGATTTTAATTATACTTATATACTATTTAGATTATTCAGAATTTTATTTAATTAAAAATGTTTTTTTTTTTAAATTGTCTGACCGGCTGGTCATCGCGGGAATCGAACTTGCGCCTTTGATTTGTTTGGCACCCAGCCCAACCAGTTGGGCTGGGTGTCTAATCCATTTATTATACGTTTTATATTATATTTAACAATCAACTGTGAGAGTTCTGTTTAGTTAGAAAAAAAAACGTTTTAATGGCGTTGGAACCGGACCCATACGCGAATCGAACTCATGACTAGTGTTTTTAAAATTGCACACAGTCCACCACTGGACTGTGTGTCTAACCCGGTTATTATTCCGGTTTTTATTAAATTTATATGCTATCTCAATTCATCTTCATCATACACTTGAACCCAGAAAATCAAAACGACTGTTTAATCGAAAATTCTTGTTGAATTAGTTGATTGCATATACTGATAACGAAATTAATTTAAACAGAAAGGTTTTAAGGATGTTGTACCGAACAGGTGTAATTTCCGACGAATTCCGGTGACTGAAGCTTTTCCGGCGACGTGTAACTTGCGACAGAGAACCTACAGAAAGTCTGAGGCGAGTATGGGTGACTTCTGTACGAGCTCTAGATGTCCTCTTTATAAGGTAAAGCAACAGTGGGATAGATTCTTCGGTTTTCCGGCAAGTATCTGAGAATTCCGGCGAACACAGATAAATTCCGGCGACTTGCGACGACTGATTCAGAGTGTTTTAGCGAGAGTTTGAGAGAGAGTTTGAGAGATTAAACGGGTTGGATTGAGGAATTTAGCCCTGTATTTATAGGCTGCTATGTGCGATTTGATTTTTTTGTTAACTCGGCGGTTATGACCGGAATTGGTGCTAGACATCGGTTATAACCGATGTCGTCGACGGTTATACCGTTATAGTCAAAGAAATAATGGCTGAACTCGCGGATTGCCGGATTTTCCGGTGATTGCGAGTTCGGCCGCGCTGAAATCCGGATTTTGATTTCGAGTCTTAACTTAAATATTATCTGTTTCAGTATTCTAACAAAGAAGTCAAGTGGCGGAGAAGTGTTTGTTTGGTTATGTGCGAGACCCGGGTTCGAATCCCGGCGTCTCCTGTTTATTTCTTTTGTTCAGTTTTTGTTATAATTATAAATTATGGTTTTTAAATTCCAATTTATTTATTGATTATGTATCGTTTAAAATTAAAATAAACAATATATACGTGACGAAAATTTTGACTGACTATTCGGTTAATAAACGAAGCGGGTTTTGGAACCCGTTTTTTTACGGATGTTACAGTATCCCCTACTTTTAGAAATTTCATCCCGAAATTTAAGTAGTGGTATGTTTGACTCAATAGGAGGGTAGTTTTGGTAATTACATACTAAAAAGGGGGTAAGAGTCTAAATTTTTTTTACTTGAGGCGGTAACGTTCCTTGTAAGGGTTGAATACCCTGCTACAGGAATCGCTTTTTGATGCCTACGATAAAGAATATTGATAAACTTAGTTGATTGACTAGGTATGATCTCATGCATACGAGTTTTGAGAGAATTGATACGTTTGGAGAGATAAGGTTATATCCTAAAATAAAACTTCTACCACGACATTACTAAAACCTTCATGGAACTTCTCATACTCGCCTGACAATGCCTCTGATCCTTTGACAAGAATACTTATATATAGGAAGTACCAGCGGCGTATCCACCATATTCTTGTCAAATTTTCATTGGCTTTATCAGTAAATTATGATTAGTTCTATGTGTCTCTAAACACAACAACCAAAACTTGAGTTCTTAATTCTGAGAGTATACATGTTTGATTGATGACAGTACCTCTCTCGTTTGTTATGATGAAGAGGTTAGTCTATGTAGAAGTGAGACACAGCTCAACTTCTTTGAATGATGAGATTGGAATACGTTGAGATGTATGATGATATGAATGCTAAATCAGTGAGTATAAAACAAACTTCAATCATGACATTACTAAATCCTACATGGAACTTCTCATAACCGCCTGACAATGCTTTTGATCCTTTGACAAGAATACTTATATATAGGAAGTACCAGCGGCGTATCCACCATATTCTTGTCAAAATTTCATTGGCTTTGTCAGTAAATTATGATCAGTTCTATGTGACTCTAAAACATAAATAAACACAACAACCAAAGCTTGAGTCTCAATTCTGAAAGGATACATGACTGAATGATGACGGTACCTCTCTCGTTTGTTATGATGAAGGGGTTAGTCTATGTAAAAGTGAGACCCAACCCAACTTCTTTAAATGATGAGATCGAGGTACGTCGAGATGTCTGATGATATGAATGTTAAATCAATGAGTATAAAACAAAACTGAGATAGTAATTTGCATAAAGATTCTTGGATACAATTTCCAATTTATAATGAGATACGTGAAGATTGAGATAAACGTAAATAAAACATAAAAACTAAGCGATTGGAGTTGAATTCTTGATTTTTGGTGAAGAAACTAGTTGGGTGATTCGTTTGGGCCGTTATTATCTTCAACAGGATTGGCGTTGATGTTGTAAACCCTTCCTCTTGCTGGTGGCCTAGTGGTTAGGTTTTCTTGATTTGCTTGGTTAACTGGGTTTGCTTGAGCTTGGGCGTTTATGATGTTAACCAATCGAGGGCACGTGTTTCTAAAGTGGGTAGGGTCGCCACAATTGAAACAAGCTCGAACATATAGGAGCATGGGGTATTGAGGTTGTTAATATGTTTGGATCATGTTTTAAGTAGGGGGTGAGGTTTGGTTTTGAGAGGTGCGGCAAACCTTGCTCGAATGCCCATAGCGTCCATAATTCGCACATAGTCGACAAGGTAAGGTAGATGGATGGTGATAAAAACAGGTGTTGCATTGAGGGTGAGGTCCAAGGTAAGGTTTCTTATTTGGGTATGTTGAGTTGGGTGCTACTTGAGTGATTGGGATAGCTTGGAGGGGTATGGCTTGTGAAGTTGGTTGATTGTGTTGGGTGACAGGGAAGATTTGCCCATCTCGTTTTCTCTTAGAAATGGGTTGTGAAGAGGATTCGGTTCGGGTGGAGTTTGAGGTTTCAGTTGATGCTTTATCCTTCTTCTTCTCCTCCTTGAAGTCCTTATTTCGTATGCGGTTCTCGGTGAGCTCTGTAGCTAACTCCATTGCTGCTTCCAAAGTTGCAGGTGTGGTACTTATTACAGAGTCTTGAATTTTTGAAGGAAGACCTCGAATGTAGTGCTCGATCAAACGGTAGAGGGGAGTGAACAAGTTGGGAACCATTTGATTTAACTCAAGAAATCTCTTGTTGTAGTGGTGTGGTCGCCTTCCTTTTGTTTCAAAGAATAGAACTCATCCTCTAATTTATTGATTTCGCTTCTTGGACAGAAACGTCTTGTCATGATCTCTTTCAACTCTTCCCAAGTCAAAGTCATAGCATCTTCAACACCTCGCTTGGCCTTCTCTGTATTCCACCATGTAAGTGCTATTCCAAGTAAACGACCGGTAGCATATCGCACCTTGCGATCATCGGGGCAATCGCAATTAGAAAAGTGTTTTCCATTTCCTCAAACCAATGGAGGAGAGCGGTGACACCTTCAGTCCCTTCGTATTTTGGAGGGTCGCAGGATTTGAAATGCTTGAAGGTGCATTTAGTGGTAATTGGGGGAGGGTTAACAACATTTTGATCTTCTTGATTGACGGGATTAGCGGTAAGTGCTTGTTGAACTTGAACTACAATGTTGGGTATTACGGCAGCCATTTGTTGAGCGATTTGGGCAGCCATGCGCTCGCGGGCTTTTCCTGATCTCATCTTCCTACGAGCGAGACTAGAAGACATCTACAAGGAATACGTATCAAGAGTATGAGTTGGACGTTTTATGGGTCATGTGTCGTATTTAGGAATGAACATTCATAAAATAAATATAGAATAGTAAATCTACTACATCCATAGGATGTCTTGGGCTTTGCTCGTAATTGGGCCTTGCATGCCGCCATACTTCACCTTCGTAATCATGTGGCCCCCCATGATTACCGGGTTTTTCATATGGTTCGCATGTGTTAGCCTGGTTACGTACACTAAAACCCGGAGAAAATCGAGAAATATGTATGTAACGTATGATATTCGGAATGTATCCAGGTGTGGACACGGTGACACCTCAAAGTGGGGTTAGTTCGAACGACGTTTGGTGTGGCATGCTTTGGCCTAATAGGTTCTTCGTACTCTCATCGTTAGTCCCCAGGTAGGAAAACTAGTCCGTTATATTGGATTTATACGAATGTCAACCTAGACACGACGTTCCGACTACCGGTACTTGTACCCTTACAGTTACTACATGCCCGTCGCAGAACTCACTTTGATGAGATTCGAAAAATGAAAAATGCGACAAAATCTTGAATAACGGAAGTATGAAGATGATTTGAATATGTGAACATTGAAATATGTATGATGAATATGTATGTAAGTATGTATGTTTGACTGTAAGTATAATTCATTATGTATCACAAAATGTAATATTGGAAGTGTTTGCACGCATTTGTGTATGTAATAAATATGAAATAAATAAACATCATGAGTTTGCATGTAACCACATAAACAATTAAAATCTAATCAACTATAGTATAGGCTCTAAGGGTCTAATAACCTATCCTATATCCCTATAGTCAAAAGCTCTGATACCAATCTGTCACACCCCGACCCGCAGCGGAAAAAGGTGATCGGGGCATGATTGGGTTTTCATCAAAGCTCATGACATTTATTATATTGTTTCATATTTATTATTACAATTTTGAAGAAGATCATATAATCAAATCATACAAGTACAACATGTTCTATACATCTTTCTAGACTTCATTATTTTTCTTCTAAGGCACTTTCCTATGTGTTCATTGCTTCATCCTGTCCACCTGTATCATGTGTAAAAATGGTTTTTGGGTCAACAAAAAGTTGGCGAGTGAACCTTGTTAGAAAACATTTATTATTGATTTCTTGTTGTATTTAATATGGAAAAATTGTGGAATAATCATATGTGAGCAAACGTAAATAAACATACAATAACAAACAATAACAACAATAACAAACCAATAACAATAACAATAACAATCCACCTTGCATGACTGTATAACATGAATGATAATGTATATGTTGGCAACGTCACGTTCACGCTCATAGGTAACGGGGAACGGACGGCCTATGATGATGTATGTGCGATCAAGGCTCAATCAAACGGAGCCGATCGTATGTTGGCAACGTCTCGTTCACGCTCATAGGTAATGGGGAACGGCTCACGCTCATAGGTAATGGGGAGCGGCGGCCTATGATGATGTATGTACTGAAAATGATAAATTTAATCTAAACATTAACCACACAAATAGTTGATACATATGAACACACATTTGATCATGGATATGATGGATGCACAAGTGTTTAAATGTATAAATAATATGACACATGATACACCCCAAAAAGTGATTAAAACGGGGAATTTGTAGAGATTCACTCACAGTGGTTGCGTTTCTTGGATTGATGATGAATGCGCACGAATTTGGATTTAACCACGAGAGAAACTAACCTAAATAGTAACATAATGGTTCGGTAAATAAGTGGATTTTTATTAACAATTTTTAATAGGATTATTAGATTTATTTTTGTGAGTTTAAGGTCATTTTCTAACTTTAAAAATATTATTTTTAAGTATTTTTAATTGATTTTTAAATAAAATAAATAAATAAAAGAAAATAAAAATTTTTGACTTTTTGACCAGTTTGTGTTTGTTTGCGCTGAGTGAGGTTCGAACTCGTGACCTCCCGTACGCGTGCACGCAGCTCTACCAACTGAGCTACGTGTCTAACCCGAAATAAATTTGATTTTAATTATACTTATATACTATTTAGATTATTCAGAATTTTATTTAATTAAAAATGTTTTTTTTTGAAAATTGTCTGACCGGCTGGTCATCGCGGGAATCGAACTTGCGCCTTTGATTTGTTTGGCACCCAGCCCAACCAGTTGGGCTGGGTGTCTAATCCATCTATTATACCTTTTATATTATATTTAACAATCAACTGTGAGAGTTCTGTTTAGTTAGAAAAAAAAAAAGTTTTAATGGCGTTGGAACCGGACCCATACGCGAATCGAACTCATGACTAGTGTTTTTAAAATTGCACACAGTCCACCACTGGACTGTGTGTCTAACCCGGTTATTATTCCGGTTTTTATTAAATTTATATGCTATCTCAATTCATCTTCTTCATACACTTGAACCCAGAAAATCAACACGACTGTTTAATCGAAAATTCTTGTTGAATTAGTTGATTGCGTATACTGATTAACGAAATTAATTTAAACAGAAAGGTTTTAAGGATGTTGTACCGAACAGGTGTGATTTCCGACGAATTCCGGTGACTGAAGCTTTTCCGGCGACGTGTAACTTGCGCTACAGGAAGTCTGAGGTGAGTGTGGGTGACTTCTGTACGAGCTCTAGATGTCCTCTTTATAAGGTAAGGCAACAGTGGGATAGATTCTTCGGTTTTCCGGCAAGTATCTGAGAATTCCGGCGAACACAGATAAATTCCGGCGACTTGCGGCGACTTATTCAGAGTATTTTAGCGAGAGTTTGAGAGATTAAACGGGTTGGATTGAGGAATTTAGCCCTGTATTTATAGGCTGCTATGTGCGATTTGATTTTTTTGTTAACTCGGCGGTTATGACCGGAATTGGTGCTAGACATCGGTTATAACTGATGTCGTCGACGGTTATACCGTTATAGTCAAATGAAATAATGGCTGAACTCGCGGATTGCCGGATTTTCCGGTGATTGCGAGTTCGGCCACGCTGAAATCCGGATTTTGATTTCGAGTCTTAACTTAAATATTATCTGTTTCAGTATTCTAACAAAGAAGTCAAGTGGCGGAGAAGTGTTTGTTTGGTTATGTGCGAGACCCGGGTTCGAATCCCGGCGTCTCCTGTTTATTTCTTTTGTTCAGTTTTTGTTATAATTATAAATTATGGTTTTTAAATTCCAATTTATTTATTGATTATGTATCGTTTAAAATTAAAATAAACAATATATACGCGACGAAAATTTTGACTGACTATTCGGTTAATAAACGAAGCGGGTTTTGGAACCCGTTTTTTGACGGATGTTACATCATATCTACGTACGGCTTTAAAACTGTTGTCATAGTTTGGTGCTTGTCATTGTTATCGAATGCGCCCTTGAGGAGTGATGCACACAACACACCATGGTGATCCCAAATATGTTAAACGATATAAAAGCTCAAAAGTACTTAAAATCGTTATGTATATGCTATAAAACACGTAGCTAAAAGTCTATAATTAACAACTAAAACATATCAACTCTATAGATATGAGGTATTTGATACTATATGATAAAAACAAAGGCATATCCATGCGACCAAGACCTATAGATACGAGTTATACAACTCAAAACATCCTTTAATTGAGCAAAAATTAACCCAAGCCTCTACGAGTTTTCCGCCTTGTATAAAAATATAAAAACCACCAAAGACGCCGAACTTACAAGCTTGAGACCTTTTGTAGCGTTAGAATGATAGCTACACACTCTCATTTTCCATTTTCCATTTTCCAATATCGTGTAGTACTAAACTTCTTTCAAATGCAATGAACGTATATACCATAATATAACTCCCACACCTAATTTTCAATGACCTCGGCCACGATGGCTTGGGCCCGAATAAGCTTTTCTTCGAATGACTCCAATTGCCGATGAGAAAACCGAATCTCCAACTTCAGACGTACGATGTTGATCTACCAAAAGCGGTCTGTGGCCGTCGACCACCACTGTCGTCGTAAACAATAAACAGACCAAGACGAGTAGGGTAAAATGAAACCGAAACAAGGGGTTTAATTAGTTAATATTCCTTGCTGCTAAATTGGGTTATATATATTATGAAAAAATATATTAAGGTGAGTGCATTGGAGGAAATCTTGGAGATTGTTGGAGATTAAGGAACAAACTGGATGCCAGTTTTTAAAAATGTTTTGTCCGGCCGTAAAAAAAATTAAAATTTCCAACTTTTTTTTTGTTTGGAGGTCGCCGACCCACAATTACAGGCGAAGCTTAATTCTACAGCTTCAACTGGACCGGGTTTTTTGGTGTTAAAATTTTTAAACATGCTTCATTTATTCAAACAATGCCGTGAAATATGGTCAATAGTGGATCTTGTGCTTGTAATATGGTGATTTACTGGTCATTTGTTTTTTTTTTTTTTTTTTTTGTAAATGGATCATCTGGATTTTATTAATTTTCTTATTTAAAGTTTGACGGATATAATTTATTTTGTATGCAACATTTAAGGGATCCTTTTACATATGTAACAGGTTAAATGTGACGGACGGTATATGTTGTTTTTCTTGGCAATTTACATTTATGTAACATTTTGTTTAGGAGAAGTTTTTTAATAAAACTAAGATGATGTAACAATGCTTCAAGATCCTTAACTAATGTCAATGCTTTAACATGTTTATATAACATTTATCAAATCAATGGAACAAAAGCTATTGGATTTTGAATTAGAATTTATGAAATTGATTGGAATTCAAAAAACATAGCCGACCAGGGTACACATTTATTTATTTTATATATATAAATAAATCCCATATAAAACATAAACTTATATCTTAGTTCTGGTAGCGATGACGAAGGTGATTTGTTTATTTGATTTTTCTGCACACCCCTAATGATAACGACGGTAGAAGTAGCGGTAGGGGCCGGTAGTGATGACGAAGGTGAAGGTATGGTGGGATGGTGTCAACTACATTACTACATCGGAATGTGATGGTGAGAAAGGGAGAGATATCGATTTTTTTGGTTGTAATCTTTGACTATGTGAAACTTAATCTTTTCCAAATCTTTGAATACATACTTGGACCGTTAGACCTGGATTTTTTAGCATGAATAGGTGGTTTGGCTGGAGAAAGAGTGTTACTAGGTGGTCACAAAAATTGTTTTCAAACTTAGGTAGGTCGCCACACCATCTAGCGACCTTGTGCCAACCTTCTGACAAAAAGTTTGTAAAAGCTGCAGCATGTGAAGGTCGCTGTTTCAGTTAGCGATCTTCATAGAAGGTCGCTGTTTGGTGTATACATGTTAATAAGATCTCTGTAAGGTATAGAAATCTTAGTAGAAGGTCGCTGTTTCATGTTAATATCTTAATTAGGTCGCTGTTTCATGTTAATATCTTAATAAGGTCGCTGTTTCGTGCAGAAATCTTATGAAAGGTCGCTGTTTCATGCATATATGTCAAGAAAGATCGCTGTTTCATGCAGTTATGTTGCTGTTTCATGCAGATATATGCTGCAGAGGCCATGTGACTTTATTGTGGATTTATTGGCATTAAAGTTCATGTTGCACCATGCAGTAGAATCACGTGAATATGTTTTGGCCCCTTCCATACTAGCAAGCATCCAATGCATTGAAATTCAAAAATTACAGATGACTGAAACATTCAATAGTAAGAGACTGCAACTACAGCCTTCTTCACGTGACCTTGTATTGAGCTCTTCCTCGCGCATGGAACCACACACTTACAATGCATTGAAAGGATATCAGAGATTCGTGATAAGACTATAGCATCAAAGTATACTATTTTAATCTGGTAGTGTAAGATATACACTGTTTACTTCAAATGCAGTGATAAGAATTGAAACAGGTGCCTACTACTAAAGCCTATTCTGATGATGCAGATTGTTGTGAGCATGATCAATTCAAACAGTAGGCTACAATCGTACGTACATGCTGAGAAAAGTTGCAGTGAAGATGAATATATACATGACACTTCAATTCAACATTCTACGAAACCCATCAAGAAACAAGTATTTGCAAATACACTTTGTGACTACCTTGTTCCGTTGAAAATGAATTTTGAATGTAATCCTGGTCCTCTTAGCAACGCGGTGTTGTTTATGCACAACAATCACCGTGTGTTCGAGGTTTTCAAGAATCCAGAAAAGTACCTTGAGCCTCTCAATATTAAACGATCAGATCGTAAATTCTGGATGCATTTGAAAAAAAATCCCGTTGGGCCACGAGTAGAAGCATTAATATGTGTAGCAGGATTCGGAGGGATCCTGGACGGTGGGTACCGATACATAGACCACTCGTTGATAACCGCGTTGGTTGAGAGGTGGAGGCCAGAAACCCACACTTTTCACCTCCCTTTTGGTGAAGTGACGTGACCTTACAAGATGTTAATGTTCTGTGGGGTCTACCAGTGGACGGGCTGCCTGTATGTGGGGCAGACAACGCGTTGTCATTCAATGGGGCAAGTTTGTTGTGTCAAAATATGTTGGGGTTTACCCAGAACAAAAGCATGTGAGGGGCAAAAGGGTTAGTTCAGTGCGTATTTTAGACGAAATAACGTCCCCGTTCTTAGAAAATGACGCATCGGATGAAGAGTGCATTATTCGTGCGCGCTTAATAATTTTTTATTTGATAGGGTGCACGGTTTTACCTGATAATGCCAACAGCCTGATATCTCTAAATTTTTTGGGGGGGTTTTTAGAAGATTTGACGAATCTTCGAGTGTTAGCTGGGGTAGTGCTGCATTATGCAGCCTTTACAGAAACCTTTGTAACGCTGCAGCACCTAATGCTATAAGCAGTACCGGCCCGGTATCGATTTTACAAGTCTGGGCATGGGAGAGGTTTCGTTGTTTCGCTCTGCGAATTGCTCAGTTCCACTACAATGCACCGTTAGCTGCCCGGTATATTAAAGTTTCAAAATATAAAATTGTATTTTTGGTAGGTGTAATATACTACGTTAAGTTTATATTTACCTATGCATGTGGAAGGGGAGCCTACGGTGTGTAGACGTTCCAACACACTGCCTAAGAACACATAGATCCCAACTACAATTTTTGAATGAGGCAATGGTATACTAGCTAGTTGTAGACATAGACGTTAATATTCTGAACACGTTGCTCAAGGTTGAAATTTTCTTGTTTCAGTTTAATTGGACACCATACGAAGAAATTGTGAATAGACTCCCCTAGATCTGTAGGAGTGGTATGAGAATTTGGAGGAGTGCCTGCCCTCTGTTATATTACGAGTTTGTGGAGCATCACTATCCGCAGCGTGTGATGAGACAGTTTGGCATGGTTCAGTATAAGCCTTTGCCAATTCCAATAGAGATCCCTGAGCATGCCAGGCTACATGCGCTAACCCGACTCGGGAAAACTGGGTGGAACTGGCTTTCTCGCCACGATCCGTACGTTACAGCTTGGGAGCGACGTGAACAAAACGTGGTGAATGGGCAATTCATCACAACTCCTTCCGTTGCCCATGACTATATGGCGTGGTACATGCAGCATACGGTCTTATATCTGATGAACCCACGGTTACCACCTGTTCCTACTAGCGGGTTCCAAGATGAAGGAGCTAGGGTCCAAATGATGGTATTTTTAAGTTAAAATTATGCAAGGTTACCGTCACTATTATTCAAGTTAATGTGAGACTGAAGCTCATACTAATTAGACGATAGGTGTAATACACCGATCTCAAGATGTGGACTTCATTCATGATGCGGCGTATCGGGCACTTGAAATGTCAAATGTTCCAGATTACACCCAATTTCCGAGTCATCTGTCACAGCAGGCGGTGGATCTTGTTTCATACCCTCGCACACAGAGGTTAGGGCGGCCACGGCGTCGTGGTGGCCCAAACGATCACGAGGCGGGCACATCAAATTGGGGCAGGCATTACGAAACCGGGGGGGATCCGGATATGGTGTCAATGAAAATCTAAACGATGGTGGAAACTTTGCTGGGGCAGGAAACGTTGGATCCAAGGTTTGTGAAACTAATGTGTAATATCATGAAGAAGGTTTGTGAAACTAATGTGTTGGACGGGATTGACTGCATACCACTGGACATAGATCTCGGCGATGAACATGCCCCCGAAACTTCGGCTAAAAAGTGCAGCATTTGAACCCCATCATCGTTGAAAATTTTTGATGTCTGAGATACGCCCTGATACGTGTACTCTAGTAACAATGAAAGGCGTACCGAATCTTCTATAGTTGAACATGATTACAGATTGAATCCACCAGTTCGTCATATGACAATTTTTGTCGCATAATGAACGAGGTTGTTAGCATGGAATGGTCACACTGAACAGCCCCGTTTACATAGGAAAACACACCGCCCCAATATAGTCTTACGAGGTAGGTCTGAAAAGAATCCATGAATCCAAATTGTGTAAGCTGGATATGGTTTGTATAATATATGTTTTAAAGAAGGTTGGTGTGACTTGAGAACCTATTCCTATGGTATTTATAGTGTTTAGCACCCAAAGTTATGAAGGGGGCCACCATCAAGTGGGTTCAAATAAATATACTTTTTTAGTCTTTGTGCCTTTTCAGTTTTACTTCTTTTATTAAATGCCACATTTGTCAATTAGGGGGGGGGGGGGGCATTATTAATATTATAATACAGACTAATAAAATATTCACATAGACAAACAGTACGCAAATTTTATTAAAACTTTTGATAATTTCCCTAGGACAACACAATCAAAAGGATGAATCATAATCGCTATCTGTCTTGTAGTATTCTTCCCACGGATCATCACTAACCACAGCGTCATCAGATAATGCATTTGAGTCACGATCGCTGTCATATTGGTGGTTGCACAAACTTCTGTAGATGCATCCAAACCTACAAATCGGGCGGTTTGATTGCATGACAGTTGACGAACCATACCCATAGACTTGCACACCTTCAAATACCTCACCCCTTTCTCTTATGGCAAACCGTAATAATGAAATCCATATTCACTTTCATCTCCACCTAAATGAAGCGTACATATACCGACCCACCATCGAACCTAACTCTGTCGTAGGACAGACCAACAATAACTCTCTTGTTTCACAACCTCTCCATAACTCAGTCGTAGCAGAACACAACAATAACTCCTTCATACCACAACCCCTTCGCAACTCTGTTGTTCGACAACCCAATCACAACACCGTTTTCCCTGTCAATGCTCAACATGTCAACCGTCACGGCCGTTCACCCTTAGACCAACAACCCGACCCACCCACCATCACGGCCGTTCCCCTGAATGTGCAAAATCCTAATGAGGTTTATTTATTATGATTTCACCTACCTGTAGCAATGTGTTTAGTTAATTACCAATGACGAAAGCCAACATAATACCAATTTTTTTACAAAGATATTATTCTGACTAACAATACAACATTTTCTCAACAAATAACTACGTATACAACACATGTTCTCTTTCAACAATATTACAAAACATTAATATAAGATCACCGAAATTTTTTAATCTTCCAAAATAAACTACTTCGCATGGGAACGGACGTCGCCGAAAAGAAGGAATTCAATGGGTAATGGGATCTGTTTGATGATTTGGGAAAGGCTAGACACAAGTGACAGGTTACACAAAACAAATACCAACTATAGGATCTAGTTGAAACACTGTAGCTTCCAGATTACAAACGGTAAACTAGAAACTCAAATGTCTTAGATCCTAATCGCCAACAGAAAACCGGGCAGATAAGGATGGTCCTTTGCCTCGTACCACCACGAAAATAAATAATAACGACTTAACTACTGTCGGAGGCACCTCAGGAGCAGTTGAATCATTAGTCTTGCAATCCATGCTGCATGAGGTAGTGGCTGAGACGGAGCGTTACCCTTCAAGGTCGGTTTTCTAAATATGACAACAAACTTTAAAACTGAGAAAAAACATCATGTTCAAACAACTCCCCAATAATTCTCCATCATGCAGTGCTTTCTCTTTGTTCTCGCACAACTCCAACCAGGAACAAGTTTTATGTACATAGCATATGATGGTAAAGTCTTTTGAAGGAGACTAAACATATTGAAAAATGAAGTGGATGTGTTTTTAACAGGAGGCATCCTTCGGTGCATCATTTTCATCATTTTGTTGATATATATTACCTTTAAGTTGCAAACATCCAATTATTGAACATTTCACGTGATTCTGCTGCATGGTGCAGCATCAACTTTAATACCAAATAGATAGAATATTATCACATGGCCTCTGCAGACTCTTTAATAACATATCTTCATCATACAGCGATCTTTATTAACATATCTACATGAAACAGCAATCTTCTTGACATATCATCATGAAACAGCGATTTTTTCTTAACATTTCTGCACGAAACAGCGACCTTCTTGACATATCCTCATGAAACAGCGATCTTTTCTTAACATTTCTGCACGAAACAACGACCTTATTAACATATGAAGTTCAAACAGCGACCTTATTAACATATCTTCTTCAAACAGCGACCTTCTAGTTAGATATATATATGAAACAGCGACCTTCACATGCTGCAGCTTTTACAAACTTTTTGTCAGAAGGTTGGCACAAGGTCGCTAGATGGTGTGGCGACCTACCTAAGTTTGAAAACAATTTTTGTGACCACCTAGTAACACTCTTTCTCCAGCCAAACCACCTATTCATGCTAAAAATTCTTAGACCTGTAATAGATGTTTTATTTACTTCTTTTATTTCAAACATGTTATTTTTAAATTTAAATTTAAATTTCAACAATAAAAAAGTACATAAGAAATAAAATGATTTTAAATTATAGTTTCATTAATATTAATATAATCAACCAAAAACCATGGTATTTAAACGATATATGATTTATTTTTTATCTTGATAGTCTCACACGTAGTTGATTATATAATCAACCAATAACCAAGGTATTTAAACGACATATGATTTATATTTTTATCTTGATAGTCTCACACATAGTTGATACATAACTCTTATTTTATGATTGATATATTTAATCATTTATTTCATAATATATTTATTACTTTAATACACATCCTTTCTATTTGAAGAAACTGGCTCAAAATTACTTTAATCACCCAAAAAGTAAGTTGTATTGTTAATATATTTAATCATTTATTTCATAATTTCTATTTGAAGAAACTGGCTCAAAATCGTGTAAAAACCACATAATAACATTGTGTACTTAAAGTAACAAGCTATATTTTTTTATATAAATTGGTGAGTAGTTTTAAGCCAAAAATTTCATTACTTCAAAAAATTCTATTCAAGTTATCATGTAATATATGATGCATATATATATAACTTGATAAATTATATAGATTTAATATATAAAACTATAAACAAATATAAAAAATGTTCTAAACCATTATAAAAATTGTTCCATATGGTTTAAGAGGGCCAAATGACATACATGCATACTCAAGCAGTCAAGTGTTTGATCTTCAAGCACCTCTTAAGGAAGAAACTGGATAAACACATGAATATTTAATTATAATTATTATCTCGATTGTTCACTAAATAAAGAAAACACAAACACTATATTAAACAAATTAGTATCATTGACAAAAATTCCTAGCAACTGCTGACGGAGTTAAAAAATCTTAAAAATGTATATATATATAATTTTCGTCAACTGAAACCATAAAAAAACAAATAAAAATACAGTTTCTTTTTATTTTATTTTTGTTGCTAAAAATTAAGGTACAAAGAGTCAAGCTGAGCCCGAGTTCGAAGGAAGTTTTCCAAATTTGGGCTCTTGTTTATTATATATTAATTAATTTATATTAATTATAGTAATTATTTTATATATAATTAAATTTTTTTTCCATAATTTTATAAATAGTAATTATTATATATATATATATATATATATATATATATATATATATATATATATATATATTAATATATTAATTAAAAAATATATAAATGTGGGTTTGTTTAGGCTCGCGAGCTGGCTCGAGCTCGATAAGTAAAGCTCGGGCTCAGACTCGTTTGCTAAACTGAACTTGTATTTAGGCTCAAGTTCGGCTTATTTGCATCCCTACTAGTAAAAAGTCAACAGGTAATTTGTCGCAAATCACATTACCCATTGGCTATATGTAAAAAATCTACTCGTATTCCGTTGCAAATCACATTATAATGGCTACATTACCGACAATAATACTCTTTTGTTTTGGTTTTTGATGGGTGTATTCTTAAAAAATATTTAAAATTTTGTAATTTATGTAGACTGACTTATTCAATACACCACTTGTAATAATTATAACGGCATGTATATTTATCGGATAAACTTATAACAACATGGCAATTCATTACCTTTTGTGTTAAAATAAAACGTTGTCGGTCAAAAAGTATGACATGTTACGGGTTGTTTAATAACACATTGTTGTTTTAATATTTGTAAAGTTTGAAATTTATTGTAGAAGTATTTTTTTTAACTGCTAACAATCAGTCCCGAAGTACTTGCGGGGCATCCATTGGACAAACGGAGTACATCGAGAGTAACCTGAGTTGTCCACCACCACTTCCGGGGAAAACCCGGTAACCCACCCGCCCGTAGGCACGACGGTAAAATTAGCGGTAAAACCCGTTTGGCTCAAGGATCGAACCCAGGTTTCCCTGGGTCTCCTATCATTGACCACCAGTGACTCACTCCTTTTTGCACCAAGTGAGAATTGAACTTAAGTCTTCATAGAAGAACTCAAGCTCTCCTACCACTTGAGCTAGAGGTCACTGGTAAATATTTTATTTATTCTCAAGCTCTTTCTACCATTTAAGCTAGAAGTATTAGTTCATAGATATCTGTATTACTATTTTGGTCAATAAATTTTATTTATTAATTATTAATGTTAGCAGTGCCACCGTTTTGCTTAAAATCTGTGATTAAACGTACATTGCACGGGTGTAGAACACTATGACACTATGTATACTTTATTTGTCTAAGTTTTTCAACATGGGAAGGGAAACGTAATACATAATGAGTCAAAGATTTTGAAAGATCAAACGGTAGCTAGATAGTACAAATAATAATAATAAATAAACAAATAAATAAAATAACGAAAAATATATATATTTTGAAAGAAAATGCTACATCTTAATAGTTTTTGTGCCTAATTATCTTTATAACAAAGATTAAGGATGGTGTCGGGATCTTACACTTTTACATGTTTTCCTAAATTTGAACTTGTACAACCACTGGATTTTATTTGTTGGTGCTCCTACCCATTCAAGTGCCCAATAAAACAAGTGATAAGTTTTGATACATTCCCCACATGTGTTCTTCACCTACCCATAGAATATTCAATATAATGAATTGGAAAAGGATAGTAAAGAATAATCTTAAGTTAAGGATTTATTTTGTAAATATATATAAGCTGGAAGTATGATAAAAAGGTCCTAACTAAAAGTAAATATAATTCAACTGTTCAACTGGATCTCCTATTTCGCATTGCAGGCTTTATTTTTATCTATATAATTCAACTAAAAAACACATTTTTCTTTATATTTTGTTTGTTATTCAAAAGCCTCTCTTACCCAACTCTTTATCTCTTTCATACTTATATAGAGGGTTAATATGAGGCTCTAAATATAGAGGTTTTACTTTGCATTTTTATAAATCTTTCTTTACTATAGAGACTCTAATGTAGGAGTCTTTTTTATGTTTTCTTTATTTTTTACTGTATATTATATAGAATATATGAGTAAAGAGTGTCCAAAGTGAATGCTTTTATACACTTATACAAAAGAATCAAATAATATGTTCAAGAGAAAGGATCAAATACAAAACACTTTAATTGTAAGAACGGTTAGAATGAATATTCTTCAATGTGAACACAACAAAAATACTTAAAAAAGACACATAATTTTTTTTTTCAATATTCTATTAAAATAATCGCTACTTTATCGTCAAAAGTTTTTTAGATTTTTTTATAGGTTTTTTGGGGGTTTAGTTAGTTTTTAGCATTTAGCTTGGGGGGGGGGGGGGGGGGGGGGGGGGTTAGTTTTTTTAGGTTTTTGAGGGGTTTAGTTTTAGTTTTGGGTGGTGGTGGGGTGGAGGTTTAGGTTTTTGGGTTTTTGCATTTACATGTTTTTTTTTTCTCTTATGAACAAAATTATGAAACTTGTCACTCTATGGTTATTTCTTACACTTTTTATTTTATACTCATTTATAAAATAACTCAACTCATATGTTTAAATTCCTCTTTTCATTAACAAAAACTTGAATTTTATAGGAAAACCGAGGCTCTAATAATAAATTAGATATATATATTTTTCCAATAAAGACTTTTTTCTTAAATACAACATGATTTACATCAAATATAACAAAATATATATGAGTAAAAAGAACAACATAGTAAAGACATGGAAAATTTGATCACGTTTTAGCGATTGACAAATTGATTAACATACCTAAATGCATTTACATATTTAATTTGCTAACCATTTTTTTTATATATATTCACTTTAAATCTAGATAAGGAATCCAAGTTAGTGATTTAGAGGAAAGATCGGTCAAGAAGACGGCAATTATAGGGGGGTCGAAATGCTGGGTCAGACGCGGGCCCATGGAGACGGATCTATTCTAGGCCACATGAAAGTTTGGGTGCAAGTGAGATTCAAACCATCTATTTTCATATCCCCCTTCATAAAAAAATCTTTTTTGATTTCTATTCCCTTTCTCAACCATTTTACTTTATACAAATTGTGGAGAACTATGAAAATCGCTTTAACCGTTGTATCAATTATTTAGATAATATGGTATTTATACTCTTTCATCTAAACTCGAAATAAATATGGCACACACATATTATACACACATACGCGCACGCATACTCTTATATAATTATATATAAATATATAATTATGTATATGTATGTGCATGGCATTTAGAAGCGTCCCTCTCGTAAAAATGCATTCCAATATCTTATTTGTATATTAGTAAGTTATTTTTAGCCGTTTTGTCATTCATGACTTGAGTTTTGTACGCATAACGCATCAAAAAGGATTGATTTATAAAAGTAGCATCTCCGATAGCAACAAAATCCGAACATCCCTCCTCTCTTCTCTTCCTCCGTCTCCTCACATTTTTTATTGTTTATGTTTTAAACTCTAAGCTCCTCACACTCTATTTTCCATCTCACCTCTCTCCCCCTTACCTAGGTTTGTCTCGACCAAAACCATCTCTATCCTAGATACTATAAATACAATGTTTGTCGTATAGAAATTATTTTTGATTAAAATTGTTGTATCTTAAACATCTTGTTGATGATATAAAAAACAAAAATAGTTGAAACACTTACTTTGGCTATGAAAATAAAAGTATGTTGCTTTTACATTTAGGTAACTTACACGTGTTATTACAATATCGGGTCAAACCGAGAATCACAAAAACCTTAGGTGTCAAGGCTGAGAAAGCGCATGGGCGAATCCTTTATGGATTTGCTTTATTATTGGTGGTGTTAACAAATTAATCCCTCAACTATTGATGGTCGTCACTTTAATCTCAAAACTGTTTCATTTAGATATAAATCTTTAACTTGATTTTGGATATATTGCACTAATCCTCTCCCAAAAACTGCTAATTAAACTATAATATTACTTTAAACCTTTAAAATAAATAAATTGAGTTAATTATGAATTTTGTCTATTAGAATTAGCAAAAATCTCTTCAACAAAAAAATTTATAGCTTGAAAGTAGGATTTCGTCAAATCCATAATCTGATAAACGTTTTAGTCAGTGATGTAACGAAAACTTTTTAGTCGGGGGTTATCATAAGGTTCTTTTCTCTATTATTTACAATTAGGGGGTTCAAGTCATGTTTTTGTTCAAAAACTTCAGATTTTGTATTTAAAAACCCAACAAATTCTGGTGACCGGAGGGTCTATAGACCCTCTTGACCCGGCTTGGTTTCGCCCTTGGTTTTAGTTAATGAGTTAATTAAGTAACAACAAGCTTTAATTTGATAACTCAAGAACTCAAGAAGAACCATGGTTAGCCAGGATTCAAATTCTCACTTAGAAGTTAAGTTAAAAGCTACATGTAGTTGGCAGGAAAGCGCGATGAGTGTTAAAGATCATGTTGTCTTTTATCTTATACAACAAGATTGTGAAGCAAGAATAGTTTTTATGTAATAGAACAAATTTGTTGTCGATCTCTAAAGAGAATCCCACATGTATTGGAGAACCAAAAATTTCAATCTATTAAACTCCACCAAACAAAAAAGAATACTTATTCAAACATTCCAAGTCAAATACCAAATAAACCCCACACTAACTCAAAAGCCGCAAATCCTAAAAGCCCCTTCACCATCCTTTAGCCTACGGTGGAGATTCTTGCCGGCAGCTGCTACACCATTCTTTTCCACCCTCATTTCTCCACCACCCCTTAAGTTTCCATATTCTTTTACCCAATATAGCAACCTACCCACTCTACCCACCCACCCATGCATTTTGCATACATACCCACATCCACAAACACCATATAAACACCCCCCCCTCTTTATAAACCAATCTATCATCAATGAGTAGCATCCGCGGCCGCTTGTGCCTGCTACCATTGGTGTTCTTGATGATGATGGTGGCTTTCACCGAGTCGAGGATCATGGCCCCACCCAAGTCGGGTTTTGTGTCCAAGCACGATGACCATAAGGCGCTTCCTACGTTGGAGTTCTCGAAACTATCCCCGTCTTCTCAACCATCAAGAAATGATCATCAAGTTCATGATAAGTTCCGCCATTTTGCTAGAAAGTTGAAGCTTATAAGGCGGCTTTAACCGGTCCAACCCAAAAGGGTAGGGGACACAAGTGATCGAAGGTGTAATTACTAATTAAATAGGTTGTTTTATCGGTTGAGATAACAAGTTTAATGTAACCTTATGTATATGCTTGTTTGGATCTAGACATTTATGATCGTGTTTGTGTAGCGTATGATATGTATTTACAATGTTATATCTTGTATATTACGAGTTAACGCAACCCGCGTGTTGCGACGGGATGATAACCATAACATCTTTAGTATCACACAATATGACTATAACATCTTTGGCATCACACAATATGACATACGGGAATTTTTAATTTAATGCAAAAAATTCTTTTCATTTTGCTTTATCCTACCTTTTGATGAAAACACCATTCAAATAACTCATCAATCCTTCAACACTTGAAGATGGGGCAAACACATACTCATTAAATTCATCAATATATCATTATACTTTTGAGGAGTATGTTTCTCTTATTGAACATGTATCATCTACGTATGTTCATAAACACCTAAACTACTAATCATTCATAAACACATAAACATACAACAGTTATTTTCTCTGTCGTTATTTTTTCATCATTCATAAACACATAAACATATAACACGAAATCAATATCAACGTAAATCCATAACATATATACCAAACAAAATCAAAATGATGAACAGCTTGTAACACGATTGACCGGATACTTACACATAAGCTTTTCTACTTGCAATACATATATATTCAATGACTTTTCATCGCAACCACAAAAATGAAACCTTCATGATTGACTTCAAAATTTAGATATAAATCCAAAATACCTGTGCACTACCAATTATATCTAACAAATATATTCTAATTCCTCCAACAACAACAGTTGTTTTCTTCTTTTTATCATTTTATGTATGATTCAATCAAATTCAAAGGAATGAAGAAGAATACATACTTGATAAATGGCGGAGGAGGGACGGCGTGAATAGATTTTGTGAGAATGTAAATGGTGGGTGTTCAATAATTAATATATTGATAGAAGTACCCTTTTGAAGAGGTATGTGATTTTGGCAAACCATCACGTCTATTCGAAGATCATTATACATGCATGTTTGTTGCTCGTTTAATCAAACATCACATCTTATCAAGCAATAAACCAACGCATCACTGTAAGATTACGATACCGCCATACTGGCCATCGATTCGTGATCCATCAAACCCTCTAGCATCTCCTATTCTAGAATGACTCCGATCCATTGCGTCTATGAATCTTTGCATTTGGTAGCGATTCAACCGTGGTGTTGCCCACTTGTATGAAACGGCGTATCGTGTACTTATGATCCTTTTGTTTGAGTTGATCCTAGTAAGCATGGAATCTATGGAACAAAACATTTTCATATTTTTAACTTCCTAAGAAGAAGATTTATTTAATATTCTTGTATGTACGCAACCCAAACGGTGCCCTCCTTCAAAGTTAAACCGTCAACGGCTCACACCGTCCTGACGGTAGGATCCTCTTCCCGTCATATTCATTATCTCTTTCTAGATCGTTTTGTTCTACTTTCAAATCATTCGCTTACGTTGACATTGTTCTGTAAATTACAATAACAATATCATTTTATCAATTCAGCGGTGTCAGTTGTATTTTGTTACGGTGTGTTTTTTTTACGCAACGGTTGGTTATTCAGTAGTTATATAGTTTTTGTATTTAAGATATCAGAATATGATGGTTTACTTTTAATTAAAAAAGTTAATTGTATTTAATAAGATGATGGGTATGACTTTATGTTAAACGCTGGGAAAGGCATAATGAGAAATATCATATAATGCATGACGTTTCAAAAGCTCGCCACGTCATTGTGGTTTTTCGTTTTCTGAAACGGCAATTCCAACCGGTTGCCTTTAAACTCCAACCGGTGTGAGTTGCTTTGGTAGATCATGGAGAGTGACGTGATGTTTAAACATACCCGTTGGTTTTTTTATATATAGATAGATATATGGGTGTTAAAAGAAGAGGTATGGGTTGATTAAAAGGATATGTGTGCTAATTAAAGGGGTGGGAGTTGCTTTTTGTATAAAAGATATAATTAGTCAAATTATATATATATTTTGCTATATAATTTGACCAAGACATCGATCTTTTGACAAAATGCGTATACTGGTTCAGGGATACCAGTATTTACCACTCATCAAGTGCTTTTGTGGCTGTGAATTCACGTATATACCAACTGCCAACATGTTCTAAATGGAAGAAAAATTCTATAAAACAACAAAATAATTCTTTTTGAAGCATCTAATCAAATCGAATGGTACGTTCAAAATGAAAATATTCAAATAAATATCTTAAAAAACATGTTCAGAACAACTGATTACAAAATAAGGACTTGATTGTTGAAATCTGAATAATCGAGATAAATAGTTTGATATTTATGTTTCTCAGCATAATTTTCCTTTAATCTTTATGTGATATTGGTCAAAAGTCGAGCATTATTTTTTTTAGACCTTTTTATTCACTCCGCTCAAGATGAGATCCAGTCCAATTATTTTTTAAAGATATTACATTTAAATAACCCAAATTTTTACCAACTGCCGATAGACTCTCAACTTTCGATTTGTACTATATTACTCCCAACTTTCAACTTATTTTCCTCTGGCACCCCCACACTAACGGAACCCTAACCCAATTAGCTGATGTCAGATGTCATGTCACTAAACATGTGCCACATCAGCTGTCACGTCATCAAAATGCTACGTCACTTGCCACGTCACTAAATCTCAAAATAATATATTTATTTTGTGGAACAACATTCCACACATAAACCGAAAATGACCAAGTACTTATGTTTATTTTTTTAATTAATATATACTATTCAAATATCGATAAATAGTTGGATAGTTAATATATCTTATATTATTACCCA
This sequence comes from Scalesia atractyloides, assembly GCA_947069175.1. Classification (NCBI taxonomy): domain Eukaryota; kingdom Viridiplantae; phylum Streptophyta; class Magnoliopsida; order Asterales; family Asteraceae; genus Scalesia; species Scalesia atractyloides. Next base: position 19,171,786 of record CAMTDV010000014.1, on the reverse strand, counting down.
TTACCCAATACTATAATTTGCAACATTTTTAGGCATAAAGGTGTTGTATATTATGCTTTGAGGGGTTTTTCAAAAAAAAAAATTAATACATGGAATATGATCTTGCTGGTCTTAAGTTATAAAAGATCATTAGAACCTCTATTAAATGTTCTTTGATGACCTTTTAATCTTATATTACATTATTGTTGATGCAAAATGTGATGAAATGAATCTGTTTGTAGATCATGTGCTTCACCAAGCAATTATTTTCTAGGCTTGAACATTGCCAGAAAAAATGGTGCGTTACATAGATATATCAAGGGATCTAATTTGCTGATTTACAATGATGGGATTCTTAAATTAGCTAGCAGACCTTGGATTGGCGTCTTTATATGATCCACAAAATAAGCAACCAATGACTAGCCCTGTTGTTATCCTTTGGTATGCCGTCCTCCCGAGCTACTTCTTGGAGCCATTTATTATGGTGTTGGTGTTAACCTATAGAGTGCTGGCTGCATTTTGGCTGGAAACCAATAATGTCAGGTCACACAGAGGTAGAAATGTTGTAGATACTATAATAGGTATCATAACATGTATGATATATTAATATTTGGAAATTTTTAAAACTTTAGGTTGAACAACTACAAAAGATATTTGAATTATGTCATTCACCATCAGAATTACTGTTCCGTTTGCGAAACACCACTTTGTTTAAGCCACTTTATTAGAGATGCTTCTTGCAGTGGATCCTGATGAATGTCTCTGCTGTTACATCCTTCAACAGAGATGTGAGTTCTGCTTTTTTACTATACAAAAATACATGTTCATTGTGTGATTACTGAATCTAGAAACAGATCTCTGATGTTTTTATGAAGATACTAGCTCTTGATGTTTCTTTTAATGAATGGATTAGAGGTGACAATTTCAAGTTTTAAGTTGTTCATTTCGAAACGGGTCAACCAGGGCAGTTATAGATTATTAGTTGAAAATGAAACAGAACTGGTGTCAAATTCAGGGATGAGGAAGCCAGATGGTTTTTTTAGTTCATTTAGTTTCTCAATCTCCTTTTGTATTACCTGTATGTTGATGCAAAATGGCAATACGATTTCAACATCCCAACAAGCAAAGAGGTTTAAGTGCAAACTCGCAAGTCGTCGACAGAAATAAAAATAAGAGCCCATGATCGAGTGGGTCGGGCAGTTCCTGCTCCAGAGACGAATGCAAAGATCCAATCCTACTTAGATGTAAGTTAATTCTGCTTAATTTCTAATGTATTCTTGAACGTTTAATTAAAAAGTCGTTTTGTTTCTTGATTTCACTTGCAGAGATGGATGGTTGTAAACCATAGATTTTTATTTATTGCATTTAACCAAAATGTTGCAAATGGAATACTCACCAGACACATCTTATCATTACTCATGTATAGAAATGAACTCAAACAAATCTAAAACAATAAATTTTCACCAGACACATGTATCGTGGTTTGCTTGTATAAGGAATCAAATAAATCTAAAACAATAAATTTGCACTAATGCATATTCATTTTCTTTTAAGTGGGGCCTATTTTTTGAAGGCCATGGGCCCAAGTCTGGGTTACTTGTACTATAGGTCCGCACTGCTACCTATATTAACCCTTTCTAAATTTTTGTTTGTAGTCTCTTAGAGAAATCAAGTCTAGTAAAAATGTAAAATGGGGTGGTCAGATAACGTGTTAAAATGAGTTTGGTCAATATAAGTTTGGATCGAAACGAGATCTGACCGAAATAAGCAAGGTTAGAAATAAGTTATCTCAGATAAATACTAGTGGACTGCTCGGCTCTACACGGCTACACCCAACCCAGGTATATCTAACTATCTGTGCAGTTAAATATTAGTGTCAATTGTTTGGCGTTAATGGTTAGATGGCACAAATGTTTCTTGCAGAATTGGGCATTAGATGACAAACACCAGAGTTCAAAGATTACGAAATAATCACAATGCACTAATCTGGATAAACAATGCTTATTTTATAATGAAATAGTGTTAACAGATATAAAGCCATCATATTTACTGTCGAGCTTCATCAATCTTCAACTGGGAAAACACTTGGCTTTCACTCGGGTAACTTGAGACCGAGTTCTCATTTACTTGAGAATCATCATTGTTATATTTAGAAGGCAACGATCAATCATTGACTTGGACAAGAACAACAACGTCTTCATAGTGCTATCTTCATATGCTTCTTTATCCACCACCATTGTTGAAGCTTCAACGCTTATTCTAAGTCCCACATCACATCAATCATGCCCGGTCTCTCGTCTCTGGTGCTCTTCAAACATCTGTCAGCTGTTTCCAAATACTTTCTTAACGAATTTGGGTTAATCTTGTCCACAAGATACGGGTCAACTATTTTCTCCACTGTCCCATCCTTTATGTGTTTGATCGCCCAGTCCGCCAAATTTGCTTCCTCAAAAGGAAGCGTCTTATCAAGTGTGGGCCTCGCGCATAGCACTTCAAGTAAAACGACACAAAGGAGTAAACATCTGACTTTTGAGTCAGTTTCATGCAACTTATGTACTCAGGATCCAAATACCCGAAACTCCCTTTGATATACATCTCGCTTTCCTCGTTGTTTTCCCACTGAGATATGCCAAAATCAGCCACCTTTGCTATATAGTTTTTGTTAAGCAAATGTTTGTTGACTTAACATCACCTTGAATAATCCCCTGTTCCAAACATGTGTGAAGGTAATGTAGTCCTTGAGCCGTGCCAATGCAGATCTCGAGTCTCTGACTCCATGAGAGCTTTTCGACATCTTTGTCAGTGTCATATAAATGATCTTGAAGAGTACCATTTTCCATAAATTCGTACACTAGTTTCATCTCGGATTTTGTGTCACAATAACCTATCAAAGTAATTAGATGTTGGTGTCGTATTTTCGACAAGACCATCGTTTCTGTCACGAATTCTGGCTGACCCTGCCCGTGTCCTTCTCGCCTCGTTTCACTGCAACTGTCTTTCCATCGGGAAGAGTTCCTCTATACACCTTCCCAAATCCCCCTTTTCCAATCACCAACTTCTCATCGAAACTATTTGTCGCTTGCAATATATCAGCAAACTGAAACCGAAGGTTGAGATTCAAATTAGGAATTTGTGGTGCGTGGTTAACGGTAAAGTCGATATATGTGCTCATATATGAACTCCAATCGTATGATGGTACCACGTTAGATTCCTTTTCCGTCCCTACCACGAACTTTGTTTTCCGGTACTTAAACATCAATAAGGAACCTATTAACACAACTAAAACCACACCTCCAAGAACACATCCAACCACAACATACACCTTCTTGCTATCCGACTTCTTCAACAACTCCATGATCTCGAGCGCGTTCAATAATGCGCCTTGATTTCCTCCGATACTAACATTCACAAACCCAGACTCAACGGAATCCACCACAAAATCATAATAAAAGGGAATTTGTGGCGCTTTTACCTTTTCAGCCAGGCTAATCTCCTCCTTATAATGGCTATAAATGAAGAAATTGAAGGAGCCCTTAGGAGGGACCATGCCTGGGCTTATAATGTCACGGAAATGAGCTCGAACAAGGTACATGGCATTCTTATTAACCCCAAATTTCCACGTCTCAATGACCAACAAAGTGCTCCGTGTGTTGTAAGACATGCCTCCGAATGTAATGTGTTTTGCTGGCTCAGTTTTGAAGTTATTATCTGGTTCCCAGTTTCTTCTTAAAGGGTCACGATCCAGGTTAATACTATGACCACCAACGACAATTCTATAAAGTGTGCTGAAAGCATAAGATGACGATGATATATTACCAAATATATCATGTGGGTGATATATGAGGTGAAGAGACTTTGTGCCCGAACAAATAAGAGGGTGTGGTGAAAGCTTCAATGGCGTTTACAAAAGCAAACGATGAGCCACTGGAGGGTGTGAATTTAATTCGGAACTTTCGTCTTGATCCAACTGGGATTATAATTTCTTTCATTATAGTCGACTTTCCCACATTAAAATTGGATAACAAAGAGAACCCAGAAACCGACACGTCGAACTTGAAATTAGATATTCAAATCTGTTATACGAGAATGGTGAAAAATGAAGGCGTACCATCACGAAAGTGTTATTGTATCTGCTTGGAGTTCGTACCATGATTTCTGAGTGAAAACTCTTGCTGTTCGGTAGATTTCCAACGTATTGGGTGCCAGGTAGTTATTTAAGGCGATGGTGCCACCGGAGACTGAAAAGGAAGCTGCTCGGTTTTCATCTCCAACGAATGTCACACCAGTGAAGTTGATATCAGAGTTTGATCCACAATTAATGAAGTAGTGAGTGGTCTGGTAAGACATACTGTGACTGTGATTCTGAGGAAACAAGTGTGAGAGTAAAGAGAAGAATGACGAGAGAAAAAGAAAGGGTGGATTTCATTGAAGCAGGTGTAGAAAAATTTCAATTCGAATGATGAAATGATTATTGGTTTAATTCATTTTACAAGGAGGGAAGAAATAGATAAGCAGGCAACGTGTAATTGGGAGTAGACGAAGACTTAATGAAGATGGGCATCCAGTGGTTCTCATTTTGAATGCATTAGTTGAAGAACAAGAAAACAAATCATCATTTTCGTTTAATCCATTTTGTGCTTTTGTTAGATTTTTATGTTAAGTAGAAGAAGGAAAAGATCAACTTACCCTCACGTGCATAGTACGTAATTGGTCAACCTAACAGATAAACCTCACGTCTATTTTTTTTTTGAATGGCAAAACTTCTATAAAAAAATATAGAAAAGCGGGGCAGCAAGGAGCTAAGACCTGCAACAATTACACGATTACATCCCGGACATTAAAGTCTACCTCACGTCTATTGTCAAAGTGTTTCTCGGTGTATGATATGCTGAAAGATAGAGAAATCAATACTCGCTAGATCAAGCCAAGGAATTGTCACATTGATCGAAATCCGCAGAGTGAAAATTGTATATTAATTTGAGGGGGGCATTTTACATGTATCACTTTATTTTGTAGGTCTTAAATTACTGATTTAACATCATAAGTATGGTGTTAAATTATTCATTATACATCTATTTGCAGAGCTTCCATTTATTAGCCTCTTTTGAACTATTTTTGATGTTTTTTAGAAAAAAACATCGAAGACAAAGCTTCACAGCTCCAATTATTGTATATAATTGGGTTTGTGTTAAGGTTGACTACTTGGATCTACACCCAGTGGATTAGATGGCATAAAAGATTAAAGCCTATGACAACATGCACTAATTAGGATAAATAAATGCTTATTACAGAAATAACAAGTGCAAATTAAAAAGTATTAACAACTCTAAAAACCTTCATATTTACTATCGAGCGTCCTCAATCTTCAACTGGGAAAACACTTGGCTTTCACTCGGGTAACCTGAATTGTTCACTTGAGAATCATTGTCGTTACATTTAGAAGGCAAGCGATCAATCATGGACATCGACAACTGCAACGATGTGTTCATGGTGCTATCATCATACGGCTCTCTATCCACCACCATCTGTTGAAGCTTCAACGCGTATTCCAAATCCCATAACACATCAATCATATTAGGCCTCTCCTCTCCCGTATTCTTCAAACATCTCTCAACCGTTTCCAAATATTTCCTTAACGAATTTGGGTTTATCTCGCCTTTTAGATACGGGTCAACTATGTTCTCCACCATCCCATCCTTTATATGTTTGATCGCCCAATCCGCCAAATTTGCTTCCTTTTGAGGAAGCGTGTTATCAAGTGCTGGCCTCGCGCACAACACTTCTAGTAAAACGACTCCAAAAGAGTAAACATCTGATTTTTGAGTCAGCTTCATGCAACTTATGTATTCGGGGTCTAAATACCCAAAACTCCCTTTGATAGCCATCTCACTTTCCTCCAAGTTATCCAACCGCGATATACCAAAATCAGCCACTTTTGCTAAATAGTTTTCGTTAAGCAAGATGTTTGTTGACTTAACATCACGATGAATTATCCCTGCATCCGACCCTGTGTGAAGATAATGTAATCCTCGAGCTGCGTTAATGCAGATCTCGAGTCTCTGCCTCCATGAGAGCTTCTCGTCATCTTTATTCGTGTCATATAAATGGTCTTGAAGAGTACCCTTTTCCATATACTCGTACACGAGTATCATCTCGTTTCTCTCGTCACAATACCCGATTAAAGTAACTAGATGTTGGTGTCGTATTTTCGACAAGACCATAATTTCTGTCACGAACTCTGGCCGACCCTGCCCATGTCCTTTCTCGCCTCGTTTCACTGCAACTGTCTTTCCATCAGTAAGAGTTCCCTTATAAACCTTCCCGAATCCACCTTTTCCAATCACCAACTTCTCATCGAAATTATTCGTCGCTTGCAATATATCCGTAAAATGGAACCGAAGGTTGAGATTCAAATTAGGAATTGGTGACGGGTTGTTGACAGAGAAGTCGACATTCATACTCGTGTATGAACTCAGACCGTACGATGGTACCACATTGGAATCTGTTTTCGTCCCTCCCACAGCCTTCTTTTTCCGGCATTTAAACCCAATTAAGAAACCTATCAACAAAACAAACACCACACCTCCAACTGCACATCCAACCACAATGTACAATCTCTTGCTACTCTTCCCATCGTTCCAAGTATCAACCACACCCGAATTCTTCAACAACTCCATGATCTCGAGCCCGTTTAATAACACAGGCTGACTGTTACCTGGAATCACTCCAATACTAACATTCACAAACCCTGACTCAACCGAATCCACCACAAAATCATAATAAAATGGAACTTGCAGCGCGCTTACCTTATCAACCGGACTAATCACCTCCTTATAATTGTTGTAAATGAAGAAATCGAATGCATCATCAGAATTATTAAGGGCTTGGCTTACAATGTCACAGAAATGGGCTCTAACAAAGTACACAGCATTCTTCTTAACCCCAAAATTCCATGTGACATTATGCGCCGACGAATTCGGGTTCAACCATTTGGCTGTTTTGTACACATCATCAGGAGCATCATATCTGGCAGCAAAAGGCTCCTGATAGTTAGGCGTGCCTTCGAATGTTTTGTTTTCCGCTTCGTGTGGTTCGACAATGAACGGATCATCTGGTGTCCAGTTTCTTCTGAAAATGTCGCGATCTACGTCTATATCGTCACCACCAACGTTAATTCGATAAACCGGGTTGAAAGCATAAGATGATGATGATATGATATCCATATCACCAATCTTTCCCACTGGTGAAATATGAGATGGAAACACACCATGCTGGAACAGTTCAGAGGGCGTTGTGAACGCTTCAATCGCGTTAACAAAAGCGGTGGATGAACCACTGGAAGGTGTAAATAGAATTCTGAACTTTCGTTCTAATCCAATTGGGATTATGAACTCTTTGATCACAGTCGAGTTTCCAACATTAAAATCAGATAACAAAGTGTACCCAGAAACCAAAACATCGAATTTGGAAGTAGATAATTCAATACCGTTATAAACAAAGGGAGAAAAATGAAGGTTTACCATCACAAAGGTGTTGTTTCCATCCGCTTCGAGTTCATACCATGACTTCTTAGTGAAAACTCTTGCTGTTTGATAGATTTCCCATGCTGCGTTGTTATTTACGGCTTTGTGGCCACCGGAGAATGAAAAGTTGGGGCGGTTTTCATCTCCGACGAATGTTTTTCGGGTGAAATCGGTATCAGAGTTTGATCCACAGTTAATGAAGTAGTGGTCTGGTGACACATATTGTGACTGTGAGGAAACAAGTGAGAGAGTAGAAAGAAGGATGATGAGAATATTGGATTCCATTATAGCATGTGAAGGAGGATCTCTGGTTGGAATGAAATAATTATTGGTTTGATGATGATTTATTATTGTACAAGGAGTAGGAAGAAGACAGCATTTATAAAGGGAGTTGACAAAGACTTGTGAAGACCAGTGGCTGTTAACGGTCTGTTGATGAACAAGAAATGTCAAGTGGCTAGATTTTTGTTTTTATTAGTTTTACTTTTTAAGGTATACAAATGATTTTTCTTCTGCTTTTTGTAGATATTACCTTTTGTCCCATTGGAATATTATTTCTTTTAACATGCTTGACTGCCATGTAGTTAAATTGATGTTTATAATCGTGAAAACCCTTTACTGTAAGGTTTAGCGGAGAATACTAACAAAAGCGAGAAAAGGAGGAAGAGTCCAGGTAACATGTTAAATATATTATAAAAATTCAATTGAAAATGGTAAAAGTTATTTTTTTTAATTCTTTTCAAAGCTTTTGTATAAAAGATGTGTAGAGGCAATTTCAATAAAAAAAATCTTTTTTTGTATTTTTTTAATTGTTTTTAAGCTTTTCTTTTAAATTAGTTTTTGAATTTTTTTATTAAAAAGGTTTCTAAATGTGTTTATATTCAAAAGCTACAAATTTGTTTAAAAAAAATAGTTTTTAACATTTTAGATTGAATTTTTATGATTTATTTAACATGTTAAGTGCGCTCTTCCTCGATTTCCCACTTTTCTAGTGTTTCTCATTGAACTCAACCCTATAAGATTTGAAGGGGTATTGTCCCAAGACCTTCCGCCGAGCGCGTGACCACACCATTATTATCCAAAAGCAAGCGTTGCGCAAACTAGATCACAAGAGACAAACATCATTTATCCATGACTATCAAATCATTTAACTACCTTGCGCGGGCTCGCACAAGGTAGTTAAATGATTTGATATTCTTTTCAATGATCCGGCGCGCGCAAACAGTTAAGCCTGAAAGTTATGTTTCTTAGCAAATGACCTCTGCGCGCAGGGAGCTTGAATAAATGGCAAAAGTAATCTTTTCTGTTATAACAGAAAAGACACGTGACAGCAGATCAGGGTATAACATATGTAAAAAGGTTCTAGAAGCAATAAAGGCTCAATCGTGCAAGGGCACGTTCGGTTATAACCGAACGACACGTGGCGCAATCTGAGAATCTCTCATAAATCACGATGATGACATTTCTTATGAGCATATCAAGATTATAACAAATAACCACGTGGCAACTTCCCAGCCGTGGATCAAACCTTGATCTGTGAGCTTGGATGACAAGTTAACCAACTAACAATATAACAAAGATTCCGTTAACTTTTATCTCTCTCATTTTTGGCGCCCAAAACCGGTTATAAATAGAAGACTTCAGGTACAAGTGATCTAATTCACTCTCGCTTACTCTCTCTCTTACTTCACATTAACTATTCCGATAACCTGTACTTATTCTCACGCCGGAGGGTGGTCACAGAGAGATTCCCCATTCTCCCAGTGACGAGTCTAACGGTGTTCTGTTTTGCAGTGTTCATTGGAGATCTACTTTGATACGACGAACAATTGGAGGATTAACCTTTTTATGCAGAAACCCTAACCACAGATCTGATCAGATTCCGGTCAATTAGATCTGGTATTTCTTCAAGATTATACTTGTAAAACGTATAATTCAATAACCAACTAGTAACGCTAGTTAGTTTTAAACAGGTTGTGTGACTAACCCATTAAACATTATACACCCACAAAACAAGTTACATGTTAACCCGCTTATAATGCGTCAAATTGTTTTGACTTATTTAATTAATTGGGTTAGACAGGTCGTGTTATTTCAAGGATCTTTGATCTTTATATGTATATAGGGATGAGTTAAAATAAGAACCACCACGAGTTGTGAGAACCGCGAGACCTTTTTGATCCGGGGCGAGTTGGACCAATTTTTTTTACACAAACGTAGATGAAAATATTATAAACACATCTGTAAAAAAAATAAAAAAAATTGTTGAGGCGGTAGTTTTGACTGATGCAAGTTTTTTTTACGCCTGACGTAAAATGAAATATAAAATTTACGTTAGGCGTAAAAAAAAACTTGCATCAGTCAAAACTGCCGACTCGACAATTTTTAAATTTTTTTTACAGATGAGTTTATAATATTTTCATATACGTTTGTGCAAAAATTTTGGCCCAACTCACCCGGATCAAAAGGTTCTCACAACTCGTGTTAGTTCTCATATGAACCGAGTCCTATATATATATATATATATATATATATATATATATATATATATATATATATATATATATATATTGTGTTCGGCTTCAACAATTTAACTCACAAACCCGGCATAATTGAGTTATAACTCAATCTTATGATGTAAAAAATTCTAAATCCAAAAATAAATTTTATGACGTAAATAAATCTAAATCCAAAAATAAAGATATATATTAAAATACACAAGTTAATTATAATCTTCATCATTTCTAATAGAGTTATTGGATTTTAATAACCTTAGTTTCACCTGTTAGCCGATAATAATTTCAAATGTAAAAATTATCTCTAACGATCCTAACTTGTAAGAATTTGGCCCCCATTGATCCTTTTCCAACATAAGTGCACTTAAATCATTTAAAGAATCTGCATGTGCACTTGAATCTATTGAGGAGGCCAAATTTTTATATGTTAGAAAAAGATTAATAGGGCCCAAGTTCTTACAAGTTGAGATCGTTGGAGAGAATTTTTAAAGTTAGAATTATTATCAGCCAACAGGTGAAACCTAGGATTATTATATATATATATATATATATATATATATATATATAGGGGATGGATCATGAGAAAACTAGTTTAAATGAGAAAACAAAAAAAACTAACTAAAAAATCCAAAAAAACATATCAATTTTTTTTGATTTTTTTATTAAAATTCGCTATATATATTATATAAAAAAACTTTTAAAAATAAAAAATAAAAAAAGCACATAATGCACATGTGTGGTACACATATAGTGCACATTTGCACTACAAGTTTTTTTTTTATTTTTTGAAAATTTTTTTATACATAAAATCCAGCCATTTTTTTTAAAAAAAATGTAAAAAAAATTTGTTTGTTTTTTATGCTTTTTTTGGGTTTTTTAGTTAGTTGTCTAGTTTTCTTATTTATATCTAGTTTTCTCATGATCCTCTCCCTATATATATATATATATATATATATATATATATATATAGGACAAGGATCAAGGATCCGTTAGGAACCACCCTTTAATGCGAGAACCACGAGAACCAGTGTGAACACAAACAGTAATACCTAAAAAAAATCCAAAAAAATACCAATTTTCTTTTGTTTTTTTAATACTTTTTTTAAAAAGTCGCTATATTTACTCAACAATAAAAAAATAAAAAAAAATTGAGTACCAACTATCAATGCACATGTGCATTCTCGTCATTTCTTTGACAAATTCCATAATACATTACAAACATTAGACAATTGTACTTTTATATACACTACCATGTGTAACACACTACTTTTTACTTTACCGATATTAGCAATGCACATGTGTATCTTTATATATCAACATAAAATAAGGTGTTTTGTTAACTAATTTGAATACATTTTCTCTTTCATCTATCATACCATCCATAATATACTACCATTCACATGTGCATTTTCATCATTTTTTTGACAAATTACGTAATACATTACAAACATGAGACAATTGTACTTTCATTTACACTACCATGTGTAATACACTACTTTTTACGTTACTAATATAAGAAATGCACATGTGCATCTATATGTATCAACATGAAATAAGGTGTTTTGGTACACTACTTTGAATACACTTTCTCTTTCATCTATCATACCATCCATAATACACTTCCATTACCTCCTACCATGCATAATACAATACCACTACCTCCTACCATTTATAATACGATACCAATACCAATATTTTCACTTTATTACATGTATATCAACACCGTTTATACCATCCAATCAATATATTACATCATAAAGTGACAACTATAATGAACCAATCAACCACTAGATGTAACTAACCAAAAAACATATATATGAGCCTACTTCATCATTAAAAATCACAAACTTTTTGTACCAAAACACGGTATATAATTGTTATGCATAATGATGCACATGTGCATTTAATGTAAAATTGAGTGTATTATGGATGGTATTGTAAATTAAAGTGCAATTATCTACTAGTGATAACATATTACTGAATTTGTCGAAGTTATGATACATATGCACATGTGTATGGATAACTGATACTCGAAAAAAAAAGTTTTTTTTTGTAACGAAATATAACGATTGTTATTAAAAAATATTAAAAAAATGAGTGTTTTTTTGATTTTTTTTATTTTATTTTGCAATAAAGGTGGTTCTCGCGGTTCTCACAATAAAGGTGGTTCTCGCATGAACCTTACCCTATATATATATATATATATATATATATAACACTATTAACATTCGGTCTCCCTTCGAAAAGCTACACAAAGTACTTTTCTGTGTTACTAAACCATACATCACTATCCTATTAATTGAAACTAGATGGAACCCCCGTCGCGTTGCGGCCAGTGGCTTACAAATTAAGGCGTAACATATATAAACGATAGATGAAAGTCCACCCGAGTTGCGGCAGGAAGGTTAAATAACATTAAACATTAACCATGTAAAACCTATGACAATAGAAATGTCCTTAACCATACTTTTATAAATCTTGTTCGAATCATCCCTTGATAATAATCCTTTCTCTTGAGCTGATCATGTTCATCCATCTACATTTGCACCCTCCAATGGTCGTCTACCATCAAAGTGCACAAAAGTTTGTTACAATAAGTACACAATATTTTGGCTTTATATTCTTTCAACCAGATATCCCAAATTCACAGCACAAGTACACTAAAGGAAAAAAAAACAAATAAAAAGTAAGAAATCAACAACTATTTTGCATTTCATGATTTGTAAGTTAAAATAACAAAAGGGTAATAATAGATTTCTTGTTTGAGAAGTTGTGTATAATAGAGCAATACAAGCTACCGATGATAGTAGTCTTGTAACCGCCGTTTCATGTACCATTAATGTCACACCCCAACCGATGGCAGAATCATCGGGACGCAGCACTAGGCGAATTAGATTGTTCAAGAGAAATTCTATAACAACTATTCATGACAATATTTTAAAGGTCCGATTTCCCATACAATTAAACAATATCTCATAACAATTATTACAAAACACATAATCCCTTAAACAAAACCAATCCGACAACCTAGATTTCTATTATGCGTTTCTAAGGATAAAACCCTAAGTCCGTTGCTGCATAGAATCATCAACCTGTCACATACGTTAAAATAAAGTCAATACAATAAAGTAAAGGTGAGTACACAGGTTTAATAGCATAATAGTAGCGATAAAGCGTTTACGCATAACCAACATGTACACGTAGAGAAAGTGAATTTAAGAAAGCTAACAATAATGATACAAGCGAACCAACACGACTGCGAGGTGGAGTATGCACGATACGTGTTCACAACAGCGAACACGCACGTAAAGTAAATATGCGAGCCTTAACAACCCCCGAACCAATCGGGTGCTGAGTCTAAACTATAGTACTATCGTTGCTAAGGGTGGTCTGCAAGTCCACATTATTCACACATAGCAAACAAACATTCAGCGATTCACGTATAACATGCGAGAGCGGTTAGCGTTAAAAGAGTTTAGTGTTGTGTGTAGCGTGTTTTGATATAGAGAACGTATGTAACACCCAAATGTGCGTTTTAAGCGAAAAAGGGTTCAAGTATACTCACAGTCGGATCATCGATGGCGGAATCATCGGGGCGCGGCACTAGGCGAATCAGATTGTTTCACGAGAAATTCCGTAACAACTAATAATGACAATATTTAAATAGTCCGATTTTCCATACAATCAACCAATATTCCATAATCAATCATTACAAAACTTAGCATCTCACAAAACATATCAAATTCGATCTTCCCTAGATTTTCTATTACAATGCGTTTCTAATGATAAATCCTAAATCCAGTTGGCAGCAAGTAGATCTCAATAACCTGCAACATACGTTAAAATAATTTGTCAATACATAATGTATTGGCGAGCATACATGTTTTGATATAATAGCATAGTAGATAAAAGTATAGCGAATTTCTTCATACATAAACATGATTCATACAACACATAAACTCACAAGACAATTTCTCATGCTATCCTCTCGGAGAGCTCGCACGTACATCTTAGCTAAACCCCGTCGGATGAGAGCCCCTCTACAGTACTATACTAGCCAAGGTGGAGATAACGAAAACAACCCTAGCTTATATGTTCTAGCACTCACGTATAAATATGTATAACAAATATTCGCGTGTGATAAATCAGTCTAGCGTGCGTTGTGTATTTTTTATAAGAACGTATGTTACACCCAAAAGTGCATTAAAGCAAAATGGGTCAAGTATACTCACAGTTGATGCGATTAAAGGAGAGATGAAATCTGAGGTGAGTTGAGGAGAGCGCCGGATCAGCCTGTAAGCGAACAGAAGTCTTTCGAATTGCTGAAACGGTTAACGGTTTGTGGAACAGCAGACAAGTTCGGGCGAACTTGTACTATTGCCCTTGGGAGAGTACAAGTCCGGGCGAACTTGTCTGGTTTCCTGGGAAATTGGACAAGTTCGGCGAACTTGCCTCATTTGATTGAGGTAGATACAAGTTCGGGCGAACTTGATTGGAATTCTGAAAAAAAATGATCAATTGATGATCAAGTTCGGGCGAACTTGTCACCAATCTGGTGGAAGTTCGAGCGAGCTTGATGTCTTCCGAGCGAACTTGGCTGTTTTGGCATCGAAATCGTGCGTTTTCGCGTCGTTTGCTGAGGAAATCAAGTGTCCATCCCTCCAACCTTAGGCTACTGAGCAAAACCAAGGCTGAAGAGGTCTTTTGGGGCGAGTTTAGCCATTTTACAGAAACTCGGACTAATTCGGGCGAACTTGAAGGTTCGAACGGTTTAGTCCAGTTTGTGCAAAGTGACGATTTCGTCCTTGTGCTTCCGGATCTGAGATCTTGCTTGACAACGCCTCGTTCCACTTCAAAGTGAACGAAACATACGTCATTAGTCTGAATATTGTGTGAAAATCGATGTTTTAAAAGGTTTTAGTTAGATCTAAGCATAGATCTAAGTGAAAACAGAAGTTTTGTATAAAAAGATGAAGATTTTCGTAAACAGAGAGTTTTTGATGAAATCGAAGGTAGAAACCTTGTGCAAAATCGTTGTAAACAGATCAAGTTCGGGGCGAACTTGTATGTTTCTTAGGTTTTAGGGACAAGTCCGGACGGACTTGTTAGTTTTATGAGTTTGGTTGACCTGAACAACTTCGAGCGAACTTGTTATATACATGTTCGGCTGAACTTGACCTAAGAGTCAAGTTTCTTTCGATTATTTCGCTTTATGAGTTCGTTTGGCGATTCGGTTCGTATTATATAGTTATATTAAGCATATTAATTGATTAAATTAAGTTAAGATTCGATAAGATAAGCGAGGTAGCATGCGGCTTTGTTTCCAAGTCTTGCGAAAGTCGCGTTGCATTTTAAGCGAGCAGATGGCCTTGGAATTCACGCGATGTTTGTAGTGTTTAGCGAGTGCGATATATATGCGTAAGCGATGTGATGTGCGATGTGATGCGAAAATATGCGATATAGCGTAATAAGCGATGTCGGTTACATTATGATCCGAATCTCTGGTGCTAGGCGTAACGAGAGTGACGAGCTTGCGAGGAAGCGGGCTGTTACACTGGTACATCTTGTCGGCACCGGGGTGAATTGAATATCGAGACTTATGGGCGTCGGTCATTAGTAACTCTCGAAGGTTATTGACTGAAACGGTTAACGGTTGGTGGAACAACAGACAAGTTCGGGCGAACTTGTACTATTGCCCTTAGGAGAGTACAAGTCCGGGCGAACTTGTCTGGTTCCTGGGAAACTGGACAAGTTCGGGCGAACTTGCCTCATTTGATTGAGGTAGATACAAGTTCGGGCGAACTTGATTGGAATTCTGAAAAAAATGATCAATTGATGATCAAGTTCGGGCGAACTTGTCACCAATCTGGTGAGAAGTTCGAGCGAGCTTGATGTCTTCCGAGCGAACTTGGCTGTTTTGGCATCCAAATCGTGCGTTTTCGCGTCGTTTGCTGAGGAAATCGAGTGTCCATCCCTCCAACCTTAGGCTACTGAGCAAAACCAAGGCTGAAGAGGTCTTTTGGGGCGAGTTTAGCCATTTTATTGAAACCCGGACTAATCCCGGCGAACTTGAAGGTTCGAACGGTTTAGTCCAGTTTGTGCAAAGTGACGATTTCGTCCTTGTGCTTCCGGATCTGAGATCTTGCTTGAGAACGCCTCGTTCCACTTCAAAGTGAACGAAACATACGTCATTAGTCCGAATATTGTGTGAAAATCGATGTTTTAAAAGGTTTTAGTTAGATCTAAGCATAGATCTAAGTGAAAACAGAAGTTTTGTATAAAAAGATGAAGATTTTCGTAAACAGAGAGTTTTTGATGAAATCGAAGGTAGAAACCTTGTGCAAAATTGTTGTAAACGTTGTTGTAGCTTGAAAACGGGTTGAATTTACTTAGAAAACAAAAGGTTTCGATTTTGGGGAGCTCCGGGCGAACTTGCAGCAAGTGCAAATGAAGAATGGAGCTGAGTATTTATTGGTGGAGGTGAGAATGAGCTGAAACAGATCAAGTTCGCTCGAACTTGTACCAAGTTCGAGCGAACTTGTATGTTTCTTAGGTTTTAGGGACAAATCCGGACGGACTTGTTAGTTTTATGAGTTTTGTTGACCTGGACAAGTTCGAGCGAACTTGTTATATACATGTTCAGCCGAACTTGACCTAAGAGTCAAGTTTCGTTCGATTATTTCGCTTTATGAGTTCGTTTGGCGATTCGGTTCGTATTATATAGTTATATTAAGCGTATTAATTGATTTAATTAAGTTAAGATTCGATAAGATAAGCGAGATAGCATGCGGCTTTGTTCCTAAGTCTTGCGAGAGTCGCGTTGCATTTAAGCGAGCAGATGGCCTTGGAACTTCACGCGATGTTTGTAGTGTTTAGCGAGTGCGATATATATATGCGTAAGCGATGTGATGTGCGATGTGATGCGAGAATATGCGATATAGCGTAATAAGCGATGTCGGTTACATTATGATCCGAATCTCTGGTGCTAGGCGTAACGAGAGTGACGAGCTTGCGAGGAAGCGGGTTGTTAGACTTGTACATCTTGTCGGCACCAGGGTGAATTGAATATCGAGACTTATGGGCGTCGGTCATTAGTAACTCTCGAAGGTTATTGGGGCTCGGGATCCAAATGCGGTTCAGAAAATAATAGATCCCGTTAGACTTATTCTTCAACTGGGTTTCGGCACCACATTTATTTCTTCGTACAAGGTATTCTCAATGAAACATGCGTGCTGGGTTTTGCGAATCAGGGTTTCGAGTTTATTCGGGTTTGAACATCATGAATGCTATAAAAAATATTTAGAAAAATTTTCCACTTAATTACCAGAACATAATGGTAAAACAAATTTTAAAGGTATCAAAAAGTTTAATTAGTGTCAAACCCCTATGGCACCATTCCACGAAGGTTTGTAGTATGGCTAAAACACTTATATATAGGAAGTACCAGCGGCGTATCCACCATGTTTTAGCCATATCGCATCCGTTTCTATGGAGCGATGTCAGGCGTGTTGACACGATATAGATAGATTTCGGTATCCTTGGTCCACACGGTGAAGGGGGGGGGGGCAAGAAATTATGAGGCTTGAATAACGTCGAACCCCACATGGCATCCTTTCACGGAAGTTCATAAATATGGCTAAAACACTTATATATAGGAAGTACCAGCGGCGTATCCACCATGTTTTAGCCATATTGCTCTGTCCCGTGGAGTGATGTCATGTGTGCCGACATGACATGGATAGATTGACGATTGGGATAGCGAAGCGGTAAGAACGAGAGATGCGATAAGCGTTAAAATGTCATGACGCGAAGATGATACGCGAAGCGATAGCGTTCGAGCGTCGAGAGAGAGAGGAGCGATTAAGCGACAAGCGATGAGCGACAGCGATGACGAAGCGATGAGCGATGAGCGAATACGAGGTAGATCCCTGCGATAGTGTGATTGCCTTGCTGTAGATTCCGAGTTATCTAGCGTTTGCGCGATCTAGAAAGCGATGAGATGTTACGCCCTTGCGGAGGAGTTTTGCGTATGAAAATCATCATAATATGGAAGGTCTAATAACGTCCAACTACACATGGCACGTCTCCAAGGAAGTTTGTTAGCATGACAAAGCACTTATATAGGAAATACCAGCGGTGTATCCACCATGCTTTAACCACACCTCCTCTGTCCTGTGGATAGGTGTCGCGCTTTGTCGACATGGTTAAAACGCTTATATATAGGAAAGTACCATCGGCGTATCCACCACGTTTTAACCACACTTTTAACGTTAGGGTACCATTAGAACTCATTACGATCCCCGTGCAGACCCCAAGATAATCCCATGTGCACCCGTGATTAGTTAGGTGTTTGCATGTTTATCGTAGCTTGTTTTAAGGTACGTAGTAGGGGTAGAAAAATGTATTATATCGTGATATACCATATAACATTAGTAATAATAATTAGTGTGTGCGCTTAGACTAAGTGCGAGGAGTCGAGAAAGGGATAGAGAGACATCGTTCGTGTGTTGAAATGATATCAAATAATAGAATGATTATAAAGCATAAGTACTAACGTCGAAAGTCGTACCTTCGTTAATGTTGTCCTGCGCCTGGTTGAGGTTGGTGTCGACGTCTTCCTCTGTTGGGGCTGGGTTTGGGTCGGTGACTTCGGGGGTGTCGACTCATCTTGTTGTCGTGGTCCTGTGCGACATTTGCTGGTGAAGTGGCCGTAACGGTCGCAGTTGGTGCAATAACGGCAGCTGGCTCCGGCCGATGGTGATAAGTACACATCTGACATGGGGATGAGGTCCGGTGTAGTTACGCCTTGGGTAGAATGGAAACTGCTCGAAGAGGTTCAGGATTGAGCGGCTCAGTCGCGGAGTAGTTGAGGCTCGAGCTTTTTCTCTTGCGGCTGGGCTTGGCGGCAGCTTGCGGTGGTGTGTCGTCGTCGTCGGAATCGTTCTCGGATTCTTTGTCTTGTCGGAATCGTCGGACAATTCGACTGTAGCTTGATTCAGGTTCTTGGCGGGATTTTTGGAGAAGAACCCTTCCAATACCCGTTTGTCGTTGATTTCTGCGGCCAATTGGTAAGTTTCTTCAATGGTAGTCGGTCTTGCAGCTTCGACAAAATCGCCCACGCACTCCGGCAAAGCACGTATGTACTTTTTGATTGCCTTTTTAGGAGTGTCGACATGGTTAGGGCAAATAATGCTAAGCTGTTTGAACCTTGCTGTGAAGCCGGCGTTGTCTCCTTCGACTTGCTTGATTTTCCAGAATTCGTTCTCGAGGCTTTGGACTTGTGGGGAGGGCAATACTCTCTCTTCATGAGCTCCTTCAGTTCCTCCCATGATAGTGCGTAAGCTGCGTCGTTCCCACGTTTGATGCGCTCGGCTGTCCACCAGTCGAGGGCTCAGGATTGAAATACTCCGGCAGCACTTGTGGTCTGAAAATGCTCAGGGCACCCACTCTGACGAAGGGTAACCTCGATGGCATCGAACCACTGGAGCTTTTGAGATACACTTCCTTCACCTGTGAAGACCATGGGTCACAGGCCTTGAACTGCTTGTAGGAGAAAGTAGACTTCGGTGCGCTGGACTTGGAGTCTTCGGAGGTCTGAGAGTTGTTGAGTGCTTGAACCTGAGTGATGATTTGAGGAATGACCTTGGCCACAAGCGAAGCAATCCTCTTGTCGGATTTATTCGGGCTTGACGTCGAGAGTTAGAAGCGTTCAAAGACATCTGGACAAAAGAGGTTTTTAATGAGATTCGATCATAATGATTTGTAATTGCGATGCGATTTAGCGCATTAAAAACTTGTTATAATAATACGTACTTCTAAGATTCACATAGGAGCCACATAGGAAAGCACATATCTCCTAAATTCTCACGTATTCACATAAGCACGTGTAATCGTATACTATATATGTATATATTTAGGTACGTATATATGTAATTGCGGTATGACGCGAGGACGCGGTTGAGAGGGTTGTTAGGATTTAGTTTTGTTGCGAGAATTAACTCTTGTTTTGGATTGCGATGGCTGTGCGAGTTGTGTATTAATATAGCAAGATGAAAGCGACAAAGCGGTAAGCGTAAAGCGACAAATCGAAAACACAAAAGTTTAAATTTGCTAAAACGTGCGAGAAGCACATGTAAATCGATGATGTGAAAAATCGACGATTGCGACTTAAAATCAATGGAGCGTCCTGGGTTTTGAGACAACGACTACCCAAAGTGATTCGATTATTCCGTCGAGTTTGGGCTCGCACTTTGGCCTAATAGGTAAATGCTCTCACTGTCCCGAGCTAACGACATCACCCTTCCGGTTACTACGCGTCCCAAAGCGTTGGAAACAATCGAGACTTTGGTGAGATTGAAAATCGTGGAGTGGGACGAGTTTTCAAGGTTGGGTTTCGCCCCTAACTTGAATAACTTCGAATCCCTGATTTGGTTTCACCTCCCGGCCCCATCAGGAGGCTTCCACCGGATAGAATGGGAAATTTCCGTTAAGATGTGGATATCACTCTAACTTAACAGACAATTTCGTGCAGATGAGAATACGCGGAGTGAGTGATTCGTCGAGAGTTCGCGGTTTTCACACCTAATCCCGACAAATCGACTCGTTGTTGGATACGAGCGTTTTTTCACGTGTATTGTGGCAGCTTTAGGAAAAGCAATGTTTAGAAATTCGTGCCAAAGGATTCTGGTCAAGTTCGTGCGAACTTGGCATCTGTCTGATGTCAAGTGCGAGCGGACTTGTCCCATACCAGGCGAACTTGTTTGATGTTGAGGGGACAGGTAAGTTCGGGCGAACTTGGTCAAGTCCGGGCGAACTTCATCAATTTCGAGCGAACTTGTCAACCCAAGTTCGGGCGGACTTGTCTGTTTGTATGAGTTTTTTTTTCCGGCATTAATCGATGCGTAACAGTCTGATTTGGTGTCCTAACTATAGATTAGGTCGAACATGGCAATTCTACCTAATTCCTTATAGTTATGGCTCTGATACCAATCTGTCACACCCAACCGATGTCAGAATTATCGGGGCGGACACTAGGCGAATCAGATTGTTTCACGAGAAATTCCGTAACAACTAATAATGACAATATTTAAATAGTCCGATTTTCCATACGATCAACCAATATTCCATAATCAATCATTACAAAACTTAGCATCTCATAAAACATATCAAATTCGATCTTCCCTAGATTTTCTATTACAATGCGTTTCTAATGATAAATCCTAAATCCAGTTGGCAGCAAGTAGATCTCAATAACCTGCAACATACGTTAAAATAATTTGTCAATACCTAATGTTTGGCGAGCATACAGGTTTTGATATAATAGCATAGTAGATAAAAGTATAGCGAATTTCTTCATACATAAACATGATTCATACAACACATAAACTCACAAGACAATTTCTCATGCTATCCTCTCGGAGACTCGCGCGTACATCTTAGCTAAACCCCGTCGGATGAGAGCCCCTCTACAGTACTATACTAGCCAAGGTGGAGATAACGAAAAAGCCCTAGCTTATATGTTCTAGCACTCACGTATAAATATGTATAACAGATATTTGCGTGTGATAAATCAGTCTAGCGTGCGTTGTGTATTTTTTATAAGAACGTATGTTACACCCAAAAGTGCATTAAAGCGAAAATGGGTCAAGTATACTCACAGTTGGTGCGATTAAAGGAGAGATGAAATCTGAGGTGAGTTGAGGAGAGCGTCGGATCAGCCTGTAAGCGAACAGAAGTGCATCAATCTTTCGAATTGCTGAAACGGTTAAACGGTTGGTGGAATAGCAGACAAGTTCGGGCGAACTTGTACTATTGCCCTTGGGAGAGTACAAGTCCGGGCGAACTTGTCTGGTTTCCTGGGAAACGAGACAAGTTTGGGCGAACTTGCCTCATTTGATTGAGGTGGATACAAGTTCGGGCGAACTTAATTGGAATTCTGAAAAAAATGATCAATTGATGATCAAGTTCAAGCGAACTTGTCACCAATCTGGTGATAAGTTCGAGCGAGCTTGATGTCTTTGAGCGAACTTGGCTGTTTTGCAACCAAATCGTGCGTTTTCACGTCGTTTGCTGAGGAAATCGAGTGTCCATCCCTCTAACCATTAGGCTACTGAGCAAAACCAAGGCTGAAGAGGTTTTTGGGGCGAGTTTAGCCATTTTACATAAACTCGGACTAATCCGGGCGAACTTGAAGGTTCGAACGGTTTAGTCCAGTTTATGCACAGTGACGATTTCGTCCTTGTGCTCCGGATATGAGTTTCTTGCTTGACAACGCCTCGTCCACTTCAAAGTGAATGAAACATACGTCAGTAGTCCGAATATTGTGTGAAAATCGATGTTTTAAAAGGTTTTAGTTAGATCTAAGCATAGTTCTAAGTGAAAAACAGAAGTTTTGTATAAAAAGATGAGGATTTTCGTAAACAGAGAGTTTTTGAAGAAATCGAAGGTAGAAACCTTGTGCAAAATCGTTGTAAACGTTGTTGTATCTTGAAAACGGGTTGAATCTTACTTAGAAAACAAAATGTTTCGATTTTGGGGAGCTCCGGGCGAACTTGCAGCAAGTGCAAATGAAAAAGGAGCTGAGTATTTATAGGTGGAGGTGAGAATGGGCTGAAACAGATCAAGTTCGGGCGAACTTTTACCAAGTTCTGGTGAACTTGTATGTTTCTTAGGTTTTACGGACAAGTCCGGGCGGACTTGTTAGTTTTATGAGTTTTGTTGACCTGAACAAGTTCGGGCGAACTTGTTATATACAAGTTCGGCCGAAGTTGACCTTAGAGTCAAGTTTTGTTCGATTATTTCGCGTTATAAGTTCGTTTGGCGATTCGGTTCGTATTATATAGTTATATTAAGCGTATTAATTAATTAAATTAAGTTAAGATTCGATAAGATAAGCGAGGTAGCATGCGGCTTTGTTCCCAAGTCTTGCGAGAGTCGCGTTGCATTTTAAGCGAGCAGATGGCCTTGGAACTTCACACGATGTTTGTAGTGTTTAGCTAGTGCGATATATATGCGTAAGCGATGTGATGTCCGATGTGATGCGAAAATATGGAATAGCGTAATAAGCGATGTCGCGTTACATTATGATCCGAATCTCGTTGCTAGGCGTAACGAGGAGTGACGAGCTTGCGAGGAAGCGGGTTGTTACAATGGTACATTGTCGGCACGGGGTGAATTGGAATATAGACTTATGGGCGATCGGTTGTATACTACGAAGTTATTGTAGCGGATCAAATGCGTTCAGAAAATAATAGATCGTGTAGACATTATTCTCCAACTGGGGTTTCGGCACCACCATTTCGTTTTTAGTATTAAGGTATCTATTCTCGATGTGATGCGAAAATATGCGATATAGCGTAATAAGCGATGTCGGTTACATTATGATCCGAATCTCCGGTGCTAGCGTAACGAGAGTGACGAGCTTGCGAGGAAGCGGGTTGTTACACTGGTACATCTTGTCGGCACCGGGGTGAATTGAATATCGAGACTTATGGGCGTCGGTCATTAGTAACTCTCGAAGGCTATTGTGGCTCGGGATCTAAATGCGGTTCAGAAAATAATAGATCCCGTTAGACTTATTCTCCAACTGGGTTTCGGCACCACATTTCTTTCTTAGTATAAGGTATTCTCGATGTGATGCGAAAATATGCGATATAGCGTAATAAGCGATGTCGGTTACATTATGATCCGAATCTCCGGTGCTAGGCGTAACGAGAGTGACGAGCTTGCGAGGAAGCGGGTTGTTACACTGGTACATCTTGTCGGCACCGGGGTGAATTGAATATCGAGACTTATGGGCGTCGGTCATTAGTAACTCTCGAAGGTTATTGCGGCTCGGGATCCAAATGCGGTTCGAAAATAATAGATCCCGTTAGACTTATTCTCCAACTGGGTTTCGGCACCACATTTCATTTCTTCGTATAAGGTATTCTCAATGAAACATGCGTGCTGGGTTTCGCGAATCAGGGTTTCGAGTTTATTCTGGGTTTGAACGTCATGAATGCTATACACATAGCTTCGTCGACTGGAGCATCGGCTACGACGTTTGCTTTGCCAGGATGGTAGCGTATCTACAATCATAGTCGTTGAAAGTTCAACCCATCTGCGTTGGCGCATATTTAGTTCTTTCTGGTTAAAGATATGTTGTAAGCTCTTATGGTCAGTGAAAACTGTACACTTTGTACCATAAAGGTAGTGTCGCCATATCTTTAACGCAAAAACAACTGCACCAAGCTCGAGATCGTGGGTAGTGTAGTTCTTCTCGTGGATTTTGAGTTGTCGAGACGCATACACGATAACTTTGTCTCGTTGCATGAGGACACAGTCGAGACCTTGGTTAGAGGCATCGCAATAAACAACGAAATCGTCGATCCCTGTCGGGAAGTGCGAGAACAGAGCGTCGCAAAGCATACGCTTGAGGGTTTGAAAGGCTTCCTCCTTTCGGAACCTTAAATAAAAGGTTTATACTTATGAGTCAAAGAGGTGATGGGTACAACGATTTTTGAAAATTCGACGATGAATCGGCGGTAGTAACCTGCCAATCCGAGGAAAGAACGGATTTCAGACGGATTCTTCGGGGTATTCCAATTTTTACAGCTTCAATTTTGGCGGGATCGACGTGGAATTCCTTGGTCGTTAACGACATGACCGAGAAATTGAACTTCATAAAGCCAAAATTCACACTTGGAGAATTTGGCGTAAAGACGGTTTCCTTGGAGAAGCTCTAGAACTAAACGAAGATGTCGCACGTGTTCGGCTCTCGACTTCGAGTAAATGAGGATATCATCGATAAAAAACAATGACGAAACGATCCAAGAAGGCTTTGCACACACGGTTCATCAAATCCATGAAGACCTCAGGTGCGTTTGTGAGTCCAAAAGGCATGACCACAAATTCATAATGGCCATAGCGAGTACGAAAGACGGTTTTCGAATGCCTTCTCATGTACACGTAGCTGGTGATAACGGAACGTAAATCAATCTTAGAAAAAAAAGTAGCACCTTGAAGTTGATCAAACAAATCATCGATTCGAGGAAGAGGATAGCGGTTCTTAATTGTAAATTATTAAGTTCCCTATAGTCGATGCACATTCGGAACGATCCATCCTTCTTTTTCATGAAAAGGACGGGTGCGCCCCAAGGTGATGTGCTCGGGCGTATAAAGCCTTTATCAAGTAACTCTTGAAGTTGGCTAGATAGCTCGCGCATTTCGGATGGTGCAAGGCGATAAGGAGCTTTAGCAACAGGTGTAGCACCGGGGATTAGATCAATACGAAACTCGACATCACGAGTAGGGGGTAAACCAGGTAAGTCGTCAGGAAAGATTTTAGGAAATTCGCAAACGACAGGTACGTCTTTCAAGGTGTTCTTTTCCTTCTTCCGGGTTCAGATATGGGCTAGGAAAGCTATGCATTGCTTGCGCAAATACTTGTTCGCTTGGGTACATGACAAAAGCATCAACTTCTTTGAGGGTGTTTCGCCGTAAACATGCAGTTGATCACCGTTTTGGAAGGGGAAAACGAATCATTTTATCGAAGCAGACGACTTCAGCATGATTCTCGCGAAGAAAATCCATTGCCTACTATAACATCAAAGCTACCTATTGCATACGTATGAGATCGGATCGAGAAGCTGTGATTGTTGAGTTCGAGAGTACAGTCACGTAAAATGGAGTTAACGGTAATGGTTCTTCGGTGGAAATTTCAACGTCGAAGGTACTTGGGAGATTAACGCGTTTACATTTTAAAAGTTTTTCGAATTCTAACGATACAAAACAGTTATCGGCTCCAGTATTAAATAAACAAGAAGCATAAATACCATTAATAAGGAACGTACCATTGACAACATTGTTGTCATTCTGAGCCTGGCGGTGATTGATGTTGAAAGCCCTTCCACGCACAGCCTGTGGTTGTTGTTGCTGCGGCGGCAGTGGTGGCTGTTGCTGAAGCTGCTGCTGCTGCGGTTCTTGTTTCACAACACGGTTTGGGCAGACATTGCTGAAATGATTCGGGTCGCCACAAGTGTAGCAAGCACGTGCCTGAACTGCTGGCGCTTGCGGTGCCTGGTTGACTGGCATAGCATTGAGAGGAGCTGGCTGATGCTGCGAGAGCAGGTTGAGCTTGCTGATGTGGACCAATGCGGCAGTGCACCGTGAAGTGCCCATAGATGTTGCAATTGGCACAAAAGCGGCAGTTTCCTCCAACCGCATGATGGTATGTGCACTTAGAGCACAGAGGGTGAGGTCCAGTGTACGCACGCTTAGCAGCGGGTGCATTGGGAGTGGCAGCTTGGCGAGATTGGGAGTTCGGTGCTGGGACTAGCATCCACCTGACCTGGGCATATGAGGCTGAGCTGCTTGAAGCGAGCGGTAAGACCAGCATTGTCTCCACCAATTTGTTTGATACCCCCAAATTCATTTTCCAACTTCTGGATTTCGTGTGGTGGGTAGAACTCTTTGATCATGAGCTCCTTAAGTTCTTCCCATGCGAGAGAGTAAGCTTCGTCGTTACTGCGCCTGTTGCGCTCGGCAGTCCACCAGTCAAGTGCCCTTGACTGAAAGACTAAAGTGGCGTTAACGATGCAGAGATTTTCAGGACATCCGCTCTGCCTGAAAGTGACTTCGATCGAGTCGAACCAGTGAAACATCTTGATTGGTCCATCTTCGCCTGTGAATGCTGTAGGACCGCAGGTCTTAAACTGCTTGAAACTGAACCGCGATTTCGGGGCATCGCCCTTAGAGTCCATAGACGAGTTGCTGCTCATAGCTTGAATCTCGCTGACGATTTGAGGGATCACTTTGGCCATTTCCTTGGCCACGAGGGAAGCGATCCGCTTGTCAGCGTTGTTCCTTTGGACGGTGCGGCGAGTGTGAGATCCCATGGATGCCATTGTGAAAGTGAGATTCTGTAGAATGGCATATAGGGAAATTAGATGAGATTCGATTATAATGGGTTTTTGTTTAAAAGCTTGCTTTTTATAACATGTACTTATTATTATTAATCACATAAGGCACACATATGTAAGCACGTATCTACGTAAGCACGTAAGCACATAATCACGTAGGCACAAAAGCATGTAAGCACATATTTTGCACGTATTCACCTTCACCAGATCTTGCGTAGCGCGTATGAGATATGCGTACTATAAGCGTAATAAGCGAGAAATACCGCGTATGAGGACATTCGCGTAAAAGGGTTGAGCTTTTTAGTTTGGTTTGCGATTAATTAGCGTTTAGATTACGAGAGCTGTGCGAGTCGGGCGTATTTCGTAAAGCAAAAGCGATAAGACGAGAAATTGATAAAGCGTAAAATTCACAAACTTTAACACATAATTAATAATAAAACTCGATGATGCGTAAAATCGGCGATTGCAGGCTTAAAACAATTTGGAGCGTCCTGGGTTTTGAGACAGCGACTACCCAAAGTGATTCGAAAATCCTATGAGTTCGGGCACACGATTTGGCCTGATAGACAAATGCTCTCGCTGTACTACGGTTAACGACATTTATCCTTCCAGTTACGTCGTGCCCCGAGTCATCGGAATAGTCGAGACTTTGGTGAGATTGAAAATCGAGGAGTGGAATTAGTTATTAAGGTGCAGGTTTCACCCTTAACTTAACAACTTCGTTCCATGTTTGTGGTTTTCACCAAACACGTCGGGAGTTCCACTGAAATAGAGGTGGAGATTTTCGTCAAGATATGGATATCACTCCTAGCTTAACGAAAGAATCTCGTGCAGTAAATAGTACGCGGAGTGAGTGATCTTATCGAGAGTTCTTGGTTTTCACACCTAATCCCGACGCAATCACTCTTTTGTGTTATACGAGCGTTTTCAAGCGTGTACATTGTGTTAGCCTTAGGAAAGGCATGTAAATATTTAAGATATGTAGTTTAAGCATTTAAGTCGAAGAGCGGTCTAATTTGGTACTTAAACTATAGACTAGGTCGAACATGGAAATTCTACCTAATTTCCCTATAGTTATGGCTCTGATACCAATCTGTCACACCCCAACCAATGGCGGAATTGTCACACCCCGACCCGCAGCGGATAAGGTGATCGGGGCATGATTGGGTTATCATCAAAGCTCATGACATTTATTAAACGTTTCATATTCATTAATACAATTTAAATGGAAATTTACAATGATTGCTACAACATGATCTAACTACAATCTAAACTTCTTTGTTCTCTTCTAAGGCATATCCTATGTTTTCCTTGCTTCAACC
Source organism: Scalesia atractyloides (assembly GCA_947069175.1). Taxonomy (NCBI): domain Eukaryota; kingdom Viridiplantae; phylum Streptophyta; class Magnoliopsida; order Asterales; family Asteraceae; genus Scalesia; species Scalesia atractyloides. The sequence continues at coordinate 19,143,545 of CAMTDV010000014.1, read as the reverse complement.
TGTTCACCTGTATCATGTGTAAAAAGGTTTTTGGATCAACATAATGTTGGCGAGTGAATCCTATGGAAAACATTTGAACAATTTATTTAAATTGATTATGAAATATGTGCACAACCAAACATGAATAAAATTAGATGTAACTTGATCAACAATCATAATATGTTAAATGAAACACTCATGAATAATAATGGAACAATTAAAGGCACGCGATGCTCAACTCGTCTCTCACGAGGAACTGAGGGGCCTGATGAATGAATTGCATAAACATGATAATATGAATGACACAACTACAAACAATGTAAACTCAATGAAAACACACATAAACAATAATGAATTTGAATTGAAGCACGCGATGTTCTACTCGTTTCCCACGAGGAACTGATGGGCTTAATGTATGAGTTTCATGTAATTTGACAAACGGAATATAAGTAAATCACAACAATAAATCAATATAAGTTTAAGTCATGATGTGGTATGGCACAAGTTTAAATAAACAAATTAATTATTTCATAACACATGACACACCCCAAAACGTGTAATTTAAAAAGGGGAATTGTAAGATTCACTCACAGTGGGTGCGTTCGGTTGATGACGTTGAAAGTACGCGAAGTGGTTTTAACCACGAGTGAGATTTAACCTAGATAAACCGCATTATGGTTTGGTAAGTAAACGGATTTTATTAAACTATTTTAGCAGGATTATTGGGTGTATTTTTGTGAGTTTGAGGCTATTTTCTAATCTTAAAAATGTTATTTTTAAGTATTTATAATTGATTTTTAATTAAAATAATTAAATAAAAATAATAAAAATATTTTATTTTTTTCTGCTACAGTGACTTTGACCTGTTGACTTTGACTGGTCGTTGACCGGTTCGAGGCATATTGTTGTGCGCTCGGTGAGGCTCGAACCCGAGACCTCCCGTACGCGTGCACGCAGCTCTACCAACTGAGCTACGTGTCTAACCCGTTATATATCCGATTTTAATTACATATATACATTAATTAGAATTAACAGAAAATCATTTTTATTTTAAAAACAGTTTAAGCGGACCGGTTTTGCACTCCACAGGTCTCGAACTCGGGACCTGTGGTTTAATCTAACACACAGTCCACCGCTGGACTGTGTGTTCTACATGTTATATAACTCGATTTTTATTATACTTAAATACTAATTAGTTATTTCCTTTTCTGCCTTATTTAAAAAGAAAAGATAATTGTCCGAGTCGGTGCTGAAGACCGGACTCGAACTCGTGACCTGTGATATAAACAAACACACAGTCCACCGCTGGACTGTGTGTCTAACTTGGTTATTAATCCGGTTAACAATATATTTAACATATATCTGAGGCGATCCGGTTCAGTAAACAAAAAAAAATGGATTTTATTAAGGCAGCGTGTGTGAGACGGGATTCGAACTCGAGACCTTTGCATGTTTAACGTTTTATGTGCACACAGTCCACCGCTGGACTGTGTGTCTAACCCGATTAATTTCTTGATTAATATTATACTTATATGTTAACGAATACATCATCTTCTTCGTCAGGTGTTAACCAGATTTAAGGTCTGACTGGTTCGAGTTTGTATTCGAGTTTCATTAGTGTTTTACCGTCGATTAAGGTAAGATAAAAGTGAAAAGGAAAGGAAACTGAGCGGAGAAATATACCGACTGGACTCTCTGTTTTCCGGCAGAAACTCCGGCGACAGAATTCAACTCCGGCGACGTGTTCCTTGTAGCAGCTAGTCTCCGGAAAACTTGGAAAAAGGTAAGGGTGACTTCGGAAAAGGTTTAGGGGATTCAGTAAAGCTCAGAGATTAAAACTCGGTTTTCCGGCGACGAACAGGTTTATTCCGGCGAGTGGAATTACGCCGTGAAAAGATGTGATTTTTGAGCGAAAGTGTTTGTCGTCGGTTGTGGGTCAATTTATAGGAGAGAAACAAAATGTATTTGGTCTGATTTCGGACTGGGTTCGTCGATTTAAATTTTCCGGCGGTTTTGAAAAGTGTCGCGGACTTCAAACATCGGTTATAACCGATATGTGGTTAATGGTTTACGTTATAACGTAAATCGTAGTTAAGACTCGCGAGTTTACCGGGATTCCGACGACTGAATCGTTTGGGCGCCAATTTTGAATTCGTAACGTTATTATATCAATTAAATGATTGAAATATATAACAAACAGAACAAGCGGCGCAGTGGTTTGTGTGTTGAGAGATAAGTCACATCTGATTCGGTACAGACCCGGGTTCGAAACCCGGCAGAAACATTTCATTTTTATTTTGCGATTTTTGACAGTTTTTCAAAAACTAAATATATATTCCCGTATAATAATTGATTACGGATCGTTTAAAAATATTTTGGGCATTTAATTCGCAACGAAAATTTTGACTGACTGTTCGGTTGATAAACGGAGCGGGTTTTGGTAAATCCGTTTTTGACGGATGTTACAGTATCCCCTGCTTTTTAGAAATTTCGTCCCGAAATTTAAATAATGATATATTTTGACTAAAAGGGTGATGATGTTTTGTTTGACAGTTGTATGCTTAGAAAAAAAAAATAAAGGTTTAAGTTTTTGTTCGAGGCGGTAACGTTCCTTGTAAGGGTTATGTACCTTATTCAGGAATCGCTTTTTGTTGCCTACTGTATAAGTATTGCTAAGCAGAAATGATTTGCTAAAATGATATCATGCATAAGAGTTTAGATATGTTTGGGAAAATATGGTTACATCCTAAGGCAAAACTTCTAACACTACAATCTACATGGAACATAAATAAAAACACAACAGCTGATATTTGAACATAAGTAAGCACAACAGCTAATATTTAAACATGAATGAACACATCAGCAAATATTTGAACATGAATAAACACAACAGCAAATATTCGAACATGAATAGACACATCAGCGAATATTTGAACATGAATAAACACAACAGCAAATATTTGAACATGAATAGACACATCAGCGAATATTTGAACATGAATAAACACAACAGCAAATATTTGATTCCACATTCTGATAGCATATATGTTTGAATGGTGGAAGTTCCTCTCTCGTTTGTTATGATGGAGAGGTTAGTTTATGTAGAAATGGAACACAATCCAATCTCTTTAAATAACATGATGATATAAATGTAACACAAATTCCAACCAAGGCAATACTAAATCCTACATGGAACTTCTCATAACCGCCTGATAATGCCTCTGATCCTTTGGCAAGAATACTTATATATAGGAAGTACCAGCGGCGTATCCACCATATTCTTGCCAAATTTTCATTAGTTTTATCCACAAGTTATGATTGGTTACCAAGAAACTAATAAATCCTACATAGAACTTCTCATAACCGTCCGATAATGCCTCTGATCCTTTGACAAGAATACTTATATATAGGAAGTACCAGCGGCGTATCCACCATATTCTTGCCAAATTTTCATTAGTTTTATCAGTGAATTATGATTAGTCCTATAACTCTACAATCAATACAACAAACATAAATTACTGAAATGAAATATATCTGTGCGATCAAGGCTCAATCGAACGGAGCCGATCGTATTGCATGTACTGAAAATGAAATGGATGCGCGCTCAAGGCTCAATCAAACGGAGCCGAACGTATTGAATGTACTGAAATTGAAATTGTGTGCTCAAGGCTCAATCAAACGGAGCCGAACATATTGAATGTACTGAAATTGAAATTGTGTGCTCAAGGCTCAATCAAACGGAGCCGAGCGTATTGCATGTACTGAATATGAATAACTTGACCATACAAACATCCTATGCATGGAACCTCTCATAACCGCCTGATAATGCCTCCGATCATTTGACAAGAATACTTATATATAGGAAGTACCATCGGCGTATCCACCATATCCTTGTCAAATTTTCATTGACTTTATCCGCAAGTTATGGTTAGTTCGATGCGACTCTACTACAAACACCACAACCACAAGATACTGATAATGAAATTGTCTGTGCGCTCAAGGCTCAATCAAACGGAGCCGAACGTATTGAATGAAATTGTATGTGCGCTCAAGGCTCAATCAAACGGAGCCAAACGTATTGAATGTACTGAAATTGAACAACTTAATCTAAACAACCATCACACAATCAGCCTATGCATGGAACCTCTCATAACCGCCTGATAATGCCTCCGATCATTTGACAAGAATACTTATATATAGGAAGTACCATCGGCGTATCCACCATATCCTTGTCAAATTTTCGTTGACTTTATCCGCAAGTTATGGTTAGTTCGATGCGACTCTACTACAAACACCACAACCACAAGATATTGATAGTGAAATTGTCTGTGCGCTCAAGGCTCAATCAAACGGAGCCGAACGTATTGCATGAACTGGAAATGTAAATTGAAATGTGCGCTCAAGGCTCAATCAAATGGAGCCGAGCGTATTGCATGTATTGAAATGTAAAATAAATAACCGATCAAGGCTCTAACAAATGGAGCCGATCGTGCGGGCACGCCCTGATCAAGCCATAATAAAATGGGGATCAAACTCAACCTCGATGGATGGGGAGCTACGGCCTCGGCAAAAGCATATACTGAAAACAATATATAATATATAATATCCAATAATTTCCCTAACAGTCTACACATGTGATAAAGAAAAACATAAGACTAAACAATAGGAGTTGAATCTGGATCTTCGGCGAAGAGGACTAGCTGAGTATCTTCGTTTGGGCCGTCATTATCTTCGACAGGATTGGCGTTGATATTGAAGATTCTTCCTCTTGCTGGTGGCATAGTGGTTGGGTTTTCTTGGTTTACTTGGTTAACTGGGTTTGATTGGGCTTGAGTGTTGATAACGTTAACCAATTGAGGGCATGTGTTTCTAAGGTGGGTAGGGTCGCCACAATTGAAACAGGCTCGCGCATATGGGAACATGGGGTATTGGGGTTGGTGATAAGTTTGGGCCATGTTTTGAGTAGGGGAAAAGGTTTGGTCTTGAAAGGTGCGACAAACATTGCTCAAATGACCATAGCGTCCACAAGTTGTACATAGCCGGCAAGGTAAAGTAAGGGGATGGTGATAAAAACAGTCGTTGCATCGAGGGTGAGGTCCAAGATATGGTTTCTTATTTGGGTAAGCTGAGTTGGGTGCCACTTGGGTGATTGGGATAGCTCGGATGGGTATGGCATGAAAAACGGGTTGATTTCGTTGAGTAGCAGCGAAAAGTCGCCCGACTCTTCTTCTCTTAGGATTGGGTTGAGAAGGGGGTTCGGTTTGGGTGGAGTCGGAGGTTTCAGTCGATTCTTTATCCTTCTTCTTCTCCTCCTTGAAGTCTTTGTTTCGGATTCGGTTCTCGGTGAGCTCTGTTGCTAGCTCCATTGCTGCTTCCAAAGTTGCAGGCTTGGTACTTATCACAGGGTCTTGAATCTTTGACGGAAGACCACGAATGTAGTGCTCGATCAAACGGTAGAGGGGAGTAAACATGTTGGGAACCATTTGATGTAATTCGAGGAACCTTTTGTTGTAGGTGGTGTGGTCTCCTTCCATTTGCTTCAATGAGTAAAATTCATCTTCTATTTTCTTGATTTCGCTCCTTGGACAAAATCGTCTGGTCATGATTTCCTTCAATTCGTTCCAAGTTAAGGACATAGCATCTTCAACACCTCGTTTGGCTTTCTCTGTATTCCACCAAGTAAGTGCTATCCCATATAGTCGACCGGTAGCATAACGCACTTTGCGATCATCAGGGCAATCGCAATTTAGAAAAGTATTCTCCATTTCTTCAAACCAATGGAGGAGTGCGGTGACACCTTCAGTCCCTTTGTATTTCGGAGGGTCGCATGATTTGAAGTGCTTGTAGGTACATTTAGTGGTATTTGAGGGAGAGTTGAAAATGTTTTGGTTTGCTTGATTGACAGGATTATTGGTAAGTGCTTGTTGAACTTGGGTTACAATGTTGGGTATTACGGCAGCCATTTGTTGAGCGATTAAGGTAGCCATGCGTTCGCGGGCTTTTCTTGCTCTCGTCTTCCTACGGGCGAGGTTAGAAGACATCTACAATGAATACATGACAAGAGTATGAGTTGGATGCTTTTGGGATCATGGGTCGCATTCAAGAATGATCATTTATAAAATAATTATACAAAAATACTACATCCATAGGATGTCTTGGGCTTTGCTCGCTGTTAGGCCCGTCATGCCGCCATACTTTACCTGTGTAATCATGTGGGCCCCCATGAATACCGGTTTTTCATATGGTTCGCACGGTTTCTGCCTGGTTGCGTGCACAAAAACCCGGAGAAAATCGAGAAATATGTATACAACGTGTGATGTTCGGAATGTGTCCAGGTGTAGACACGGTGACACCTCAAAGTAGGGTTAGTTCGAACGACGTTTGGTGTGGCATGCTTTGGCCTAATAGGTCCTTCGTACTCTCATCGTTGGTCCCCAGGTAGGCAAACTGGTCCGTTATATTGGATTTATACGAATGCCAGCCTAGACAGGACGTTCCGACTACCGGTACTCGTACCCTTCCAGTTACTACATGCCCGTCGCAGAACTTACTTTGATGAGATTTGAAAATTGCACAAAATCTTTGGATAATGAGAATATGAAAATAAATTGAATTCATGAACATCGATATATGTATAATGAATATGTATATGAGCATGTATGTTTGACTGAAATGTAAACGAATATGAAACAAATAAATATCACAAGTTTGTATGTAACCACCTAATCAATTTAAAATTTAGGCAGACTATAGTATAGGCTCTAAGGGTCTAATAACCTATCCTATATCCCTATAGTCATGGCTCTGATACCAATCTGTCACACCCCGACCCGCAGCGGATAAGGTGATCGGGGCATGATTGGGTTATCATCAAAGCTCATGACATTTATTAAACGTTTCATATTCATTAATACAATTTAAATGGAAATTTACAATGATTGCTACAACATGATCTAACTACAATCTAAACTTCTTTGTTCTCTTCTAAGGCATATCCTATGTTTTCCTTGCTTCAACCTGTTCACCTGTATCATGTGTAAAAAGGTTTTTGGATCAACATAATGTTGGCGAGTGAATCCTATGGAAAACATTTGAACAATTTATTTAAATTGATTATGAAATATGTGCACAACCAAACATGAATAAAATTAGATGTAACTTGATCAACAATCATAATATGTTAAATGAAACACTCATGAATAATAATGGAACAATTAAAGGCACGCGATGCTCAACTCGTCTCTCACGAGGAACTGAGGGGCCTGATGAATGAATTGCATAAACATGATAATATGAATGACACAACTACAAACAATGTAAACTCAATGAAAACACACATAAACAATAATGAATTTGAATTGAAGCACGCGATGTTCTACTCGTTTCCCACGAGGAACTGATGGGCTTAATGTATGAGTTTCATGTAATTTGACAAACGGAATATAAGTAAATCACAACAATAAATCAATCTAAGTTTAAGTCATGATGTGGTATGGCACAAGTTTAAATAAACAAATTAATTATTTCATAACACATGACACACCCCAAAACGTGTAATTTAAAAAGGGGAATTGTAAGATTCACTCACAGTGGGTGCGTTCGGTTGATGACGTTGAAAGTACGCGAAGTGGTTTTAACCACGAGTGAGATTTAACCTAGATAAATCGCATTATGGTTTGGTAAGTAAACGGATTTTATTAAACTATTTTAGCAGGATTATTGGGTGTATTTTTGTGAGTTTGAGGCTATTTTCTAATCTTAAAAATGTTATTTTTAAGTATTTATAATTGATTTTTAATTAAAATAATTAAATAAAAATAATAAAAATATTTTATTTTTTTCTGCTACAGTGACTTTGACCTGTTGACTTTGACTGGTCGTTGACCGGTTCGAGGCATATTGTTGTGCGCTCGGTGAGGCTCGAACCCGAGACCTCCCGTACGCGTGCACGCAGCTCTACCAACTGAGCTACGTGTCTAACCCGTTATATATCCGATTTTAATTACATATATACATTAATTAGAATTAACAGAAAATCATTTTTATTTTAAAAACAGTTTAAGCGGACCGGTTTTGCACTCCACAGGTCTCGAACTCGGGACCTGTGGTTTAATCTAACACACAGTCCACCACTGGACTGTGTGTTCTACATGTTATATAACTCGATTTTTATTATACTTAAATACTAATTAGTTATTTCCTTTTCTGCCTTATTTAAAAAGAAAAGATAATTGTCCGAGTCGGTGCTGAAGACCGGACTCGAACTCGTGACCTGTGATATAAACAAACACACAGTCCACCGCTGGACTGTGTGTCTAACTTGGTTATTAATCCGGTTAACAATATATTTAACATATATCTGAGGCGATCCGGTTCAGTAAACAAAAAAAATGGATTTTATTAAGGCAGCGTGTGTGAGACGGGATTCGAACTCGAGACCTTTGCATGTTTAACGTTTTATGTGCACACAGTCCACCGCTGGACTGTGTGTCTAACCTGATTAATTTCTTGATTAATATTATACTTATATGTTAACGAATACATCATCTTCTTCGTCAGGTGTTAACCAGATTTAAGGTCTGACTGGTTCGAGTTTGTATTCGAGTTTCATTAGTGTTTTACCGTCGATTAAGGTAAGATAAAAGTGAAAAGGAAAGGAAACTGAGCGGAGAAATATACCGACTGGACTCTCTGTTTTCCGGCAGAAACTCCGGCGACAGAATTCAACTCCGACGACGTGTTCCTTGTAGCAGCTAGTCTCCGGAAAACTTGGAAAAAGGTAAGGGTGACTTCGGAAAAGGTTTAGGGGATTCAGTAAAGCTCAGAGATTAAAACTCGGTTTTCCGGCGACGAACAGGTTTATTCCGGCGAGTGGAATTACGCCGTGAAAAGATGTGATTTTTGAGCGAAAGTGTTTGTCGTCGGTTGTGGGTCAATTTATAGGAGAGAAACGAAATGTATTTGGTCTGATTTCGGACTGGGTTCGTCGATTTAAATTTTCCGGCGATTTTGAAAAGTGTCGCGGACTTCAAACATCGGTTATAACCGATATGTGGTTAATGGTTTACGTTATAACGTAAATCGTAGTTAAGACTCGCGAGTTTACCGGGATTCCGACGACTGAATCGTTTGGGCGCCGATTTTGAATTCGTAACGTTATTATATCAATTAAATGATTGAAATATATAACAAACAGAACAAGCGGCGCAGTGGTTTGTGTGTTGAGAGATAAGTCACATCTGATTCGGTACAGACCCGGGTTCGAAACCCGGCAGAAACATTTCATTTTTATTTTGCGATTTTTGACAGTTTTTCAAAAACTAAATATATATTCCCGTATAATAATTGATTACGGATCGTTTAAAAATATTTTGGGCATTTAATTCGCAACGAAAATTTTGACTGACTGTTCGGTTGATAAACGGAGCGGGTTTTGGTAAATCCGTTTTTGACGGATGTTACAGGAATCATCGGGGCGCGTCACTAGGCGAATCAGATTGTTCAAGAGAAATTCCATAACAACTATTAATGACAATATTTTAAAGGTCCGAGTTCCCATACAATCAAACAATATCTCATAACAATTATTACAAAACACATAATCCCTTAAACAAAACCAATCCGACAACCTAGATTTCTATTATGCGTTTCTAAGGATAAAGGCCTAAGCCCGTTGCTGCATAGAATCATCAACCTGTCACATACGTTAAAATAAAGTCAATACTATAAAGTAAAGGTGAGTACACATGTTTAATAGCATAATAGTAGCGATAAAGCGTTTACGCATAACCAACATGTACACGTAGAGAAGTGAATTTAAGTAAGCTAACAATAATGATACAAGCTAATCAACACGACTGCGACGTGGAGTATGTGCGATACGTGTTCATAACAGCGATCACGCACGTAAAGTAAATATGCGAGCCTTAACAATCCCCGAACCAATCGGGTGCTGAGTCCAAACTATAGTACAATCGTTGCTAAGGGTGGTCTGCAAGTCCTCATTATTCACACATAGCAAACAAACATTCAGCGATTCACGTATAACATGCGAGAGCGGTTAGCGTTAAAAGAGTTTTGCGTTGTGTGTAGCGTGTTTTGATATAGAGAACGTATGTAACACCCAAAAGTGCGTTTTAAGCGAAAAAGGGTTCAAGTATTTCGATGCTCAACGAGGAAACACGAACTGTTGTGGATTAACGGGAGCACCGGGATCAATCTGTAAGAGAGAACAGAAGTGCATCAGTCTTCTGAAGTGCTGAAATGGTCGAAACGGGTGAGGTTAGGTAACAACTTCGGGCGAAGTTGTACCAAAACTGAGGTTTGGTAACAGCTTCGGGCGAAGTGGTATCCTAACTGGGGTTAGGTAACAACTTCGAGCGAAGGTGTACCAAATCTATAGTTTGGTAACAACTTTGGGCGAAGTTGTACCACTCCTCTTTGGTCAACACAAGTTCGGGCGAAGTTGGCACCAGTCAGGTGACAACTTCGAGCGAACTTGTCCCTTTTGGAGCGAACTTGTCTGTTTTGGTTCCAAAATCGAGTGTTTTCGCGTCGTTTGCTGAGGAAATCGAGTGTCCATCCCTCCAACCTTGAGCTACTGAGCAAACCCTAGGCTGGAGAGGTCTTTGAGAGCGAGGTTTAGCCATTTTACAGGAACTCGGGCTAATCCGTGCGAACTTGTCGGTTCATACGAGTTAGTCCAGTTCGTGCGAAGTGACTGTATCGTCCTTGTGCTTCCGGATCTGAGTTTCCGCTTGAAACAGACGTAAATTCAAATCCATTCAAGTATTTCGTTGACAATGCCTCGTTCCACTACTTGGTGAACGAAACATACGTCATCTAGTCCGTTTTTGGTGTAAAAATCAATGCTTTAAACAGTTTTCTCTCAGGTCTAGCACTTGGCGAGTTGAAATCATCAAGATCTCTAACTTGGGAAGCCAAAGCCAAGCCCAATACACTCGTTTAAGTGTAGATCTAAGTGAAAAATAAGAAGTTTTGTAGAAAAAAGATGAAGATTTTTATAAACAGAGAAGTTTTGATGAAATCGAAGGTCATCCTTGTGTAAAATCGTAATGGAAAACATTGTGGTTTGCATAAAACGAGTTGATTCTTACTTGGAAATCAAAGAATTTCGGTTTGGGAGCTCTGGGGCGAAGTTAGCAGCAAGGAATGAGTGTGGAGAGGTGCTGGGTATTTATAGGTGAAGAGAAATGAGGGTGGCAGAGATCAAGTTCGGGCAAACTTGTCACAATTCAAGCGAACTTGGCACAAGTTCGGGCGAACTTGGCCAGTTCTGCTTGAATTGTGCAAGTTCGAGCGAACTTGCTGTAGCTCTGGTGGCCTGGCCAACTTCGAGCGAAGTTGGAGGTGTCCAACTTCGGGCGAAGTTGTCCCCTTGGCTATGTTTTGTTTCCCATTTGTTCGTTGACTGTTCGTTTGGCGAATTATTCGTAGTTAGTTATGTTAAGCGTTTTGGCGAAGCGTTAAGCGTTGCGTTATTAAACTAATGTGATTTAGCGATTCGTGTGAGTGAGAGCGTAGCGATAACGAGTACAACCATAAAACATAAAGCACACATAACACATAAGTAACATAATTAATGTAATTAACCGCGATTTGAGTTTGTGTTGAGTGTTGCGAGTATTAAGCGATTTAAATGCGATAAATAAGCGATATAATATGCGTTTCAAAATAGTTAACCATTATAATAAATCTCAGCGTACAAACGGGTTTGAAACAGAAATACACGGAAATAACGGAATTCGGATAACAATCCGAAAGATCGGGTTGTTACAATCACCCTCCCTGTTCAACACCATCTTCAAGTCAATCTTAAAACGCGAACTTCAGCAACTGGAAAACGGAAACCAAAGCCAAGAGCAGAGATCAAAGAAGGAAACGTACTGTAGTTTTTTTCCAGCCCAATCACAACCAACGGCCCTCGCTGGAGTGGGTGACATCGCCGCCACGTACAGTGGCTAACCACCACCAGAAGGTTCAGTCTCCCTTTCTCCCTATCTACCATGAATTTCAGTAACTCTGTGGTATGTGATTTTTTTAATCAACTTATCACATCTTTTTACACTTGGAAACTGATGGTACATCACTCTATTTATCAATTTAATTACTGCAAGTAGAGGTGGTTAGATGGGCGGTTGGGTAGCGAGTTAAACCGTGATAAGACGGAACAGGTTTAGCCACTAACACCTTAATTATCACGTTTATTTCAACATAAAGCTTCCAATTAAACCATTGGTTAAGATAAAAAAAATAATATTTATTACAACGATAATCTAATTCTTTCAACAATACCATTACAAAGGTGTGTGATTCTTGCAAGTTATGGAGGTTAATACCTGAGATTCTGTAACAATTTTTAGACCTTGAGAAGGAGCCCATTTTGTTTAGCCAATATCAAATTCTTACACTCCATCAGAAGTTTCCCTTGCACTTGCAATTAACTTTCAAGCGTGAGGTGCTTGGGTTTAAGTTCTCCACAAAGTGTGAGTGATAAAACCTGTTATGATAATACAATAAAATAAACAACATTAAGTTATTTCACTCATCACAAACAACATTAAGTTCATAAGATTTCGCTCATCACAAGCCAAGATTGTAAGTCAAAAGTAAAATACCTAATCTAAGTACTACTTTTATCAAATCAAATGGTTGTCAACACCAAACAAAATCATGCAAAAACAAATTCAACTTCTAGATCTCGTTCTCTACTTCTTCATGTTTAAGCAAAATTTCAACATAAATAAACACACTATATAGATAAATGTTGAATTAATCAGCCAATAGTACGAAATATGTACAAACCTTGCCGGAATACTCAATTGCAATGATGATTTGTAGCGGCGATGGTTCATCAACGGCTGAAGAGTAGAGTGCGAACTCGGTGAAATTTCAAGTTTAAGTAAACATCAGTCCGTGGAAGTGGAACAAACTCGCACGATTTTTTATTTGGGAAGGCGAAGAAACGACTGTTGAGTGTTGACATAGAGAATAGAAAGGGGATGTGTGTTTTTGGGAAGAAGTAGAGATGATGTAGTGTTTTGGGGAAGAAGAAGAAGAAGAGATGATGCAGAACCACATGTTTTTTTTTTTTTTTTGAAAAACACGCAAAGCAAAGAGTACAACCAGCCTAAACCAAAACTTGATGCTTATGTATAGTATTTTAAAACGCAACGTAAACTTTATTACTTCTGTGTATCCATGTTATTTAAACACTGTAAATTTGAAACATTTTTATTTATGCATGTAGGTGTTGTATTTGATGCTTAGAGGGTTTTAAAAAAAATATTTTCTACTTTTAACTTAAAAGTATTTATTTAATAAATTACTTTTAATATAAAACTATTTGATTTTCTTTTATTTTTAACCTAAATTTTTCATCTTTTATAATTTAACCTCATAATTTTTTTAACATCAACTTTGATCCACTATACTTTTCATCTTTCACAAATTTTTCGTTTTACGCTTTGTTCTAAATTTTCCGAGTTAATACAATGTAACACGTGTGTGGTTCAACGTTTTTACACTTCGTTCTAAATTTTGCGAGTTAACGTGACACAACGTGCGTGTGTGGTTCAACATTTTTAATTATGTCATCTATTTTTCCGTTTGACAAGTTCGTCGTAATGTGTGGGTCCTAGATCGACTTAGTTATTATTTTCCATGTTTTACACTTCGATCTAATTTCTTCGCATTAACACACCGCAACTTTAGTGTTGGTGGTTGTTGACGATGATGTGGAATTTGTGCTATTTGGAATGATTTTACGCCCCCTCCGCAACGAGCGGAGTGCTTAAAACTAGTTAATATTTATAGGTACAATTATAACAGATAAATGGTAACATTAAAAGGTACGGATATAACTCAGCATTTAAAAAGGGAGTTGACGAAGATTGTGAAGACATCATCGAGTGGCTCAAAACGGATTATTGAAGAACAAGAGAAGTCTAAGTTGCCAGAATTTTGATTTTATTAAATTTACGTTTTAAGGTATGCACCTGGTGATGATGGGAGACTAGGTGAGTAGGCGGAGATCGCTAGTTCAATCCTTGAGCTGAGTGGGTTTTACCTTACCGATCTGTCATGCCTTTGGGCGAGTGTTCGATGTGGTGAATTTCGTCAGTAGCCCATTTAGAGGATTCGTTAAAAGTAAAAAAAGGTCATGCGACTGATTATTTTACCTATTAATGTAACAAATTTAGGATTGTGAAAAGACCTTTTGCCCAACCGGAATATCATTTTCTTTAACATGCTTGACTGCCTTCAAGTTAAATAGATGTTTATTATTGTAAATACAATAACTATGTAAGATTATACTTATAAGAAAGATTAATACGATGACAAACTAACACTAGCTGGTTTTAAATAGGTTGTGCCATGCATCCGTCCACTTGAAGCCTTTGGATATGCTCTAACAAATTGTTTCTTATATTCATAACCAATCTCAACTCTCTTTTGTTCTGGTGTGTTTCTTGCTTCTTAGTTTCACTGCAACTTAGTTCTTACCTATATATCGTCCCCTAGTAAAACTAGTTCTATACCCTCCGGTGGACGGGCATATTAATGGGATATAACGGAAACGTCATATACCACTCATGTATGGTAGAAAGGTGGGCGACACTGTTATAAAAGGAATCCTTCAATTGTCACACACCTATACAGTACACACGGACTCAATTTCAAGTATTTCAAAATATCCGTTCTTCACTCAAATACCAAATTGTAAGGCGCACAGAAAGTTAAAGACAAAATTGTAGGCTTGTGCTCGTTGTAAAATCCTTCTTCAAGCATCAAAGTAAGATAAAACTTCAATCCAATTGTCTGAAACAAAAAAATGCCAGTTTAGCAAATACAGTCATAATATAATATTATTAATGAAGATCAAATTACAGACGCTCCTGTGTATTAGTATGAATTAAAAAAGGAACCACAAAATCTTATAATGCATATTACCTCTTCAAACTTCTTGTACGTCTCACTATGATAATCTATTCTTCCAGCAGCATAACCAACATAAAAGGCCGTGAGATGAACACCAATCAGCTAAAAGAAATCAGCTAAGCATGTCAATTGTTCTGCACCATCATGGTCCATTATAATCTCACCCGCCTTCTTTAAGACTACATGTCTGAATATATTTTTGATTCTTCATGGATCCACCATCCTCCAAAGTATTAATGGTTTTATGATAACTTTGTCCCGTTTGACAATTGCCCAAACGCCAACATTTAGCTGGAAGATTTCCTATGATAAAAAGGAATGACAAACAATTAAATAATACTCATAACCAACTGAATCTTTTAACATATGTAAACATAAACAAATTGGTTACCAACTCACCTATCCTAACACCATCATGTTTTATTACAAGTTTTGGAGAAAACTTTCTTCCATTTTTAAACTTGTTAATGAAAATTTGTACTTTTATTAATTAAAACAACAGACTTATAAAAATGAAAACTTGATTACCCATGTGCCAGACACAATGCCAACACCCTCTATGGCATGGATAAGAGCTTAAACCATGGTGATGAGAAATGATTACCCATAACTGAATAGTCAAGTACCTTGCATATGAAAAAGTAGTAACAAAAAAGGTCAACACATTCAAAGGACTTGTCTTGAAGACAACATTTTTTATGTGGAACACCCACAAGAACAACTACACTCCAACCCTGTACCAAAATTATATCACCACAAAATATTACAAAAAAAACATATATATAAATGCAGACAAAGGGTATGTATAAAGGTGAATTCATACATCATGACACTTTCAACTCTAATGGTTCTTGAAACATCAGCAATTCTTGCACCTTCAGTAGCCTAATCACAAATAATTCAAAAGGCAACGAAATAACATTCATACAAGTTACATGTTTGTTTTAAGAAGCATAACTTGAGAAAACTTACAGCAAGTCCCACAGCCCCCAAACTGCAAACGGCCATAGAAGAGCCTTTTATTGGTTTTACAACGTTCAAAGTAGCACCTAAACCTAATAAAAACACAATTGTTTTAGTCAAAATAAGGTGGAAAAATCCAACAAAAGAAGGGTGATTATGGTCAAATATGTACAAGTGGAGATCCCACAGCTGGGGACACAAAGTTTAGTCAGTGTTGATTGTGAGAAGGTGACTCGTGTTCATGTTAACAAAATTCATCTCCCCTGGCTGTAGATTTGTCACTCATTCCCAAGCACTCTTCACAACCCTATGTTCATGGTAACAAAATTCATCATATTGTGTATATCAAATAAATACAGAACTACACACCCTTTTTAATTTGACACAAAAATGAACATACCCTCTAGCCTCATGTCCTAAATTCAAGGAAATACAGGAATTTGCCCCTGAAAATTGGCAGTAACTTACGATTAGAGATTAATAAAATAATTATCTGATTTGTAATTTGAAATTAGAATACTTACTTTGCTTCCCAGAAGTAAACATTGGTGTGGCAGAGGGAAGTGAAGAGGATCTAATTTGGACTTCATTTTCTGCAGTGGAGCCGCGCCCCCTCCACTTCTTCAATCACCAGCGGCTTTCCGGCTTCCCAAGCCACCTCGGCTGTTAAATTAGTTAACTTTACATGTTTATATCCGTGGGCAGGTTATAAAACAACTGAAAAAATGAAGAAAATGCTTACCTTTGCATCGAATCACTTGAACATTAGTGCTCGATGCTGTAACTTGATCGCTCACCTCCTATGATATGTGGCATTATAGAGAATAAATTAAGTTTGTCTCTGTATGCTTTCTTCACCACTTTTTACACAGTGCACCCTACACATGCAAACATACCATTACCATATTATAAATTAGGAACTTGTTATTTATTAAATAAGATGATATACATTGTTAAATCATCAAAGTCATCTCCCCCACAACCTAAAGTTTAATGGAAAAAAAATAAAACAAACAAACAGACGAGGAACAACAACCAATTGGAAAAAAAAATCACTAAAAGTATACGAGTAGAAAATAGAAAACTTGAAATACCTTTCGAAATAGTTGATAGGAAACTGCTAGAATTCATAGAAACCCTAATTTGAAACATCCAAACACAAATTAAACTTTCAATTTAACATGCAAACAATTGAAAAACCTAAAATCCCTAAACAAATGAACTAAAATAGTGAAATCACTGCATCAAATTGAAACAAAATAGACAAAAAAAAATTCTAACCTAAGAAGATAAGAGAAAAAAATAAATGCTTAAGAAGAATCATACATCTTCTCAATTCACAGATTCCGGGACCGTCGTTCCACTGCCGCAGATCTGTCCAAAGTAAATACTCCCAACTCTATTTGAAAGAAACCCATATCTCTGCTTGTTCCCTGTTTTGCTAATATGTAAACGTAGATAGATGAGACGAGAGTGACGCCACATTTGAAGAGACGTGGGGAGAAATTGATGGACTGAAAAAACCACCCCTAACCTCTCCTTCTAGAAGCTTTTGTTTAATTAATACGATCAGGATTTCATCTCAACTAATCGGCTTATATATATCTAAAACCAGTTACAAATTAAGAGGAACATAAGAATATATAATATTGGTGTCAAATATCGTTACCCATATTATCGGCGATATATATCAGTGTTAAATGGCTATATATATAAATTCTACATTATATTAAAATTACCGATATCCAACGAGATAACCAATATCGCAAGTATTGATCCTTGACTGATATCCGATATTTTACCGCACTAACTGAATAGGTCCTTACTTTAGTTTAACTCAATCTTTAATTGATAATTACCTTTCTAATCAAAAAGTTTTTTTGAACGGAAACTCACAAACTCTTTAAATCTACTACTAAACTACATTTTTTTGTCCACCACTTGAAATGAAAATAGTCTTATCCAATACTGATAGAGATCCGTAGAGTGGATCAAGCTCCAAAGATAATTAACCCTTAGAGGGGGTCAAGCTCTAAAAAATTTAGAAACGAAAGAAAAGAGTTTCTGTAATTTTTCTTCTTGTTTCATTGATAAACTTGTAGTGCCTTTATAGGCTACATTCAAAGGAAATAACCGAAAGGAGCATGTCACTACTCTAGAAGTTTATTTAATA
Organism: Scalesia atractyloides; assembly: GCA_947069175.1. Classification (NCBI taxonomy): domain Eukaryota; kingdom Viridiplantae; phylum Streptophyta; class Magnoliopsida; order Asterales; family Asteraceae; genus Scalesia; species Scalesia atractyloides. The sequence continues at coordinate 19,125,469 of CAMTDV010000014.1, read as the reverse complement.
ACTAACATAAAACAAATTAAAAGTGCAGTAAAATAGGATACATGCAACGTGTAGAAGATTTGCATGAGGGCTACGTGGGGAATGTGGTGTACGTGGATGTTGACGACTGCGTATCAAATACCTTGATAGCACTATGCCAAAGGTCATTGGTTAATAAAAATAATTGATACAAATTAAATCACATGCTACTTGTGGATATAATACCCAATTTACTCTAGTTGCATGACTTGACAACATAAATCAATAAGACACAATTACATACTAAGAGAACATGGTCTTGTGATCCGGTCATAAATGGCATGGCAACATGGTTGTTCTTATATATATACTATCGGGCTTCATCAATCTTCAACTGGGAAAATACTTGGCTTTCACTTGGATAACTTGAGATCGAGTTATCATTCACTACATAATCATAATCATCATCGTCGTCGTCATATTTAGAAGGCAAACTATCAGTTATTAACATTGACAACTGCAACGATGTATTCATTGTGCTATCTTCATTTGGCTCTTTATTCTCCACCATTTGTTGAAGCTTAAACGCGTATGTTAAGTCCCATAACACATCAAGCATACTCGGCCTCTCATCTCCTGTGTTCTTCAAACATTTCTCAACCGTTTCCAAATATTTTTTTAAGGAAATCGGGTTTACCTTGTCTACAAGATACGGATCGATTATCTTCTCCACCATCCCATCCTCTATCTGTTTGATCGCCCACTCAGCCAAATTTACCTCCTTTTGAGGAAGCTTGTTATCAAGTGCAGGCCTCGCGCATAGCACTTCAAGTAAACAACTCCAAAAGAGTAAACATCTGATTTGCGTCAGTTTCATGCAACTTATGTATTCGAGATCCAAATACCCGATGCTCCCTTTGATATGCATCTCGCTTTCCTCCAAGTTATCGAATTGAGATATCCCGAAATCAGCCACTTTTTGCTATATAGTTTTCGTTAAGCAAGATGTTTGTTGACTTAACATCACGATGAATTATCGCCGCATCAGAACCCGTGTGGAGGTAATGTAAACCTTGACTTGCACCGATGCAGATCTCGAGTCTCTTACTCCACGAGAGCTTTTCGCCGTCTTTATTTGTGTTGTATAAATGTTCTTGAAGAGTGCCCTTTTCCATGTATTCATAAACCAGTATCATCTCGGATTTCTCGTCACAATACCCAATTAAAGTAACTAGATGTTGGTGTCGTATTTTTGACAAGACCATAATTTCTGTCACGAACTCTGGCCAACCCTGCCCATGTCCTTTCTCGGCTCGTTTCACCGCAACTGTCTTTCCATTTGGAAGAGTTCCTTTATACACCTTCCCAAATCCTCCTTTTCCAATCACTAACTTCTCATTAAAATTGTTTGTCGCTTGCAATATGTCGGCAATCTGGAACTGAAGGCTGAGATTCAAGTTAGGATGTTGCGACGGGTCGTTAATGGTAAAGTCGAAGTTTATGCTCGTGTATGAACTCTGAACCGTGCGATGGTACCGTGTTAGATTCCCTTTTCGTCCCTACCATCGGCTTGGCTTTCCAGTACTTAAACCCGATAAAAATACCTAGTAACAAAACAAGCATCACACCTCCAACAGCACATCCAACCGCGATGTAGACTTTCCTGCTGCTCTTCCCATTGTTCCAAGTATCAACCACACCTGAATTCTTCAACAACTCCATGATCACGAGCCCGTTCAATAAAACAGGTTGACTGTTACCAGGGATCGCTCCGATGCTAACATTCACAAACCCAGAATCAACCGAATCCACCACAAAATCATGATAAAAGGGAACTTGCAGCCCTTTCCTTTCACCAAACGGATGAATCTTCTGATAATACTGACTGTAAATGAAAAATTGAAGTAGTCATTTTCATCCCGGAGACTTCTGCTATTAATGTCACAGAAATGAGCTCGAACCAGGTACATGGAGTTGTTATTAACTCTAAAATTCCATGTGATATTGACCGACGAATTCGGTTTTAATAGTTGGGCTGTTTTGTAAACAGCATCAGGAGCATCGTATCTGGAAGCCCATCCTTGGAAATTAGGTGTGCCTGTGATGATTTCCGCTGCCTCAGTTTTATTGATGAAGTTATCATCTGATCTCCAGTTTCTTCTTAAAGTATCACTTTCTACATCAATGCTCGGTCCACCAACGTTAATTCTATACATTGGGATGAAAGCATAAGATGATGATATGTTATATATATCACCAGCTTGTCCCAAGGGTGAAATATGATCAGGTGAAGGGACACCATGCTGGAACAGTTCAGGTGGTGTTGCGAACGCTTCGATGGCATTTACGAAAGCCAGGGGAGAGGTATTGAAGGGTGTGAATACAATTCTGAACTTTTGTTTTGTTCCAATTGGGATGATGAAATCTTTGATTACCGTGGAGTTTCCGACGTTAAAGTTGGATAACAAATCGAACCCAGAAACCGAAACATTGAATTTGGAAGTAGATAATTCAATACCGTTATAAACAAAGGGGGAAATCACGAAAGTGTTGTTTCCATCCACTTCGAGTTCATACCATGATTTCTGAGTGAAAACTCTTGCTGTTCGGTAGATTTCTGACGTCGGGTTGTTGTTTACGGGCTTGTGACCATCGGAGAGTGAGAAGGCGGTGGGGTTTTCATCTCCGGTGAATGTTTTTCGGGTGAAATCGGTATCAGAGTTTGATCCACAGTTGATGAAGTAGTGGTCTGGTAACAAATATTGTGACTGTGCGGAAAGAAATGAGAGAGCAGAAAGAAGGATGATGATGAAAAGAGTGGATTCCATTGAAGCATGTGAAGAATCTCTGGTTCAATTGGAATGAAATAGACATTGATTTGATTCCTTGTACGAGGAGGAAGAAGACAGCATTTCAAAAGGAAGTTGACGAAGACATTGTGAAGAGTGGCTCTAAACGGAGTGTTGAAAAAGAACAAAAAGCTTAGCTGCTAAAATTTTGTTTTTATTAGTTTTACTTTTAGGCGTATGATGATTTTCAGATTTTTCTTCATAGTCTTTGACTCTTTGGTATACTATACATGTATGTGTTTATTTACTTTTGTAATTTGTAATTCTATAATTACTTTTACAAGATTTATCTAACTTGGACTTTTGACTATTTTACTTTCAATTCTATAAATAATATACCTTTTTTGATGACTTTTGTTCGTAGTTTTTCTACACGTACTAAGTACGCAATTGTGTTTGATTTTTTTTAACATTTCAGATATATTTTTTTATTATTAAAAACTAAGTTTGTATGAAATAGCAGTATTTTGACGAATCGAGCTGATACTGACCGGATAACATCAGTAACGGTATCGGTGTAAGTGGAACCAATTTCAGTATTCGTTTTTATAATTTTCGATCAATGTAAAACACAACTTTACATTTGGGGTTACATCATACAACTTTTGTGTAATAAAACCGTTGTCGATAAACCTGTTGACGCGCTAGTTAAATAATATTAAAATACATGAGTTAATATAATCTTCATCATTATTCACTACTCATATAAACATGGGGAAAATTACTAGATTAGAAAAGTTGATCTTTAAAATTAACGGATATTGAACTTTAGCAAAATACACAAAGACAGAAAGAGTCAATCAGACGAAGTCAAACAAAATCCAGAGGCTAAGAAGGCTAGGTTTAGCTTACATAAAAATCCTTGTAAAGTACAATGGTGTCCATAAGAAAACCAATACGAACACCACGTGTGAATCTCGGTCTAAGTAGTCGACGGAGGATAAAGTGTAGGCTAAAAACAGGAAGCTAAATCTTATTCATCGGCTATTTAGCTTATATGTTAGTCTATTTTACTAAGGGCTGAAATATTCATGTTTATTCCATTAAATACAAGGTCAACTTGTTTATTTTAGTATTTTTCTCACTAAACACACTATGTGTGGTTAGTCAAGCTTGTTTTTTTGAAAAGCTATACAAAATTTTCCTTGCGTCATTAATTCATGAAATAAGGATTATCCTTATTAATTATAACTATTGGAATTCTCTTACACGTTATGACTAGCATTTAGACGGTATTAGTTTGATTAATTACGTATGATACGTTACAACACTTAATATAGCAATCGAAAGAGAAACCCTAAAAAGTTAGTCGTGATATACCCAAATGAATATTGACATGTGTTTTATATTAATCGAAAACCAAAACAAACGAACGCTAATAATCACTTTGATGGTACCAATAACGGTGCTGAAGTTGTTAAGTTGGAATTGGGTTGATTAATGTCGTCAGTGGTACGCTACCCGCAATCGCTATAAGTCTACGTTACAAAAAAATATTGTTTGGCCGAAAAAAGACTAAATTTTATACCGTAAACCATAAAAACTAGTACTTGTACCGCCATCAAAGTTGTTGGACGATGTCGGTTTGATTGGTCACAGTAAAGAACAAAAAAACAATTATATTTGGTATGTACGATTAACGAATTCTTTTATGGAAACGTAGATCAAATAAGCATTTTGCAAATATATATTCGAAGGTTCATGAACATTACATTATTTTATTAGAATAAAAAAAACTACATGTAAGGAGATCCAATAACATGTACATTTGTGCTTAAATTATTCATCGAGACAGAACATTATACATTATTCACCTGCTTGCAAGTTCCACCATATGGATTCTTAAATTCCTTGCTTGATACATGCTCATAAAATCTACCATGTACGTTGCATCGAGCTCTTTTGACCCGTTTGACGATTCACATAAATCAAAATTTGCCCAAAAACCAGGGTTACTCGTTGTTAGAACTTGCATAACTATTAAGTCACTTGACGAATATCCAATACCACCGAAATATTTGGATTGACCGTAGTCGGATACCATGTGACTGTTTGAGAGCGATTTTGAGCGTTGTGATTAAACATTAAATGTATATTCATACGAACATAAGGGGGCAAAATGGTAAGCGGCTATATAGCCATCCCAACAGTCTTACATTCTCGAGAAACAGTTCGTAGCATCGGTTTTTCAAACAGGTTCCAACCTGGTTCAACTCATAAAATGTACAAACCGGTTCAAAACTGGTTGGTTTAGGCAGTCTCAAATCAGCTTCTAAATTTCAAACCGATTTTGGGTCAGTTTTAAACATGGTTCCAGTTCTGGAACTGGTTTGTTGTTTGCACGAAGTTGGTAATTTGGTATCATATGCTTTGTTACAGAAATGGCGCTGGAGATTCGTTAATAATCATAATCATCCTTGGGTTAATTATATTAAAACGATTCAAGAGGTTAATGTGAGAACTTTTGAAGGGTAGAGCTAAATCTAGAGGAAACGGGGTTTGGCATAAAAAATGTGAAGTTAATTGTGAAGCTTCATGAGAAAGATATTATTCCGTTTATAGCGTTGTGGAAAAGGATTGGTAATGGGAATCCACAGAGTGTTGGCATGAAAGAACAAAGCATATAGAGCTTGATTGTCATTTTGTTCGAGAAAAGCTTCATGAAGGATTGATCAATTTGCAACATACACGAACTACTGATGCTGATGTTTTTACAAAGAGTCTTGCTTCTCCCGCACACAAAAATATGCTTTCCAAGTTGGGTCTCTCTGAGCCTCCAACTTGAGGGGGGCTGTTGGTATAAGTCGAATAAGTCGATCACGTGCCTCTCACGTGTTTAGTATAGGTTGTTAATATTTAATAGTTAGTTATTTTCCCGCCTAGTTTCAGTTAGTTAGCTTAGCAAGTTTGTATATATACTGTAATTGTTTCATTTCAGAATTAATGAAATCAGTTTTCAATTCTCACAAAATAATATGATTGTTGGGTGGGTAATACTCCATTATGTTATAGATATCTTGGGTGGGAAAATACTCCATTATGTTACAGATTTATGAGGCTATACAATCTTGAAATTCAAAAAAAATGTTGCTTAAAAGATAGATAGAATCAAGTCCCAATCGATAATCAAACCGAATAGAAAAGATGAAGAAAAGAATTTAAGATGAATAACTCTCAATCTTATTATTCAGAAAATAACTTAAAACTGATTACACTTCTCTTAACCTTAATCACAACTTTGATCAGGTTATATAGGACATGACTTGGTTACAATTAGAGTAGGACTCAACTTCCTAACTAGATAATAATAGAATAAACTCACATGTTTATCTAACCTATCTATTATAAATTAAATATAACTCATTTAATTTATCTCTAATTAGCTTAATCAAATAACAATACTAAACCATAACTCGAATTAGCCGGCCCAACCCGCCTCATACGCTCGAGTACGGGAGTTACGTCCAACAATCACCCCTAATTTCCGACTCGAAATCGGTAGGCCTTCCAACTCCAAACATGTCTTCTTTGTCTTGATTCTCATAGAACTCATCTTGATCTCTAGCTGTGTTTTTTTGGCTCCTTCATAGCTCGAACATTCTTGTAACCTTGTACTCGACTAGTTATTTCTACTCGACTCGTCCTTTGGTCATAAGAACTCGCATCACCATTGACTCGGCTGCGATTTTGAGCAAACACTCGCTTAATTAGATCATTACACGTTCCCTTAGAATTTAGACTCATCTTGATTCAAACCTCACGACTAAACATGGGTAACGACTTCTTGAAGAAACTCAAACGAACTCCGATTGGACTTATTCCAGCGGCGTTGGAACCGGCTCGTCGAACCCTAACTAGGATCTCTTAACCATAAACCCTAAATCCTAACCCCTAAACCCTAAATATATTAGGGTTTGGATTTAGGGTCTTATATTAGGGTTTAGCCTTAGGGTTTAGTTTTAGGGTTAATCATTAGTATTTAGGGTTTAGCTTCAGGGTTTAGGGTTTTAGGTTTAGCTTTGTAACAACTCCGATTTTCGTTGTTATCTTTTTCTTTTATTTTTCGTAATCTATCACTTGTAATCCCGAGATTCGTTTATAAGAAAATTATGTTAAATTAAGTATGTTTTACTTCAATTATATCGCATCTAATCGCTTACTAAACGCATCGCTAATCTAATCGCAATCACAAGTAGTTATACTACTATACGAGCCAAGTGTGTTATTGTTTAATAAACACTTGTGCCATCGCCTCGCTTATCTCATAGCATCGCAAATCGCAGTTAAATTATGTGGTTTTATGTTATTTATCTGTTATATGTGTTTATGGTTATGATTACACACGCTATCGCATCGCTCTCACACACTCGAATCGCTAAATCGCACTATTATAACAATTATAACGCTTAACGTATAGCTTAATCGCTTAACATTACTTTATAACTCAATTACATCGCTGACCAATCGATAAACGAACGAAAAACGAGGAAAACCTAAGTTTTGGGCCAAGTTCGCTCGACTTGGTGAAACCATTGCTCGAACTTGGGTGAAACCAAGTTCGGCCGAACTTGACTGACCAACTCAGACTTCCCCTTCTTCCCTTAAGTTCGCTCGAACTTGCCCGGAATCTTTTAGGATTCAGCAAGTTCGGCCGAACTTGACTCAATTCCTTCAAAATTACACAAGTCCGCGCGAACTTGCATGATTTCATGCAAATTCGACCGAACTTGATGTCACACCCTGACCCGCAGCGGAATAGGTGATCGGCGCATGATTGGGTTAACTCGAGAGCTTATGACTTGCTATTACTTGTTTTAAATATTCACTAAGTCATATCAAATGTCTCACAATACAAATAATTCACATAAACAATTACAAACACAAGACGATGTTTATAACAAGTATATTGCACTAATTCGTTTCTTGTTAACTAAGGCCCATCCTATGTCCAATCTTCTCTTCGTACATGTTCACCTGTATCATGTGTAAAAATGGTTTTGGGTCAACAAAGGTTGGCGAGTGAATCTAAGGTTAAACATTTAAATAGTTTGTTAAATTGGTTATTTCAATAAAAATGTGCATGGACCATATATGAGTATATGTATATATAATTAAATCACAAACCACATAATATCAACAATGAACATATGAACATGATGAATGATGAACTTGAGATCAAGGCTTAATCAAACGGAGCCGATCTAATGAGGCACCTGATGCTCAACTCGTATCCCACGAGGAACTGATGGGCCTTAAATGAATGATTGCAATGAAATGATAAAATGTAACCACACATAACCACAACAAACAAATATACACATTAGATCACATAATATCAACAATGAACATATGAACATGATGAATGATGAACTTGAGATCAAGGCTCAATCAAACGGAGCCGATCTAATGAGGCACCTGATGCTCGACTCGTATCCCACGAGGAACTGATGGGCCTTAAATGAATGATTGCACTGAAATGATAAAATCTAACCACACATAACCACAACAAACAAATATACACATTAGATCACATAATGGTGGTAGCACATGTATTTGTATAATTAAAGTAATTTACGACACATGATACACCCCAAAACATGAATAAAAAAAGGGAATTTGTAAGGATTCACTCACAGTGTTCGCGTTTTTAATCCTTAGTGAAAAACCGCACGAGAATAAGGAGAAAATCCAATTGATAAGCGTGATTTAAGCTCGAAGAAGAACTTTACAAAATGAAAAGAGCTTGAAGGGCAGCACCTCCTCGTCGAAAGCGGAAATAAAAACTACTACACACCACACCCAAAGGGGTATTGTGCTTGTGGAGCCACCAAATTTGGTTATTCCACTTGTTTATACTCAAACTAGGTGTTGCAAGCTATAAAGAACCAAGCAAGGGTATTTATAGGTGTGAAATAGAGCACAAAATGGTGATTGGGGCATGTGGGATAACTTTAAAACAAGATTTTCGCGTCTTTCAAATCAACAACAAACACCAAACTTGTTTTCGCGATTCCCGCTTCGTTATAACTCCGTTTCGCGCATGGTTTTTGCCTACGTTCATTATTTTCAGAGTACTATCATATGGAAGAGAGTAATCCTACATCCATGGTTTTGAGAATTAGGCTTAAACCTTGGGTCTTGATGCGGGTCGAGGGCTATGTTCTAAAACTTGTGTTTGTGATTCCCGTTACGCTGGAGCTCAGTTTTAAGCACCATTTGAACCTACTTGATCCTTAGTATACCAAGTATATCTTGGAGCTTTGAATGGACCAGAATGATAGCTCAAGGATGGAGAAAAGTTAGCAAGAAAGTCACCCGAAAGTCATCTTATGACAAAACTAAGAATACAACATGTAGAGCTTTTTACTTGCGATCATTTACATCTAAACTCTCCAAAACACAATGTCCTATCTTAAGGCATGTATATAATGAAGTTTGAATGATAAGAAGGTTAGGATGTGATGTGTTAGGTTTGTTCACGAGGTCTTCAAAGTTTTTGATTAAGTTAAGGAAAACCTTAGTTTTAGACCTTGAGATATAGATGGTTGCTTCAAAATACATGGAAATGAATTTACAAGGTTGTCTAAAACATGTATGAGACTATAAATCACCAAATATGATAACATGTATGATCAAAACATAGAATCCAAGACATTTTATTGCTTAAACATTAAACAAAATTACGTGGAATATGAAAACGGACCGAGTTACAAAAACAGGTCGGGTTTTAGGATTCATTCATTTTTTTAACGAATGTTACAATCTCCCCTACTTTTGAAAATTTCGTCCCGAAATTAGGAGGTAACCATTTAGCTCTTTAACATTTGGGGAGGTAAAGGTAATTCAAAAGGGATTGCAGTGTTTAAGGATTTTGAAAATGGAAATTTTAACAAAAGTTTGATGTGTGGAGTGGCTCAAGTGTTTTGTTTGTTGGTGAGACCCGGGTTCGAATCCCTGGTCCAATATTTTATATTTATTTTTTAAATTTAAAGTTTTGAAATGTTACAAATCAGATCCCTTAACTCTACTATCCGAACTAACTTGGCTACTAACTCATATTACCTTAAAACTCACTTTAAAACCTAACAAAACTAACTAGATTTTATTAATGATTATATTAATTAAATTAAATTAATTAATAAATAAGTCAATAAATGAATTTAAATTAGAGAGTAAAATCTTTCAATGGTTATTTATTTCGCGAAAATTTCCGAAGTTTAAAGGTTAGGATCCGGCTTTCAAAGTAGGTCTTTGGCGGATGTTACAGTCTCCCCTACTTTTAGGAATTTCATTCCAAAATTAGGAGGGAACCGTTCTTGAGGGTTAGTTAATAGGGTTTCTTATAGATTGGATCTCGAGTATGCTAGGTAATAAAAATCTCGATGATGCTAAGGATATACGTAACCAGGTGAGTGTGAAGTCTGGATTTTGATTGAGGCGGTAACGTTCCTAGTAAGGGTTGAATACCCTGCTACATGAATCGCTTTTTGATGCCTGAGGTGTAAAAATGAAAAGTGTCGTAACACGGAGATGGCTAACTAGATATTGTCTCATGATAAGGGGTTTTGAGAAAATCAAAGCGTCATAATGATAAAGTTACATCACAAAACGAAATCATCAACCACATCGTTATCCAAATTGAGATTGACACTGCTTACACAAAACTTCCCATAACCGTCTAACAATGCTTTTGATCACCAGACAAGAATACTTATATATAGGAAGTACCTGCGGCGTATCCACCATGTCCTTGTTAAATTTTCATTGGCCTTGTTATTAAGTCACGATTAGTTCTATGTGACTCATCCTAAAATCTACGAAACATAAACAAACACAACAACCCATGCTTGAATCTCGAATCCGAAGAGAGCAAGACTAAATGACGGCGGTACCTCTCTCATGTGTTATGAGAAAGTGGTCAGTCTATGAAAAAGTGAGTCACGACCCAACAACGCTGCCATTTTGGTCCAACTGACTTAACTCCATCCATATGTGTCTATTAAGTCAAGGGAATTTATGTCTTTATAGTTATTTTTTATGTTTTGTTAATAAAATGAATAAAAAAAACAAATGTAATTATATATACACTCACATATAACACATTCAGTCATACACCAGATCTCTCTCCTCTCTCTCTTCTCTCTATATATGGCAACCATCCTCACCAACTACCACCTACCTCCATCACCACCACAACCATCATAACCACCCGCCACCACCATTCAGAGAGCAATCTGTAACCTTCGGCCACTGCCACTGTGGGAACTCCGACGAACCCTCCGGCGTCAATTCCGACACCATTAACGGCAATTCTTAACTGCATTCCACTCGTTTTTTGATTCCAAACAAAACCCCTCTGTCAATTTGCCATGACAGGGGGGATTAAATAATCAATTTGGTGGATTTGAAATCTAGGGTTCTTGAGGTTTTGGGGTTAGTTTCAATCACCAACGCGGGTGTCACACCCCAACCGATGGTGGAAACATCAGGATGAGACGAAAACGAGATTGCTCATTGCTCACAACATTAATAAGTGACAATAATTAATTAAACCATATTTCATTTCATAAAAATTGTCAAATACGTCAATGTAACAAAACAAAGAAAAACATAACATTTGCAAAGTCATAACAAAATTGATACATCAACATTAAACCAAACGTCTAATTTGTGTGTATCTAGTCCTTGCTATATTGTTTTCATAGCATCATCTCCTTCAACCTGTAACACGTTTTAAAATAATGTCAATGCGAAAGAAAAGGCGAGTACGCAAGTTTAGGCATAGCATACGTACACGAATAAGTTTAAACAATCCTCATGGCAACTGAATCTATACAAGAGTAATATCAAGCATGCAATCCTATAATCAAACCCTTAACGCAATCACAATGTTTTAACATGACCTCACGAGTAACACGATGGAGGTGGATGCGTGAATTCCTGTAGCGCTATGCATGTCAAACAAAGGCTAAAAATAGTTAATGACTAAAGCATAGCATAACGAATATCCAAGACAAGCAACAAGTATATGATTCAAGTATTCATGGGTATAGGATTGTTTGTGTGTTTCATAAAGTTTAAGTGTTTGTGATTTTTGTATAAGTAAAAACATGTTACACCCAAGAGTGTTATAAACGAAAGTGGGTCGAGTGTACTCACGGTTTGTTAGTCTTTTCTACACTTGACAATCCGTGAAGACATTGGTTCGAGGATGACGCCGAATTATCCTACAAGAGGAAACGAGGCGTATGAGTATAGAGTTTAGACGGGAGATGAGGAGTATTCGAGCATGATTAAAATAAGTTTGATAAAGTATTATGATACGAAAGTATTCACTAAGATGTAACACTTGTTCTTGACACTATAGTAACTCTTATGAGTTGGATGTGATTTCATAGGTTCGGGACCGATTAGAATCGTGACAAGTAATTACATACTTTATTGTTAAACTTAATAACTTGATAGTTGATTATAAGGTCATTATCAAGGTTTCGTTTTAGGATTATAATATAGTTCCATATAGTTATATAATCATGTAGGAGGTGGGAGGATGAACCATCCACTTTGGAACCTATTAGTATCATGTAAGTCAAGTAGGAGGTGGGAGGATAACCATCCACTTTGGACCTCATATGATTGTTCATGTCACACCTCAGAATTCACATGCGGAGTTCTACTGCGAGGCGGGTGACAAACCAGGATCACAGTCACTAGTCATACTGAACGACCACTATATGAGTTTAAAAATTTTCCTGTTTGCTCATTCATGAGAAAATACTGTTTACACAATTTAGTTGCGGAAGCGTAACAATTACAAAACCATAATAGCTAATGTAATTAAAAGTGATTCTAAAAGTTTGATGAAATCAATGCGACTCCGAAATGCATCCTAGTGCTGATATGTGCTACCTTAGCAACCTGAGAAAACATGTAAAATCAAGTGTCAACAATAATGATGAGTGAGTTCATAGGTTTTAGTTCACAAGTTTAAACGTAAGTGTTTCCCACTGGTTCAACCCTGAACCAGTGTCTCATAAGTTACCTGATCCAACCCGAATCAGATTAATATTATGTAGTTTAGCAGTTCATGTTATATGTTTAGGTAGCTAGACTAGGTCATGTCAACAAAGTGTTCGATCCAAAGCTGACGTTGCTGCCCCTGTTGTGCCAGGCCTATAACCAACCATGGCTAAAAAGTTAGGCAAATTCTACACTCAGTGACCATCAACGTTCGGTCTAACTGGCGCGACCAGTTTGACTGGGGCTTGTCGGGCCCAGTAGTACTACTAAAATTCCCTCGCTATAATCCAATACTAACAGCATCGTAAGTGTTAAGGGGACTGACATGTGATATATGCTCCCTTGTGACCATAACCGTATAACATAACTCTAAACATAAAGGCGTTACTGTACCGCGATGTATGCCACCATACATCACTATAACGTGTACATGTTTTAAATAGAAAGACGTTACTATACCGTAATATAATCAACCCATATATCACTGTAACGTGTACATGTTTTCTCCCCCTGTGTTTTTGTAAACGTTTAAAGAAATAGAGAGCGTGAACTCACCTTAAGTTGCTCGGTTAGATAAGTGCAAAGGAAGTAAAGGATGGAACCGCTAATCACGTCCTAACATGTCAACCGGTTCAAAGTTAGTGTGTGAACGCACACTGACACAAGATCCTACGCGTAACTAGCACACAATACGAAACACGTAATGACAAGTTCAAAACCAAAATCATGCATGCAAAGTGTTGCTATACGAAATAGCGACCAACAACTTGTCACAAACACAGGATAGCACATACAACACTTAAATACACATAAATGTAAGTTATCATGTTTCAGCTTGTACATTCATAACTAGGTTGTTTTCAGGAATTTTTATAAAATAGTTCCCACATTCCAAAAATTCCAATCTTTTAACATAAGGTGTCAATTAGACTTTAGAATTTTGTATAAATTTTTCAAGTCTTGGTTCCTTACCAATTATTTATAAGAATTTATTTACTAGGCTGAAGTCAGATTCGTCGCTTTCTGACTGCAGTCCAGAAAAAATCATTTAAAAATACTCGTTTGTCCGACTGATGAAATTCTAGTTGGAGATTCCTCTGAACACCTAGGAGTATCTACTGTATAAATTTCGTGACTTAAGTCTTTTCAGGTTACAGGTTATGACAGAAAACATTGGCTGCATTTTCAGCAGAAAAATGCAGCTCTGCGCGCTTGTAGATAAACGTCCTTAAAAATAGTTTTACTTATCCGATAAATACGAAACCAATTTTAATTGAAAGCTAATATGTAAAATTTGTGTTCTACCTTTTAAAAATGACTAAGAGTCGTTTATGGTGTCCTAAACACCTCGTACAATTCGGCTGATTTCAGCAGCCCAGTGCTGAAATAATTCAGCCATTATTTTTAAAGAGGAATACTTAATTAAGAACGATTCTAGGCACTACAAACGCATCGCAAGCAAGTAGAATATGTCCGTACATGTATGAGCAGATTGTATGTCCAAAACACATGAACCAAGTCGTGTAAACAGTGAATGATTCAACAACAACGCACTATGCATCAATCCTAACATCAAAACTCATCAATAATCATCCTACATGTATAAAACCCGTAACCCTATACACGAACACAAGGATTTCGGACCAAACTCAGATTGCATATCATTCATATCATAAGGATTCGAGCATATGACAACTTTTACACCATTCCTAATCATCACAATGCAAAAATCATGCGAACATGTAAACTCTAGTGCATATAACATCATCTAAACGTAAAGTTAAGGCATACCGAGAAGCACACGTGTACGGGGATGCTCAAGGGAGACTCGGGGCTGCACAAAATCGAGGTGGGGGGCTGCCTTGCGCGAACGAGAGAGGTGGGGTTGTCGCTGACGTCGCACACAAGAGAGGGGAGAGGGAGCTAGGGTTTGCAAATTCTTTTTTTTAACCTCCATGCATACATACGTATACATAACTAAAGGGCCAAGGGAGGGGGGCGGTTTGGGCTAGTTTTTGGGCCGAGAGGGAGAGGGTGACGGGTTGGGTTTGGTCCGCAAGGGTGTGGGTGGCGGGTTGGGTTTGTTTGGTTACGGAATCGAATCGTTTCACAAGCTCGGTTCGGTTCATCTATTTTTAAATCGTTAAATAACTACATATATTACAACTCGACAATCTATTCGCGACACGAAGTTTATAAATATTAAATCACGTAATCGGAGCGTGACACGATAATTCCACAAACGTCTAATAACACGTAGCACGTAATTCAGATACGACTCGCTAAAATTCTCAAACATCATGTATTCTCGGAATACAAAAGTTAGCGTAATTAGAGCGTGTGCCTAATTAATTCTCCGAATTAAATTAGCGGAGGAATAAATAACGATAAAGTTGCGCGTTTAAAATACCTGAAAAACCCGGGATGTCACAGTTCCCCACTTCACGAGTCACCAAAGGTAACAAGAAGGGTCTTAGAACAAGATAGTTACATACAAGAAAGTAAATAACATGAATGTAAAGATGTGTCACCATGATACCAAGTAGCCAAGTGAAATACAACCCGGTGAGCACTCTTTGACACACGTCAAAGGCTAGACGGGTTGTGACACTTTCAAGCTAGCTAAACCAAGTGATGTGTGGTCTCAGAGTTAGGATAGCCCAAGCTAACCAAGGTAGACACACATGAACAAGTTCAAGACTTGCATCACTTGTGAGCTTAAAGCTCCATGAAAACAGAAAGTTTATGAGGATAAATCCTCCAAATTTGAATTTCACATCCTTGTTTTTAAGCCCAACTAACCATACAAGTGATTATGAGCAATAGGACATAGGAATGTACGAAGAAAACATGAGTTTTCTTCCAAAACATGAAGAATCAAAAAGATGAAAATGAACAGAATTTTAGGTGCACTTTGGACCTAAAAAATGGTGAGGTTTCACCTTAGTTTGCCCAAGAAAATCTTGTGAGAACCTTCCTAGAGGTTGTACAAGTGTTATAGAAGAAGAAACAAGAAGAAAATTGAAGTAGAAGTGAGTTAAAACTCACTTTTTATGGCTGGAACTGTAAAAAACGTGGCTGAAACTCAGCTGAGTTTGGGAGAGTTTTTGAAGTGTTTGGAGGCTTGCAAAAGTGGAATAAGGAGTGGGTAAGTGTTTATTATATAGGGAAGGGATTAGGGTTTAAGTGGGTTGGGATTTGGACAAGATTTGGGGGAGTTTAGACTTGAAACTAGTCCACTAAACCCAGCCCAAAGCTGAAAATAGGGGCTGCCATTTTTTATTTTTTTTCTTATTTTTTGTTATTTAATGTTATATATTAGGTTAATAGATGTTATGTATTATGTACATAACATGTATTATCGTGTGACAAGTTATTTCGGGAGTATGAACCGAGTTTTATTAGCGAAAAGAGCGGGTTTTAAAGTTTTAAAAAATTCCTAAGATGGTTACAAGTGTAGATTTCATAATTATACTTTTTGCGATCGAATGATCAAGTGTCTCTTGTGAATGAAGCGTGTACGCATTACGAATACACGATAAGGATTTACGATTTAATTCATGTTTAGAAATCATGTAATGAATGTATGCATGAATCAGTGTATATATAATGTCTATCTCGCATAAAATATAAATTTCATTACAATCAAGTCTCGGAATTACAACGATTCGAAAATGAGATACAATTATAAGACGATAAATTTCCGAAAATAGGATTCCAATTCGTCCTTTCTAAAAATATAAAATTGCAAAAGGCGAAGCGTTACAGCGGGTGTCACACCCCAATCGATGGCAGAATCATCGGGGCGCGGCACTAGGCGAATCAGATTGTTCAAGAGAAATTCCATAACAACTATTATTGACAATATTTTAAAGGTCCGATTTCCCATACAATCAAACAATATCTCATAAAAAATATTACGAAACACATAATCCCTTAAACAAAACAAATCCGATAACCTAGATTTTATTATGCGTTTCTAGAGATAAAGCCTAAGTCCATTGTAGCAAGTGTCGTCAACTTGTTACATACGTTAAAATAAAAGTCAATACAATAAAGTAAAGGTGAGCATATAGGTTTAATAGTATAATAATAGCGAATAAAGCGTTTACGCATAACCAGCATGCAACACGTAGAGAAAGTGAATCTAAGTATGCTAACAACAATGATACAAGCTAACCAACACGACTGCGAGGTGGAGTATGCGCGATACGTGTTCACAACAGCGAACACGCACGTAAAGTTAATATGCGAGCCTTAACAACCCCCGAATCAATCGGGTGCTGAGTCCAAACTATAGTACTATCGTTGCAAAGGGTGGTCTACAAGTCCTCATTATTCACACATAGCAAACAAACATTCAGCGATTCACGTATAACATGCAAGAGCGGTTAGCGTTAAAAGAGTTTAGCGTTGTGTGTAGCGTGTTTTGATATAGAGACGTATGTAACACCCAAAAGTGCATTAAAGCGAAAAAGGGTTCGAGTATACTCATAGTCGGTGCTCAACGAGGAAACACGAACTGCTATGGATTGAAGGGAGCGCCGGGATCAGCCTGTAAGCGAGAAAAGAAGTGCATCAGTGTTCCGAAGTGCTGAAACAGTCAAAATGTGAAGTGGCAATAACAAGTTCGGGCGAAGTTGTACCAAAACTGAGGTTTGGTATTAACTTCGGGCGAAGTTGTTCCAATTCTCCTTAGTCAACACAAGTTTGGGCGAAGTTGGCACCAGTCAGGTGGCAACTTCGAGCAAACTTGTCGCTTTTGGAGCGAACTTGGCTGGGTTTTTTTGTCCAAAATCGTGTGTTTTCGCGTCGTTTGCTGAGGAAATCAAGTGTCCATCCCTCCAACCTTAAGCTACTGAGCAAAACATAGGCTGGAGAGGTCTTTTGAGAGAGAGTTTTAGCCATTTTACAGGAACTCGGGCTAATTCGTGCGAACTTGTCAGTTCGTACGAGTTAGTCCAGTTCGTGCAAGTGACTGTATCGTCCTTGTGCTTTCGGATCTGAGTTTCCGCTTGAAACAGACGTAAATTTGAGTCTATTTCAAGTATCTTTTCGACAATGCCTCGTTCCACTGCTTAATGAACAAGACACACGTCGGTTAGTCCGTTTTTAGTGTAAAATCGATGTTTTAAACAGTTTTTCTCATATCTAACACTTGGTGAGTCGAAATCATCAAGATCTAACTTTGGGAGCCAAAGCTAAGCCCAATATACTCGTTTGAGTGTAGATCTAAGCGAAAAGAAGAAGTTTTATAGAAAAAGATGAAGATTTTCATAAACAGGGAGGTTTTGATGAAAACGAAGGTAATCCTTGTGTGAAACCGTAGTGTAAAGCGTTGTGGTTTGCATAAAACGAGTATTTCTTACTTGGAAAAACAAAAGAATTCGGTTTTGGGAGCTATGGAGCAAAGTTGCAGCAAGGAGAGCATGAATGGAGGTGCTGGGTATTTATAGGTGGAGAGGAAACAAGAGATCAGACATCAAGTTCGGGCGAACTTGTCACAAGTTCCGCCGAACTTGGCCTGTTTCCCTTGTTTTGGTCAAGTTTTGGGGGAAATTGCCTTGTAGTTCTGCCTGGTCAACTTCGGGCGAACTTGGCCTGGAAGCTGAATTTTGTTTGTTATTTGTTCGTTAGGTGCTCATTTGGTGGTTTGGTTCGTATTAAATAGTTACCTTAAGTGTTTTAGCGAGGCGTTAAGCGTTGCGTTATTAAATAAATACGATTTTAGCGATTTGTGTAAGCGAGAGCGTTGCGATAGCGAACCATAAATCATAAAGCACACATAACACGTAAATAACATAATGTAACATAACTAACCGCGATTTGAGTTTGCGTTGAGAGTTGCGAGTATTAAGCGATTTAAATGCGATAAATAAGCGACGTTTATGCGTTTAAAAGTAGTTTACCCAGTATAATGAATCTCAGAGTATAATAACGAGTTCGCAACTGAAATAAACAGAAATAGCAGAATTCGGATAACAATCCGAAAGATCGGGTTGTTACAGCGGGTGATGGTGATGTTGGTGGTGTTCGGGTGCAGGTGATGGTGATGTTGAAGCGGTGGTGAGGCAGTAATGGCGATGGTTGTGGTGAGGCTGTGATGGTGATGGTGGCAGTGGTGGTGGTGTTGGAGTCACACAAGAAGTTGGAGTGGCAGTGGTGAAGGGACGGCGATGGTGATGCTAGGGGAGGACTGGTGGGTGGTCATTCCTGTTGCCGTAGCCACCTACAACCATCGTTTTCTGCCGCTCAACCACCAGTGTAACATCCGTCGAAAAACGGGTTTTCAAAACCCGCTTCGTTTATTAATCGAATAGTCAGTTTTAAAATTTCGTTGCTTATTTATGACTTATTATAATTTTAAACGATACATAATTAATAAAAAAATTGGAATTTATAAGCTATAATTGTTAAAAAGTAAAAATAAAATAAATAAAAAGAAAAACAGGCTGCCGGGATTCGAACCCGGGTCAGCCGGATAAGCTTAGCAACTTAACTCACATACACCAAACCACTCCGCCACTTGTGTTCTTTGGTGATATATCGAAACAATTAATTCATATAACAAAACTCGATTTCAAAAACAGTCAACGACGCGCCCATTTCGCAGTCGCCGGAAATCCCGACGACTTCGCCAATTATTGTCGATTTCATTTGACTTAGCGAGCGTATTAACACTTACACGGTTATAACCGATGTCCAGTTCCGCGACATCAGTCATAACCGCCGGAGAATAATTGACCAACGAATCAAGACAGAAACCGGACCCAATTCATCGATATCTTTTCCTATAAATACACACCCTAGCCTCTGGTAATCTTTTCGCTCAAAATCACACCAATTCTCGAAGCAATTTCACTCGCCGGAACTTTTCTGCCATCACCGGACTTTCGCCGGAAAACCGAGACTCACATCAACACGGTAAATACCTCGACTCTTTCTGTTTCAATCCATTGTTAGACCATTACTAACATCAATCCATCATCCAGAATCAATTCCAGACGACGTTGCCGGATATTCTGTACTCGCCGGAAAATCGTTGGAATTTCCGAAATCACACTGTTAATCGGTATGATCATCTAAACCTCCTGTTAATCATGGTTTAGTAACTCAATTTCATATCTAATCAATCAAAACTGTTAATTGATCCGAGCAGACGAAGTTCACAAAACAGAGCCGACGAATCCTTGCCGGAGTTCTGAGAAAGACATCTGATTCGGTACATTCTTTCCCCAAACCCTCTCTGTCCATTACATTTCAATCGCTGATAATTTCCGTTAATCGAATTAAACATGAAACATTTGATTAATCGTTGTCTGTGTTCTTGAGCGAAGAAGACGAAGTCGATTATGATTATAAGATTAATTAAAATCAGTATTATGAACGGGTTAGACACACAGTCCAGCGGTGGACTGTGTGCAAACAATACACATACGTCTCGAGTTCGATCCCTATCACGACCCTATCCTCGGAAAATAAAAATGTTTTTTTTTTAAACCGAACCGGGTTAACTCACAGTAAGATGTTAAGTATAATAAAAACCGGAATATTAACCAGGTTAGACACACAGTCCAGCGGTTGACTGTGTGCCAAACTAAACCACAGGTCCCGGGTTCGAGACCTGTGGAGATCACCGGTTTGATACAATTAAATCCTTTTTAAATAAATGATTTTCGGATTAAGTTAACTAGTATATAAATATAATTAAAAACATAAATATTTCGGGTTAGACACGTAGCTCAGTTGGTAGAGCTGCGTGCATGCGTACGGGAGGTCACGGGTTCAAGTCTCACCCAGCGCATGCTTATACACGACCGAACTCAACGGTCAACGGTCACGTCAAAGTCAAACATTTTTTTTTCTATAATTTTTATTTATTTAATTTAAAAAATCAATTAAAATAATTAAAAATAATGTTTTTAAAGTTAGAAAATAGCCTTAAACTCACAAAAATATATCCAAAAATCCTATTAAAATTGTTAACAAAATCCACTTATTTACCGTACCTTTTCGTTATTAATTAGGTTAGTTATTCCTCGTCGATCAATCCTCTAAACTCGTGCGCATTCAACATCATCAACCGAACGCACCCAATGTGAGTGAACCTCTACCAATTCCCCGTTTTAATCACATTTTGGGGTGTATCATGTGTCGCTATTTATTTATTTCAATTAAACACTTGTGCATCCATCATATTCATGATCAAATGTGTTGCCAATATATATCAATTGTTCGTGTGGTTAATGTTTAGATTAAAGTTATCATTTTCAGTACATACATTATCATAGGCCGCCGCTCCCCATTACCTATGAGCGTGAGCTGTTCCCCATTACCTATGAGCGTGAACGAGGCGTTGCCAACATAAGATCGGCTCCGTTTGATTGAGCCTTGATCTCACATACATCATCATAGGCCGTTGTTCCCCATTACCTATGAGCGTGAACGAGACGTTGCCAACATATACATTGTCATTCATATCATATACTCATGCAAGGTGGTTTGTGATTGTTTGTTTACATACGTTTGTTCATATATGAGTATTGCACAATTTTTCCATATTAAATACAACAAGGAATCAATAACAAATGTTTTTAATAAGGTTCACTCGCCAACTTTTGTTGACCCAAAATTTCCCATTTTTTTTACACATGATACAGGTGATCAAGTTGAAGCAAGAAACATATAGGGCGGCCTAGAAGAATAAACCAGTTTAGATTTTGGATTGTTTTAGTTAATTTTTCCTTTCCTTGTATTGTATGAATTTGACTTGAAACTTTGAGATGTAATTTGAATTTAATAAATATGAAACATATTAGTAAACATCATGAGCTTTGGTGATAACCCAATTATGCCCCGACTCTTATTCCGCTGCGGGTCGGGTGTGTGACAACTAGCCCCCATAGCCACCGCCCCTCACCTCTAGCCACCGTACAACCCATCATTCCTGCCGCCGTAGAGTGAATGTGGTGGGTAGAGTGAATGACAGTGAAGAGCGGACAAAATTAGGTGGTGTCCAGTGGTGAATGGTTGTAGGTGGGTTTGTAGAGGGATGTTGTTTAGCTGGTGAAGTTGTGGTGTTTCACGGTTGCAGGAGGTTGTGAAGGATTTGGTTGCTATTAGGTGGTGATTAGGGTGAGGAGTATCAATGATTGTTCGGATTTATGGTAGTGTGTTGAATGGTGGTGGAGAAAGGAGTTATATGATGGTGGTTAATGGGTAGTTAAGTGTAGGCAGTGGTGTACAGTGGTAGGTGTGGTGGTTTACGAGTGAGTGTGGTGATGGTGAACAAAGATTGGTTGTTTGCAGGTTGTGGTCTAGGGTTTCCAACTTAGATTGAAGATGCAGTGTTAAATAAGCAAAGGGCTGGATATATATTAATGTTTTTAAACAATAAAGAATAAAGGGTTAATTAAAAACAATTGAAATGACTAAAATGCCCTTGGCAGACTTAACACATATGGATGGAGTTAAGTCAGTTGGACCAAAATGGCAACGATGAAACCTTTTTGGATCCAGATGTTAAAAATGAAACCTTTGGACTAAAGTGGCAAAATGGCCCAAACCACAGGGACTAAAATGGCATAACTCTTTTTTAAAATAGTAAATCCGTACCAATTTCAAGTAAGGCTCATTTACAAATTATTTTTTATATATATTAGACTTTAGAATTTTGCCCACTAGGTTAATTGAGCTCATTACTAATTGAAAACGAAGTCTTAGATAATATAAAATGTGAAGAGTTGATCTACCAGTTTGCTATGAAGAATGCAAGAAGGACTGCACGAACCATTGATTAGCTATTGGCTTATTAGTTATTACGTTATGTAACTCATTCGAATACTATAATTCTCATTTTTTTGTAATTGCATTGTTTACCGAATACTACGATTTTGTCGTTTTCGTAATTGCATTGTGTATCGTTAACGCATAAGGGCGCATATTTCAAGCTTGAACAGGGTACATGAATTCTCAAAGACGTCACTGACCATAAGTTACTTCGAGATGGTATAGTCTATAGTGCCTTTCCATTTTTGCTTCTTTGTTCCAATATCGATCCTCATGCACGCCCGCAAATCTTGAAACTTTGTTCGTTCAATGGTAGTCTACATATAAGAAACATCGACAAAGTAACTATATTCGATGCAAATTTAGGATTAAAAACATAAAGTTACAAGCAATTAACATGTACAAATCAATCACCCATTAGGTTGTTAAGTATCTAGTTCCAACGTACAAATAGTCTCACTGCTTTGATGGAACATTTTCATCTGTTCCCATTACTATTGGCATGGAAACTTCTGCTTGGTCCAACGGAAGGTAAACAAATGTTGGTATAGCACGAGGAATATACCTTATTGATTTGATTTTGTTTCATGATATGAAGTAATGCGGTTATACCTCAACGTGAACCCAAGTTAAGCATCATGCTTTTACTAGCAAAAACCTTTAGGGCAGAAATGTTATCATTGACCGAATGTATAATCCAGTCTTTCCATCTTTCAAGCCAACACAAACTATGTGTTCTTCAATGTAAATTACTCGAGACGTTGATTTATGTCATTGTTTCCAACTAATGTTTCAGCTGGTCTGTGACAATTGGACGTGTCACTATTACAAAAACCGCATAATTTTCTAATATAAGCAAAGGTTCAACGAACATTCCCAAATGAATTAACTTGTTTGATTAATTGTATAAGGAGAGAGGAAGAAAACAATGGAGTGAGTAGAGGAAGACATGTTAAGAACAAGTTGCCAGGTTTTTGTTCTTATTAGTTTCACCTTTTTTGGCATAAAAATGAGCTTTTCTAATCATTATTTATACATAGTCTTTACGAGTTACGTTGATGAAATAAGAAGTGAACTAATTATTATATATGTGTGTGTTTATTTGTAACTTATAAGTAGTGTAAAGATCAAATAAAAATAAACTTAATGTACTAAACGTACAAACCGAAGGAAATAAGAAAAACACGCGGTGACATTTTGATAATTATCAACAAATATCAAATTACTCTACAAATGATCCTGTAGAGTAATTTGATCTTTTGTAGAGTAATTTTGTAAAATGTTCTTGTAGAGTAATTTTGTTCTTATATGGTAATTATCAAATTACTCTACAAATGATCTTGTGGAGTAATTTTGATCTTGTAGAGTAATTTTGTAAACTAATCATATAGAGTAATTTTGTTAGCATTTAGTTATGGGTATAGCTTTATGGTTTAGTTTTTAGCTTTTAGTTTGAGGGGAGGGTACAAGAATATTTTACAAAATTACTCTACAAGATCAAAATTACTCTATATGAACATTTTACAAAATTACTCTACAAGACCAAAATCACTCTACAAATGATCCTGTAGAGTAATTTTGATAATTACCCTACGACCATATATTTACGAAAATGCCACCCCGCATTTTTTTACTTTTTCTTCAATTTGTACGTTTAGTACGTTAATTTTATTTTCACTGGAACTTAACTCCTTATAAGTAATCCTGTATTTAGATAAAAAAAAACACATAAGTTAATAATAATCTTCATTATTACTGATCTAATATGAACTCACTATATATTGTTAGTTAAGTCTCTTTTTTGAAAAGATATACAAACTTTTGATGATGTCATTAAAGCATAAAATAAGCATTATCCTATTCTTTAAATTTTGGGTCATTTTCACCTTTGTTAAAGTGACAAGCTCCACTCATCACAACCTAATAAATTTGATTTCTGACTAATGCTATTAGAACCGAGTGTTCCGATGGGGAAGCAACGAGAATTCGTCAGTATCAGGTCAGTTTATTATGGTATCGCTACAGTACCAACATACCTTATAAAAATTGAAAAAAAAATAAGATCTGCATTTTCCAATGATAATATCTACACATGTTCAGTTAGTTATGACGATGGCTCAGATGTAAACATCAAAATGTAACTACGAAAAAAGTTACGTCGTCTTTTAAAAAAGTCATTATATGAAACCAGGCAAAACGTTTATAATTAGCTTTATGTCTTTGTAAGGAATTAAAAAAAACATGTAAAAAAAAACAGCAATGTAGGCAACCCGAAAGGATACATGGGTGGTGCAAGACTTAAAAGGCTTGAATTTATGGTGGTGCAAGACTTGAAGGCTTGAACTCATGATCTATGGGTAACACGTCGCACTTAATCATTCTACCACTTGACACCCAGTTATTGAACAGTGTATTTTAGTATCATGACACTATTAAACCGTTTTTAGTTAAATATAGAGTATAATTAGTAGAAATAGAATATGCATTTATGTTGGTCTTGAAGTTGATTGATATTGTTATGAAAATAGACATAACAAGTAGATAGTAGATCGAAGATAACTATAAATCCTGTAACGATTGATTAGTTTATTAATAAACAAGTAAATAATTACACCCGAGTTGAACTCTAAAATGATGTGGGTTAAGTTTAGACACAATGTAGTTTGTTAACTATCTAGTTCCAACACACATTTTCACTATTTTTATGGAACATTTTTATCAGTTCCCATCAAGCATTGGCATGTGTCCATCTTTTGAGTTTTTTCATGTTCTGCTTGACCTAATGAAAATAAATATGTTATCTAACACGTATGAACATAACTGGTTTGATTTTGCTTTATGACACATATTATTGTCAATTATACTTTAAAGTGAATCCAAGATAAGCATCATGATTTTACTAGGAAAAAAAACTTTGATCTTCTACTGTACTTGAAATACACCGATTACGGAAATATTATCAGTGACCGAATGAATAAAGGAAGCTGGGTTGTTCCCTACTTTGTGATTGGGTACCCATTACTTGACCGGAACACCGCCGTCGATGACCCGGGTTGTGGGTTTCGGGTAGGAAAATCGGAGGAGGTAACCAATCTGGGTAGGTGATGATTGTGTGTGTGCCTAGAAAACAACTCATGAAGGGATTGTTGCCGTCAGTAACCGACGCCGGTGGAAAGGATTTCAGGTTGTGGTGTGCGGCTAGTCTTGGTGGCACTTTACCATTGGTTGGATTTTGGATATCGTTGGGTGGGGCCCCGGCCTCCCTAACTTAGCATTTCCATCTTTCTTGCTAACACAAACTAATAGCATAATAAGTCACTATATTATATAAAATGCAACTTATTATTTAAAATACAATTTATCAACAATTCATATAAGTTTTATCATCATTACACTAGGTAAAGGATCCTGTAAAAAAATTCTAAAGTGTGAAAAGGGTAAGAAAGAATTTAAATCATTAGATCTTTAATCTAATGGTTGAGATCTTGATGGCAATCTTGTAAATAGTATAACAATTAAAATAATTAATTTTCTAGATTAAGGGTATAAAGGTAAAATTAACATTTTTTATTTTAGAAAGTCACATGCAATCCACATGCAAGTTCCCCTTTTATTTTTTAAACGCCAATAACTTTTTACACGTAACTCGTTTTTTTAAACTACACCATAATAACAACGAGTGTTTTTTAATCTTTAATATGAGTACCATATTACTATACTTTCATACAGAAAAAAAATTACGTTCAATCGAATGTTTCAGTTAATGGTTTTTTGTTTCAGTTCATGGTGTTATATAATTATTGAATGGTGTTATATACTTATTGAATGGTGTTATATATGCGCTGAATGGTTGTTGCAGTGTTATTCGTAGTGTTTTTATAGAGATCTTTAAAATGGTGTTATATACCTATTAAATGGTGTTATATACTTATTGAAGGGTGTTATATAATTATTGAATGGTGTTATATACGTGTTGAATGGTGTTTGCAGTGTTATTCGGTATTCCTATAAATTAGGGTCACGGTTTATGGAAGGTTTTGAATTAATTAAATCAATGATAAAATTACTTGATTACCCTTTTCAATTAATTTAGATCTAATGGCTGAGATTCTTTCTTATCTTTCTCACACTTTTGGTCTTTTTTACAATAACCTTACCCTATTACACTGTACTATTTTTCCTTACATTTTAAACTCTCATAATTACAAACCCTAAAACCATAGCTAGTATCAGATTCGGTATATCACACAAAGAAGAAAGTGAATCGTAATTTACGCAAACCTTTTCGTAAATCAGAATCGAACCGACATCAGTCACGTTCTACTTCAAATGAAAGATTTTTAAAACATCTCATTGCAACGCATGGGCTGGCGTGAACTCGTAATAATTACAAATAATAATAAGTTTAGTTTATAATATCTAATAAATGTATCTTTTTTTACTCATTTACAATGCTTAGTGATTTCCAATTTCAAACTCAATTAACTAAAACATTTCAAGTATTCTCCTATATATATATCAACTTGTAATATGTCTGTTATCATTTGAATTTACATTTACAGATTGTGAACGTAATGAGCAGAAACGTTCTTCAAGCAGAAAACACTTGAAGATACATGCAGAAAAGTGAAAAAACACATTTACAGATTATGTACTTCTAACGTCGGGACATCAACTTGCTTAAGTTTCCTAAATCGTTCGCTGTCAATGTTCCCGAGTTATCGACATCCAAAGTCTTGAATCCTTCCATCACATTCATGATAAGTTGCTCGTTTACCAACCCCATCTCTTTTAGCTTATACACCACGTATTCTGCAGGACTGCACAACAAAAGTAATAACTTGTAACACAGGGCCGTCTCCGAAAATCTTTGAAAATTTGTGGGCCCTGTGCGAAGATTAAATAAGGGCCTCTAAAATATAAACTTTTAGAAAATATACAAATTTATTTAGAAATTAACATAAATAATCATTTTTAAACTAGATTTGAGAAGTAACTATGGTTTCCATTTTGATTTAATGTAACATCAAATTAGTCAATTAATATTATTTGCATTTAATGCATAGATTACAAACATTAAGAAAAAAAATCAACTAAAAATGAAGCTATCAAGGATAGAACCCAAGGTTTGCATGCTAATTAAAGTGACATAGAAACCACTAGACCATAAGCCTCATCATGTTATTTTCCAATTCATTACTTATATATTCTAAGTTTTATAGCATAACTTTATTAAAAATAAATAAATTTTTGGGCCCTGAGCCGTCGCCCACCCCGCACCCTCCGGGCCGGGCATGTTGTAACAGTTTCATAGTTGTTACTAACATAATAATAATAATAATAATATAATAATAATAATAATATATATAATAATATATAATAATTATTATAATTGCATCTGACCTGACACTGTTATCATTATCAAGATCAGCATTCTCAATATCTTGAACTGTCATTTTCCTATGAAGCACCCAATCCACAAGCTGTCTTTGTCTACTTTCGGTCCATAATTCAACCAAATACATAAACAGTTGCGCTAACGAGATCGTACCAGTCAAGATCCAAAAAACAGCAAAAATTCGTCCCCCAGTGGTCGTAAAGCTCTTGTCTCCGAAACCAAGGGTGGTTATGGTGCAACAAACACAATAATAAGCATCAATGACACTCAAGTCTTCAACTAGAATCAACACAACGATTCCAACGATTACATGCATGACGATAAGTATCAGCGCGATAAGAAACTTATACTTGAGCTTATCCGATTCTTCAGCGGCATCAGTGAGCAGCTGGACAGGATCAAATGCTTCATTAATTTGCATAGCTTTTACAAACATGTTTACCTCCTTTTCAACTATATAATCAGCAGCTTTACTAAGCGCAAAACCGCCAAGAAACATGCCCATAAACACGAAAACACACGCCATAACTTTGGCGAAATTGGTTTCTGGGACAAGATCTCCGTATCCTACGGTTGTCATAGTAACAACACAGAAATACATGGAATCTAGGACTCCAATATCTGTTTTCTTTCCAGTGATTTGATCTTGAATAAGAGTAAAACAAACGGTGCCTAAAGCTAGATACGCAGCCAAAAGAAACCCGACTCGCTTCAAACTAAGACGGACACCAGGGATTGATGGTGGTGGTGCGTGACCGCTTTGGTGATCTTGTGCTTTATCCTTACCCTTTTTCTTTTTATGTTTATGTTTAGCTTTGTGTTTCTTTTTTTTTATAAGTTCTGTGTCATCCACGCCATCTTCAGGCGCCATTACATATATGTCACCGATATTCATTCATAAGCAATAGATGCAAGATCATATATGGTATATGCACAATGAATGAATTAAGGAAAAGGAATTGAAAGGAAGAACAACGTGATGGGATGTTAATTTAGGGTTTCAATGTTGAAAAAGTGCCAAATTCTCCATTGTCGGAAAATAACAAAATCTATGAATGTAGGAACAGTCAATTTTGTTAATTGAAAATGTACGGTTGCTAATGATCATGTGGCCACTTTTGTTAAAATTTATTTTAGATCTATTCCATTGGCAACCCACTTTTTGTGCACAAGTTGATTTAATTGTATAAATAAATAAATAAAAAAACTTAATAAATCAATTAAGCTATAGAGGCAGGAAAGCGTGAATTTTATTTTTGGTTGGCCTTGGTTTTAGGCTTGCGAAGTCCAAAAATCTTTGGTTTGGGCTTGATTCGTATGGGCTCGTTTGGGAAAACCTTGGCTTGGTTAGCATATTTGTGTATGGAGGTCCATAAACCGGGTTTTTTTAATACCTGGGTTCGGGTATATACCCGGGTACAGGTATGACCGGGTTTTAACTTTTCGGGTATTGGTCATATCAGTCGGGTTCGGGTCCGGGTTTGGGCTAGAAAATCTATACCCTGTGTGCCCGGGTTCGGGTAGGGTTCAGGTTTTCAATACCCCGGTATTAAAATACCCTATTTCCTGGTGTGGGTAGGGTTCGGGTATTGGTCGGGTAGGGTTCGGGTATTGGTCGGGTATAGTTCGGGTTCGGGTATAGATCGGGTTTTTTTTATTCATTTTTGGCATAAAACATAGAAATATAATGGAAACCATTATTTTTACATATTGTATGCCTTAAAAGTTAACCAAAAAATCCTCACACAAGCTCTAAACGTTCAAAAAAAGTTGTTGTACATAGCGGGTCCGGGTATTACGAAAACCCCGGTCCGGGTATTACGAAAACCCGAGTACGGGTTTTATGAAAAATCGGGTATGCTGAAAACCCGGGTACGAAAAAAACCCAGGTTCGGGTTCAGGTATTGAATAGAATATGCATACCCGGTCCCTACCCTACGGATAGGGTCGGGCTCGGGTTTAAAAAACCTGTTTTTTAATGCCTGGGTTCGGGTTTTTTGTGCACCTCTATTTGTGTATAAAAGGTTACACTTTCAAGAAAGTTACATTTAACCTTGCTTTTTGGATGACAATCGAACCCAAACTAATGGAAAAAAAAATCTAAATTCCAAAATACTCTTGCGGGTATTCGGGTATGAGATTAATATTTAAAATTTTTGCGGGCATGTGATTGAAAATAAATGATACCTGACCTGATTACCCGAAATTATACACATGTCAATCCGAACCATATACCCAAACATTTATAATTTTATTGTTCTTTAACCATACTCTGGTAATTGTTTATTCTAGTAATTTTATTTTATAAAAATAAACTTTTCTTTTAAAAGAAGTATTTAATAATATTATTTAGTTTTTATAATGTGAAGTGTAAACTAATCTTTTGGAATTTAAATTATCATAAATTGTATATATTTTTAGATATTATAATTTTTTATAGTAATAACAGTATGTGTATGATAATTTATCGTAGCTTTTAAAATTAAATTTATGAATTGTATAAAAATAGAATGGTAAGAGAAAATATATTTAGAAATCCTAACAGGTATGGTTTTCTTTTAACAAACTAACAGGTAAACCTGATATCTACAAGTATGCCCAATACCCGACGGACTGTGACGAATCTAGAAATTTTGACGGAGGGCACAAAGTGGTCGGGTTAAAACAAGACGGGTCAAAATAAATCGGGTAAAACTAAGTCATACTTATCCACTTAATGATAGTGTAAACTTATTCATACTTATATACTTAATAATATCATAAATTTCACTTGAAGATGCTTCTTTCTTTTTTAAATAGCAACATTTTTTTATGTGCATGGGCCGTTCAAAAACAAAAGCTACAGGGCGCTTGAGCTAATTTCAGAAAGAAAAAAAAATATGAAAGTTATTGTTAATGAATACAAAGAAAAGCCTAATCCATAACTGTTTTCATATAAATATGAATAATCATTATGGAATCATTGAATATTGGCCCAATAAAGTTTAAAATCCATAAACGTTTTGCATTCAAAAACTAAAGCTAAGTGGGCTGGAGAATGAATGGACGGTGGGCCAAGCCCACACTACCTCTTGAATGCATCCGCTACTGATGATGAGTATTTAGCCGGGTATGTGACATGATTTTACAGCCGAATATAAGACTGAGATTATCAACACTTATCTTAGTGCCATCCATATAGCTTTTGCTTAATATAATACTATTTAAGTAATTGAATCCATTTAAGAAAATTAAAAATTGTAATCTGAAGGAAATTAAATTAGATTATGCTTTGAGGTGTAGAATTTAATAAAATTTGAATTCCATTCTTTGGATGTGGTTTGTAAATGTGCTAAAGGGATACGTAGGTGAATTATGACAGCCATGATTGTCGAATTGCCCCTTAGGTCTTTATGCCCTTTTATAAATTAAAAAAAAATCTTTTAATTATTTTTTGTTATAATTTTATAGTAGTTCTTGTACCTTTCTCATTTTGATCAAACATATTAATAATCCTTTCAATATTTTATAATTTTTAGTTTACAACTTTTACAAACTTCTCAAATGTATATATGTGTGTGTATTCTTATTTATATTTTTAAAGTTTTTATCTTTTTTAAAAAAAAATACATAAATTTAGATTTAAACTTTCTGAAAAAAAAATACACTTACTAAGTTAATATCCCTAAGAATTTATATGAAGGAAATTATTATAATTGTAAAATTAAAAGGGGTGTGTTAACATAGCAAACTATATTGTCCTTTTATATGTACTTTCACTTGGGGTTTCCGACTGTAGTTTAAGATTGTGGTGCATAGGGCATGTGCCTTCAATTTCATGAGGTTACTCTAGAGACAAACAGGTTAATTGGGTGAAAATTCATCAATTCATGCACATGATTATATCCCTTTGTTAGATGCCGACATTAACATTATGTTTTGGAGCCTTTATTAACTAACATAAAGTTGTTTTTTTTAATTATGTTTATAAATGCTACAGTACCACTAGTATATATGCACCTTTATAAATGGGCATCAAAACATGTTTAGGATAAACACATAGACAGCTAGAAAGATTGTTGGTAATGTTCATAATGTGTGCCAAAACAAAACGAACCTTAGTGGTGTGCCGTAATCAATTTATTGATTTAGATACTGGTGTGACAATATATGACGACATAAGTGTTAACCATAATCAATTTATTAATTTAGATACTGGTGTGACAATATGTGACGACATAAATGTTAACCGTAATCAATTTATTGATTTAGATATAGAACATGTTTAGATTAAAAAAGAGGTGACTTAAGGATAAAACTATTACATTAATTTTTTAAACCTCACATTTTAAGTCATGTCTTTGTCTTTTATATGTACATTTACTAAACCAATTTTAAATGGATCAACTATTATACATTTATTATTTACTAAACAAATTATAAGTATTTGCATTACAAAACTAAATTTTTATATTAAAAAGGATAGAGTAGTAATTTGTAAACCTTTTTAATCAACAAGCTCCTAAATGACTTGATAGCTTGGCGCAGGGGCGTAGGTATATAGAGACGTACGGGTTCGGCCGAATCCGTACAAAAAAAATCAGTCTTATGTATACTTGTATTTCGATATCGCTTCCGTAGAAAATTCAACATCGTAAAAAAGCCGAAATTTAGTGATAGACAATCGATCATTCGTCCCTTGAAAATTTCCGAACCCATAGAAGAAAAATCCTGGCTACGCCACTGGCTTGGCGATGCGTAATTAATCCAAACTTAAACAAGTTCGAACCAAAATCTACATCTAACTTAATCTTATTTATTATACAGCTCGAATTTCGTATAGTAGACTAGACTCTACTCAATTTCCTATGATGTATATAAATATATTAATTAATGTACAAATATTATTATAGAAAATTATATGATAAACGCCATTTATTATAACTATGATATAATTGAAAAGTTAGTATTGTATATATGGAAGTTAATCTTGTGTTCTGGTGGATAATCTCTTGTCTTCAGTGCTTTAGGTTGTGGGTTCAACTCTGTTCTATTACGTTTTTGTCTATTGGTAAAGACAAAATATTTAAAAACACTTAGGTGTAAAGGGGAAGGTCTTGGGTTCAAGTCCCACAGACGACATGAGATTAAAGAAATTAGCCGTTCGAAAAAAAAGTATTGTATATATGGAAACTAATTAGATATTTTATTATAACTATGATATAATTGAAAATGAAGTATTGTATATATGAAAACTAATTATATATGTATATACGCATAAATAGTTACTCATACTTAGGCTATGGCCCTATGGGGTATGGGGTGGTGGATTAGATCATTGATTGTCATGCGAAACATGGTTCTCGTGGTACACAGTCTCCCTTCCTATACCATAGTGGTTCACATGGTTTAATCCATAGATTTTGATTGGTGGGGGAGGATAGTGGATGATCATAGGGTTCATGGTCCATACCATATAGAGTGCTGGATTAGATTAGGGGATAAACGTGGGGTGACATGGCATTGACGTGAGGGATGGTGGTGATTGTTTGGGTTATGACCACACCGCATAGCCTTAGTAGTCTATTAATATGGTGTTCATCTTTACAAAAGTGATGTGGATTTAAATCTTCGAAGTGCAAGGTTAGATGAGTTTTTTAGTGTAAAAAATGTTGTTAAAAAAACCATAAAATAGCTAGATAATAAAATTTTATCCGTACACACACCCTTAACGAGAACGACTCTCAAACCTGTAATACAATTTAAGAAGAAAGCTTAAGTTTTACGTAGAACGCTCTAACATGAGTCAAGCTTGAGCTTGGTCGTTATGCTAGTCTCATTTATGTTTAGTGTTGTTGGCATGCACTAAATGTCAGAAACTCTTGAATGTTGTTGTTGCATCAACTTGTACATCATGCAGAGAATTGTGTAGAAACTGAGGAGACCATTGTTTCCTTTAGTTTGATAGATTGAAATGAAAGACATGAATCATTGCAATCCAGATTATGTTGAGGATATATGTGAACACATTGACAACATTATTGCAAACAAAACAAAACAATGCAAACCTTAATAAAGACTTCACTGCAATTTCCAGCAGATAAGATAACAACTCCCCCTTTACGGTAGGAAACAGTCAGTCAGTCGTATAATTACATTCATAATTTTCTTCTTTTATCCCATAAAAGATACTGTAACAACGAATAAAGATGCATGTTCTGTCAGCTCTATTGTTTAAAAGAATCACGCCACATTCCTACATCCTATTGTGCTATCTGTTTTTCTTTCTTGGCAAATGTGCATCAAGCTGGATTGTATTACCATAAATGCATCATGTACAAAAGTGCCAACCATGTCAACAAACAGTGACGAATCTTGAGATTCTATCCGGGGGCGGAAGTCATCGGACCTAAAAATTTCTATAAAACCGGAGGGTTGAAAATGTATATAGCCAAAAATTTATACACGAAAACTACACATCCTCCACTACTAAGCGAAAAGTTCGGGGGTCAGCCGCCCACTCTCGTCCCTTAAAAGCTTCGCCCATGTCCACAAATAATACAACAATCTATTTTATATCAAACTTTGGATATTTTGGTCAACGAACATTGTTTGTAATTAGGAAACTAATTATCATTTGTCTAATTTGATGAAACTGAATTTTTTAAATCTTGTTATTATTATACTAAGTACAGAACACCGACACCAAAGCCATATAGATGTCTAATTGGTCTTTCTTTTTTGTTAACGTGTCTCACTTTTTTGGTACGTCAATAGGCCAAGTTCATGCACCCAACACTATCCAATATGGCATATTCAAGAGACCAACATGCATTGATCACTTGTACATGTTACTAATTTGACACAATGGCTCGAACATATCACTTATACGACATACGCATGGATTGTCCATTACGATGTTTGGTACTTGTCAAAACGACGATAAGACATTTATCTTTTGGTATCTAGTTGCTTTATGAAGTTGTACACGGTACATGTTGAGCTTGTCAAAACAGCTACAATAACCCAATTGAAATAGGAGACAAAGTTTATGTAAAGTCAATTGTAGATATATTATCAAATCTTTATAAGAGGGTGACATTTCAAACTTTCATGTGGTCAATTTAGAGTCGTAAAGGATTAGGATTAGGTTCACGAGAAGGAATTTTCCATACACCTAAAAGTTAGGCTTTAGCTAAGAAAATCTATATAATATTACAAATCTTGTTTGATTTAAAGTTTACCTAAAACAAAAAGAGCCTGAATTATGACATTTTGTAATAATTTTAGCATATTGAACTCTGATATCATGGCTCAATAACATCATCTATAATTTGATGGTGTTGAGTTCAAATTCTACTTTTATTTTTATTTTAGAAAGAAACTTTAACTTTTTATATTTTTAAAAAGAAACTTTAACTAAATTTATGTGGCTCAAGTTTTGCGAAGAGATAACAAAGACAAGTTTACTGTTGTTATTTTATGATCTTTGAGATCGATGGTGTTTTCATCTTTGAGATCGATGATGTTTTCGCTACAATCCATATGTCCTAGTTGTTGACATGTTTCTAGCAAGGTTTGGCCATGTTTTGTGTCAAATAAGATCGATGAGTGTTGTGCTCAATGGTGTATAATCGATAAGTGTCATGCATTATGTAGTTGGTTAGATCAAATTATTATATGTAATATCGAATTCTGATTCTTTTTCTTTTATATTTCACTTCATACACTTGTTTATCGTAAAAGAATATGTTGTTTAAAATATAACCAGTGTAATCATTTAAAAAAAGACCGATGAGCGTTGTGCCTAAGGGTGTATAATCGGTAAGTATCATGCGTTATTTAGTTGCTTAGATCAAATTATTATACGTAATATCGAATTTTGATTCTTAATTTTTTATATTTACTTTATACACTTGTTTATTGTAAAAAATATGTTGTTTTGATTCTTAATTTTTTATATTCACTTTATACACTTGTTTATTGTAAAATAATATGTAAGTTTAAAATATAACTAGTGTAATCATTTAAATATAAAGAAAATTTGTTTTTTTCTTGAGACATAGGTGATACATTTCACATAAGAGATTTCAAACATCTCTAATTTCTACAAAACAAACAATACACGTTTCTTTACAATCCATCGAACAAAACAGTAATTGACAATTAGGGGCAGCAATAAGTAGTTTCAACGCTATGCATTATTACCATATTTAGGGCACCTCCCAACACTCCTACGCGAAGGTGATCCAAAATTCCAAAACCCAATTTCAAACGGGCGTGTGCATTGGAATAGTGGTGTCCAAAAGTCCAAGTTCGAACCTATTTATTTATTTTGATATATCATATCTTATTTATTTATTTATTTACTATTTTTGCCTACTTTTCTTACGTTAATACGGGCTTATGTCTCACTGTATGTTACGTCAGGGAGTCTCGGATTTTATTGTTTTTACATATTCTTTGCCGTGAAACTAATATTCTCGAACTTGTTGACTCTGGGGTTTTTACATATTCTTTTTTATTTTATTATTGTTCTTATTTTTTTATTAGGATGTTATGGTTTGATTTTACTTTTAAACTATATTAATTTGTAGGTTTCTTAGAAAGTTTTCGCTTAATCGGTTTTGGTAATTATAATTCATAACGAACACTTTGGTTTATGTTCTATATTTGAAACTGTTTTGAATTTATCGAACTGGACAGCCAGATTTTGGGGTTAGGGGTGTTCAAGAAACTCGTGGCTCGCAGCTCGCTCGAAAAAAACTCGGCTCGAAATTGGCTCGTTGTAAACAAGCCAACTCGGCTCGGCTTGTAAACGAGCTGAGCTCGAGCTTGGCCTAGCTCGGCTCGTGAGCTCGTGAGCCGGCTCGATAAGGTATACATCTTTCATTTTTATCCCACATTGCTTAAAAGAGAAAAACTAAGGGAGTGTCTCCCCTGTAAAAGATGACAAAGACAATATACAAAGTGAATTACCTATTTATACTTGCATATTTAGCCATTTGGTTAAATTAAATTGCAATTATGACCTTAGTCTATGAAGAGTTTTATTTTTTAGAGCATTTTAATTAGTAAATTTTACGGTTTTTTGTTGGTTCGAGCCTCAAATCTTGGCTCGATTTAAAATTCGAGCTCGAGCCGAGCTTGAGCTAGGTCTGGCTCGGCTCGACTCGACTCGTTTACAGCCCTATTTGGGGTATATTACTTTGTAAATATTACTTGTAAGTATATTAATTTAAGTTGGGTTATACACATGATTTAGTTTTGCTTAAGAACATATTTAACGTTGTCATTTTAATTAAATTTGAATTTAATGTTATGTACTATAATTTTTTAAAAAGTATTCCACTAATTTAAAAAATATACGAAATATTAAAAAAAAATATTATATAAGTAAGAAACTGGATATAAATTAAATAACGATGACGATGTAGATGCTAAGCTAGAAGGTTTGGAATAGTT
Organism: Scalesia atractyloides; assembly: GCA_947069175.1. Lineage (NCBI taxonomy): Eukaryota > Viridiplantae > Streptophyta > Magnoliopsida > Asterales > Asteraceae > Scalesia > Scalesia atractyloides. Next base: position 19,088,011 of record CAMTDV010000014.1, on the reverse strand, counting down.
TGGTGTTTTTTATGAAAAAATAAGTAGCATTAACAGAAGTAATTTTAAACACTTTTATCTTTTTTGTAATTCTGACTGTATATTTTTAAAACATTTAAAAATAACACTAACGTCTAAGTGTTTTTGCAAAATCATTAACTAGGCTCATTAAAAGCTTAGCTTGGAAGTAGAATCATAAAATTAAAAACAAGTGAGTATTCTAAATTCGTACTCGACTTGTTTGTTGTTATTTGATTATGTTATTTATACGTAATTATACTTATTTATTATACATTTAGAATAATATTATAAATTTATAAATATTATATAGTATCGTCTTGTGAGTAATGTTATTACAAAATACTAAATTATTATGAGAGAAAAAAAAAACAAACAAACCAAGATCGTTCATTTATTTACTTATTTTTCTATTAATGCTTCATACTTTTTGAAATCTTTACCTTTTACTCACAAATGTGTATATTTTGCACATAGATAAACAAGAAAATAATTTGCTCATATGTTTTTTTATTATAACATTTACCTCTATGGTCAATAAACTTTTTACAACTATAATACTTTGAAGCTTTTAAAAACCGTGAACGTATTAAACCTTTGTGAACTCCAAGGTTTATTTGAAAAAAAAAATAAAACTTAACAATTTTCTTTGTCGAATCCTAGGCTATGCGGTATGGTGCCGGAGAATGACTCGCCACGTAAGCGTCACGTAGATCAAGTGTGAAGATATGGCAAAGAGGATGGAGGGGGGAAATGAAAGATGGGCCTAAAATATATATATATATATATAAGTTGTATGTATATGTGTGTGTGAGTGTGGTTTTTTTTTCTCGAGGCATAAACGGCTTGGCTAGGCCGAACATGCCGTTGCCTGGGGGGCGAAATGGTGTTGGGGCGGCACCGAGCCATGCCGGCCCTATGCAGACCCACACACCACATGGCCTTAAAAAACATTTGAAAGCTCCCTTCAGCTGAAAGACATTTCAGAAAACAAAAATAGAGAAAATCATTGTCCCCTATATATAGCTGTCAATTAAATAAAATGGTGACGGTGGAGGAGGACACATACCTCTTATCAAAATGTTACATGTATATAAAGATTGCATTGTGGAAACTTTAAAACAATACATATTTCTAGAAGATATATAGTCCTCACATACTACATGAAGTGAGAACAATCATCAACTAAAGGTCACAATAGCATAAGATAAAAACCAATGTGAAATTATTCAACGACATCATGAACCAACTAAGATCATAAAAGAGGCAACGTAAAGTCCACCAGCTAAAGGCCACTACGACGTGTGCTTTAGGGGAGTACATCACATCTTTTTACGCAAATACGGACATCAACCTCGAAGATAACGGTGATGATATTCGTCTCACGATGGAGGATTATAAAGTGCAGGAGATTTTTCGTCCAATTTGCGTAAAGCGTGATAAGAACCAACATTCTCGAGTATGAGGATGATGATATCCCTCTAGCTTGCTGTTGTTACAACAGATATGAGACCAAGGATAGTGGAGGGACTGGCTAGGCTAAAAAGGTTCAGAGCTTCAGTTAGCCTAACGCAGGTCGTGGGGTCCTCACACGTTTTGCATTACGTGGGGTTGATCACTTGTTCTTGTTCTTATTGTTTTTTATGTTAAGGATTGAACGAGGATTCAACCCAGAATTTTATGTCGTGCTTTGGGGTATGATCCCTCATGTTAATGTTTCGCCGTTTTTTCCGTTTGGCTAAAAATGGTGATTGGTTTACATTTGAGACATCCCAGGTTGATGTTAACCTGATTTCGTCGTATGTTACTACTTTGGGGTCCTGGAAGGACCGTTTCTTTTGGGTTTCTGATTCTATTTTGCCTTTTAAATCTGTTTGGAGAGTTCCCTCTGCTGTTCTGAACGATCCTGTGCCTGATGATTCTGAGTTGAACAAGTTGTTCTTGACGTCTATTAGTGCTTGTTCTTCAAGGCTTCGGCCTTTTCCTGAACCGTTTTCAGTTTTGAGCGGTGTGAGTGTTCTTTGGGATAAACCAAATCATGACCCTGTTCTTATGAAGGGTGACCAGGGTATGGTCCTTTTTTTTAAGTTTTACTTTGTATTGTTGTTTTGATACTAATTTTTGTTTATTGTTCTGCTTGTAGTGATGTCTGCTTAGACTTTATCAAGAGTGATGACACCCCGATGTTGTTTTTGGAGAAACTGAGGCGACTCCTTATGAGAACGTTGTTGTTAAGACCACAAAGAGTAGGTATGAAGGTTCCGGGTATGTTAGTGTTCCGGATGTTAAGGGGTTTACTAAAGTTTTTCCTCGAAACCTTTAACAAGAAAGGCCAAACATGATTTGCTGAAGGATATTGCTCCTCCTCTTTCTCTAGAGGCGGTGGATGTAGATGATATCAAAAATTCCGATGATGTTGAGGCTAACCCTATTACTAAGAAGGAGTTACCTTTGGTCAACTTGAGGAAAGATAAGGCTGCTGGTAAAAAGGTTGGAAGTTCGAAGGGTCTGATGAAAAGAACATGAGGTTCCTTAACTGCGAGTCAGGGTGAGGTTTTTGTGCCAAACTGGAAGGTTACTATCGAAGATAATTTCAGGTCATCCGTTGTTTGTGAAGATGTGCTTACTCGTTTTGCTCCTCCTGTTGTTTAAGCTGCTGCCTCTGTGATGGATGATGATGTCATGACTGCCAAACTTATGACTCTAGCATGTAATTTTATGGCTATCCTTCCGGAAGGTGTTTCCCGCTTTCGTCATAGGATGAGAGAATATGAGGGTTTCTCTAAACAGAAGGGGAAATGAAAGAGTCTATTGCTGGCTTGAAGAAGCAGGTAGAGGATTTGACAGAGAGTGAGAGATCTTTGAAGGCAGAGATGGAAGAGCTTACTGTTGTCACAACCCAACCGATGGCGGAATCATCAGGGTAGTGGCACTAGGCGACCAGATTGTCTCGTGAGAATTCCATAACAATCATTTAACAATATCATTCAAACATTAACGTTCCATACCATTAACATAACATTTTAAACAATCATTACAGAATCTAAGTTCTCCCACAAAAACAACGAGGTTCGATATCCCCTAGATTCATTACACTTGGAAACTAAACAAAATAAAGTCAAAACAAAACTACGCTAAGCATGCAACATCCAAGCATCCATAGCTAAAATCCTCAACCTGTTACATACGTTAAAATACAAGTCAATACAATTAAGTAAATGTGAGCATACGAGTTTGAATAATACTAGCATAGTCGAGAAAACGTTTGCGGAACAATCTAATTACATATCATGATACACCAAAACACTTAACATAACATAGGCTCATTTCTCATGCTAACTACCGTGAGAAGGCTTGCGCGTCCATCCTAACTAGACCATGTCGGGTGTAAGCCACACTATAGTACCATACTAGCTAAGGAGGCAAGTTAACGAAAATAAGTCCTAGTCACTTGTTTCTAGTATCACGTATTGAGCATATACAATCAGATTATTCGCGTGTGATAAACAGTTTTGATTTGTGATGTGATTTTAATATAGGAACGTATGTAACACCCAAAAAGTGCGTTAAAGCGAAAATGGGTCAAGTAACTGTGGGTGCGTTTTAGTTAGCTTAGAGATTCTGAGGAGAGTTGCGGAGAATGCCGGTTCAGCCTGTAGACGAACAGAAGTACATCAGTCTTCCCAAAAGCCGAAACGGTGAAGTCTTGGTTGGGCAGTAGCCAAGTTCGGGCGAACTTGTGTGTAAACACACAAGTTCAAGCGAACTTGTATGATTTAGTGAGTTTATAGCCAAGTTCGGTCGAACTTGATGAGTTTCCTAAGAAACTTGTCAAGTTCGGGCGAACTTGTAGGAAAACTTTACTGATAAGGCAAGTTGGTCGAACTTGTATGGTTTCCTAAGAAACCAGGCAAGTCCAGGCGAACTTGCAAGAGTTTTGGTGAAGAAAATCATGTCAATTCCCAAATTCAAGTTCGGTCGAACTTGACCCAAATGGGTACAAGTTCGGTCGAACTTGACCTGGTGAGCTGGTGATTATCGAGCGAACTTGATGTTTTCGGGTCCAAAATCTTGCGTTTTCGCGTCGTTTGCTGATGAAAATCGAGTGTTCATCCCTCCAACCCTGTGCTACTGAGCAAACTTAGGTCGGAGAGGTCTTTTAGAGTTGTTTTAGCCGTTTTACAAAAGCGTGGGCTAATCCGGGCGAACTTAGGGTTCGTTTGGATTAGTCCGGCTTGTGTAAACCAACATAAAGTCCTTGTGCTTCCAGATCTGGGATCTTGAATGATTGATGCTTCGTTTCATACCAGAAAATGAACAAAACATCATCAAAAGTCCGTATCTTGTGTAGAAATCAATGGTTTTCAAAGGTTTTTCTCAGATCTATTACTTACAAGCCGAGATCTTGCAGATCTCGTGTTTGGGAAGTCTCTACTATCGCCAAACGAACTCGTATTGTGTAGATCTAAGCTTAAAACAGAAGTTTTTGAAGAAAAAGATGAAGATTTTCGTAAAAGAATGGGTTTTGATGAAAACGAAGGCTATGCCTTGTGCCAAAATCGTTGTAAACCTTTTTAGGTCGTTGATAAACATTGTTGCAGTGAAATCGGGTTGATTCTTACTTAGAACACGAAGGTTTCGGGTTTTGAGAGCTCTGGGCGAACTTGGTCAGCAAGGGGAGCATGAATGAGGAGCATGGGTATTTATAAGTGAGGCAAGAATCTCAAGAGCTGGCAACAAGTTCGGCCGAACTTGTACAAAAGTGTACAAGTTCGCGCGAACTTGGGGAGTTTTCAAGAGGGAAAAGGGTAAGTTCGGCCGAACTTGCATGTGTATATGCAAGTTCGCGAGAACTTGATAGAAGCAAGGGATTCTTGGTTATCAGGCAAGTTCGGGCGAACTTGTGGAGGCAAGTTCGGCCGAACTTGGCCTGGTGACCAAGTTTCGTTTGCCGATTTCGCGTTAAGAGTTCGTTTGGTTATTCGGTTCGCATTAGATAGTTATATTAAGCGTTAAGCGTTATAGTTGATATAATAGCGCGATTTAGCGATTCGAGAGTGCGAGAGCAATGCGATAGCGATTGTAAACATAACCACAAACACACATAACACATAAATAACATAAGACCATATAAATAACTGCGATTTGCGATGCGATGAGATTAGCAATGCGATTTAATAAGCGATTAGATGCGATAATAATGTTCACCACCATAGTTAATTAACATAAACTTTATTATTAACCGAATCTCGGATTTACAAAGGATAGATAAACAGAAAACAAAAGAAAAGATAACAATCGAATTTCCGAGTTGTTACAACTGTTGGCCATCAAAATGAGCTATTCGCTGTTGAGAAACGTTTGGAGGCGGATAAGCAACGAGTAAAGGCTGAGAAGCATCCTTGTAGATTCAGAGGAAAGCTTTTGAAGATGAGAAACAGGGGTTGAAAGCTTCCTTTGCTAAGGTGACTGCAGACAACAAATGGTTAATAGAACGTGGATTTCAGCAGGTTGTCACCTATCTCCTTCATTCCTCTGAATTTAACCAAGCTCTTGGTGATGTTTATAAGAAGCTTTTTGACCATGGTCGCACCAAGGTTACCTTGCTGGTTATAAGGCTGGCGTTGCTGGTGAGCCTCAAGAGAAATCTACTTTGTTTCAGCCAATGGCTTTGAGGTGTTCAACGGACGAGGTTTTGAAGATGGAGCATATGACCTACCCCTTTGTTGGTGAGGTTTATCAGTGTTTTGGTAAGCCTTTATCTGTTTTACAGGGATTGAAACCTCGTGGCTTGAATGAGGCTGTTTGTGATGAGAGACTGAGCTCCCTTTCCAAGAGACGATCTTACTCTGGAGACAGTGAAGATACGCCATCAGAGGCTGCTGCTGGTTCGAATGATGTAAGCCTTGAAGCCTCTGAGGCGGCAGTTGGTGATGCTGGCAAGAAAAAGAAGAAGAAGGTGAAGAGGTCTAAAAACGAATCAGCTAGTGCTAAAGATTTGGAGGCAACGAAAGCAACTGTTTCAGATACTGCTAACTGATCTATCATTCATAGCTTTCTTAGCAATCTCTTTGAACAATGTTTTTTGAACAATTTTAGGTTTTGCAGAAACCCTTAAGGTTTTGTCTTGTGGTTGCTGCTAGCCTTAATGGCTGTTTGGACAATTTTTAGGTTCTACTGAAACCCTTAAGGTTTTTGTTGGTTGTTTGTCTTGACGGCTATGGGAACAATGTTTATGGCCCTTGAGGCCTTTATGTTTATGCATCCTTATGCTTGTATGTTTTACGTTTTTGTTTGACACGTGTTGATGATTTCTTGTCTTGTTTATTTTATGTGTCTGTTTTTCTAATTTTCCTTAAGAAGTTTTAGTGTTGCAGTCACGTTGGCTTCAAGGCTTCATTAGGTAAATGGCACATGTTGTCTATCCTTTATATTGCTACTTAGTGTGTTTGTGTTTCGTAAACTTTTTTAAAGTTTAAGGAAAATTTGATGTAGGCTGCTCAAACCCGTCTATGAAACAAGTTGGTTGAAAAATTTCTAAGTCTCATGGAGTTGTATTGATTGAGGAACTCACCCCTTATATAGGTTCATTTAACCCTTGAACCTATTGAGCGATGTGGTCTGGGAGCTCATCTCCTTTCATGGCCCTTGCCATGGAGTTTTTTGCAAGGTTCTCAACCTGATTATAGGATAGTTAAGACAAGTTATAATAAAAGCTTCATCATTCATTCAAGAGGTTTTTCGTTTACAAAAGGGGAGATTACACAACTCTTGAAATACATTCTAAATTTCTTGTCTAGACATGGAACCTTTTAAGGGTTTGGCGGTTCCAGTGCTTGGGAAGCTTCTTGCCTTCTGCGTCGGCCAACTTGTAGGATCCTCCTTTGTGGGCTTCAAGGATTGTGTATGGCCCTTCCCATTTCGGGCCAAGTTTTCTTTGGTTTTCTTTTTTGCTAGCCTCGTTGTTTCGAAGCACGAGATCCCCTGGTTTGAAGCTTTCGTGTTTTACCCTTGCATTATAATAGGCTTCCATTTTTTGTTTGTATTTGGCTTCCTGAATGGCGGCCTAGTCACGAATTTCTTCGAGAAGTTGTAAGTTCAACATGGTCTCTTTGTTGTTTGTTTTGAGGTCCTATGTTTAGTGTTCTTTGAGTCACAACTCCAATCTCCGCTGGAATTACAGCTTCTGAGACAAATACCAAGCTGTATGGTGTTCTTTTATGGCTTGTTTTTTCCATCGTTCTTATCGCCCACAGAACGTTTGGGAGTTCTTCGAGCCAATCATTTTCATGTTTTCCTAACTGGTTCTTGATACCTTCAACTATGTTGCGATTTGTTCTTTCGACTTGACCATTGGATTGTGGGTATGCGACCTAGCTGAAGACTTGGGTTATTCTGAATTCCTTGCACCATGTGCTGAAAGGCTTTTAAGCAAATTGTTTCCCGTTATCTGTGACCAGAACTCCTGGCAACCCAAAGCGACATATGATGTTTTCCCAAACAAAGTCGATAACTTGTTTCCCTGTTATCTTTGCAAGTGGCTTAACTTCGGACCACTTGGTGAAGTAGTCCACGGCTACTAATAAAAACTTCACTCCACCCTTGGCCTGTAGGAATGGTCCAACGATATCCATTCCCTATTTGTAAAATGGCCAGGTTAAAGTGATGGAACGAGATCGTGTTTGGGACTTTTGGGAATCGGTGCATGTATTTGACAAGCTTCACACTTTCTTAGTTGCTCGGTGGCATCTCGATGCATAGAGGGCCAAAAATACCCAAGATTCATCAATTTAGCAACCACTGATCTTGGTCCAAAATGAGCTCCACATATTCCCTGTGAACCTCTTTGACTAGATATTGGCTTTGCTCAGGACCAACACATCTTAGCAACGGTGCAAGGTATCCTTTTTTGAAAAGGGTTTCCCCTTGCAATACGTATTGTCTAGATTTTACTCGAACCCTTTCAGCCTCTATCGGATCAATGGGATAAAATTCACCATTTCTGAGAAATTTTCAATAGGATTCATCCAATTAGGGCCTTATTCAGTGATTACGTCTTGAACCTCCAATTCTTGGATGGAGGGAGTTTTCAACACTTCAACCAACACTTTTTTGCTAAGGTAAGCAAACGTAAGGGATGCAAGTGTGCTCAAAGCGTCGGCTCTCTTGTTTTGGGATCTAGGGACTTGCTTGATGGTACATGCTTGAAATGTGTTCATCAACTCTTTTGACTTTTCCCGATACTTTTTCATGTTGGGTTCTTTTGCTACATAGCTATCATTGACATGACTTGAAACGAGCAACGAGTCTATGAAGACTTGAAGCCTTTGAACCTGCATTTCTTTGGCTATCTTTAGACCAGCGATCAGCGCCTCGTATTCAGCTTCGTTGTTAGTAGTCTGAAATTCAAGTCGAAAAGCGTATGTAAACTCTAACCCTTCAGGGTTGATTAAAATGAGCGTAGCCCCTGACCCTTCGATGCTGGAAGCGCCATCGGTAAAAAGCTTTCAGGCTTTAGGGTCAGAGGGTTCAGTGGCTGTTACATTAACTTTGGTGGTATCTTGCTTTAGTAGTTAAACGATAAAATCTGCCAGGACTTGGGCTTTAGCTTTTCTAGGGACATAGGTGATGTTATGTTCACCTAGTTCCACAGCCCATTTGGCTAATCGTCCTGAATTTTCTGGTTTTTCAAGCACACTTTTGATGGGTTGGTCAGTGACCACTTGCATTGAGTGTGCTTGAAAGTACCTTCTAAGCCTTATAGCCGTTTCGATTAGGGCTAAAGCAAGTTTTCCAAAGGAGGATATTTGATCTCAGCCAGTTTTAACGTTTTACTGAAGAAATAAATGGGTACCTGGACTTTATCTCGTTCGATAGTTAAGACCGCGCTTATGGCTTCTTCAGCAGCTGAGAGGTATACAGAGATCGTTTCTCCCGTTTCTGGGGCTGCTATGGTCGGGAGTGAAGCTAAGTGTTGCTTCTTCTGGTTAAAAGCTTCTTCTGCCTCTTCCGTCCATCTGAAATCTTTTTTGTTTGCACACCCCTTGAGTGTTTTGAAAAAGAGGAGAGACTTCTCAGCGAGCTTGGAGGTAAAACGCTTCAAGGCTGCAAGACTTCCGTTAGACTCTCAACTTCTTTTTTGCTTTGTGGGTATTTGGTTTCCAAAACAGCTCTGACCTTGTTTAGATTGGCTTTTATACTTTGTTTCCCCACAATATGCCTCAGAAATTTTCCTTCTTCAAATCCGAATGAACATTTTACCGGGTTGAGCTTCATGTTGATTTTTCTCAGATTTTGGAAGGTCTCTTGAACGTCGTCGAGCATTTGATACTCGGTTTTGCTTTTTTATCACTAAATCATCAACGTAAGCTTCCATGTTTTTTCCAATTTGACTAGAAAATTCTTTGTCAATTAGGCGTTGGTAAGTTGCACCGTCGTTTCTCAGACCAAAAGGCATTTTTTGATAGCAAAAAATACCCTCGTCTGTGTGAAATGCAGTTTTTTCTTCATCTTCTTCTTTCATGAGGATTTGGTGATAACCTTTGTAAGCATCGAGGAAACACTTAAAAGGATAACCGGTAAGAGAGTCGACTTTGAGGTCAATTTCTGGCAAGGGATAACAATCCTTTGGGCATGCTTTATTCAAGTCTTTGAAGTCGATGCACATCCTCCAAGACTTGTCGGGTTTTCGAACCATAACAGGATTGGCAATCCATGATTGGTATTTTACTTCTCGAAGGATTCCGGTGAGGACAAACTTTTCAACTTCTTGGCATGCTGCCAGGCTTCGTTCTGGAGCTAGACTCCTTTTCTTTTGGACCACAGGCTTGATATCTGGTGGTATTCTTAACTCATGTTCAGCAATGCTTCAAGGGATGCCCGTCATGTCTTCCGGGCACTAAGCGAATACGTCGCTATAGTGTATGAGCAGCTTCTCAAGGTATGGTAAAGTTTCCTCGGATAAGTTCATGTTAACCCTTATCCTTTGTTCAGAATACTTGGGGTTTATGATCAATCCTTCATTGTCTTCAGTTTTTGAATTTTCCCCTTTAACCATGTAAGCTTCCTGAGTTGGTTGAAGGGTTGCAATCCCTCTTTCAGTGGGAAACTTGACAGAGCCTTGGCCAACTGAGACAGCCGTACCGAATGCACACTGTCCTGGCCTTCCTATGATAGCATCATAGTTTGAGATATGTCGATAACCACAAAGGTGAGTGGCCTGGTTCTTTCCATCTGGCCTTCACTAAAACAGATATCAAAGGTTAGCTGGCCTAAAGGCTTGAGGGGTATATCAACGATACCTTTTATGGATGACCCTGAGAGTTGAAGCCTTAAACGTTCCTTATCAGTGAGACATTTGAAGAACTTTTCAAACATGATCTCGGTGGTTACCCCTGTGTCGATATAGGCTTTGCTTGTCTTACTTGTTCCCACCATCGCTTCGACCACCAGGGAATTCAAGAGTAGGTTTCCCTGAGGTGGTGGGAAGCAGACACATTGAAGCTCCCAAGCCTCCAAGCGTGGTTTTTTGCGAGAGACCTCTTGATCAATATTTACCATGATTACTTCTTTGCTTTTTCCTTCAGCCATTTTGTCCCTGACCCCTTTCACTAAATGAGCCAATTCCCCGGACTTAACGGCTTCTTCAGTTCTTTTCTTGAGTTGAAAACAATCGTTTGTGTGGTGACCTTTTTCCTCGTGGAACTCGCAGTATTGAGTGGAGTTTTCATTCTTCTTACTTTTGGGTAAAGGTTTTGGGGGTCGGAAGTTGTGCTTGATTTCCTCAGTTGCTAGGTTTCTTGAGGAGTTTTGGTCAAGGTTGTGAAATTGATGGCTCTTTCCCTGCTTGTAGGGTTCCGGGGTTCAGGTTTCCGGGAGTCTGAACCCTTGAACCGTTTATCGTAGTGATCGAAATTTCCCTCTTTCTGCTTGGGCTGCTGCCTCGCCAGCTAGGTGCCCGTTTTCTTTGTTCTTTGATATCCACGGCTTCCTGTCCTCGTATATGTGCTTCGGCCCTTTTAAGGGCTTCCTCAAGAGTCTTGGGTAGGCTTTTGTTGAAGTCTGTTATGAGATATTTGGAGGTGGTAGCGTTCATAAAACCAGCTACCCTCATTTTTTTGTCTGCACCCACGTAGATGAGACCTTTTTTTTGTATCTCTCAATAAATTCTCGAAGACTTTCGTTGTCCATTTGCTTGATTTGGAAAATCACAATGGCGTCCTTGACGTATCTCCTGTCCTGTGGAAATTGGCCAGGAACCCTTTGCTCAGATCATCGAAGCTTCGAACACTTTTGGCGGGTAGGTCGTTGAACCATATCCTGGCGGATCCAACGAGAGTTTGCATGAACATGAGGCAGCACTCAACATTGGACCGTTTTTCGATTCTAGCTGCACCGGTAAAGATCTGGATGTGATATTCTTGATCCTCGGTTCCATCATATGTTTTTATCTGAGACGACATTTTGATCTTTGTTTGGAATTCGTAGTCGGCAATTTGTTGGGAAAAGCACGACAGGTTGCTGGGCTTGTAAGGTTTTGCAAGGTCTTTGTCTGCCCTTGTAGCAAGATTATGACTTATCGTTCCTTGGTGAGTACTCAACACTTGGTTGATGAGCTGAGACCAAGAGAAACATGTCATCATTTGAGCCATCATCTAGGGTATAAGGTTGAAGCCTTGAAGGCTTTCTAGCTGTGCAACACAAGGCATTCCCATGGAGGCATTCATAACAGTGCCTCGTGCTAGAGGCAAAGTGGCCAATACTTGCTCCCATGTGGAGGCAACTGGAGGGGGAACACTTGTTACTGGAACTGCCATAGCTGCTCAAAGGTGGTCCCATGCCCGACCGGTGCACTAGTCATGACCGGTTGAGAGGTGAATATGAGGAAGGCCGTTGGGTTAGGCCTTCCATAAGAATAAGGGGTAGGGTTGAAAGGTTGATATGACGTGCTGGGACCAGCTTCATGGCCAGAGGCCACGGGTTGTGAATTACTGAAAGGTAGAGGTGGGGTTCCCGGTGATAAAGACGGTTCTGGCTCATCGTAATCCAACCTTACTCTGACCCTTTTTTTCTCGTTCTTGACTCACATGTTGGTTGAGGAGAGTCCTCAACCGCAAGAAATTCCTGGCAACTCATTCAAGGGTTAGATCGACGCGTTCTGGTGCGCTTGAGGTGCCGATCTGTGGGGAAGGAACCCCTGAACGGGAAGGAGTCGGTGTTTGGAAAAACTCAGGAAACGAGATTTCAGCGGAAGTGTCTCCAGGGGTGGAGAGTGGGGTTGTCACAACCGGTGAGGCTGGACAAACGATGGACGTTAAAGTACGTGGTACTTGATTAACTTCCCCCGGAGATCCGTTCTCTGACATGCTGATTTTGAAGAAAAATGGAGCTACACTACTGGTCTTTTAAGAAGAATAAGTGGCGTTGCCCCACGGTGGGCGCCAACTTGTTGTTACAACAGATTTGAGACCAATGATAGGGAGGGACTGGTTAGGCTAAAAGGGTTCAGAGCTTCAGTTAGCCTAACGCAGGTCGTGGGGTCCTCCCACGTTTTGCATTACGTGGGGTGGATCACTTGTTCTTGTTCTTATTGTTTTTGATGTTAAGGATTGAATGAGGATTCAACCCAGAACTTTAGGTTATGATTGAGTGTAATTTGAAGTGAAGAACAGCCTAAGCAATAAGCAAAAGCTGAGGAGAGGAAGTGAACAAGATGTCGATCAAAGCCAGGAGGTGTCCCTTATATAGGAGAGTGGCATCTCCCAAAGGGGAAACCTTTGACTTTGTGATCCTGAATGCAGTGGTGGCTTACCCATTTATGGGGTTGAAGGGATCAGACCTGCGGATAAAGGATTGTTACCTTTGCACATGCTCTGGCCAAGCACTGTTTGGGTAGTAGTGTACACAAAGGTTGATGTGACAAGACCCTGTTGTGTTTCTTTTGCTGGCTGAGATACTTCGACGCTTTTGAACCTTTAAACCTTTTAACCCTTTAAGCTGTGTTGTATCTTAGTCATTTTATTATGATTTATATTTTCCTTTGGGCTACCCCCATCATCACTTGCTATAGTGGATTGTGCATGGGATGAGATGCCTCGTCTGATCATAGGCACAATGGAGGGGAAGAACGAAAGATTTCCAAAAGGGAGATACATTGAAAACATAGAAGAACCACTTGACATTCGACTTATAGAAAACGTGGATATTATAAAGAATTAACCTGTTGTCCGGGAAATCGCATCCTCTATGGGGAATTGGGGATACAAGCAACATTACATTTGAGAAAACTTGCAATTCGTGAAGAACTTTGTGATATTGTTAAGAAATATATGGCTAGTTATTAGTTATATTTCGCTTTTGATGACTTATGTAATAATAATTATTAGAAAAGAATATTCATGTTTAATTTTACTTTAGATATAGGCATGTAATACTCAAACGTTATTTATATATATATATTATATATATATATATATATATACAATAAGAAAACTGAATATTTATTACAATAAATAAATTGGAAGAAAGAAAATGTAAAAGACGATAATAATACGAAAAAGATAAGAATAGTTGCTTTAGTTTCAAACATTTACTTTATGTAACACTTAATTATTAAGTTTTGACAGAAAATTTAAGTTGTTCTCAAAACAATATATAATAAAAATATGATTTTGTTGATTGTACCAAGTACGCCCTTATCTCTTTATCCCGTATGTGTGAGCTCTATTAGATTATACATAATGGGTATTATAGAGGTGTGAAAGGGCATGATAACATTCTCAAACTACTTTCTCGACGTTATAAGAGCATGAAAAGGAAGAAACGTTTTTAGTATAGTGCCAAATGAGGAGAAAAAATATTGAAAAGTCATGACTGAAAGAGTATTAAGGGGCGTTAACCATTACATATTTTTAAAGAAGACGTTATGATCTTGATGTGACGGAAAATGCCCCTTAAAAAGTATTAATCATTACAACTTGTGTTATCAACATCTTTTTAACTTTTTTTTTGGTTTCATGAAATAAGCATCTCTTTAGGAAGAGCATTAGCTTCTTCTATCAATTACTTTCTAGCATATTCTACCTCGTGTTCTTTATTTAAAAGCAACGCCTGCCTGCACAAATTAGCTATATATAGATTAAGCCAATGGTTTTGTGAACTAATTAATTACTAACTATAAAACACCAACTTATAAGGTGCATATCTTTAAACTTTCCTCCTCAGTAGACAAAGTGCCCATCTTTTATTACTTTAGCAATTGCTTTATCATTTGGATTTGTATCAAACGTAAAGCACCCTGCAACCTTGCACTTTCTTCGCGTTTTATCTCTTCTATCACATGACACATAATGATACACTTTTTTTATACGAATTTCAAACTTTTTTATATATATAAAGGTTAACTAAAAAAACTAAATTATTACGAAACCAAAAAGAATATGAGATCATAATTTGATCCTCAGGCCTCCGGTATATGTTGCATGTCCTCATGGCTTTATAGCCTAGTGGCATCTTGAGAATGTGATAAGACTTTGGGACCGATAAGTCCTGGGTTCGATTCCCACAATAGGGGTTTTTTTTCATATTTATTGGGTTTCCTCCTGAATTAGTGTACATGCATTATGACTACTGGAGATGGATATTATCGGGTGGTTTCGCTGGTAGCACGATGATACTCCAGTGGTCCGTCAGTGATCCAAATTTGCCGTTAAAAGAAAAAACTATATATCTGAGGGACATCTTACCTAACTAATTAGCATGTAAGTTGTATGCATAGTCATGATTATTGAGTACATAAATGGTGTATAAACTATCCAACATGATCCAAATGCATCAACATTCACCTATACATAAAGGATAATTTGTGACATTTTTTTAATCATATGTCTTTGGTTCATGACAAATGTACTCCATAGCACATGATTCCTTCCAATGTAAGTACAATATGCCATCGTTAGTCACTACTCACTATTAGCTTTGCTCGATCTTATATATTAACTTTTAATCTTCACTCGTTTTCATATGGATATATCTAGCTTTAGGGTTTCTACAACACTAACGTCATTTTATAACCCTACCATTTAAAAACAATATAAATGACCAACTGTTAAAACATAAAAAAGTAAAACCAAACTTGATTTGCAAATTTTTAAAGCTAAACTTTATAAAAACATGCACAAATTCTCACAAGTATTGTATACCCTACCACATGCTACTTGTTCCATAAAATTGACAACCAAAGGAAGGGTTACCATCCTTTCTAATTTGTTGTACCCCAAACTAGAACCAGCAACAACTTTTTTTGGGTTTAAATTCATTTTATAGTAAGTTTATCGGTATGAAACAGTATTAGAGTAACATCAATGGGAAAAGGAGTTGCATAAATCATAAACATACATGTGAAAATCGTGTCACACTGTCACTAATGACGTTAATTGGTCGCTATGTCTTTCTGAAATCAGTTATCTTAATCTACTTTCGCAAGTGATCTTTTATTTATAGTCACATGAATCTTCTTCAATTATGTTGTTTACGCGATGTCGGGTATATCATATAAAAAAGTTACAATTTTATGGTATTAATTAGAAAGCATGCATATGAATAAGGCATACATGAATTTAAGATTTTGTATTGGTGTTTAAGCATAAAAATTTCCTCATAGTTTAAAAATGATAATCATATAAGGTCAAGTGATACACAACCAGATGCAAGTAGACACCTGTGAGAAACGAATCAACACATAAATTACTTTTTTGAGTGTAATATACAAGACATTATGTAATTACATAATAATTTTTTTCTCTACTAAGGACTAGATACAAATGCTATATAGTTCTTAAGGTTCTTTACTTAATATTGTAGTTTTATATTTATTAGCCCATGTATATGGTGGAAATTGATGTGTTTTTTAGTGATCATAATAAACCATAGGAAAGATAACGAATTTGTGATGATTCGATCCAGTAAATTGATCAAAGTGATGATGTTTTGTAAATAATTTTACATAGTAATAATTACAACGCATCTATCACTTTGATCAATTCATTGTATGAATGTAGAGAAAGGATTGGAAGTAATAAAATAATGGATACTCATTATTATTATCATCTTTATATAGTAATTATTTCAAATAGTTCGAATTTTGTTTTCTAAAAAGTCTCTTATTACATGATGGCTTATAAACAGTAAAAAAATTAATACCTGAATGATCACATTTTTTTTATGTTTTTCATGTAAGGTTTTTTTTTTTTTTTCTAGTGAACAATTCAATTGGGTGAAGCGAATGAAAGTAAAATGATAAAGAGATTTAAATTAGCAATGTGGCTAAAATAATAGTTGTTACTGTCAGTATTAGTTTTATTAATATGGTTTGCTATAATGCAAATACCCGACCATTTGAACATATTCTTATTTCGTACGTATTATACTAAGTTATAACCCCGTGTATTACACGGGTTGAATAAATAAATTTTATATACTAAATAGTAAAACAACATATCTTTAAAAACCTTCTTTATTGCACGGGTTGTATAAATGTAATTCTATATGTTAATAGAATTATACAGAAACCATATTGTACGGGTTGAATAAATGCAATTTTATATACCAAATAATAAAAAAAAGTTATATCTTTAAAACCACGTGTGTTACATGGGGTGAATAAATGTAATATTGTTTACCAAATAAAAAAAATTATATCTTTAAAAACCCTCGTGTATTAGAAGGCTTGTATAAAATATATACCAAATAATACGAAAATTATATTTAAAAAATTAATAGATATACGCGGTACGCGATAGATATGATGATTGCGGAGATAATTATTTAAAAGAAGATACAGTGGTCAAACATATTATTCAAGAAACAAATAAACAGTCATTTAAGTGATAAAATATAAATTATATTTAAAAAACCCGTAATAAATCTAATTTAAAAAACTAAGACTTTGTTATTATTAGTAAAATCAATGAATTTATATTTGTAATTTTGTTTGGTGTTATTTTATTATAAAGTGCATCTTATACATATAATTAAATTATGTCTTAAGTTATTGATGTTATTCAAAATGTTTTCGATTTTATGTCTAGCATTATATACTATGGTAAAAGTTTAAAGTTTATTAGAGTTATAATCAGAAGTATACATTATATTTAAAATAAATAATAATTATCTATAGTTAAGTAGAAGAGTTAAGTAGAAGAGATTAAACAAAATAATATTTAGTAGGAGAGTTATCTATAATTAATTAAAATAGATTAAACTAAATAATAACTATCTATAATATATTAAACTAAATAATATTTAATAGAAAGATTATCTATAATTAATTAGAAGAAAATTACACTAAAATTATAATTATCTATAAGACATGAATTAATATGATGACAAGTGTCTCATAAGTGGTTTCTTTTATTATATAGTATAGATAGATGATAACTATACGCTAGAATGGAAATTAAATTAAAAAAACACTTATCAAATGGATTTTAATTCAAACTAAACGATACCCTTAACTAGCCCTTTGCTGATATTGATTTATCGTATAAGATTTTAGGGTGTGGTTATGGTGGTGATGACCCTCATGGCCATCATAATCTTTCACATAGGCGTCATGTCACCCACCTCTAATTCACTATCCATAACCACTATTCTAAGGGTGCATCAGGACCTAAACCACTATCTCCTTTATTATTTTAATTTATTTTTAAAATGTCAAAATCTAGGGAAATAGACAAGGTGGCCCGTGGTAATCGTGATTCAATCCACGCCAACCATCATGTATTATTGAGAGGGGTAGTGTAGCCTTCCATTTATGTTCATATATGATGAGTTATTTTCCAATTATGACCCCCACACCCTTCGGTGTCCATGTAATCTATTTAAGTATGAGATATTCCATTTTTCCTTTCATGTTTGCAGTTATTATCAACCTGACTTACTAAAAACATAACCTATTGCTGTATTTTTCTTGTAACTAAATTTGCTTGCAAATTGTTATATATTTCTACGTCCTATATCGTATGCAAAGATAAGGGGATATACACTTTTAGTTGGAAAAAATGTAATGAAAATATCAAACATGATGTAATGTGATACTTGTCACGTTCAAGCATCTAACACAAATATTTATTTTATTTTTTATTTTAATAACTATCTTCTATACATAATAAATCTTTACATAATAAATGAGACTATGACATAATAAATAAATAATGAGACTATGACATGTTATTAACAAAGTATAAATTAGCAACATTTAAAGTATAAATTAGCAACATTTGTATGCATATAGGTATGTACATCATGCTTTGGAAGATTTAAAAAAAATGTTTCACTTTTGACCCAAAACTATTTGCTTTACTACTTTTAACATCAAAAGTTTTCATCTCTTGCAATTTTACATCACAACTTTTGTATTTTCAACTTTGGTCCTCACACTTTTCATATTTCGCGAATTTTGTTTAAATTTTGCGAGTTAACACGGCGTAACGTGTGTGTGGTTCAACGTTTTAACATTTCATTTTAACTCTTCGAACTAGATTTTACGAGTTAAACGGCTCAACGTGCAAGTGTGGTACAACTTTTTTACGTCGTCTATCTTTTCCCCGTTTGACAGGTTCGTTGCAACGCGTGGAGTCATAAATCGACTTAATTATTATTTTCTATGTTTTATGTTACAGTTTAATTTCTTCCCATTAACACCGTAACTTCAGTATTGGTGGTCGTTGTCGGTGGTGTCGCAATGATACTATTCAGCACAACTTTGCACCCCGCCGCATTGCGGCAGATGGTAAATCTAGTTATAACTATATAACAAAAATTAATGCTTCATTAAAATGGTATAACAGTAAATTTTATAACAAGATTTACTTAATTTATTTAAGTTTAAGTAAATTTCAAACGCCTTCACTATTTATCAATTATATGTTTAAAGCAAATTTGTCAATTTTAAATAAGATTTAAAAACCCAAAACAAGTCTTGAATTTGAAATTTAACAGACGATGGATGATGAATAGTAACTTTATTTTTATAATAATATATAGTTTTTTTTTTACTTTTTTATTTTATATTATAATATAATATAATAGTTCATTATTATATTTTCTCATAATAACGTATTTTCATCTTTTTTCTTTTTTTAAACATATTAATTTATCGAAAATTTGATACTTTTTTAATAATTTACGTTTATAACTTTTTTCCTAAAGACTTACGTACTTAGTTGTGCTTTATTTTTCCCTGACATTCCGTTATAAGTTTTGTTAAAAATGAAGTTGTACTAAAAAATAATATATTTATTTGGTATCATAAAATGGAAAATGGTACGATGATAAACTAATCGTTCTAATGGTTTGACTTTCTAAACAATATGCTTTATTTTCAAATCACGTTTGTTTTGCATTATCATTTGCTCGGTTTCACCGCAACGCACGACATATAAAAAACTAGTATCATATTAAAGTTCAAATTCTCTTATGATATGGGATCGCATTACATATCTTTTCATCAGAGAAAATATCTAAATATATAAAATTACTTAAAAAGATAGTAACCGTTTAATATATCATTTATACAATTTTTTATATAATACAGAAGATTCTAACCTAGTATAATAATAATCACGTGTGATAACACATAAATGTAAAACATTTTGTCGCAATGTATTGTTATGGGTGACCCATAAAAAAAAGCTATTGACAGGTTGGTCGCGTATCCCCAATCTTAGTACTTTAATTAGTTACTGAAAATCACAAAATTCAATGTGATTCATGGTGTTGAAGTTTTTTAAAAGTTTAATGTTACCAAAACTTGTTAGATGAGTGAAATCATATTCTGATTTTTTAGATGAAATACGGAAGAAATTAAAACAATAGTTACCCACAAAATGTGAAATGAAAATGAAGTCATGTAAAAGAATACGTGTTAAAAAGAAATCTCAATTGTACATTGTACAATGGCACCCATGTACTTAAGAAAGAAGAAAGAAAAGTAGGTCAAAATGTGAATCAATAAATATACACAAACGATTTTACCATGTAGAATATCTTCACCAAATCAACTTGTACTGCAATATATATTCCCCTTCATCATTCGAAAAATATCTCAATTTGACTACTTCTTGAGGTTTGTAGAGTTTTAATTAGTTAAATAATTAGTGTTAGAATTATAATAAAACATAGGAAAAATCGATTACCTTTTCCTTTCATATTCCCCACATCTTTGCATCGACCAAAACCTAAAACTATTTCAATAAACTACTAAATTGTGGAGGGCTTATCGATTACCTCAACAACTCATCAAGTCGCGTTTAATCGGAAAGCTTAACAAAACCGTGAGTGTACATGACCTTTTTTTACTTTTTGTCACTTTGGGTGCAATACATATACTTTATCAAACTCACACAATCACATACAAACATGCTTTCACACAAACAAATAATCTGTCATACATGCTTAATACGTTATGCTAGAAGTCATACATGCTAGAATATTTATTTGCTTTATATTTGTCATTAACTCCGTACAAGCATCCCTTAACATGTATAGCGCTATAGGAATAACACGCCGCCCGTACTCTTGAGGTCATGTTAAGTTATACAAAACGGTCTTTTCGTTGCGACGACAAAATTACGCTAGTGGAACATTTTGGGTTGACAATTATAAGTTGCATGCTAGTATTGTATGTTATGTTTTAGTTTACGATTATGCCATGTGGATTCGTTTAACCGTTTTATACTTATGCTAGTAATTCAAACTTGTATGCCCACCAATACTTTATGTGTTAACATGTACTGTCACACCCCTATTTCCACGTGTAACCCGGTGGGCCCGGTTGGGGAATATCGTGACGTAGTTGATAACATCATAACCAAACAAACACAGCACAGCGGAAGTCTTGGATTTAAATTAATATTACAAACCGAGTGTTCAAAGTTCAAAAATAAATTACAAGGCTTGTAATAAAAAGATACACAGGCGGATCGAAATAAATATATACAAGGAAATTGTTCAACAGACTTTAAGCAACCTAGGGACTTGCAAAATCTTTTATTGTCACTATAGCGCAGCTCCCGATCTATTGCGTGTTGCCACCTGTAACTTGATCTTTTGAAAATACGTCAGTTTTCACTGGTAAATACTAATAAGCGAATCATTTTGAAAATATTTCCGAAAATGGTTTTAGGTGCACTTGGCACATTTTATAAATAACTTGGGATAGTTCAAAATGACCTTGCTTACAGTTTTACATGTTTGTCAATACATATGGGGTCCGGTGCAGAAACCGAATAACTTGATTAACCGACACGCCACTTAAATAATCCACTAATGGGATTCAATATTTTATTAGCATTAGCATCTGTCAGGTGTATGCCTACACCCCGCGCTTAAGGTCATGGCCATTAGTAACTTAAATGAGCCAAGGATATCCCAGACATGGCCGAATTAACCCCCAATGTTTAAGCTATCAAACAATACGAACAAAACGGGTTATAAGGATTTAGTAAATCACAATCCGATAACATGATCCCATACCCGACCAAGCAGTATTATTATACCGTATCCCAAGCCCGTATAGGGAAAATAAGTTAAAAGTATTTACCTGAGAATTCTTTAAATAAATAATACTAAGCCGATAATTCAAGAAGACAAGTAAGGTAACAATCTACCAGGAGGCTATTAGTCTGGAAATGATGGTGTTTATAACCAATTAGAATGCTAACGGGTCCTATCTACATCATAGACTTGGACCGGCTAGCTTAAAATGGTACTTACGGTACTAAACGCTAGATTAAGCGATGACCGGAATAGAATGTAGTTTAAACCCGACAAGTAATAAGACTTGTTTAATATGGGTAAACATATTACATCTGGATTTTGATATAAAAATGATAAGGTTAAACCCGTTTCGGTTAAATTACGTAAACTAGTCACATAGGCTTAACCGTACAAATATAAGCGAAACCGGGTAACCGGATGAGCCGTATAAAAGTTCCATATGCCATTATATTTAGAACATGTTATAATATCAGTAGGATATCAACATGTTTGTCCATTATGGTTTTAAAATCAAGTTACGCCTTAAAAGGGCGTTTTGGTTATTTCATGACTTATAAAAGGAGCTTGCAAGTAAACTGATGTCATGGTCATAAATATTCTGTAAAAGTGATTAATTTATAATGTTATATCAGTAAGATATCAAGTATATGTGTGGTTTATAGTTTAAGACCAAACTATGCCTCGAAAGGGCATTTTGGTCATTTCACACATCACTTGACGGCTTATTTGGGAATCTGAGTTTAGATCATGTGCCTACTGTAAATATATATAAAAATAGGTTTAGAAATCAGTAGGTAACAAGTCTTGATGCTATAATATGGTTTTAAACCATATTATGCGCCGAAACGATGATTAAGTCGCTAAATGACGATTTAAATGCTATTTGAGTGAAACTGATGTTATGATCAGGTTTATATGATGGAAATATGTTATATAATATAATATTCAGTAGGTAAAAGGTTTTGTTCCTTAAAGATGTTTAAAATCCAATTTAGGTGTCGTAAGGGCAATATTGTCATTTAAGGACTTAATACATGAACTTGCGTATAAACTCAGTTTATAATCTGATTTGACATCCCAAATAATCCCTTTTATGATATTACATCAGTAACTAATGAGTTTTGTTGAAGAAATTATGTTTAAACCATTTTATACGCCAAATGGGCGATTTGGTCGCTTTAAAAACATAATTTACGATTATTTTAGCAAAACTCAGTTATGACCAGATTTATAATATAAAGATCTGTTAATTATATTAATATATCAGTACTTAACTCATTTGCATGCTCATTTGTATTTAAAACCTTATTTTTAAGTATAAAGGGCATTTTAGCAAAGTTGGCATAATTAATGGATACTTACATAAAAGCTCGGATTACTATGTAACCATGTAATATAACTCCAGAGGGTTAATCTACAACTTAACATGGTCACAATGCAACTTAGAATCAGTAGCTAAGGTTGCTAATTCGGGTCATAACCGAAAGTCAAAGTAAAAGTCAACTTTGTGACTTTCGGTTGCGAACCGACCTTAGAACTGGACTTGACGGGACGAACATGTTTATACATATTCTAATACTTGTTACCAAGTTATTAAAAGGTTAAAACTGATTTTATAGCATCTACATTATCATATATGAATTTATTTCCAAATCTGACCCAGATTGACTTTTGTTAATATAACTTTGACCCGTCAATTGACCAAGCAAACGTGGTAATCAGGAGGTGCCCTTTTAAGGGATTAACACCTACCTAATTACGATCACGTAGCCATGTTCGTTACGAACGTTGACTGGACCGAAATGGTCTTAGCTCAAAGTCAAAGCGTTTTTACGTCAACGCTTTGACTTTGGCTTAAAGCCTAATAAAACTTGACAAGGAGGGCTAGGAACACTTACACAAGGTCCTAGCACGAAAATAGAACTAAGTGGTAGCTCCCTTTTGTTGGGAATCTCCAGAATGAGCAAGAAGAAAGGAAATGAGAAGGGGTGCAAGTTGAATGGCACCCCAAGGGCTCTATTTATACTAATTCATGATCTCCTAGGATGAAGCCAGGTGTTAGGGATCATCCCTGATCAATTCCAAGTGTCCTAGTGGTTTTAAAATCCATCCAAGAATCACTAGTTTCGAATTTTGAGCATGCATGGCAGTTTGTGTGGGCAACAAGGCTAGACATGCAAGCTGCCAGCACTTGTCAGTGCTGGGCACCCACTCGCGGGGTGCGAGTAGAAACAGGGGGCCGGTCGCGGCCCGCGACCCCCTTAAATCTCAGCGAAACCAAGTTTTAACTTGGCACTATTAGTCCCTAAACTTCATAATTCAAAATAACTTTCAATTTGAGCGCTCTTGGCCCTCAAGTTAGGTTTTAGGTATTCTTGAACGTATAACTGAACACCGTTAAGCTCTGGTTTCGATAAAAGGTCATTCAGAGGTATAATTAAACATGTTGACACTTTTAACCCTTAAACTTGTCGTGTGTCGTTCAGAGGTTATTAAAATAACATCACGATTTACTCGGTCCCTTTCGCTTAGCATGTGGCATACAGGCGAGACACGTGTCGAAATTTTACAGGATGGGTTTTTACGAGGTGTTACATCCTCACCCCCTTAAAAGAAATCTCGACTCGAGATTTATTCAAAAAAGATAGGGGTAATTTTGTCGCATAGTGGACTCGACCTCCCATGTATACTCAGGGCCTCTACAGGCATCCCATTTAACCTTCACAATAGGCATGTGCTTCTTGCGAAGCTTCTTACCTTGCCGATCTTCGATCGCAATTGGTTTCTCCATGAAACACAAGTTTTCATCAATCTGAACATCTTCGTGAGGCATTACTAGCGACTCATCCGCTAGACATTTCTTTAAGTTGGAAATGTGGAACACATCATGTATTCCTCTTAGCTTTTCCGGTAGCTTAAGCTTGTAAGCCACTGAACCGATACATTCGATGATCTCGAACGGTCCTATATATCTTGGGCTTAGCTTACCCTTTTTACCAAAATGCATTACACCTTTCCAAGGTGATACCTTTAGCATAACCTTGTCCCCTACTTGGAACTTCAAAGGTTTGCGCCTCTTGTCAACGTAGCATTTCTGTCGATCTCTTGCAGCTTTTAAACGGTCAAGGATTTGCCCAACCTTTTCCGTTGTTTCTAGAACAATCTCTGGACCAGATAGTTGGGCTTCTCCAACTTCGGCCCAACAAATAGGCCACCGACATTTTCTCCCGTATAAAGCCTCAAAAGGTGCGGCTTTAATGCTTGTATGATAACTATTATTATAGGAGAATTCAATCAAGGGTAGGTGGTCATCCCAACTACCACCTAAATCGATCACACATGCTCGAAGCATGTCCTCAAGAGTTTGAATGGTATGCTCACTTTGTCCATCAGTTTGCGGATGATAGGCTGTACTAAAGTTTAATCGAGTGCCAAGAGATTGTTGTGTAACATCTCGTAAAAACTCGTCCTGTAAAATTCCGACACGTGTCCCACTGATCCTCGTATACCACGTGCTAAAACGAGAGGGACCAAACGCATCTTTATGTTATTTTATAACCTCTGAACGATAAATTAATAATTAAGGGACTAAAAATGTCAACATGCTCAAACTAAGCCTATGAGTGACCTTTTAATGAATCGAGAATCTTAAAATATTATTCATACTCTTATTTGTGCCTATTATATGCCAATGGAGGCTTTACGCACTAATTATAACGTTTCACGCAAGTTTGGAAGTCCAGGGACTATTTCTGACAAACTGCGAAAACCTGTCGATTATCGTATTTTGATTTACAGACCCAATATACGGATCCAAATATATTGCATACAATAAAATATTATGTTTTATTGATAAGGATGCAAGGATTGTCACACCCCGACCCGCAGCGGAATAAGAGTCGGGGCATAATTGGGTTATCACCAAAGCTCATGATATTTACTAATATGTATCATATTTATTAAAGTCAAAATTACATTCTCAATAATCCAAACATGTCCATACAAATACAAAGGAAAGTAACCAACTAAACAATCTAAGCTCTAAACCAGTTTATTCTTCTAAGCCAATCCTATGTGTTTCTTGCTGCAGCTGGTTCACCTGCATCATATGTAAAAATGGGGGTTTTGGGGTCAACATAAGTTGGCGAATGAACCTTGTTAGATAAACATTTATTAATGATTTCTTGTTATTTTTATCAAGGAAAAATTGTGCAATTGTCATATGTGAGCAAATGTAAATAATCAAACAATAGCAATAACCACCACAAACTATAACATACAATAACATACCATAACATACAATAACATGTGAACTTGCATGAATGTATAACATGAATGAAACTGTATATGTTGGCAACATCACGTTCACGCTCATAATGTAATGGGGAACGGACGGCCTATGATAAATGTATGTACTGAAAATGATAAATGTCTGTGCGATCAAGGCTCAATCAAACGGAGCCGATCGTATGTTGGCACGCCAGGTTCACGCTCGTAATGTAATGGGGAAGTGCTCAACGCTCATAATGTAATGGGGAAGTGCTCAACGCTCATAATGTAATGGGGAGCGGCGGCCTATGAAATTGCATGTACTGAACTTAATAAATTAAATCTAAATAATAACCACACAACAGTTGATACAAGCTGAATACACATTTGTTCATGATATGATGTATGCACAATGATTTAAATATAATAATTGGTAAGACACATGATACATCCCAAAAACGTGATTAAAACGGGGAATTTGTAGAGATTCACTCACATTGGGTGCGTTTGGTTGGAGATGATGAGATGCGCACGAGTTTAAAGGATTGAACAATGAGGATTAACTAACCTAAATAATAACGGAAAGTATAGTTAAAGAATGGATTTTATTAATAATTTAATAAGATTTTTAGATATATTTTTGTGAGTTTAAGGCTATTTCCCATCTTTAAAAACATTATTTTTAAGTATTTTTAATTGATTTTTAAATTAAATTAAATAAATAAAAATATAAAAATATGTTGACTTTTGCGTTGACCGTTGACCGTTGACCGTTTGACCGGTTCCATTGTGTATATGTATGCGCCGGCCAGGACTCGAACCCGAGACCTCCCGTACGCGTGCACGCAGCTCTACCAACTGAGCTACGTGTCTAACCGAAATAATCCTGTTTTTAATTATATTTATATACTAATTTAGTTTATTCAAAATTCATTTATTTTTAAAAAGAATTTTAATCATCAACCCGGTGCCGTTAGCAGGTCTCGAACCCGGGACCTGTGACTTAATGTTTCACACAGTTCACCGCTGGACGGTGTGTCTAACTTGGTTAGTATACAGATTTTTATTATACTTAACATCTAACGTAAGTTAATCCGGTTCGGTTAGAAAAATAAAACATTTTAATTAAAGAGGGTGTGTGTGTATCAAGGATCTAACTCGCGGCGTGTGCGTATTGTTTGCACACAGTCCACCGCTGGACTGTGTGTCTAACCCGTTTATAATACCGATTTTAATTAATCTTATAATGTTAACACACTTCATCTTCTTCGCTAAATTTACAGACAACCATTTACTCGACTGTTTCTTGCTTTAAAACGATTAACAAACATTCATAAGACTAAGATGAAATGGCAGAGACGGTGTTGGAAGTAAACATACCGGAGGAATGATTTATCTCAGAATTCCGGCAAGGCGTCGGCTCTGTTTTTATGAACTTCAACTGAGCGAACAAATTAACAGTTTTGATTAGCTAATTGTGGAATTGAAGTACTAAACAAGAGTTAACAGAAGGTTTGAATGTCTATACCGTTTTACAGCGGAAGATAAGAATTTTCAGAGGTTTTCCGGCGAGAGGGAATTATCTGATATCGACGTCTGAAATTGATTCCGAATGAAGGGTTTGAGTTAGCAATAGCTTAACAACTGATAGGAAATGAAAGAATTGAGAGACTTACTGATTGGATGGAAAACACGGTTTTCCGACGAAAGTCCGGCGAGTTCAAAAAGCTTCTCCGGCGAACTGAAAGTTGTGCGAAAATACAATTGAAGGTTTGTAGAATGTTTTTGAGTCGCGAGAGGGGACAATGACTGAAGTAATCAGAAATGCAAGTTTTCGGTTATTAAAACCGATCCACTCTTGAATTCAAGTCCATTCAAAGCTCAATTGATTGGAAGTGTCGGTGTAGCGGTTATAATCGGTAAACCGCGAACAATCAAACGTTTTTGGACGTTTGGTGACCGATTTTGGTTACAGTTAGCATATTCAGGTCGCTTCCTGAGTGACCATAAAATTTATTTGTTTCCTAGAGTTGACAGAAAACAACAAGTGGCGGAGTGGTTATGTGTGTGTGAGATAAGTCTTTGGGCTTAAACCCGGCTGACCCGGGTTCGAGTCCCGGCAGCCTCATTTTCTTTTTAATTATTTTATTTTTACTTTTTATCAATTATAACTTTTATAGTTTAGTTTGTTTATTAATTATGCATCATTAAAAATTAAAATGGACATAAATACGCAACGAGACATTTATAACTTGATATTCGATTACAAACGGAGCGGGTTTGGAAAACCCGTTTTTGACAAATGTTACAGTATCCCCTACTTTTAGGAATTTCGTCCCGAAATTTAAGTAGTAGTAGTAGTAGGAAAAAGATGCGGGTATTTTTCGCGCATTGAGTCTTCACGTTCCCAAGTAAACTCAGGTCCCCGTTTTGACTCCCAGCGTACCCTAACAATTGGAATGCGACTTCGTCGAAGACGTTTTTCTCCGAAGTCCATGATCTCTACTGGTCTTTCAATAAAATGCATAGATTCATCAATCTGAATATCTTCCAGAGGAATATTGAGGTTCTCATCAGCGAGGCACTTTTTCAAGTTTGATACGTGGAATGTGGGATGAATCCTGTTGAGTTCTTCTAGTAGATCAAGCTTGTATGCTACAGGTCCTACTCTTTCGAGTATCTTGAAAGGTCCTACGTAGCGTGGTGCTAGCTTGTCTTTTTGACCAAAACGAACTACTCCCTTCCACGGTGATACTTTTAAAAGTACATGATCACCAATTTTAAACTCCAAAGGCTTCCGTCGTTTATCTGCATAACTCTTTTGACGACTTTGAGCCGCTAGAAGATTGTTTCGAATTCGATGGATCTTGTCTGTGGTTTCGTGAATCAATTCTGGACCGGTGATTTGAGCTTCCCTAATTTCGTGCCAACATACTGGAGATCGGCACTTACGGCCATATAAGGCTTCAAAAGGTGCCATGCCGATGCTTGAATGATAGCTGTTGTTGTACGAAAATTCAACTAATGGTAGATGAGCGTCCCAATTTCCCTTGAAGTCTATGACACATGCTCGGAGCATATATTCAAGAGTTTGAATGGTGCGTTCAGATTGTCCATCAGTTTGAGGATGATAAGCGGTACTGAGATCTAATCGCGTACCCAAAGCGGCTTGTACTGCTTGCCATGTTCGTGAAGTGAAACGACCATCACGATCTGAAATAATGCTTAACGGTACACCATGTCGGCTTACGATTTCGCTGATATAAATACGAGCTAGCTTTTCGTTCTTGAAATCTTCGCGGATAGGAATAAAGTGAGCTGATTTTGTAAGACGATCAATGATTACCCATATAGTGTCATACCCACCAGAAGTGCGA
Source organism: Scalesia atractyloides (assembly GCA_947069175.1). Taxonomy (NCBI): domain Eukaryota; kingdom Viridiplantae; phylum Streptophyta; class Magnoliopsida; order Asterales; family Asteraceae; genus Scalesia; species Scalesia atractyloides. The sequence goes on along the minus strand of CAMTDV010000014.1, from coordinate 19,058,810 downwards.
GGTAACCCGGTAATGGAGTCCACGGTTATGTTTTCCCACTTCCATACAGGTATTTCAGGTTGGACCAGAAGTCCTGAGGGTCTTTGATGTTCAGCTTTCACCTTGGAACATGTAAGGCACTTGGAAACAAAAACAGCAATATCCTTTTTCATTCCAGGCCACCAATAGGTGTATCGAAGGTCTTGATACATCTTATCGGCTCCTGGGTGTATAGAGTATCGTGTTTTGTGAGCCTCATTCATAAGAAATTCACGAAGGTTGTTTGTACCGTCAGATTTAGTTTCAATTTTAAGTTCAGCTCCACAGGACAGCTCCTTTCGTACATCCTCTTCCGTTACTGAAACATGTTGGGCTTCTCGAATTTGATCTTTAATGTCGGTTATGATTTGCGAACATAGAAGATGAATGGAGTTCGCATAACCCTTTCGACTGAGTGCATCAGCCACCACATTTGCCTTGCCAGGGTGGTACCGAATTTCACAGTCGTAGTCATTTAGAAGTTCGACCCATCTTCGTTGCCTCATGTTTAACTCCTTTTGATTGAAGATATGTTGAAGACTCTTGTGGTCAGTGTATATTTCACACTTAGTACCGTAGAGATAATGTCTCCATATCTTAAGAGCGAACACAACGGCTCCAAGTTCTAGGTCATGGGTGGTGTAGTTCTTCTCATGAGTCTTGAGTTGTCTCGAAGCATAAGCTATAACCTTTCCTCTTTGCATTAGAACACAGCCTAGTCCTTGCCCTGAAGCGTCGCAATAAACCACGAAGTCATCACAACCTTCAGGAAGAGTGAGGATTGGTGCATCACAGAGTCTTTGTTTAAGGGTTTGGAAGGCTTCTTCTTGTTTGGGTCCCCATATGAAAGGTTTTCCCTTATGAGTTAAAGCCGTGAGTGGTACAGCAAGGCGAGAGAAGTTTGAAATAAAACGGCGATAATAACCAGCCAGACCAAGGAATGATCTTACTTCAGTTGGTGTACGTGGCGCTTGCCATTCTTGTACCGCTTTGATCTTTGAGGGGTCGACATGTATTCCCTTATCATTGACCACATGTCCAAGGAATTGTACCTCTTTTAACCAGAATTCGCATTTGGAGAATTTGGCGTAAAGCTTTTCATTCTCTAGAAGTGTAAGGATGAGTCGAAGATGTCGTTCATGATCAGACTTAGACTTTGAATAAATGAGGTTGTCGTCGATGAAGACTATAACAAAACGATCGAGATATGGTTTGCAGACTCTGTTCATTAGATCCTTGAAAACAGCAAATGGCATGACCAGGAATTCATAGTGACTATAACGAGTTCGGAAAGCGGTCTTTGGGACGTCTTCTTCATGTACTCTGAGTTGATGATAACCAGATCGAAGGTCGATTTTTGAAAAACAGCTGGCACCTTGAAGTTGGTCAAGAAGATCATCAATGCGAGGTAATGGATAACGATTCTTGATCGTTAACTTGTTGAGTTCTCTGTAGTTGATGCACATGCGAAACGATCCATCTTTCTTCTTCACGAAAAGGACAGGTGCACCCCAAGGCGAGGAGCTAGGGTGTATGAACCCTTTGTCAGTCAACTCTTGCAATTGACTGGCTAGCTCTTGCATTTCAGAGGGGGCTAACCTATAAGGAGACTTTGCAACTGGTGTAGCACCAGGTATAAGATCAATGCGGAATTCGACTTCTCTTACGGGAGGAAGTCCTGAAATGTCGTCAGGAAAAACTTGCGGGAAATCTTTTACTACAGGAATGTCTTCAAGTTTCTTCTCCATGGTTCCCTTTTTGACGACATGAGCTAAAAACGCGACATAATTCTTGCGAAGATATTTTTGAGCTTGAAGACAGGACATTAATCTGAGCCCTTTCGACGAGGTTTCTCCAAAGATTCGTAGAGTCTGACCGTTTGAAAGAGGGATGCGTATAAACTTTTCGCGACATACAATTTCAGCCTGATGTTGGTTGAGCCAGTCCATACCAATTATAATGTCAAAGCTTCCCAACTTCATTGGAATGAGGTCAACTAGAAAATTGTGATCGTTTAGAGTGAGAGTACAATTGCGTATAATAGAGTTTAATGAGACCGGTTTCCCGTCAGCAACTTCTACTGTTATGGATTCCATGAGCTTATCACGATTTTGGTTTAGGATGGGTTCAAACTCTAAGGACACAAAACTTTTATCCGCGCCAGTATCAAACAACATGGATGCATAACTACCATTGATAAGGAACGTACCGTTAACCACATTGCCGTCAGCTCTAGCCTGATTAGCGTTGATGTTGAAAGCTCTTCCTCTTGCAGGTGGAGGAGCTTGGTTTGCTTGATTCACCAGGTTGGCTTGGGCTTGAGCATGAATAATGTTCACCAACCTTGGACAAGTGTTTCTGAAGTGGCTTGGGTCTCCACAATTGTAGCAAGCCCGCATAGGTTGTACCATGGGATAGTTGGGTTGGTAGTATGATTGGGCTAAATGTTGGGTAGGTGGTAATAGTAGGGGTTGTTGGGCTTGACCCATTATTTGTTGGTGGGTTTGGGTTGAAGGTTGGTGGCGGTTCGTTCGCTGAGGTATGCGACATGTTTGAACAGTATGACCTGCGCGACCACAGCTGGTGCAATGTTGGCAGGGATGATCAGGAAAGTGGTGGTATTGGCAACGGTTGCATTTTGGTAATGGGCTAGAGTATGGCCTTTTGTATGGTGCAGGTGAAGGGGCAACTTGGGTAATTGGTGCAGCAGGGATAGGGAAATTGGTTTGTGTGACAGCGAAGTTTCTGGTGTTACGTTTCCTCTTGTTAGTAAACTTAGAGGAGGAGGTGGAATGGTTTGAAGTTTGGCCCTCAACGGGGGCTTTCTTTTTTTCCTCTTTAAATTTACCGTTGCGAATTCGATTCTCGGTCAGTTCAGTAGCTAGTTCCATAGCAGCTTCAAGTGTTGCTGGCGAAGTGCTGAGAACTGAATCTTGAATTTTCGAGGGAAGACCTCGAATATAATGCTCGATAGCGATAACCTGGGGTAAACAAGTTAGGGACCATTTGGTCCAACTCTAAGAACCTCTTGTTGTAGGAAGTATGATCTCCCTCCTTTTGCTTCAAAGAATGAAATTCGTCCTCCAACTTTATAATCTCACTCCTAGGACAGAACCGCCTCGTCATGATTTCCCTTAACTCCTCCCACGTTAAGGCCATTGCATCATCAATTCCCTCTTCCCCTTTTCAGTATTCCACCAGGTAAGAGCTACCCCAAATAGTCTCCCGGTTGCGTATCGTACCTTGCGATCCTCGGGACAATCGCAGTTTAGGAAGGTGTTTTACATTTCCTCAAACCAGTGGAGGAGAGCAGTGACACCTTCGGTCCCTTCAAATTTAGGAGGATCGCAAGACTTGAAATGTTTATATGAGCACTTGCTGGTATGAGGGTTGCCGATGTTCTGGTCATCTTGCTGGGAGGATTAGTGGGATTTGTGGCGAGAGCTTGTTGTACTTGAACCACAATATCAGGAAGCACCGCGGCCATTTGTTTCGCGATTTGTGTGGCTAAGCGTTCGTGAGACCTTCCTGATCTTTTACCCCCTCGTTGTTGTCTAGCCGACATCTACAAGAACATACATAAGAAGATTGTGAGTTTATGGAGTCCTTTTAGGTGTCATGTGTCTTAAAGAAAATGAAAATAACATAAATATCAATAATGCAACTACATCCATAGGATGTCTTGGGTTTGCTCATGTTGGGCCTCAAATGTCCCACATACCTTCACCTGTATAGTCATGTGGGCCCCCATGACTATTGGCTTGGTAGGATTCACATTAGTATTGGCGATTTAACACTCGCATCACCCGAATGAAAACCACAAAATATGTTTACGAGATGTATGGTCGGAATGTGTCCAGGTGTAGACACAATGACAACTCAAAGTGGGGTTAGCTCACACGACGTTTGGTATAGCATGCTTTGGCCTAATAGGTACTTCGTACTCTCATCGTTAGTCCCCAGGTAGGCAAACTGGTCCTTTATTTTGGATTTATATGAATGCCAAGCCTAGACAGGACATTCCGACTACCGGTACTTGTACCCTTCCAGTTACTACATGCCCGTCATGAGAACTCACTTTGATGAGATTTGAAAATACAAAAATCATTGTAAAAACAATCATGAAAATGATGTGATGTGTGCTTTCATGGTTATGATATGTTATGAGAATATGATTCATGATAGGCATTTATGTTAATATATACTTATGAACATGCTTGCATAACATTGAAGATAACATTTAACATAAAACATATAAACATCATGAAATTTGGCATGTAACACACAAAAATCTTAAAAATTTCTAATCAACTATAGTATAGGCTCTAAAGGTCTAATAACCTATCCTATATCCCTATAGTCATGGCTCTGATACCAATCTGTCACACCCCGACCCGCAGCGGAATAAGAGTCGGGGCATAATTGGGTTATCACCAAAGCTCATGATATTTACTAATATGTTTCATATTTATTAAAGTCAAAATTACATTCTCAATAATCCAAACATGTCCATACAAATACAAAGGAAAGTAACCAACTAAACAATCTAAGCTCTAAACCAGTTTATTCTTCTAAGCCAATCCTATGTGTTTCTTGCAGCAGCTGGTTCACCTGCATCATATGTAAAAATGGGGGTTTTTGGGTCAACATAAGTTGGCGAGTGAACCTTGTTAGATAAACATTTATTATTGATTTCTTGTTATTTTTATCAAGGAAAAATTGTGCAATAGTCATATGTGAGCAAATGTAAATAATCAAACAATAGCAATAACCACCACAAACTATAACATACAATAACATACCATAACATACAATAACATGTGAACTTGAATGAATGTATACCATGAATGAAACTGTATATGTTGGCAACATCACGTTCACGCTCATAATGTAATGGGGAACGGACGGCCTATGATAAATGTATGTACTGAAAATGATAAATGTCTGTGCAATCAAGGCTCAATCAAACGGAGCCGATCGTATGTTGGCACGCCAGGTTCACGCTCATAATGTAATGGGGAAGTGCTCAACGCTCATAATGTAATGGGGAGCGGCGGCCTATGAAATTGCATGTACTGAACGTAATAAATTAAATCTAAATAATAACCACACAACAGTTGATACAAGCTGAATACACATTTGTTCATGATATGATGTATGCACAATGATTTATATATAATAATTGGTAAGACACATGATACACCCCAAAAACGTGATTAAAACGGGGAATTTGTAGAGATTCACTCACATTGGGTGCGTTTGGTTGGAGATGATGAGATGCGCACGAGTTTGAAGGATTGAATAATGAGGATTAACTAACCTAAATAATAACGGAAAGTATAGTTAAAGAGTGGATTTTATTAATAATTTTAATAAGATTTTTAGATATATTTTTGTGAGTTTAAGGCTATTTCCCATCTTTAAAAACATTATTTTTATGTATTTTTAATTGATTTTTAAATTAAATTAAATAAATAAAAATATAAAAATATGTTGACTTTTGCGTTGACCATTACCCGTGGACCGTTTGACCGGTTCCATTGTGTATATGTATGCGCCGGGCAGGACTCGAACCCGAGACCTCCCGTACGCGTGCACGCAGCTCTACCAACTGAGCTACGTGTCTAACCCGAAATAATCCTGTTTTTAATTATATTTATAAACTAATTTAGTTTATTCAAAATTCATTTATTTTTAAAAAGAATTTTAATCATCAACCCAGTGCCGTAAACAGGTCTCGAACCCGGGACCTGTGGCTTAATGTTACACACAGTCCACCGCTGGACTGTGTGTCTAACTTGGTTAGTATACAGATTTTTATTATACTTAACATCTAACGTAAGTTAATCCGGTTCGGTTAGAAAAATAAAACATTTTAATTACAGAGGGTGTGTGTGTATCAAGGATCGAACTCGCGGCGTGTGCGTATTGTTTGCACACAGTCCACCACTGGACTGTGTGTCTAACCCGTTTATAATACCAATTTTAATTAATCTTATAATGTTAACACACTTCATCTTCTTCGCTAAATTTACAGACAACCATTTACTCGACTGTTTCTTGCTTTAAAACGATTAACAAACATTCATAAGACTAAGATGAAATGGCAGAGACGGTGTTGGAAGTAAACATACCGGAGGAATGATTTATCTCAGAATTCCGGCAAGGCGTCGGCTCTGTTTTTATGAACTTCAACTGAGCGAACAAATTAACAGTTTTGATTAGCTAATTGTGAAGTTGAAGTACTAAACAAGAGTTAACAGAAGGTTTGAATGTCTATACCGTTTTACAGCGGAAGATAAGAATTTTCAGAGGTTTTCCGGCGAGAGGGAATTATCTGATATCGACGTCTGAAATTGATTCCGAATGAAGGGTTTGAATTAGCAATAGCTTAACAACAGATAGGAAATGAAAGAATTGAGAGACTTACTGATTGGATGGAAAACACGGTTTTCCGGCGAAAGTCCGGCGAGTTCAAAAAGCTTCTCCGGCGAACTGAAAGTTGTGCGAAAATACAATTGAAGGTTTGTAGAATGTTTTTGAGTCGCGAGAGGGGACAATGACTGAAGTAATTCAGAAATGCAAGTTTTCGGTTATTAAAACCGATCCACTCTTGAATTCAAGTCCATTCAAAGCTCAATTGATTGGAAGTGTCGGTGTAGCGGTTATAATCGGTAAACCGCGAACAATCAAACGTTTTTAGACGTTTGGTGACCGATTTCGGTTACAGTTAGCGTATTCAGGTCGCTTCCTGAGTGACCATAAAATTTATTTGTTTCCTAGAGTTGACAGAAAACAACAAGTGGCGGAGTGGTTATGTGTGTGTGTGATAAGTCTTTGGGCTTAAACCCGGCTGTCCCGGGTTCGAGTCCCGGCAGCCTCATTTTCTTTTTAATTATTTTATTTTTACTTTTTATCAATTATAACTTTTATAGTTTAGTTTGTTTATTAATTATGCATCATTAAAAATTAAAATGGACATAAATACGCAACGAGACATTTATAACTTGATATTCGATTACAAACGGAGCGGGTTTGGAAAACCCGTTTTTGACAAATGTTACAATGATGTCCATCGTTGCGAAATTTCGATTGTTTTGTGTCCGTTTAAGCGTTTTACGCATTTCAGCGAAACGCGCAACCATACAACCGAATGAACCGACATCCAGGATATCTTTGGACATAAGTCAAGTTCACTGTGCTTTAACATCCTTATAGATCTTAAAAATTGGGTTAACGGGTGTTAAAAACGTAAAAAATCATCAAAATATGTGCAGGGGCCTGTTCTGCCACATTTTGAAACTTTGTAGGGGAGCGTGGCGTAGCGTGACGCCCTGGGGGGATACCCATCGCGCGACACCTAGCCCCTATCTGGACAGAAAATTTTTGTTGGCTGCCAGCTTGCACTTGGACACTACTTTCACGAATTTGTGCCACCTTGCTCGCATTCTTGACACCATTTGACACCTCTAGGACACTTGTAGACACCTTATATCATGCCACAACACCTGGCATTACCTCCAAGCTCCTAAAATGACTATTATAACTTGCTTCCTTGGGTGTTGTAACTTGTTCTTCATCATCCTATCTCAACAAGTTCACCAAGTGAAGCTCCTGACCATTTTAAAGCATTCCTCTGAGTTCTTAGCAACCTCTGGACATTGTGTAAGTGTTTCAAATTCATGCTAAGTCATTTCAACAAGTTTTAAGCCATAGTCAAAGTCTTGTCGTAAATACGCATTGACTTTGAGCTAAGGCCTTGATAATCCAACCATTAAGCATAACGAAAGTGGCTACGTGATTGTAATGATGTAGGTATTAATCCCTTAAAAGGGCATCTTCTAATTACCACGTTTGCTAAATCAATTGACGAGTCAATATATATATTTTTGAAAGTCAACGGGCCAGATTTTTGAAATATTCACAATCTGAGATTAAAGGCTTTCTAAAATATGTTTTAACACATAAACAACTTGGTAATAAATATTAGAACATGTGTAAACAAGTTCGGCTCGTCAATTTCAGTTTTAGGATCCTTCGCAACCGAAAGTCGTGAAGTTTGACTTCTGTGTTGACTTTTAATTATGAATTGAATTAGATTAGTATGCTACTATTTTAAGGTCTCGTTATGATCATATTATGATGTAGCACAACCCTCTGAGGTTATATTACATGATAATAATAGTTATCCGAGTTTTATGCAAGTTTCCGCAAATATGCCATACTTTGACTATTTCGCCATTTTATTTAAAAATAAGGTTTTAAAAGCCAACAAACTTGCAAATAATTTAGTTACTGATATGTTAACATGTTTAACATATTTTGATGTTACAAATCTGACCATAAACCGAGTTTTCGTAAAATATCGTAAATAAAGCTTCAAAGTGACCGTAAAGCCCTTTCGGCGCGTAGAACGGTTTTAATCATAAATTTTCATACCAAAATTATTGCCTACTGATGTAATATCATAATTAGGATATTTTGGGATATCAACTTAGTTTATAAGCTGAGTTTATGCACAAGTTCTTGTATTACGCTCTTAAATGATGATAACGCCCTTTACGACACTTAAAATGGTTTTTAATCATGATTATCATATAAAACCTTTTTTCTCACTGATTTATTATATTAAATAACACATTTTGATCATACAAACCAGGTCATAACATCAGTTTTCATAAAATATCGCAAATATCGTCATTTAACAACTTTTACACCTTTTCGGCGCGTAGTATGGTGTTAAACCATATTTACCAACTAAGACTTGTTACCTACTGAGCTTATAACTCATTTAAAATTTTTTTACAGTAGGTACATGATGTATAAGAATTTATACATCTTTTAAACGTCAAATATCCCCATTAATGCGGAATTTCGTTGTGTTTTCATTGATTTAGATACTCATTTGAGTTATTTGTGAAAATGCAGGTCCGGGCTTCAGTCCGGTAAAGAAACAAAGGCTTTTGGAGCAAATTGGAGCAAAAATGGAACATTTCTGCCAAATTTCCAGATATGGCACGATCGTGCCAACCATTGGCACGATCGTGCCAAGCATCAAGAAGTCGGCACTATCACAAGCACTATCATTAGACTGCACAATCCGAGCCAAATCAACACTTGGCACGACCGTGCCAACCCCAAGCACGACCGTGCGCGTTCAATCACAGGCTCTGATCAGCTAGTTTCCGAGTTCAACTTAGTCATTTCCGAGTGCGATATCGATAAGCACGACCGTGCCAAATGGTGGCACGGTCGTGCCAAATGGCCAGTAGCTTAAATACGTGAATTCAGCTCATTTGAAGGGGAGTTGGAGCATTTGGGTGGATTTCTCTCTCAAGAAGCTGATCTTGGAAGCTTGGAGATTGAAGAAGGAGCCTTTAGGAGGTTGTATCACTTGATAATCCAACTCATTTAGCTAATTATCTTGTCTTAAACATTAGTATTTTCACTTGTTATTCATGCACAATCCATATTACTTTATGTTTGTCTTAGTTATCATGAGCCTTCTAGGCTAAACAATTGTGTTGTTTGAATTTTGTTGAAGCTAATGAACACTTGACAATATGGAAATAGGTGTGGTGATTATTGTATGTTAATCTCAATGATGGTATTTATTCAAGTTTCTTGGAATGCATGTTCATGTTTAAAGTTATTATTCTTGAATGTTTGATCATAAAAATTTACATGTAGTGTTGGAAAGCCCATGTAGAGATTATGATTATTGAATCTTGTTAGTTGTTGATTTGATTCATAGCATGAAACTAGGAATGGTAATTGCTAACATGATTAGGATGATGATTTGAATATGAGTATGAATTCTTGCATTTGGATTTGTAAAGATCTTATGAATGCTTATATGAATTCTATGGTTTATGTTTATGTTGGATTGATGATTTAGGCCAAAGTTGTTGTTTAGTATGACCATGCTTGTGATTTATGTCAAGAGCTTGTTGAAGATATCATTTACTTGAAACCAAGTTAGGGTGATTAATGTGTTGTTCATGTTAGTTTTCCTTAATTTGTAGAGTTAGGAGTTTTGATTAACAATTAACTCATTATTAAAGATTAACATCAATTTAGCAAGAGTGCTTAAAGAATGAATCTTAGGTGATTAAAATGTTGTTCATTACAATTTCCCCAAGATTTATAAAACTAGGGGACCTTGATTGGAAACTTAGTTGATTATAAGACTTGCATCACCATTAGTTTTCCTTAAAGGTTGTCATATGTTTATTAGTGGATACTTAATTCAAGCAACCTTTCTTAGATATTGTTCTTGTTAATTCATTTAGTTAATTTTTATCCTTGCATGATAGTTTAAAAACAATCAAGAAATCAACTCATTGATCGAAACAAGTTTAAAAGTAACGAAAATTTAGTACTGAGACACCGTGTCCACGGATTGATATCCGGTTCTTACCAATGAACTATACTACCACCTGACGGGTACACTTGCCCTATGTGTGTGTAGTTGGTTTTAAGTAAAAACTATTTTAAAACCTAATCTGTGTGAACAAAAATATAATAATAAAAATATATTTAATTCACGCACATCAAGTTTTTGGCGCTATTGCCGGGGACTCGGTCTTCTCAAGAACGGTTGGAGTTACTTGTTAAATCATTGCGAAAAGTGTACAAAATTTTGTCTAGTTGTTTTTATTTGTCTCACATGATTAATTGAAAAAAAATTATGTTAAGTAATTAATTAATCCTTTTTATCTTTGTGTATACATAGGACATTGTGTTCCTTCTTTTTCCTTACAGGTCGTGCATGTCCTCAATCCCAGTTGCTGAAGTTGTTGAGCCTTCATCGAAACCGGAGCGCAATTTTCATCAAGATTGAGGGAGCGGGCCCGCAGGGTGGCCGCCACAATTGAGGCAGACGTGTTGGGAGACGACACACTTCACGAGGTTTACGTAGAAATGGCAGACGAAGAGGAAACGAGGGTCTTAAACAACATAGGAAAACCTTCACTTGAGGGTTTACCTGAGCATTAATGCACCCACAATAAATAATAATAATTTCAAGATCAAATCTGGTACCATTTCGATGCTGCAGAATGCGGTTCAGTTTTATGGCAAGGATCACGAGGATCCTAGTGTCCATATCACAGGGTTTCTGGAGGTTTGTGCCACATTCACCATTCGTGATGCATCATCGTATGCAATACGTCTTCGGCTCTTTCCGTTCTCTTTACGTGATGGAGCTAAAGAGTGGCTTCTTTCACTTCCAGCTGGATCTATCACTACGTGGAATCAATTAGCTAAGAAGTTCCTTCAGAAATATTTTCCCTCAGAGAAAACTGTTCGGTTAAGAGCCAAGATTCTTAACTTCCGTTAGGACGATGATGAGCCCCTCTATGAGGCATGGGAGCGGTTTAAGGAGCTCATGAGAAAGGTCCCACACCACGGGTTGCCCAAGTGGCAACAATGTCAGATCTTCTACCATGGTTTGGATGGTCAAGGGCAGATGATGGTCGATGCATATTCAGGCGAAGCACGAAAAATGCCAACGAGGCATTTGAGATCTTAGAGAAATGCGCCTTGAAGAATCGGACAAAGCAGCCATCGCGAGGGAAGAGTTCTAGACAGGGAGTTCATCACGTGAATGACTTCACCGCCATCACAGCACGAATGGATGCCTTATCTTCAAAGTTTGATCGAGTAATGGAGATCCACTCGAGTGGGGGAGCATATCATGTAGGCGATTTTCCGGCTGGAGAGGTGTCGCACGAGCATGTAGAGATTACGGGAAACCAGTACCGTCCTGAGCATAATCCCTACAGCAATACTTACAATCCGGGGTGGAAGAATCACTCAAATTTCAGTTGGAAGTCTGAAGCGTCAAATCAGCATCCACCAGGGTTCGCTCCATGCCCCCCAGCTCTTGGAGGATACGGTGCACCTCGGCCTCAGCAGATGCCTTCCACTAATGAACCTAGTGTTCAGGAAATGTTTAGTCAACTCTTAGCTGGTCAAAATTCTAAAAGAATGGAAAATGAAAAGCGCTTCAAGGAGTATGACGGTCGTTTCACGAGGCACGAGAGTGAGTTGAGAAGCCAAAAGGCTTCCATGCAGACCATAGAGAACCAAGTTGGCCAGATTGCCAAGATGTTGTCTGAGAGACAACAGGGGGGGCCTTCCAAGCAATACGGAGCCTAATCCGAATGCTACTGCGAAGGCCATCACGTTGAGAAGCGGCAAGACTGCTGAGCCCATCACTTCGGCTGCTTCACCAAAGCCGATTGATGATGAGGTTGATGAGGAGATTGAGATGGAGTCTCCGGGAGAGGTGCAACTGAGGTGAGACCCAGCAAGTACAGCACGTCCCAAAGAGCCAGTGAGAGAGTATGTCCCCCCCATTCCATATCCGGTGAGGTTGAAGAAGCAAAGAATGGAAGAACACGACGGTAAATTCCTTGAGCTTTTCAAGCAACTTCATATAAACCTACCGTTTGTCTAGGCACTTGCTCAAATGCCTAAGTACGCCAAGTTTCTGAAAGATATTCTATCTAACAAAAAGAAACTTGTGGAGCTTTCGCATGTGACCTTGAACGAGGAGTGTTCAGCAGTTCTTCAGAACAAGATACCACAGAAAATGAGTGATCCCGGGAGTTTTACTATCCCATGCTTGATTGGTAGTTTGTCGGTCAGCAATGCACTAGCTGATCTTGGAGCCAGCATAAACCTCATGCCTTATGCGGTTTTTGCTAAGCTGGACTTGGGAGAGCCAAAACCCACTCGTATGAGCATTCAGCTAGCCGATCGTTCAGTGAAGTACCCTCGAGGTATAGTTGAGAATATGCTAGTGAAGATCGACAAGTTTGTCTTTCTTGTTGATTTTGTGATCCTAGACATGGATGAGGACAAAACTGTTCCTCTCATCTTAGGTAGGCCATTCCTTGCCACTGCTCGAGCATTGATCGATGTCTACACCGGCAGACTTACTCTTAGGGTGGACGATGAAGAAGTGACCTTTGATATAGGGAAATCCATGCAGCATCCACAGAGTCATGATGATACACTCTACTTTATCGAGACTATTGACTCATATGTGAGTGATCATCTTCATAGCACGTTTGAGGAGGAAGTTGTGGACACACAACTTATTGGAGGAGAGACTTTTGGTTCGCATGCTATGGTCCAGTCTGCTGAAGAGATGACCTGTCTGATAGGTCATGTGGCTCCCCCCACGTACTGAGGTTTTTGAAGTGGTGGATCGCGTTGCTGAGCCTAAAGCACGCCCTTCGGTTGAGGATCCACCCTCACTTGAGCTTAAGGAACTTCCATATCACTTGGAGTATGCTTTCTTAGAGGGTGCGACTCAACTACCCGTCATCATCTCTTCTAGGTTGTCAGAAGAAGAGAAGGGTAGATTGCTTGAGGTTTTGAAGCAGCATAAAAAGGAGATAGCTTGGAAGATCATGGATATAAAAGGGTTCAATCCATCTTTTCGTACCCACAAGATCTTGATGGTGGAGGACTTCAAACCTGTAGTGCAGCATCGGAGGCGTTTAAATCCAAACATGCAGGATGTTGTGAAGAAAAAGGTCATCAAATTGCTTGATGCACGTTTGATATACCCGATTTGTGATTCGCCTTGGGTTAGTCATGTGCAGGTGGTTCCAAAGAAAGGAGGGATGACAATGGTGACTAATGAGAAGAACGAGTTGATTCCCACTCGTACTGTCACCGGGTGGAGAGTTTGCATCGATTATCGCAAACTCAATGATGCCACAAGTAAAGATCATTTTCCTCTTCCTTTCATTGATCAGATGTTAGAGAGGCTTTCAGGGAGGATGTTTTACTGTTTCCTTGACGGTTTCTCTGGGTATTTTCAGATTTCCATCTCTCCTGAGGATCAGGAGAAGACGACATTCACATGTCCCTACGGCACATTTGCCTATCGGCGGATGCCCTCTGGACTGTGTAATGCCCCGGCCACATTTCAGAGATGTATGGTGGCAATTTTTCACGACATGATCGAGGACTCCATGGAGGTTTTCATGGATGGTTTTTCTGTATTTGGGAGTTCTTTCGATCAGTGTCTCGGGAATCTGAAGAGGATGTTGGCTAGGTGTGAAGAAGCCAACTTGGTGTTGAACTGGGAGAAATGCCACTTCATGGTGAAGGAGGGCATTGTGCTTGGGCACACGATTTCGCAGGCGGGGCTCGAGGTTGATCGGGCCAAAGTTGAGACTATCTCTAAGCTCCCACCGCCCACATCCGTGAAATCTATTAAGAGCTTTCTTGGTCACGCAGGTTTCTACCGACGATCATAAAGGTTTTTTCCAAAATCGCCCGTCCGATGACCCAGCTTCTAGAGAAGGATGCCCAGTTTGTTTTCTCCGATGAATGCCTGAAGGCATTCGAGCTGTTAAAGGAGAAGTTGGTGAATGCCCCGATCATGGTTGCTCCTGACTGGGAACTACCCTTTGAGTTGATGTGTGATGCGAGTGATTTCGCAGTCCGGGCAGTCTTGGGTCAAAGGAGAGATAAGCACTTCCACCCGATTTACTATGCGAGCAAGACTTTGAACGACGCTCAGGAGCACTACACCACGACAGAGAAAGAGGTCCTAGCTGTGGTCTTTGCATTCGATAAGTTTCGGTCTTATCTCGTCCTTTCCAAGACCATTGTGTACACGGATCATGCAGCTCTTCGGTATCTTTTTAGCAAGCAGGATGCTAAACCGAGGTTGATACGATGAATTCTTTTGCTGCAGGAGTTTGATATTGAAATCCGTGATAAGAGAGGGGCTGAAAATCTTTCAGCCGATCATTTGTCTCGACTTGAGCATTCCGAGAGGAAGGAAATTCGTGGGCCTAACATCAATGATAAATTCCCCCACGAGTTTCTTATGAGGATCGAGACGAGTGATGACTCCCCATGGTTTGCTGACATCGCAAACTACCTAGCCAGCGACATCCTGATCAAAGGGATGACCTTTCAGCAGAAGAGGAAATTTTTTGCGGATGTCATGTACTACCTATGGGATAACCCCTATCTATTCAGGGTGGGCGCGGATCAGATGATCTGGCGCTGCGTGCACGGCAAGGAGGCGAGGGACATCCTTCGCCACTGCCACGAGGGACCTACGGGAGGTCACCATGGGGCAAATAATACCGCCAAAAAGGAGTTTGATGCTGGATTCTTCTGGCCTTCCATCTTTAAGGACGCCCATGAGTTCGTGAAATCTTGTGACGCCTGTCAAAGGGCAGGCAATATTTCTGCACGCCACGAGATGCCACAAAACGGCATTCAAGTCTGCGAGGTTTTTGACGTTTGGGGTCTAGACTTCATGGGTCCCTTTCCGACTTCTTTTGGTAACCGCTATATTCTAGTTGCTGTTGACTACGTGTCCAAGTTGGCTGAAGCACAGGCTTTACCCACAAATGATGCTAGAGTAGTGGTGAAATTTTTGAAGAAGTTGTTTGCTCGATTTGGTGCCCCTATGGCATTGATTAGTGACCGTGGGACGCATTTCTGCAATGCACAGCTTGAGAAAGCATTGTCCCGATATGGTGTGCAGCATCGGTTTTCTACACCTTACCACCCACATACGAGTGGGCAGGTCGAGGTCACTAATCGGGGTATCAAGAGGATTTTGGAGAAGACAGTTAACTCTAGCCATAAGGATTGGCCCGAGAAGTTGGATGATGCACTGTGGGCTTTCGGACAGCCTACAAGACTCCTATAGGCACCCACACCGTTTAAATTGGTCTATGGAAAGTCTTGTTATCTTCCTATGGAGCTCGAGCACAAAGCCTATTGGGCTTTGAAGACAGTTAATCTTGATATGGCTGCTGCGAGCGAGAACAGGTTTGTGCAGATCCATGAGATTGAGGAGCTAAGGAATGAGGCATATGAGAGCTCCAAGCTATACAAGGAACGTACCAAGACGTTGCACGATAGCCGCTTGAAAGACAAGAAAGAATTCCGAGTGGGTGATCGTGTGTTGTTATACAACTCTCGTCTGAGGTTATTCCTGGTAAGCTCAAGTCTCGATGGTCAGGTCCCTACACTGTACGGTCAGTGTTTCCTTACGGGACAGTGGAGATAGGTCAAGAGGATGGCCGGTTGTTTAAGGTCAATGGGCATAGGTTAAAGGCTTATGTTGGAAGGCCCGTTGATCAGAGTGAGGAGGTTGTTACCTTCCACCCTAGGAACAAATGAATGCGGGGTGGTGAGTCTAGCTGAAGACTCGTAAATAAACTTAGCCCGTTTTTGTATATATATTATGTCGGTTGTTTGTTTTTCTTTTTCAGGTTGCGGTTCGTTCTGGTCGCGAGAGATGTTAGTGCTTGTTGCCGGCTCTCCGGTATGTTAGTTCGGCTATTTTCTTGGTAGGAGATGCTTCGTGAGTGTCCCGAGTTCAAGGAGTCCGTTTAATTCTCATTTTTATTTCCACCCTTTACTTTCTAAATTAATTTTTATACAAACTATGTTTTTCAAAATTAAACTAAAAAAAACCGAAAATCGAGCACTATTAACCGAAAATTCTGGCACTACCAGGCCTGCTAGTGTCAGCCCTTTGCAGAACCAATAATAGCACCCACCAATAATACACTCAACCACTTCTCTTTAAACTCTTCTTCTTCACCTCACTTGAACCCATCAAGAACACTCACGAATCCATTGCATCTCCTAGCTTCCTCCAAGATTACTAGTTTCTTTCATCCCAACAATCATTCCAGGTACGAATTCTTCTTCTTCTTTGTTAAGTTCTTGAGTCTTAGGGTTTGTTCTTCATAGTTAGTTTCTTTTTAGTTTTAGGGCTTGGTCTAAATCGCTGATTCAAGCCCGTTTTTTGTGTTTTTTGTGTTGTTTTTGACCACAAGTGACCGATTTACAAAACCCCTAAACAGAAAGATGAAAAAACCAGGGTTTTGGGTGCGTTTTGAGCGATTTCGCGATTCTGGGTTCCGTCACGCACGAGGGTGCCGAAATCTGGCACGACTGTGCTCTTCATAAGTTGATGATAGATCTTCATAAATCTGGAAAACCTGCCCAGAATTTCATCATGCACGATCGTGCCAGAGCCTGGCACGAGCTCTTCATAAAATTTTGCCAGATCGCTCAAATCACCCAGAAATCTGTCACAGTTTAGTCAGGCACGAGGGTGCCAAAATCTGGCACGACCGTGCCACTTGAAGAATAAACCCAGAACTTCATAATTTTTCCAGAAACTTCATAAAATCTGATGTTGTTCATCCACGCACGACCGTGCCAACTGTCCAGAGGTCCGTTTTTGTTTTAATTTTGTTGCTGATTATTTCGGGTTGTCTTGCAGATGGTTCACCCGTTCATGTGGTTTAGCAACAATGCCAAGGAAGGGCACTGTATACAGAAAGCGGAGCGGTTATGGGCTCGGAGGAACCAAATCGAGCCCATGAGGTGGCTTCAAAAAGTAGACTTGGATTTGCTCGGTCAATCCGAGCGGTTCAAGGACTTGATGACACCTCCACGGAACCGCCTGTTTGACATTGCTGAGCCACAGTACGTTGAGCTTGTGATCGAGTTCTTTGCATCCTTCAGCTGCACTTTTCCATGTCCGGACGTATACGATAAAAAGGTTGGTGTGAGCTACCGGTTGGGGCGGAAATGGCACCACCAGTCCATCAGTCGCTTCGGACAGGTATTGGGGTTGTATGAAGACGATGAAATCAACACCGAGCTGTTTGATGGCAGTTTGCAAAATTGGGAGCATGGGCATGGTGATTTTGGTGGTGGTGGCTTTGAGCAGGGCGGGTACGGGCCTTACAACCCGACCACACTTGATCTTTGGCAGAGGATGGACAGGCTTGATTTGAGCCTGCAGGAGACGAGACGGGATGTCGGTCTGCTTCGCACGGAGGTACATAGGCAGGGTAATCTTCTGGAGGACATGTATGAGCAAAGCTGGCGGAGCTTTGACTGGCTCTTCAGTTCGCAGCAGCACATAGCGAACTCAATGAATGCTCCATACACGCAGCCGCCTCCCCTTTCACGTGCAGATCATGATTCGACCGCAGAGACGACGCCGGTCCTTCTGGACCGAGTGACAGGTCTTAGCCCCGTCTCCATTTTGTACTTTACTATTTCGTGTTTGAAGGGTGTGCCATTGTGCACCGTCCGTACACCCCTCCGTTGTGATCTTTTATTTCTTTTTGTTATGATAAGTGGTTTAAATAAACAAGGCAAGGGTACATAGGTTGGGTAATCTTTTGTGTATTTGATCTTGTTTGCTAGTGTGTAGTTGCTTGGTTGAGAGGTTGGTTTGTTGGTTGCTTGGCGGTTCGTTGCGGTTGCTCTTTACTTGTCACTTCGCTCCATTTATGCCATTTCATTTCAGGGGAGTTTTCGTGTTCCCATTTTCCTCCGCTTTCATTCTATATGTTTTCATATATTTGTTTTTGTGTACTCGAGGGTGATGTACATTTCAAGTGTGGGGAGGTGGTTTAGCGCTTGAGCTTTGTTGTCATGTTAAAAAAAAATAATAATAATAAAAAAATAAAATAAAATAAAGCTCTCTTGAATGAATTTTTGTGGCTTAATAATCAACCCAACATAAGTTTTTATAAAAGCACTAATTTTTTTGACAAATATACAAAGGGAGAACGCAAAAAGGGCTCACTCGCGTGAGGATTACCACTAAAATTTTTTTTGTATACACTTCAACATGAGAAATCAGGCGATTGACCTACTTGTTTGCCTTTCATATTTACCCAATACGCCCGTTTCCGTGAGTTATTTTTGAGCCTTTGTAGCTTTAGAATTATTTTTGCTCATGTTTTTGCTGGCAAAGATTGAGTGAGCCGGATGACTTTTGCGATTTAGAACTTGTGTTAGGTATACATTTCGAGGCCGCAAGGCGAATATACAGCATGAAAATGATTGAGGCACTAGGAAACCTTTTGTTTTTAACCAATTTTTATGTATTCCCTCACCCAAATCATTCCCTTAGTTAAACCAATTTGACTCTTCCCCTTTCATTTCTTTTAAACCACTAAATAATAGCCACTTAGCCAAATTAGCCTTTTATATTTTAACTCATTTTTGTTTGGAAGCCCGGTTTGGTTAACGATTAACTTGTTACTTTTGTATAGTATCTTAGTTTATAGTTGCAACATCATGGGGTAGAGTTTTTATCTAAGTAGACGTACTTAGTTTCCCTCTCAAGCGTGTGCAAAAAACAAAAAACTGAGAAAAACGATTATAGTTAAAAAAAGCCTTACCAAGTGGCTTCATTAGAGCAATTTTGGAGTGGAAAAGCTAAATCCGTTGATTAGCTCTCGGTTAGATAATATTAAATTGAATAGTTCTTATTTTCTTTTGTTTCAAGTTAGTCAACCGCCGGGTTACAAACATTTTAGCCACTTTAATATCCACTTCCATACCCTTGACCCTAGCCAAGTTACAACCCGAATAAGACCTCATGATTCATTTTATGTTTTTGTCGAGTGATTAAAATTGATCCTTTCACAAGCTTATGATATCACATAGTCATCGTCGTGGCATCGAGGTTAACACATACTCCATAAATCGTATGTGCACCCATATATTAGCCGAGTGTGTGTGAACATTGTGAGGATGTGAGGTAGAATTGTAGGGATTTCCAAGATGGACCATTGCTCATAAAGTTATTTTATATACCTTTTCGTTTTTTTTCCATCATGTCGAGTAGTCCTTGATTGTTATAGCCCGAGTAATTTGTTTGTGCGTATAAAATGCTAGTTGAGGTTATTGCCATTTAGAGAGTTTTTAGTTTACTTTAGTTTGTTTGAGGACAACCAAAGTTCAAGTGTGGGGATGTTTGATGTATAAGAATTTATACATCTTTTAAACGTCAAATATCCCCCATTAATGCGGAAATTCGTTGTGTTTTCATTGATTTAGATACTCATTTGAGTTATTTGTGAAAATGCAGGTCCGGGCTTCAGCCCGGTAAAGAAACAAAGGCTTTTGGAGCAAATTGGAGCAAAAATGGAACATTTCTGCCAAATTTCCAGATATGGCACGATCGTGCCAACCATTGGCACGATCATGCCAACCATTGGCACGACCGTGCCAAGCATCAAGAAGTCGGCACTATCACAAGCACTATCATAAGACTGCACAATCCGAGCCAAATCAACACTTGGCACGACCGTGCCAACCCCAAGCACGATCGTGCGCGTGCAATCACAGGCTCTGATTAGCTAGTTTCCGAGTTCAACTTAGTCATTTCCGAGTGCGATATCGATAAGCATGACCGTGCCAAATGGTGGCACGGTCGTGCCACCTCGGGGAAATTTTAGCGGGATCTTTCCGGATTTGGCATCAAACTTTGTCAACAACTCAGAAAGGCACCTGACACTTACCAAGCACGACCGTGCCAAATGGTGGCACGGTCGTGCCAAATGCCCAGTAGCTTAAATACGTGAATTCAGCTCATTTGAAGGGGAGTTGGAGCATTTGGGTGGATTTCTCTCTCAAGAAGCTGATCTTGGAAGCTTGGAGATTGAAGAAGGAGCCTTTTGGAGGTTGTATCACTTGATAATCCAACTCATTTCGCTAATTATCTTGTCTTAAACATTAGTATTTTCACTTGTTATTCATGCACAATCCATATTACTTTATGTTTGTCTTAGTTATCATGAGCCTTCTAGGCTAAACAATTGTGTTGTTTGAATTTGTTGAAGCTAATGAACACTTGACAATATGGAAATAGATGTGGTGATTATTGTATGTTAATCTCAATGATGGTATTTATTCAAGTTTCTTGGAATGCATGTTCATGTTTAAAGTTATTATTCTTGAATGTTTGATCATAAAAATTTACATGTAGTGTTGGAAAGCCCATGTAGAGATTATGATTATTGAATCTTGTTAGTTGTTGATTTGATTCATAGCATGAAACTAGGAATGGTAATTGCTAACATGATTAGGATGATGATTTGAATATGAGTATGAATTCTTGCATTTGGATTTGTAAAGATCTTATGAATGTTTATATGAATTCTATGGTTTGTGTTCATGTTGGATTGATGATTTAGGCCAAAGTTGTTGTTCAGCATGACCATGCTTGTGATTTATGTCAAGAGCTTGTTGAAGATATCATTTACTTGAAACCAAGTTAGGGTGATTAATGTGTTGTTCATGTTAGTTTTCCTTAATTTGTAGAGTTAGGAGTTTTGATTAACAATTAACTCATTATTAAAGATTAACATCAATTTAGCAAGAGTGCTTAAAGAATGAATCTTAGGTGATTAAAATGTTGTTCATTATAATTTTCCCAAGATTTATAAAACTAGGGGACCTTGATTGGAAACTTAGTTGATTATAAGACTTGCATCACCATTAGTTTTCCTTAAAGGTTGTCATATGTTTATTAGTGGATACTTAATTCAAGCAACCTTTCTTAGATATTGTTCTTGTTAATTCATTTAGTTAATTTTTATCCTTGCATGATAGTTTAAAAACAATCAAGAAATCAACTCATTGATCGAAACAGGTTTAAAAGTAACGAAAATTTAGTACTGAGACTCCGAGTCCACGGATTGATATCCGGTTCTTACCAGTGAACTATACTACCACCTGACGGGTACACTTGCCCTATGTGTGTGTAGTTGTTTTAAGTAAAAACTTTTTTAAAACCTAATCTGTGTGAACAAAAATCATAATAATAAAAATATATTTAATTCACGCACATCAGTACATGTTATAAACTCAGAATCCCAAATAAGCTTTCGAAACTATGTGTGAAATTACCAAAATGCCCATACGATGCATCGTTTGGTCTTAAACTATAAAACACACATATGTTTGATATCCTACGGATATTATATCATAATAAGGTATTTTCACAGAATCATTATGGTCGTAACATCAAGTTCCTTTTATACGTCGCTAAATGACCAAAACGCCCTTATGAGGCATAATTTGATTTTAAAACCTTAACGAGTATACAAGTTGATATCCTACTGATATTATAACTTGTTTAAAGTATATTGGCATATGGAACTCGTTCATGACTCATCCGGTTACCCGGTATCACTTATATGGTTACCGTTAAGCCTACGAGGCTAATTTACGTAATTTAACCGAAACCCGTTAACCTTGTCATTTTCATTTCAAAATCCAGAATGTTATATGTTTACCCATATTATACATGTCATTGTACTTGTCGGGTTTAAACTACATTCTTTCCGGTCATCGCTTAATCAAGCACGTCGTACCGTTTTTGATACTTAAAGTTAGCCGGTCTAAGTCTACGACTTAAATAAGATCCGCTAGCATTCTAATTGGTTATTTATACCATCATTCCAGACTAGGGCCTTCCGGTAAATTGTACCTATGCTTAATTACTTTGATACGGCTGTGCTTATTATATTTCTTATATTAAAAGGACCTGCTAAGCTCAGGTAAATACTCTTAACCTATTTTCCTTGTACGGGCTTGGGATACGGTAAAATATTTACCGCATGGTCGGGTATGGGATTCGAAGACCTATGTGTCGGGAAATTCAAATAACCCGTTTTGATTCGTATTGCTTGACTTAAACATTGGGGGTTAATGCGACCGTGTCCTGGATATCCTTGACTCATTTAATTGTAAGTGGCCACGACCTAAGCACGGGGTGTAGGCATACACCTGACAGATGCAAAACGGTTTAAATAAATGAAATATACCCAATATGGGTGTTCCCAATAAAGGAACGAATTATATATTTACAACCCAGTGTGGTTTTTCCCAATAAGGGAATGGGTGGTGTGTCGGTTAATCATGAACCGGCATAGATTCCGGTCCCCGTATGTATGTCAAGTTGTGTAAAACTGATAACATGAGACATTGTTTGTCCCAAGTTATTTATAAAACAAATATACCAATGTGTACATAAGATGATTACGAAATGTTTTCAAAATGTGTCGGTTGAGTGTATTACCAGTGAAAACTGATGTATTTTCAAAATAATTAAACTACAGGTACAAATACGTAAATAGGCTGGAAGCTGCTCAGTAGTAACATAGAGGATCTTGGAAATCCTTAAATGTGCCAAGTCTGTTAATCATCTTTTGGATATATTTTCGATCCGCCTGTGGATCTTCATTACAAACCATTGTTGTTATATTTTGAACTTTGAATATTTCGGTTTGTAATGATATTTTAAATTCCAAGACTTCTGCTGTGCTATTCTCTGTTGTTTGGTTATGATGATATTAACATACGTCACAATATTCCCCACCGGGCCCACCGGTTACACGTGGAAATCGGGATGTGACATGTTGGAAGCTTTTCCAAAAGTGCGATGTGTACCTCGTATCTCTGTCGGATACAATCGACACAGGCACTCCGTGTATGGATACGATCTTGTCCACATACATCTTTGCCAATTTGTCTGAACTAAAAGTTTCCTTTATTGGCAAGAAATGAGCTGACTTAGTCAGCCTATCGACAATGACCCAAATGGTGTCGTTTCCGATTTTAGTCTTGGGTAACTTGGTTATGAAGTCCATGGTTATCAGTTCCTATTTCCACGTGGGAATCTCTAATTGCTGTAGAAGTCCTGACGGTTTCTGATGTTCAGCTTTAACTTGCGAACATGTCAAGCATTTAGCTACATAGGCGACTATGGATTTCTTCAAACCCATCCACCAATAATTTTACTTTAAGTCTTGGTACATCTTATCACCTCCTGGGTGAACAGAGTACTTGGAACTATGTGCTTCCTGGAGGATTAGTTCTCTAAGTCCTCCGAAGACTAGAACCCAAATTCGTCCATTGAATCTGAGGATTCCATCATCACCGGGTGTTAACTGTTCCACAGTTCCAACTAGCTCCTCATTGGCTATGTTCTCCTTTGACATAGCTTGCCTTTGCGCTTCCAGCAACTTTTCATTCAGACTATTCCTCACTTCTATACTTTTGGCATTAATTCTCAAGGGTTTAATCCTTTCTTTGTGTCACACTCCGATTTCCACGTGTATTCTGGTGGGCCTGGTGGGGAGTATCGTGACGTATCGTTGATATCATCATAACCAATTACAACACAGAGTAACACAACGGAAGGCTTGGAGTAAAATATAAACTATTACAAACCAAAAGTGTCCAAGAGTTCAAAACAAAAATATACAATATGGCTTGTAATAAGATCCACAGGCGGATCAAAAATAAACATATACAAAATAATAACAGACTCTACAGGCTCAACTTCTAAGGGCGCAACTCCTTAATGTCAACGCCCCACAGCTTCCGGCCTATTTCGTACTTGTACCTGTATTTTAATCTTTGAAAATACGTCAGTTTACACTAGTAAATACACTCAACCGACTCATTTTGAAAATCCTTTCGAAAATGGTTTAAGGTGCACTTGGCACATTTTTATAAATAACTTGGGATAGTACAAATGACCTTGTATACAGATTTACATGTCAGGCTTTTACATATGGAGCTCAGTACAGAAATCTAGACCTGATCGACTGACACACCACTCTGAACTTTCACATAGAAAGCAGATAGCAATTATCCAGTGTATGCCTACACGCCATGCTATATTGTCGTGGCACCACTAGCACTTTTGTGAGCCAAGGATATCCCGGACACGGTCAAGTCCACCCCCAATGTTTTAGTTTCAGACAAAACAGATCAAAACTGGGTTATGCAAGATTTTAGTTAATTATCACAACTGTATAAAACATGATCCCATACCCGACCAAGCGGTAATAATTTACCGTATCACAAGCCCGTATAGGGAAAATAAGTTAAGGGTATTTACCTGAAGTTAAGTCTTCGAAAAGTCATAATTCAGCCGCAAATCAAAGCAAGTACAGGTACAATTTACCGGAAGGCGTTTATTCTGGAGTGATGGTAATTATTAACCAATGTTAGAATGCTAACGGGTCCTTAGTTAAGTCTTAGACTTGAACTGGTTAGTCTTACGCTAAAACAATACAATACGATACGCTAGATTAAGCGGTGACCGGAATAGGGTGTTAGTTGGACCCGACAAGTATATCAACTTGTCTAATATGTGTAAACCAACAACATTCTGGATTGTAACATTTGTGTAAATCGGGTTTCGAAAACCCGCCCCATTGTGTATTCATTTTTACGTCATTCGGTTATTTATTTATTTCAATATGCCAATATTCCATATATGGGTAATAAAAAAATAATAAAAATAATTTAAAAACCTAAAACAAAAGATTTAACTTAAATAATAGTTTACTTATTTACCGAATTACCACGTTATTATTTCTAAGTTAGTACTCCTTCATCGGATAAATTCCCAACTCGTGCGCTCTCTTTACTTCTCAAGAATACGCACCCAAGGTGAGTGAATCTCTACAAATTCCCCGTTTTAATCACGTTTTGGGGTGTATCATGTGTCGTATCATCTCTTTATTTTATTTAACACTTGTGCCTATATCATTTCGTGATCAAATGTGTATTGCTTGTAGTGTGGTTTATATGTGGAAACATTTTATCATTTCAGTACACTCATTTCATTAGGCCCATCAGTTCCTCGTGGGATACGGGTTGAGCATCAGGTGCCTCATTAGATCGGCTCCGTTTGATTGAGCCTTGATCTCAGATACATCATCATTCACGTCATATATTCATTAAATGTGGTTTGTGATTGGTTACATATATACATTTGCTCACATGTGATTTATGCACAATTTTATTTAAATAAACATAAAAATCAATTATTTAAATGTTTTATCAAGGTTCACTCGCCAACTTTTGTTGACCCAAAAATTTCCTCTGTTTTACACATGATACAGGTGATCAAGTTGAGGAAAGAAACACTTAGGATGGCCTAGAAGAATAAACAAGTTATTTCATTGGAACAAGCATTTAGATTTTTATTTGTGTTTGTATGAAATTTTGTTGGATATTTAAATTTTAATTTGAATTTAATAAATATGAAACTTCTTAGTAAATATCATGAGCTTTGGTGATAACCCAATCATGCCCCGACTTCTATTTCTGCTGCGGGTCGGGGTGTGACAGATTGATATCAGAGCTTGTGACTATAGGAATATAGGATAGGTTATTAGACCTTTAGAGCCTATACTATAGTTGACTAGATTTAAATTGTTTATGTGTTACATGCAAAATTCATGATGTTTATATGTTTCATGTTTATATTCACACACAACATTATGCAAACATTCTCACAAGTACATGTTAATATGCAATGCTCATCATAGATCATACCCTGATATCATATCATATCTATGAAAGCACACACCTCACAATTTCACAATTTCCGTAGTTCTTTTCGAAGATTTTAGCAATGTTTTCATATTTTTCAAATCACATCAAAGTGAGTTTTCACGACGGGCATGTAGTAACTGGAAGGGTACGAGTACCGGTAGTCGCAACGTCCTGTCTAGGCTTGGCATTCGTATAAATCCAAAATAAAGGACCAGTTTGCCTACCTGGGGACTAACGATGAGAGTACGAAGGACCTATTAGGCCAAAGCATGCTATACCAAACGTCGTGTGAACTAACCCCACTTTGAGCTGTCATTGTGGTCCACACCTGGACACCCTCCAACCATACATCTCGCAATCATGTTTTACGATTTTCATTCGGGTGGTGCGAGTGTTAACCCGCCGACACCATAAGTCAGTAGGTAATAAGTCTTGGCTCATAGTTATGGTTTTTAAACCATACTATGCGCCGAAAAGGCGTAAAAGTCGATAAAATGTCGTTTAATCGATGTTTAAGGTAAACTAAGGTTAGGACCTGTTTTATATACCAAAAATATGTCATTTGACTAACTACATCAGTGGTTTAAGTTTTGATTACAAAAAGGTTGATTTAAGCCATTTTTCCGTAAAGAGGGTAGTTTGGTCATTTAGCGGCAATTATCGATTCTTAGATTTTTATTTAGATCATAATTTGAATAATTATCCCAAATGGTCCTACCTATTATACCATATCAGTAAACACATCATTTTGATTTCAAATTCATGTTTAATCTTCTTAAAATGCCGAAAAGGGTTTTTTAGCCATTAAAATGCCATAAACGTATCTTTCGTAAAAACTTAGATTATAATCAGATTCTCGACATCAACATAATTAAATTATGTTTACAATTCAGTTTATATCTTACATTTACATGCATGGGTGTTTAAAATCACGATTTGCATAAAAGGGCCTTTTGCAAAATTTATACAATTTTAGCGGAACTTGTATGTAAACTCAGATTTCTAAGGAATCGAGTGATGAAACTTTAGATGGTCATTCTAAATATAATTATGGTCTCAAAATGGTCAAAAATCAGTAGCAAAGGTGGCTCGAAACGGGTCAGAACCAAAAGTCAACAGAAGTCAACTGTTGTGACTTTTGGCTACAAACCGAGCCTAGACCCAAACTTGACGAGCCGAATCCGTAGACATATGTTCTAATACATAT
Source organism: Scalesia atractyloides (assembly GCA_947069175.1). NCBI lineage: Eukaryota > Viridiplantae > Streptophyta > Magnoliopsida > Asterales > Asteraceae > Scalesia > Scalesia atractyloides. The sequence goes on along the minus strand of CAMTDV010000014.1, from coordinate 19,031,401 downwards.
TGTTAGGTTGTTAGTGCATCAAAACATATTTTATAACATCTAGATCATTAGTTAAGATTTTTATAAAAACTGGACAGTTTGACTTTATTTGACTTTTCGGTTGACTCGTCAATTGGCCATGAATCCATGAAAATCTAGAGATGCCCTATTGAGGGTTATCACCTCCATCATTATGAACACGTAGGAACTTTCGTTACTCACAAAGACGGAGTATACACGGATTTAGAACAAAGTCAAGGCGTAATTGCGACGAGACTTTGTTTTAAGCTAAAAGCTATAAGAAAACACTAAATACGAATTTGAACACTTACATTAAGTCCAAATGAGTGCTAAGAACAGATTGGAATGCTTGAGAATGGCCAGAAGCTCCTCAAGGATGATTTTGATGAATTAAAATTGGTGAAAATAATGGTTGCAACTAAAAAGTCATCTCATAAGTAGCCAAGGGAGGATCCAGAGGTTTGCCAGGTGTTTAAGGACGTCAACATGTGTCCCTAACGTGTCAAGCATGCAAGGAAGGCAACAAATGCGACAAGAGGTGGCAGAACATGGATCTGCCATGTTTCTGCTCGCTGGCAGGTCCTTACGGACCGTATGAGCCTTGCCTTGCGGTCCGTAAGGACCTCAGGCGCCCACAGAATCAATTGGCCTTGCCGACCGTATGGCAAGGGCCTTGCGGTCCGCAAGGGGTCTTCAAAACTTGAAAATTTCAAAATTTGATTTAAGTCCTCCCACTTTATTTCAAAGCATCACGAGGATAACTAACGCAACTCAACGACTTCGGCCCCTCCTGTTTTAGCACGTGGCCACACAAGGATTACCGGGACACGTTTCAGAAAAATATTGGACGTAAAAATACGAGGTGTTACATCCTTACCCCCTAAGATAAATCTCGACCCCGAGAGTTCAATCAAACAAGTATGGGTACTTTTGTCGCACAACGGACTCAACCTCCCACGTGTATTCAGGACCTCGACGAGCGTCCCACTTCACTTTCACGATCGGCACATGCTTTCTACGAAGTTTCTTGACTTTTCTATCTTCAATCGCTATAGGTTTCTCAATGAAACGTAAGTTATTATCAATCTGCACATCGTCGTGTGGCATAGCCAACGAGTCGTCTGCCAAGCATTTCTTCAAATTGGAAATGTGGAACACATCATGGATTCCACTGAACTTTTCTGGCATTTTCAGCTTGTAAGCAACAACTCCAATCCGTTCAATGATTTCAAATGGTCCAACGTACCTAGGACTTAATTTGCCTTTCTTTCCAAAACGCATAACGCCCTTCCAAGGCGATACTTTTAGCAAGACCTTGTCCCCTATCTGGAACTCGAGAGGTTTACGCCTTCGGTCTGCGTAACTTTTCTGCCTATCCCTGGCAGCCTTGAGACGATCCCGAATTTGCAAGATCTTATCTGTCGTCTCTAGGACTATCTCTAGTCCTGTCAGTTGAGCTTCCCCAACTTCTGCCCAACAAACGGGCGTCCTACACTTTCTCCCGTATAAAGCTTCAAACGGGGCGGCTTGAATACTTGCATGGTAGCTATTGTTGTAGGAAAATTCTATAAGTGGTAAATGGTTATCCAAACTTCCACCTAGGTCGATAATGCATGCACGCAACATATCTTCCAGCGTTTGAATAGTACGTTCGCTTTGCCCATCAGTCTGCGGGTGATATGCCGTACTAAAATTTAGTCGGCTGCCCAAGGCTTGCTGGAAACTTTTCCAAAAATGAGAAGTGTACCTTGTGTCCCTCTCCGAGACAATAGATACTGGTACGCCGTGCAGGGATACTATTTCATCCACATAAAGCTTTGCTAGTTTTTCTGAGCTATAAGTCTCGTTAATAGGTAGGAAATGAGCCGACTTAGTCAGTCTGACAACAATCACCCATATTGTATCATTTCCTCACTTCGTCTTTGGTAATTTGGTGATGAAATCCACAATTACACATTCCCACTTCCACATGGGAATTTCCAATGGCTGCAGCAATCCCGATGGCTTTTGATGCTCGGCCTTAACTTGCGAACATGTCAAACATTTAGCTACATATGCAGCTATGGATTTCTTTAGCCCTGTCCACCAATAATTGGGCCTTAAATCCTTGTACATCTTATCACTACCGGGGTGGACCGAGTACCTGGAACTATGTGCTTCTTGGAGAATTAAATCTCTGAGTCCTCCTAAGACTGGAATCCAGATTCGTCCACAGAATCTGAGGATTCCGTCACTTCCTGGTGTGAGTTGTTCCGCAACTTTGCCCAATTCTATTTGGAAGGTTTTCCTCTAACAAGGCTTGTTTCTGCGCATTTAAAATCTTTTCATTCAAGTTATTCCTTATCTCCATTCTTTTGGCGTTAACCCGAATGGGTTTAACCCTTTCCTTGCGACTTAAGGCATCGGCAACCACGTTTTCCTTGCCTGGGTGATAGCGGATCTCACAATCATAATCATTGAGCGTTTCCATCCATCGACGCTGTCGCATATTCAAATCCTTCTGGTTAAACAGAAGCTGAAGACTTTTATGGTCCGAGTATATAATACATTTCGTTCCATAAAGATAATGTCTCCATAACTTGAGCGCAAACACTACGGCACCTAACTCCAAATCGTCCGTAGTGTAATTTCTTTCATGAACCTTCAGCTGTCTTGAGGCAAAAGCGATAACATTTCCTCTTTTCATGAGTACACAACGCATGCCAGTGTGTGATGCGTCACAATAGACTACAAAGTCTTCTATTCCTTCAGGTAAGGTCAATACAGGTGCATTACTCAATTTCTGCTTCAATACATCGAAAGCTTCCTACTGTTTCGGACCCCAAATGAATTTCACATCCTTACGGGTCAATGTAGTTAATGGGGTAGCTATTCTGGAGAAGTTCTCGATAAATCTCCTGTAATAACCGGCTAAACCCAGAAGGCTACGAATCTCTGACGGGGTTTTAGAAGCTTGCCATTTCATAACTGCCTCGACCTTGGCAGGGTCAACTTGAATTCCACGTTCACTGATCACGTGGCCCAAAAATTGTACTTCACGCAACCAGAATTCACACTTTGAAAACTTTGCGTAGAGCTTTTCTTGTCTTAACAACTCTAGTATGCACCTCAAATGTTTCTCGTTATCAACCTGACTGCGAGAGTAGATAAGTATGTCATCTATAAAGACAATGACAAACTTATCCAAGTACAGTTTGCAAATCCTATTCATCAAATCCATAAAAGCCGCAGGTGCATTCGTGAGCCCAAAAGGCATCACTAAAAACTAGTAGTGTCCATACCTTGTTCTAAATGCTGTCTTCGGAACATCTTCTGTTCGAACCTTGAGTTGATGATATCCAGATCTCAAATCAATCTTTGAAAGTAGCTTGCTCCCTGAAATTGATCAAATAAATCATCGATTCGAGGTAATGGGTAGCGGTTCTTGGTTGTTAGCTTATTTAGCTCTCGGTAGTCAATGCACATCCGCATCGATCCATCCTTCTTCTTTACAAACAAGATTGGAGCTCCCCAAGGTGAGGAACTAGGTTGAATAAAACCCTTTTTTAGTAATTCATCCAGTTGAGTTCGTAATTCCTTCATCTCTGTAGGTGCCAATCGGTATGGAGCTTTTGCAACAGGAGCGGCTCCCGGTATGATATCGATTCTGAACTCTACCTGTCTATCTAGAGGCAGTCCAGGAAAGTCTTCGGGGAAAACATCTGTAAATTCAGAGATAACGGGCAAGTCTTCAATCTTTGGCTTTGGCTCATCAATGGTCACTTGTGCCATATAAATGACACAACCTTTCTTTAAACACTTCTATGCTTTGAGTAATAATGCTTTTTCCGACATCCCATAATATCGATCTCCTTGTATATTGAGTGCATCTCCAGTTGGGGTTTTGATCTTGATGAGTTTCTTGTTACAGGCTATATGGGCTTGGTTACTAGACAACCAATCCATACCAAGAACTACATCGAATCCTGCCAATTTCATGGGCAGAAGTGAAACAGGAATGGAATGATTCTTGATAGATATGGAACATCCATCTAGAATCGTTGAAGCAGTCCAAATCATTCCAACAGCGAGTTCTACGTCGTATGTTATGTTTACAGTTCTTATAGGCAAGTTTAATAAAGCACTAAACTTATGATCTACAAATGATTTATCAGCTCCGGAATCAAAGAGAACTCTAGCATAAATATCATTTATAAGGAACGTACCTGTTATCACATTGTCGTCTTTGCTTTCATTTGGAAAGCATGAGCCTTTCCTTTCTTTGCTCTGTCGTCCTTAGTAGCGTCATCTTTCTTGTATTTAGGGCAGTTAGGTTTGATGTGCCCCTTCTCGCCACATTTGTAACAAGTGGCTTCCTTCAGATCCTTGCAATCTAGGCCTTGTGCCCCGTCTTCTTACAAATTCCACAAGGTTTAGACTGCAAGTTGTCCCAACACGATCCAAAGTGTCGTCGGTTGCACTTTCTACACTTAGGCCTATCATCCGACCTCTGTTGATTCCTGTTGAATCCAAACCTTCGATTCTTGTTCGACCGGTGACTTTGGTCATCCTCTCTCTTCCTCTTCCCATCATTTTCTGATTTTCCTGACATTCGTCTCACATAGTCTTGGGTGAGAGAAAGAGATAGCTCGACAGCTGATTTGTAGGTGTTAGGCTGAACAGCCTTAACCAAACTCCTTATTTAAGGAGCCAACCCATTAATGAATGCGTTTAGGCTCGGGAGTAACCACATAAGACACCAATCGAGAATAAGAATCAAAATCAGTGACATACTTTCGAGAGTCAAGATTTCTCATGGTGAGAGCTATCAAATCCATTTCTATTTTCTCCACCTCGTGAGGTGGGCAATAGGTGTCCTTAACCAGATGTACGAACTTGGACCATCCCAAATTATATAGATGTACCTTCCCAATTGATTGCATCAAAGCTTTCCATCAAATTAGGGGATTGCCCTTGAAGGATTGAGAAGCGAATTTAACGACATCTTTTTCCGCGCATCCACTGATGTCTACCACCGTTTCCATCTCATCTAACCATCTCAAGGTTTCAACAGCCCCCTTCTCGCCATTAAAGTCTTGCGGCTTACACGAAAAAAAATATTTATATGAGCAACTATCCTTGGAAGTATTATCTTTATCATGAATTTCTTTCTTCTTTGCTTCACTCCTCACATTTGAGGAATGCACAAAACTTTCCTCTTTATCAGAGGGATGAGGCTTCGAGTTGGTCCTCGATAAGGTTCTAGAGTGTGTAGAGCTCGATACTTTAAATTTCTCAATTGCTTTCTCCATTGCCTTCCCTACGGCCGCGTCTATGCGAGCCTGGAAGTCATCTTCATTCGTAACTATATTTGTGCTATCGTTCTTTTTCTGACTGTTAACTTCATTAGAATCCGCCATTTTGATTGATGAAGCTATATTAACGGTAATATGTATAAATTAATCATATATGCTTAATGACTTGCAAGGCATGATATGGCTTAATAAAGTTATATAAGCTCGTTAATTTTATGGGGGGTGATTAAGTGTGGCACGAAGGCCTGTCACTAAGGACATTAAGAATAGCGCCAAAGGCTTTAGTCGAAAAGACTTAAATTGCAAAATGCTAAGATCACTAAAGGATCGAGAAGTTTTGAGGTTCGAACGTAGTTTTACTACCTCGAGACAGGGAGTCGTAGAATACAACTGTCGATCGTCACTAATGGACATAAATATAGCTTGGAAGCATCACACCACTAATGGGTGTTAAATAAAACAATCATCACACTGATGATCGATCATGATCAAAATAGATCATGTAGGTTTGGACGTAGTCCTTTACCTAGATGGTTCGTGTGATTCCTCAAGTCACACTTACCAGGAGGTTAATATTTTGAATATATTAACTTTTTAGAATAAGCTTTTAAAATGATTTAAATAACTAGTCCAGATCGGGCAGACTATGGAGGTTTAGAATGTAGTTCCCCACCTCTGGATAGAAGGGAAATCTCAACCTTAACTATCATGGTAGAAAACCATATAACTACCATTTTGCCAATTCGTGTGACCTAATCACTTGGTAGGTGTAAATCATCAAGAGGATCTTTTTGGAAATATCTCGCAGATCATAAATTTTGAAATAAAATCGAGACGATAGCTTGAACAACTTGATGATTAAAATTTCAAAACTCCATTAATAATAATAATGTGATACATTAGAGCCCATGAATAGGACTTAAATAAAGGAAAATTGTCATCGCAGGGACTATACTTGAAATAATTAAAATGTCCACGCAGGGACTAAATAAGACTTGTCTATGCAGGGACTTAATTTAAAATAACAAATACAAAGATAGTTATGAATTTAATCCTTTTTCCCTCTTAGCTTCTTTACTAGCCTTTTCAACAGCTTGTTATTCTTCTTGTTGTCTTTAGCTGTTTGTTCCTGAAGTTTCTTGACCTTTTCTATTGCTTCAGTAAGAACTTCCATTGTTGGCGTTTGAGGTTGGGGTTGAGATGGCGCAACCGGATGTTGATAAGTATAATAAGGATATCCACTTGGTTGGTAGGGATAGGGGTTAGGATAGTGAGCATTCATGGCCATTTCTAGATATGGGTCATTAAGAGGTACATTATGACTGTGGCTATGCTCCGGCCAAGTAGAGGGTTCAAATGGGTTATATCCAGGTAGGTTTGAATAAGAAGGAATAGGGTTATCGAAACCTGATGGTGGTAGTGGCGGCGGCTCACTTATAGGAATTGGTGGTTGAGGCTCAGGTTCAACAGTTAGTTGTGGTTGGTTCTCCATAAATGGTGAATTATGCGAGGGTCCACCCATTTGTGGGTCCTCGGGAATAATAGGGTAAGGATTAGGTGAGAGTGACCTACTCTCGGCCCTAGGCATACCGACATGCGCGTCCCACTTCTTCTTGGAGGTGGTGGTGGTAGTGGCTGCTCCACTGCTGGTTCTTATGGTGGGGTGGTATGAAGGTGTGTCGTGGTAGGATGGGGTATTATGGATAGAAGGGGTATTGTAGAATACATATTGTCCCCACCTTTCCATGTAGCTGTCGGTGTAGCGATGAGGGGTTCCATTGTACGAGTTTGAACCACTGGATATGTCGATGGGGTAACCCATCGATCCTGGTGTTGGCAGCTCTGGTTCTGAATCTTCCTCCATAGGTTCTGTAGAATCTTCAGGCGGAGTCACTGAAAGTGAACGTAGTCGGATATCAGTGTTGTAATTCCCATGAGAAGAATGGGAATGTGAGTGGTAGGAATGGTGGCTATGGTGAAGGTTGTTGGACATAATGTGACTCAGATGGCGGAGAATAATCATGGGTAAATTTGGGTAAGGCTCCTATGGTGATGACGACTTGTCCGAACCTTCGTAGGGGTTATACACGAGTGCTTTGGAAGGCCCTTGTTTTGAGGATCCACTCCTCATTAGTCCTTTTCCTTTTGCTCCTCTCGAAAATTTAGGCGGCATGATTCCTGCTTCAAAATAAATTAAAACACAAAACAAAGCAGTATAATAAAATAAGGAAATGAACAATTCTAGGTCATAGCCTAGACTCGGAAGTCTAAGGAATGTGTTACTGTGTCGTTTGAGATCAAACACTAAAGACAAGTGTTGAATTCTCTCAAACGTTGGCTCTGATACCAACCTGTCACACCCCAATTTCCACGTGTATTCCGGTGGGCCCGGTGGGGAGTATCGTGACGTACAGTTGATATCATCATAACCAATTTCAACACAGAGTAACACAGCGGAAGGCTTGGAGTAAAATACAAACTATTAAAAACCAAAAGTGTCCAAGAGTTCGAAACACAAATATACAATATGGCTTATAATAAGATCCACAGGCGAATCAGAAATAAACATACACAAAATAATAACAGACTCTACAGGCTCAACTTCTAAGGTCGCAACTCCTTAATGTCAACACCCCGCAGCTTCCGCCCTATTTCGTACTTGTACCTGTATTTTAATCTTTGAAAATACGTCAGTTTACACTAGTAAATACACTCAACCGACTCATTTGAAAATCCTTTCGAAAATGGTTTAAGGTGCACTTGGCACATTTTTATAAATAACTTGAGATAGTACAAATGACCTTGTATACAGATTTACATGTCAGGCTCTTACATATGGAGCCCAGTACAGAAACCGAGACCTGATCGACTGACACACCAGTCTGAACTTTCACATAGAAAGCAGATAGCAATTACCCAGTGTATGCCTACACGCCATGTTATATTTTCGTGGCCACTAGCACTTTAGTGAGCCAAGGATATCCCGGACACGGTCAAGTCTACCCCCAATGTTTTAGTTTCAGACAAAACATATCAAAACCGGGTTATGCAAGATTTTAGTTAATTATCACAACTAGATAAAACATGACCCCATACCCGACCAAGCGGTAATAATTTACCGTCTCCCAAGCCCGCATAGGGAAAATAAGTTAAGGGTATTTACCTGAAGTTAAGTCTTCGAAAAGTCAAAATTCAGCCGCAAATCAAAGCAAGTACAGGTACAATTTACCGGAAGACGTTTATTCTGGAGTGATTGTAATTATTAACCAATGTTAGAATGCTAACGTGTCCTTAGTTAAGTCTTAGACTTGAACCGGTTAGTCTTACGCTAAAACAATACAGTACGATACGCTAGATTAAGCGGTGACCGAAATAGGATGTTAGTTGGACCCGACAAGTATGTCAACTTGTCTAATATGGGTAAACCAACAACATTCTGGATTTTGATACTAACGAGGTTAAACCCGTTTTGGTTTAAGTACGTAAATTAGCTACGTAAGCTTAACCGAACGCATATAGGCGAAACCGGGTAACCGAGAGAGTCGTATACAAGCTCCATATGAAAATATGATTAAAGTATGTTATAAAATCAGTAGCTTTGCAAAAGATAGGCCCGAGGTATATTTAAAACTGAATTATGCCTTACAAGGGCAATTTGGTCATCTTAATGTTTATAAAAGATGTTTAAAATGAATCTGATGTCAAGGTTATTAAATTGTATAAAAATACTTATTTTATGATGTTATAACAGTAGGATATCATGTGTTTGACGATTTTGAAATAATCTATGTCCCGTAAGGGCATTTTGGTAAATTCACACATAGCTTTGAAGCCAAAAATTGGGATTCCGAATTTGGGACTTCTACTTACTGTTAAGATGTTGCAAAATAAGTTTATAAGTTAGTAGGTAATAAGTCTTGGCTCATAGTTATGGTTTTTAAACCATACTATGCGCCGAAAAGGCGTAAAAGTTGATAAAATGTCGTTTAATCGATGTTTAAGGTAAACTGAGGTTAGGATCTGTTTTATATACCAAAAATATGTCATTTGACTTATTATATCAATGGTTTAAGTTTTGATTACAAAAAAGGTTGATTTAAGCCATTTTTCCGTAAAGAGGGTAGTTTGGTCATTTAGCGGCAATTATCGATTCTTACATTTTTATTTAGATCATAATCTGAATAATTATCCCAAATGGTCCTACTTATTATACCATATCAGTAACACACTCATTTTGATTACAAATTCATGCTTAATCTTCTTAAAATGCCGAAAAGGGCTTTTTAGCCATTTAAATGCCATAAACATATCTTTTGTAAAAACTTAGATTATAATCAGATTCTCGACATCAATATAATTAAATTATGTTTACAATTCAGTTTAAATCTTATATTTACATGCATGGGTGTTTAAAATCATGATTTGCATAAAAGGGCCTTTTGCAAAATTCATACAATTTTAGCGGAACTTATATGTAAACTCAGATTTCTAAGGAATCGAGTGACGAAACTTTAGATGGTCATTTTAAATATAATGATGGTCTCAAAATGGTCAAAATTCAGTAGCAAAGGTGGCTCGAAACCGGTCAGAACCAAAGTCAACAAAAGTCAACTGTTGTGACTTTTGGCTACAAACCGAGCCTAGACCAAAACTTGACGAGCCGAATCCGTATACATATGTTCTAATACTTATTTTTAGGTTTTTAGTGCATCAAAACATATTTTATAACATCTAGATCATTAGTTATGATTTTTATAAAAACTGGACAGTTTGACTTTATTTGATTTTCGGTTGACTCATCAATTAGCCATGAATCCATGAAAATCTAGAGATGCCCTCTTGAGGGATTATCACCTCCATCATTATGAACACATAGGAACTTCCGTTACTCACAAAGACGAAGTATACACGGATTTAGAACAAAGTCAAGGCGTAATTACGACGAGACTTTGTTTTAAGCTAAAAGCTATAAGAAAACACTAAATACGAATTTGAACACTTACATTAGGTCCAAATGAGTGCTAAGAATACATTGGAATACTTGAGAATGGCCAGAAGCTCCTCAAGGATGATTTTGATGAATTAAAGTTGGTGAAAATAATGGTTGCAGCTAAAAATTCATCTCATAAGTAGCCAAGGGAGGATCCAGAGGTTTGCCAGGTGTTTAAGGACGTCAACATGTGTCCCTAGACGTGTCAAGCATGCAAGCAAGGCAACAAATGCGACAAGAGGTGGCAGAACATGGCTCTGCCATGTTTCTGCTCGCTGGCAGGTCCTTACGGACCGTATGAGCCTTGCCTTGCGGTCCGTAAGGACCTCAGGCACCCACAGAATCAATTGGCCTTGCGGACCGTATGGCAAGGGCCTTGCGGTCCGCAAGGGGTCTTCAGAACTTGAAAATTTCAAAATTTTATTTAAGTCCTCCCACTTTATTTCAAAGAGTCACGAGGATAACTAATGCAACTCAACGACTTTGGCCCCTCCTGTTTTAGCACGTGGCCACACAAGGATTACTGGGACACGTTTCAGAAAAATATTGGACGTAAAAACACGAGGTGTTACACTTTGCGACTAAGCACATCAACGACTACATTTGCCTTGCCGGGATGGTATCGGATTTCACAATCATAATAATTAAGGGTTTCCATCCAACGACGTTATCGCATATTCAAATCTTTTTGATTGAATAGGTGTTGGAGGCTTTTGTGATCACTGTATATAATACACTTTGTCCCGTATAAATAATGCCTCCAAAGTTTAAGTGCAAATACAACGGCACCTAACTCCAAGTCGTGGGTGGTGTAATTCTTTTCATGCACTTTGAGTTGTCTTGATGCGTAGGCGATCACCTTGCCTCTTTGCATAAGCACACATCCCATACCAGTGTGCGATGCATCACAATAAAAGACAAACTCCTCAATGTCTTCTGGCAAAGTTAAGACTGGAGCATTGCTCAGCTTTTGCTTCAAGGTCTTGAAGGATTCCTGCTGCTTTGGACCCCAGTCGAACTTGACATTCTTGCGGGTCAAAGCAGTCAGGGGAGTGGCTATACTTGAGAAATTCTCAATGAATCTTCTATAATAACCAGTCAGTCCTAGGAAACTGCGTACTTCCTAAGGAGTTTTAGGTGCTTCCTAATTCATTATCGCTTCAATCTTGGCGGGATCGACTTGTATGCTAAATTCGCATCTTGGAGAATTTAGCATACAACTTCTCTTTTTGTAATAATTCTAGGATGCACCTTAAGTGTTTCTCGTGATCATCTTGATTACGAGAATAAATAAGTATGTCGTCAATGAAGACAATGATAAACTTATCTAAGTAAGGCTTGCAGACTCTATTCATGAGATCCATGAATGCTGCTGGTGCATTTGTGAGCCCAAAAGGCATCACTAGGAATTCATAATGTCCATATCTCATTCTGAACGCAGTCTTTGGGATATCTTCACTTCTAACTTTTAGCTGATGATAGCCTGATCTAAGATCTATCTTGGAGAAATAACTTGCTCCTTGGAGTTGATCGAACAAGTAGTCGATTCTGGGTAATGGATAACGATTCTTGATCGTTATCTTTTTAAGCTCGCGGTAGTCAATGCACATACGCATTGAACCGTCCTTCTTTTTGACAAACAAGATCGGAGCTCCCCACGGGTGACGAACTAGGCTGAATAAAACCCTTTTCCAAGAGTTCATCAAGTTGGGTTCTTAATTCCTTCATCTCGGTTGGGGCTAAATGATAAGGTGCTCTCGCGATAGAAGCGGATCCATGTAAAATGTCAATTCTAAACTCCACTTGTCTATCAGGAGGTAGACCGGGTAATTCTTCAGGAAAGACATCTGGGTATTTCGAGATAACAGGTATGCCTTCAATCTTAGGTTTGGGTTCATCAACGGTTAGTTGCGCCATGTAAATGACACAACCTCTTTTTAAACACCGATAGGCCTTAAGCATAGAACCATTTTCTGGCATGGTGAGTACATCACCTGATGGGGTTTTAATTTCGATTAGCTTTTTATCGCAGGCAATACAAGCTTAGTTGTGCGATAACCAATCCATGCCTAAAACTATATCGAACCCCGCCAATTTCATTGGCAAAAGAGATATAGGGATTGAATGGTTCCTGATGGATATAAAGCATCCATCCAGAATAGAGGAAGTGGTTTCAATTGTTCCATCAGCAAGTTCTACTTCATATGTTATGTCTAGAGTTCTTACGGGTAAGTTTAATAGCTCACTAAACTTATAATCCACAAATGATTTATCCGAACCCGAATCAAATAGAACTCTAGCGAGGGTATCGTTGATAAGAAACGTACCAGTAATAACATTATTGTCGTTAACAGCTTCCCTTGCGTTCATTTGAAAGGCCCTCGCATTACTTTTCTTTGCCTCACCAGATTTAGCATCATTATCCTTCGAAATTTTAGTGCAGTTAGTCTTTATGTGGCCTTTCTCTCCACATTTGAAGTAAGTGGCATCCTTAATATCCCTGCACTCCAGGGTCTTGTGTCCCGTTTTCTAACAAATTCCACAAGGCTTAGCCTTTGGGTCATACCTACACTGGCCTCCATGCCTTTTGTTGCAGATTTTACACACAGGTCTATCTCCGGACCTGTTCTGATTCCCGTGGGATCCAAACTTTCCCTTCTTTTTAAACCCTTGGAAGTTATCATCCTCCCTTTTTCTCTTTCCCTCTGTTTCCTTTCGGGCCGACATCCACCTCACATAATCTTGAGTGAGGGAGAGGGCTAGTTCAACTACATACTTATAGGTATTAGGCTGAACAACCTTAACTAAACTCCTGATCTCTAGGGATAAAGCATTGATAAAGTGTGCAATGCGCTTCGGTTCTGGAGTGACTAGGTATGGGATCACACCCCGACCCGCAACGGAATGGTACAGGGCATGATGATTGCCCAAAGCTTATGGTACTATTAAAATTTTATAATTAAACATGTCATGATTAAATGCCACACTTTTCATATAATTTTCAAATATTCAAATAATACATCAAACTTGTCTTTTTAATTACTAAGGCAATGCTCCTACGTGATCCTGATCCAGTCCAGTCTTCAATCCTCTACACCTGTATCATGTGTAAAATAGTATTTTTGGGTCAGCTACAAGAGCTGGCGAGTAAACCTTGGTTTTTTAAATAGGTTTACCATTTTTAAAGTTTAGAAATCAAAGTCATTTATTTTACCTTTTTAACTCTAAATAATAATTTAAATATTAAACATGCAATCAATCATGTGGAAGCAATGCCCAAATAATATAAACACAGAAAGGTAGTTTAATAATGAATAAGGCCAAGACCGACATCAAAACCAAAACCGACTCCTTGCGTCCCACAGCCATAAAGGGTGTGACTGTGGCGATACCAACGTCCCATAGTTTTGAGGAAAGGTCAGCCGTGGATCCACTGAATGAATGACTATTGACTATCGACTGTTGACTATGATAACCAACACAACAACAACAACTACAATAACTTCAACAAACAATATAACAACAACAAATAAAGCATATACGACACACTTGATTTTGCATGCTCGATTTTAGAGAAAGAAAATTGATCGAAAACACATTGATACACCCAAAAAATTAATAATAAAAAGGGGAGATAGAGTTTACTCACCGGCTGCGAAGAGTTAATCCACGAGAATTACGCACGAGTACACGAGGTATTACAAATGATTAAATCATCCTAGAATAAATATAACCAAGATTTTAAATAAACGAAACGACAATAATGGGTCTAGCGATTCGAGTTCTTGATTTGGGGACTTTTGTATTACGAACTTTATAAATCATAATTTAAAGAAAATAAGGTTACATTAATAGTCAAAAATAAATAATTATGATTACGACGGATTAATAACATATGTATATATTTATATAGTCTAAAATTGCTTTATACTTAAGCTTATATTAGAAATAAATACAATTGGCCAAGTTAATAACGATTATTCTCATGATCTTACTGATTCAGAAATACATGAATATATATAGATCTAGATCTAAATCCAAATTTTAAAATCATCGACTTATTAAAAGAACACTCAAACTTGTATTTTATAATTTAATTAGATATTATTATTAGATAGTCACCAAAATCTATCTTAAATAAAAATCCCTGGTAATCATTATCTTCCAACATTATGAGAAAATAGTTTTCGTGAATTTTTATTCGATGGATACAAGATGCTCATTGAATGATAAAAAACTAATCTTCACTTCTACAATTCTATAGATTCAAGGTTCTATTCTAGATTAAACAGAGTAATTGAAGTCTCGTTTGTATTATGGTTTGTATTTTTATTATGTATAGAATAAAAAAAAAATACAAATTAAGGATTCATTGGGATTCTCAAATTTGGAAAATACTTAATGAATACGTATTCATATCAATTAATTGGTAGAATAGAGACTCATACAAATTAACAATGTGTCAGGAACCAGATTTGAACTGGTGACACGAGGATTTTCAGTCCTCTGCTCTACCAACTGAGCTATCCTGACTATTCCTGATGTCTCATCCTCATTTTCATTTTACTAGAGAACGTGGTATATGTCAATTGAACGGATATTACAAAGCCTCAGCTAGGTCCTAGAATTTACAGAACAACTTTGTAAGTTTCAATATGAATCAAAATATCGATCGTGAATCATTCAAATGGGGATTCCTTGCTCAAATCTAATTTTTATATAATTTCTTATTATGTATATGATGCTAAAAATCCATAATGATTCCTATTGATGTCCAAAAATTGTACTAACTGTCTAGCATGATTCTAAACAGTATCCTAAAGTCAATTTTCCAAAACATGCTTGTAAGATCAAAAGCCCCAAATTGCAAGAACTCAAGAACCCTAGAAATGAAGAAATAAAAATTCGTACAGATAATGCTCTCTATCACAGAAATAGATAGAAGGGTTTTGTAGAGCTCGAATAATAAACGAGATTAGGCTTTGGAATCACCTGATTTGGATAAGAATTGAAGGAGATATCGTCCGAACAAGTTACGAGCCCTAGATTGTGTTCTTCGCGGAAATTCACGAGTTTGAATGATTGTTAATGGGAATTGAGAGTGAGGATTCTGTTAAAGACTTCCAGAAACCGAATGGTATAAAGTTTATTAGTTGATGCGATCGAATTATGCAAAAAAATGTTTGGAGTTCTTTGAAGTTGTTAATGGTGTTAAAAGTATAATAAATTCGATCTTTATTTGATTAATTATGATTGTTTTAAGACAAGTAAATGATAGGAAACCGTTTTCCTCATAATGACGAATCATATGGAATCAATATGGCAAAGATCAGTCCAGGTCGGGTTGTTTATGGGTTCTTGGGTCGCGGTCTGCATGAAACAATGAAGGAGAAGCAGATTCAGCGCCATCAGTTTGTGTACTAGTAGAAAGCGGACCATAAATCCTTACCAACATGATTGCAGCTCAGCTGTTCCGTGTGTGATTTGTTGTCTGGGTTTACCCAGTTCGAAACCCGTCCCACACATCCTTTTTTTATTTAACTCCTTTCATAACAAGTTGCAAGTTAGCCCCTCAAGTTTGGAGATGTTCATTAAGAACTTTAACTCCCATACACTAACTTAGTTTGCATATTTTCTTTTATAGCATTTAACTAGCACATAACCTGGTTAATTAACTTTTCATGCAATAGCTAACCGATATAATTGAGTTGACTAACCTCGTTAGTTGACTTGCTTATTTTTATAGCTTCCGTTACTTACAAAAGAAATCCGTTAACCTGCGACTTTGATCTTTTGGCAACTTTAACCCTTTTAAGTTTAAAACTTGTTTTAACTCCATTTTAAACGTAGCTAGTTATTTCCTACATAATTGTTAACTGAACAAACCGATCTAATGGGACTAATCAATATTGTTTACTGTTTATAATGTTTTCAGCCCGGTTTTTAATCGAAGACGCTACCCGATAATAATTAGATAATAACATATCAAAATAATAATAAATAAATAAAAACTTATAGAAATCTTTATTTTATTTAATCGAAAAGGGGTCCGGTTTTGCAATACGGGTCGGATTTTGAAGGTCCGATTATATGGCACTAGTCTGGAGTATGAGTCGAAGTCGGTAACAAACTTTCGACAATCGAGGTTCTTCATTGTTAAAATTACAAGAAAAACATACCCACGCAGGGGCTTAAAAGAAATAACAATGTCCTCGCAGGGACTTTTTGAAATTAAAATTACATAATGGAAATACAAAACCTACTCATTCTTCCTCCCGTTCACGGCTTTATAAAGTTTCTTGATAAATTTGGTCGTTTTCTTACCCGACTTCTTAACTTGTTGTCGCATTTCCCTGACCTGGTCTAAGGCCTCATTAATGGCCTCAAGTTGTGCTTGTGGTTGGGGTTGAGACTGAGGTGGAGGTGGTTGCGGTTGAGGCATACCCGGGTGCGTGTACGTATATGGTGGATACCCGGTAGCCGCATAAGAAGGGTAAGAAGGTGGATAACTAGGAAAAGGAGAATGATATAGGGCATTGTGCATGGCTGCTTCAAGGTACAGATCGTATGAAAGAGCAGTAAATCAGTACCATATCCAAATAAATCTGGATAGGTGGGAATCGGGTTACTGAAAACTGATGAAGATGGCTGAACTGTCGGTTGGGGCGGCGGATCAGCAGCAGGTTGTGGGGTTGGAACCGCCGCAGGCGAAGTGTTTAAGGGCCCACCCATTTGTGGGTCCTCAGGGATGATAGGGTAAGATGGTGGCAAAGGTGGTAGCGAACCCGACCTTTGGCCAGCACGCACCGACATGCGTGCGCCACGCCTCTGACGTGGTTGTGATGATGACTCCGGAGGTGGTTGTGGTAGCTCCACCGGCTGCATAGGTTCATCCTCGATTTGAGGATATGGTGATGGGGCATGATGTTGGGGAGTGCTGTGGTAGGAGGGTGTGTTGACGAACACATACTGCGCCCATCTTTGCTCACAGTCATCAGGACCTCGAAACGGAGATCCTGCCAGGGAGTTTGAGCCACTAGACAGCTCGATGGGATGACCATATGATCCGGTTTGGGGAAATTCTTCCGGATCGGAATCCTCTTCCATGTGAGTTGGCGAGTCGACTGGAGGGGTTTCTGGTGAGGGTTGGTTGACTGGGTTGACAAAGTTAAAGTTGAAGAATTCTTGGTGTGAATGGGAATGAGAATGGTGTGATTGGTGGGAATGGTGAGAATGGTAGGAATGATGAGAGTGTGATTGAGGAGGGGAGTACTCGTGTGAAATGGAGTGTCTGTAAGGTTCAAAAGGGGACAAAGAATCTCCGGATCCTTCGTAAGGTTTATGTTCAGGTAGATTAGCCGCTCCAGCTAGAGAGGGTTTGAATGGTGGTCTGAAAGATGGTCCAGTCATAGAGGGTCCGCCCCTCATGGGACCCTTGCCCTTGCCTCCGCGTCTAAATTTTGGTGGCATGTTTCCTGCTTAAATAACGAGTTAAAACAAAGCAAAGCAATAATAACAACTTAATAATGAAATGAGTACTCTTAGGTCACAACCTAGACTCGGAAGTCTAAGGAATGTGCTATTGTGTATTTTCGAGATTAAACACAAAAGGCTAGTGTTTAATTCACTCGAAGGTTGGCTCTGATACCAACCTGTCACACCCCTGTTTCCACGTGTAACCCGGTGGGTCCGGTTGGGGAATATCGTGGCGTAGTTGATAACATCATAACCAAACAAACACAGCACAACGGGAGTCTTGGATTTAAATTACTATTACAAACCGAGTGGTCAAAGTTCAAAAATAAATTACAAGGCTTGTAATAAAAAGATCCACAGGCGGATCGAAATAAATATTCACAAGGAAATTGTTCAACATACTTTAAGCAACCTAGGGACTTGCAAAATCTTTTATTGTCACTATAGCGCAGCTCCCGATCTATCGCGTGTTGCCACCTGTAACTTGATCTTTTGAAAATACGTCACTTTTCACTGGTAAATACTAATAAGCGACTCATTTTGAAAAAATTTCCGAAAATGGTTTTAGGTGCACTTGGCACATTTTATAAATAACTTGGGATAGTTCAAAATGACCTTGCTTACAGTTTTACATGTTTGTCAATACATATGGGGTCCGGTGCAGAAACCGAATAACTTGATTAACCGACACACCACTTAAATAATCCACCAATGGGATTCAATATTTTATTAGCATTAGCATCTGTCAGGTGTATGCCTACACCCCGCGCTTAAGGTCGTGGCCATTAGTAACCTAAATGAGCCAAGGATATCCCAGACATGGCCGAATTAACCCCCAATGTTTAAGTTATCAAACAATACAGAACAAAATGGGTTATAAGGATTTAGTAAATCATAATCCGATAACATGATCCCATACCTGACCAAGCGGTATTATTATACCGTATCCCAAGCCCGTATAGGGAAAATAAGTTAAAAGTATTTACCTGAAATTCTTCAAATAAATAATACTCAGCCGATAATTCAAGAAGACAAGTAAGGTAACAATATACCGGGAGGCTTTTAGTCTGGAAATGATGGTGTTTATAACCAATTAAATGCTAACGGGTCCTATCTACATCATAGACTCGGACCGGCTAGCTTAAAATGGTACTTACGGTACTAAACGCTAGATTAAGCGATGACCGGAATAGAATGTAGTTTAAACCCTACAAGTACTAAGACTTGTTTAATATGGGTAAACATATTACATTTTGGATTTTGATATAAAAATGATAAGGTTAAACCCGTTTCGGTTTAAATTACGTAAACTAGTCACGTAGGCTTAACCGTACGCATATAACGAAACCGGGTAACTGGATGAGCCGTATACAAGTTCCATATGCCATTATATTTAGAACATGTTATAATATCAGTAGGATATCAACATGTTTGCCCATTATGGTTTTAAAATCAAGTTATGCCTTAAAAGGGTGTTTTGGTCATTTCATGACTTATAAAAGGAGCTTGCAGGTAAACTGATGTCCTGGTCATAAAAATTCAGTAAAAATGATTAATTTATAATGTTATATCACTAGGATATCAATTTGTGTGGTTTATAGTTTAAGACCAAACTATGCCTCGAAAGGGCATTTTGGTCTTTCACACATCACTTGACAACTTATTTGGAATCTGAGTCTAGATCATGTGCATACTGTAAATATATATAAAAATAAGTTTAGAAATCAGTAGGTAATAAGTCTTGATGCTCTAATATGGTTTTAAACCATATTATGCGCCGAAACGATGATTAAGTCGCTAAATGACGATTTAAATGCTATTTGAGTGAAACTGATGTTATGATCAGGTTTATATGATGGAAATATGTTATATAATATATACATCAGTAGGTAAAATGTTTTGTTCCTTAAAGATGTTTAAAATCCATTTTAGGTGTCGTAAGGGCAATATTGTCACTTAAGGAGTTAATACATGAACTTGCGTATAAACTCAGTTTATAATCTGATTTGACATCCCAAATAACCCTTTTATGATATTACATCAGTAACTAATGAGTTTTGTTGAAGAAATTATGTTTAAACCGTTTTATACGCCAAATGGGCGATTTGGTTGCTTTAAAAACATAATTTACGATTATTTTAGCAAAACTCAGTTATGACCAGATTTATAATATCAAGATATGTTAATTATATTAATGATATCAGTACTTAACTCATTTGCATGCTCATTTGTATTTAAAACCTTATTTTTAAGTATAAATGGCATTTTAGCAAAGTTGGCATAATTAATGGATACTTACATAAAAGCTCGGATTACTATGTAACTGTTATGGGTGAAATTCTGAGCCCATATCCTGAATTATATCTTGACTGAATCATAGCTGTTAACGATCAGGATACCAGACTAGGATATTGGTAACATCCTGAGGCAGTATCCTGGTGATTACTAATTATTTGCATGCAGGACGTAGCTGCAGGATCACAATGTTCATGGAGACTTGTTCACCTGAAGACTCGGTCTAAATGGTTGAAAGAAAGACGTTGAAGCCGCAATACATGGTCAACAACGTTCACTGCGAATATTCCAAGGGATCCCACCATTTTAGGAGAGTTTGTTTTTCATTGTAACTATAAATATCGGATAAACAGATCGATAGGGTCACAACACATTCATCTTATCTGACGTATTTATTTCACATAGCAAACATACACTAGCATCTTGTAAATACACTCTGATTATCCAGCACTGTATCCTGATTTCAAGCAATAAGAAGAACAAGGCAGCGCGATTGTCAGCTCCCAAGGTTTTATGCCGAAGATCTAGATTGATCAAGGGCTTTCCTCGTACATCTCGTGTCAACCTTTACATTTTTGCTCATTTTTTGATTGTTGATGTAGCTCAATATCCCGAGCTGTATCCTGAAAAGTGTTTTTACAAACTAGTACACTACCTCACAAAACTAATTTGATCACTAAATTGCTTCGGTAACTTTTGACCAAAACAGTAACCATGTAATATAACTCCAGAGGATTATACTAAACTTAACATGGTCACAATGCAACTTAGAATCAGCAGCTAAGGTTGCTAATTCGGGTCAGAACCGAAAGTCAAAGTAAAAGTCAACTTTGTGATTTTCGGTTGCGAACCGACCTTAGACCTGAACTTGACGGGTGGAACAAGTTTATGCATGTTCTAATACTTATTTCCAAGTTATTAAAAGGTTAAAACTGATTTTGTAGCACCTACATTATCATATATGAATTTATTTCCAAATCTGACCCAGTTTGACTTTTGTTAATATAAATTTGACCCGTCAATTGACCAAGAAACGTGGTAATCAGGAGGTGCCCTTTTGAGGGATTAACACCTACCTAATTACGATCACGTAGCCATGTTCGTTACGAATGTTGACTGGACCGAAATGGTCTTAGCTCAAAGTCAAAGCGTTTTTACGTCAACGCTTTGACTTTGGCTTAAAGCCTAATAAAACTTGACAAGGAGGGCTAGGAATACTTACACAAGGTCCTAGCACGAATATAGAACTAATTAGAAGCTACCTTTAGTTGGGATTCTCCAGAATGAGCAAGAAGAAAGGAAATGACAAGAGGTGCAAGTTGAATGGCACCCCAAGGGCTCTATTTATACTAATTCGTGATCTCTTAGGATGAAGACAGGTGTTAGGGATCATCGCTGATCAATTCCAAGTGTCCTAGTGGTTTTAAAATCCATCAAAGAATCCCTGGTTTCGAATTTTGAGCATGTATGGCGGTTTGTGTGGACAACAAGGCTAGACATGCAAGCTGCCAGCAGTTGTCTGTGCTGGGCACCCACTCGCCTGAACGGGAGTAGAAACAGGGGGTCGGTCGCGGCTTGCGACCCCCTTAAATCTCAGCGAAACCAAGTTTTAAATTGGCACTATTAGTCCCTGAACTTCATAATTCAAAATAACTTTCAATTTGAGCGCTCTTGGCCCCTCAAGTTAGGTTTCGGGTATTCTTGAACGTATACCGAACACCGTTAAGCTCTGGTTTTGATAAAAAATTGAGAGGTATAATTAAACATGTTGACACTTTTAACCCTTAAACTTGTCGTATGTCGTTCAGAGGTTATTAAAATAACATGACGATTTACTCGTCCCTTTCGCTTAGCACGTGGCATACGAGGATAAGCGAGACACGTGTCGAAATTTTAAGGATGGGTTTTTAGAGGTGTTACATGTACTTTAATATGAAATTGCAAGAAATTGATGATGAGACGTTGAACGAAATCTAGAAAGATGGGTTTTTGTTTGTTGTGTTTTGTTTCCTTGTTCAAGTTGTTGTATTTGTTTCCAAACAATTGTATCTGATTTAGATATAAAATGAAATCTTGAGTATTAAATACTTGTCACGATTAGTCGTTATTTAGTCTCGTGCAATCTATTTCATCCCGCTCTGATGTCTCCGCCATCGGTTGGGGTGTGACATTATTCATATGTCAATTTACAATCAATAGTACAGTAGTACCCCCCCCCCCACTAGGCGAATTCTCTCTCTTAGTTCTTCTGCTTTTCAGCTCCTAGAGTTGAAGTTTACTGAATACGTAGTGAACTATTTATAAAGGAGATAACTGTTGATGACATCACCATGAAAGTAGCCCAAAACAACCCATTAAATGTGTAACAGCCATCAGCTGCACAGAACTGCTAGACAGTTAGGAAATAAACAACTAAAACTAAATAGTTGGAAAATTACAAGTAAACAACTGGGATTCCAAAACTGTTGGTGGATACCAACACTTTTGGAATCCAGTACTATTGATTTTCTTTGACTTGTTGACTTGGTCTTCTAATCTTCAGTCTCCATTGTGTTGACTTTGACTGTTGACTAGTTGATCCAACACTTTTCATTCCAGCACTTGTACTTGTTGTCTTGTATCTTTGAAGGCAACAATTGTTTGTTCTAGTAGTTTCGTGGTTGTTTAGATAACTTTCAAGAGAAGAAAGTTATGAACCTTGACTTGTAATTTGACTTATCCATAGGCAGAAGAAAGTTATGAACCTTAACTTGCAATTTAACTTATTCCATAGGCAAGGAGATAGTTTCTCTTGATTTTTGTTTTCATCATCAAATAAATTTTATATAACCCAATAGACGTACTAGTAACTAGTTAGTGAGGTGGG
Source organism: Scalesia atractyloides (assembly GCA_947069175.1). NCBI lineage: Eukaryota > Viridiplantae > Streptophyta > Magnoliopsida > Asterales > Asteraceae > Scalesia > Scalesia atractyloides. Next base: position 19,008,480 of record CAMTDV010000014.1, on the reverse strand, counting down.
GTAGCAAATGACAATGATAAAATTAGATAGTAGTCTTATTATTATTAGTAATATAACCCAATAAACCTACTAGTAACTACTTATGGTTTGTCACCTATCAATTAGTAATATGTGACTTCTGATTTTCAATTGTGTTTGGAGGCTTTTGAAAATAACTTGTTTATTATAGTTTCCGCTTAATGACTTACTATCTCATAATTCAGAAAGGCAAGATTTATTCAAACTTCTAAAGTAAAAAAATAAATTGAAGTTGTTAGTTTCACCTCAAAATTCATATATAGTCTAAATTATCAACTATTTTAAAAGGTATTTTGGTTGGAAATAGGGCATTGTAGTTTCGACAAAATTTATTCTAAGATATTTTTTTAAAACAAAATCTATTTGACTTAGATGGGTTGTGTACTTAAGAAAAACCGGAGGTTAATTATATATTTATTTAATTTTATACTTATAAAATTAAAGGTACATTTAGACCAAACTTATAAAATTAAAGGTACATTTAGACCAATCTAGAAGAAAGTTTCGCTGCTTTAGATTCACTTAATTAGATTGCAATACCATTCAAACGCCATCAAGAGTTGACCACGTGATGACCCAAGAATTAGCATCATCAACATATATACTAATTGTTAACTTTAACTTAGGCTGTGACAAATTACCTACACTACGAATCATTATTTTAATAATTTTCATACCATGTTTACTTGATTTGAGTTTCTGTTGCACGTGCTAATGTTTGCTTTTCAGCTTACAGATTTTGTTATTTTCTTTTTAATTAATAAGATAATATAAGGGTGTTCAAAAAGCTTGTAGCTTGCGACTCATTCGAAGCTCGCTTCGAAAAAGCTCGACTGTAAACAAGCCGGCTCGTGCTAGGCCTGAATCAGCTCGCGAGTCGGCTCGATTTACTTTATTCTATATAGATTAATTTTAAATTTAAATGTATTAAAACAAAAAAAATATGCGGAAGCAGGTTGAAGTGTTAACATTTTAAGTTTAACTAATAAATAACATGTGAATAAATGAAAAAATATACATATCATACTTTTAGTATGCCTTTCGGTCTTTAAAATATTAGAAAAATAAAAATAATAATATAGATATATGAGTAATTTTTATTTATTTTTTGGTTTTTATGTGGGATATTTCTAAAAAGAAAATGAAAAAAGTTAACGAGTCGGCTCGATTTGACTCGAGCTAGCTCGAACATTTTACGAGTCGAGCTCAAGCTCGACTTTCCAACTCGATAAAATAAACAAGCTGAGGCAAGCTGACTCGTTTAAGTTTGAGCTCGAGCCTGGCTCAGCTCGATTACAGTCCTAGATACTATAAGGGAATAACATTACATTTTGGTAATGGCAACGTATGCATACTCCTAAATTACACAAATGAAAAATCTTAATATACTCCTTTCTACTTCTTGCATGGGCTTGAACCCAAGATCTCTTATTAAAAGGCAAGATCCTCTATCAAGTGAGCTAGTCTCACATTGACACGAAATAACATTCCATTTATTAATATCTTTTTTCCAGATTGGTGTAGAATTTCGTTTATTTGTACCTAATTAAGTCATTCATGTTTGTAAGTTTCCTCTTGTATTGATTGTGTTTCCATACCTAATTTGAGTGAGTGAACTGAAAAACAAACGAACCTATTGCATCTCGGAAACAAACCCAGTCGTGTCTGTTGACGAGGGTCCCCAAGTGGGTCCTCTCATCTTAGGCTAATTCAAGAGATTTAGCAAATGGGCTTCTGGAGCATCTTTATTAGGCCCAACGAATTAGGTAACAAGGCCCACAATATGGGTTATCTTTCACAGGAACAAGGCATTAAATGTCTAGACAAGACAAGACATCTTTCCGGCGAAGAAGTACGAGGTAGGGAGGAAGCATTTAATGAAAGGAGTCTCCCACCCACCAGAAGGGTGCCACGCGTCCACAGAGGTCAGCGACAGCCTGGCTCTTACATAAAACCGTTGGAAGGATCTAGTGGGCATCCCATGTTGATAAGGATTTCTACCTTATATAAACCGGCGATATGGTATCTCAAAGGGACACAACTCTCTAGCATTTAACTCTCACTCATTTACTCCTATTACATTAAATACGGGAACATTCCCTGAATCATATTTAATATCTTTGATCCACACCTAGAACTCCGACGGGTTACACTCGTCGGAAAACTCTCATTCTCCGGCAAGTACTTTTCTCACGCCGGAGCTTGGTCACGGATCCCCCCCCCGGGGCCTCCGTGGCGAGGCTAACGGTTTATTGTTTTGTAGGGCTAAAGAGAAAGCTTTGTTAACGACCGCGAGTTACGTGGACCTTCAAAACCAGAAGCCAAGGACTTGACATTGGCGCCATCCATGAGAGCCTATCGTTAGGAAAATCCCAACAAGAACTTTTGGTGTTTGACAAGGAAACCTCTTAAAAAAACAACGGCGGTAATGGCAGCACCCGGAGGCCTTATTAGTGTCGAGAATGTGGACGACGGCTACAAAGGCCCCAAAGATAAGGAACCATCGCCAAAGAAGAGCGATATAACCCCTGAGTTCATACGGAAAAACAAGGAAGAATTACGAAGACACCTGGACGACCTGGATAAGTTTGAAAGATTGGAGAGCCTTCGTGCCTTGCTCAACTTTGAGACACCTCGAAGTGACAGAAATGCAGTGTCCGGCAGTGGAAGGGCTATTCAAGACCCTCTGACCACTTTCATGAGGTTCTCAAACATATGACCCCTGAGGAAAGGGCGGTGTAATGAACGAGAAGGCAGAAGGTAAGGAGAAAGAAAAGCCAAGGGATGACAAGGAAGGTGACATAGGTAAGAGCATGCTGGACAAGCCATACTTGCCCAAAGATTTAGTGGAAGTCTCCAAGTTCACTAGGAGGATAGCTGAGGCGCCGCTACTCCAACTCAAACTATCCAGCAACGTAGATCGATACGATGGAACTAAGGACCCCGAGGATCACCTTCATGCTTTTAGAGGGGCTGGAAAAGTTGGCCGATGGTTCATGCATACTTGGTGCCATATGTTCGTACAAACGCTAACTGAAGGGGCACGACTATGGTTCGATAGTTTGCCCACTAGGGAGCATTGACAGTTACGAAGAACTCTATGACAGGTTCCTCAGGAACTTTAACCAACAGAAAAGGGTGATTAAAAACCCCAATGAAATAATGTATATACGGCAAAGAGATAACGAGAGTGTGGACCAGTACATGGAAAGGTTCATAAAGGAAAGCATGAACATTAAGGGGTCCCAGAGGTAATGAAGATCAACAGTTTCGTTAATGGGTTAAAACACACTAAGCTGTGTGAGAAGCCGGGGAAGAGTTTCCAGAAACATTTGACGCTCTTATGGATAAGGTTCGTGCCTTCGTCAGAGGAAAGGATACCAGCAGCAAGGCTGATAGACTGCACAGTAACACAAGCCTCTCTCCCCTATAACCCAGGGGGAGAGGACCAGCCCCCTACTACGATACGCTTCACCCCACTCACCAAGACACCAAGTGAAATTTTGGCAACAGAAAGGGTAAAAAACTCTTTCCCAAAACCACCTCCTTTAAAACCTGGACCCAAAGCTTACCCGAATGAATATTGTGACTTCCACAAGGGATGTGGACATAAAACTGATGACTGTATGTATTTAAAAAGGGAAATCGAATTGGGGTAAAAATGGGGAAATTATCTCATCTGATAAGGGAAATAAAGGAGGGGAGAGAAAAGGAAAAAGGTAGAGGAGCTGGAACAATGTGCGGTGGATATGAAAAGAAGGAGGGACGAACATAGTTCAACCAGAAGTGTAAAAGCCAGAATATTGGGATCGATCGAAAACACGATACTCATGCCTCAACTTAAGGACCATGAAACCCAAAAGTGCCCGCTGAATATTTCGGCAAGGATAGCCGGGCACAAATGGCCCGTATACACGTTGACGGGGGAAGCGGTGTGGAAGAATATATGAGCATTGCTTTTTAAGGTTTGACAGAGACATCAGGGACATGCTGGAGGAGGACTCCATGCCCCTGGTTGGGTTCAATAATAGTATGTCAGATCCCTTAGGGAAGATAAGGCTACCCTTCACCGTTGGTGTGGGGGACAAAATTAGGACCATTAATTTAACATTCACGGTCATAAGGTCCCCCTCCAAGTACAATGCCATACTGGGAAGACCAGGCATCGGGGACCTCAAGGTACATGCATCGACACCCCATGGAGCCCTAGTATTCCGACGCCCAGGGGATTGGCTTGGGTGAAGTCTTCATACGAGGTAGTGCCTTCAGTATCAGAAGGTAATATGATGAAAAATTCCAGGGAGGAAGGAGTAGAGGAGTGGATCCTGAACGAGAGATTCCCGGAACAAACGATACGAGTAGGGGCTCATCTGAGCGATAAATGCGAAAGTGCATTGAAAGAGTTGTTGCTTTTCAACATCGATGTCTTCGCGTTCCACCATGGAGATATGTGTGGCATACCATGAAGTCTGGCAGAACACAGATTGAACACTTACAGTGGGTTCAAGCCCGTTAAGCAAAAGAAAAGAAGTATGGGTCCCCAAAAGAGGAGAGCGACTTGTGAGGAAGCCAGGAAACTTTTAAGGGCCGAGATAGTAAGGGAGGTTAAGTACCCCAACTGGATATCAAACCCGGTAATGGTGGAAAAGAAAGATGGGGGATGGAGGATGTGTATAGACTTCAAGGAACTCAACAAAGCCTGCCCAAAGGACTGTTATCCCTTTCCGGAAATAGACGTCCAAGTAGACTCTCTAGCCCAGTACCCCTTCAAATGCTTCCTGGACGCCTACAAGGGATACCATCAAATTCAAATGTCCCTGAAAGACGAGGAGAAAATAGCCTTTGTTACAGATAAGGGAACGTTCTGTTACACGAAGATGCCCTTCGGGCTCAAGAATGCAGGAGCCACATACCAAAGATTCATGAACACCCTGTTCCATGACCAACTAAAGCGGAACTTGGAAGTCTACGTGGATGATATCGTGATAAAAAGTTTATCGAAACGTTAATGTTAGAGGACATTGTCGAGACCCTTCGAACTATGCAAGAGGTAAACATGAGGCTAAACCCGAGAAAGTGTTACTTTCGAGTTGAAGAAGGAAAATTTCTAGGAGTGATTGTGACGAAAGGAGGGATCAAGGCAAACCTGGAAAAGACGCATGCAGTGAGGGAATGAAGTCTCTGCGCTCCCTCATGGAAATTCAACAGTTAAACAGAAGGCTAATAACCCTCAACCGTTTCCTGTCAAAGGTGGCAAATAGAACACTACCGTTTATGAAGGTCCTGAAAGACTGCTTGCAAACCAACAAGTTCCATTGGATAGAAGAGGCTGAGGCGGCATTTCAGGAAATGAAGTGGCACATATGCCACTTGCCCACTTTAGCGACTCCTGTCCCCGGAGAAGAATTTTTACTATACTTGTCGGCTTCCAAAACAACAATTAGTGCAGTCATGTTAGTGGAAAGGGAAGGCAACAAATCCCCATATATTTCATCAGTAGGACACTCAAAGGCCCCGAAGAAAGATACCTACCGATGGAAAAATTAACGTTGTCGCTTGTCTTTGCCTCAAGGAGGTTAAGAAGATATTTCCAAGGACACAAGGTGGTCCTTCTCACGGACCAGCCCCTTCAGAAGGTGCTAAGACGGCCCGAACTCTCCGGCCGACTCGCAAAATGGGCGGTGGAGTTAGGTGAACACACCATTGAATATAAGGCTAGAGCAGCCGTCAAGGGCCAGGTGTTGGCAGATTTCCTTGCGGAAGTCACGGAGGAGGAGAGAGAGCTGCAGAAGTGGAAGGACCTAGAAGAAAAAGAAAAGAAGGAAGAAGAAATGATAGTCTGGAAATTGCACATGGATGGGGCATCTAGCGAAGAAGGAAATGGAGCCGGAATCACACTCATCACCCTTGAGGGAATCGAACTAACCTATGCTATCAGGTTAGACTTTCAAAACACAAACAATACGGCAGAATATGAAGCACTCCTGGAAAGTTTAAGACTAGTGAGAGAAATGAAGGCAAGACACATGGAGGCTTACACTGACTCGCAGCTGGTGGTAAAGCAGTTCAATGGGGAGTACGAGGCCAAGGATGAGACCATGGCACATTTCATGGCTCGCGTAAAGGGGCTGGCGGAGACATTTTCCTCCTTCAAATTTGAGTACGTCCCTCGAGGAAAAAAAGGAAAGCCGACGCTCTAAGCAAGTTAGCTTCCGTGGCGTTTGACCACTTAGCAAAGGAAGTGAAGGTGGAAGTCCTGAGCTCGCCTTCCATCTCAAGCAAAGAAGTATTGTCTATGGAAGATGAAAGGAAGGAGTCCTGGATGACTCCGATCGTTAAGTTCTTGGAGGAAGGATTGCTCCCCGAGGATGAAATTTCAGCCTGAAAGATACAGGTAAAAGCGTAGCAGTATGAGATGATAGATGGTCAGCTTTTTAGGAGATCTTACCTGGGACCATTGCTGAAGTGTATCGACAAACAGGAAGCAAGGTACGTGATCCAGGAGATACACGAGGGCATTTGTGGGATGCATTCAGGACCGAAAACTATTACTGGAACCAGATGTATAATAGTGCACTAGAGGAAACAAGGAAATGTGACAATTGTCAGGTCCATGCCCCACACACCCACAAACATAAACACCCCATGATACCAGTCTCTACATCCTGGCATTTAAGGAAATGGGCCATAGATATCATTGGTCCCTTCCCTGATGGCCCCGGAGGGGTTAAGTATGTGGTAGTTGCGATAGACTATTTCACCACATGGATAGATGCCAAACCATTGGCCAGAATAACCGGGGAACAAATGAAGAGATTTGTACTGGACAACATCATCTGCCGATTTGGGATACCCTAAGAAATAGTCAGTGATAACGGCGTTCAATTCGCGAGGAAACCCTTCAAGCCATGGTGCCAACAAATGCATATCCAACAAATCTTTACATCTGTGACACATGCTCAGAGCAACGGGCTGGTGGAAAGGGCCAACCAAAGTTTGATCGCGGGAATGAAAGGAAGACTAGGCCGGTGTTGATGCATAATGTCTATGTCTTAGTCTTATATCGAGTCTGTATAGAATAGACCTGGATAGGCTAGTGGTATGTAGTATTTATGTGAAGGTTAGCCAAGTTCGCCCATGAGCTTAGTGTTGAGACAAGTTCGGTCGAACTTGCTGAAGCAAGTTCGGGCTAACTTACATCATCCATGAGCGGACTTGTGCAACTATAAATACCTAGCTTGCCTCATTCATTTGTAACTTTGGCATTTTGGAGGCGAAGCTCTGTCAGTTTGTACTCTTGACGTTTAATCAATAAAATTAACGTTAAACTGATTAATTCTTGTCTATTGGTAAATACGACGTAATATTTCCGCAATTATGGACGTTAGATATCAAATTTAGGTTCCTTAGCATCGATGATTGGTCCTACAAGTGGTATCAGCGCTAGAAGAGCCTGATTTGATAGTATCAAGACAAGAACACTTCTATTTCATCTCCATTCTTCTTTTTTCCTGACTTTTTCATCAAAAATGAAGAATTCACGGTCAAAATCTTTTCAATTTTGAATATATCATGTAAAATACAATAAAGATAAACCCTTGAAAGATTGGAGACCAAATTGATGTCAAAATTTTGAAAAAAACCATGTTTGACAAAACCAAGTTGATCGAACTTGTTAGCCAACTTCGGCCGAACTTGTGCTAAAAACTTACTTTTTCAGTTTTTTTTTACCAAGTTCGCTCGAACTTGAGGCATTTTTGAAGGAATTAGAGATAAGTTCGCTCGAAGTTGCTAGAAATCTATTGATATTTTGTCAAGTTCGACTGAACTTGATAAAATTCAAGAATTTTTTAGCTAAGTTCGCCCGAACTTGCTAGTTTCTCATCAAATTTACTTGACAAGTTCGCTCGAAGTTCACTCTGTATTATTTTTTTAAATAGTCATAACTTCGACCGAAGTTCAGTATAAAGAAATTTGCAAATCATATCACAATTTCAGAGCGAACTTGTGATAATTTCAAAGAATTCTTCATTTCAACTACAAGTTCGACCAAACTTATAGTAGAACTAACATTTTCAAAAGTTTTTGAGTATTTTCAGGGTACACGTCTCGTTATTCATGATGGATGATATTCAAAGAGCTTTTATGTCTGGAGCTAGTTCGTCAAATGCCAACGTGATCCATCAAGTCAATCTTGATAACGAAATGGGCACGACTGTTAAAACGCCCAAGCTAATAAGCATGGACGAGTATGAAGAATGGAAAGAGAAATTTACATATTGGTTCAAGCCATGCACTTTGCAGGCTGGGTGACGATTGAAAGAGGTTACACTGTTCCAGTGGATGAACACCAGCAAGTGTTGGAAAAGTACAATTACACGACTGTACAGAAAGAAGAATACATTGCTGAGAAAAAGATGATTAGTCTTATCCAACAATCTGTTAAAGAAGATATTCTCGTCTTGCTACCGGAATACACAACTGCAAGAGATCTCTCGCTTTCTCTTCAGAAGAAGTATCAAGGAAGCGCGGAGATGATCAAGAGCAAGAAGGCGCTCATTATGAAAGAGTTCGATATCTTCAACATGCTGAAGGGTGAGACCATGAAGCAGATGATTGAACGCTTCCGTCATCTTAAAGTCCAAATGCGAAGAAACGGTCTTGAGAAGACGGAACAAGAGCACATCGACAAGCTTGCAGATGCTCTACCAGATGGAGAGTGGACTACTTATCTAATGGTTGAAGGAAAGCGATAAATGGGAATTCTTCAAGCTATCAACATTTATCGATAAACTCGAAGGCCATGAAATGGAACTCTTGAAGATTGCAAAGTCAAAGAAAGCTAATGTAGTTCAAGACGTTGGTTTGTACTACAAGAATGGAATGCAAGATAACATTTCAAGCCCAAAGATTCAGACAACATCCAATGCAAGTTTGAACTCTTCGAACAATTCTCCACATAATCAGAACCAATCACAGCCTCACTATGATCAGAGTCCACAAAGTTTGTTTTCAAGCACTGGTTCAAATTCATCTTATCAAAGTCAAGCAAATCAGAATCAACAAACAAATTTTGATTTGAATGCATACAAGTGCAACATCGCAGTGAATTTGAACAATGTTGTTTCGGAACAAGTCGCTAAACAGCATATGTCGCTTCTTGCCAGTGTTCTGGAGTCATATGAAAATCTTGTAGCCGGTAAAATTGGAAATCCCGAAATGACGGCAGAAGATTATGACCAAGTGGATGAAGAAGAACTCGAGTTGATGGATATTAAGTGGAGTTTAGCTTCGATTATCCGAAGGGTTACCAAGTTTGTTGCGTTAACAGGCCGAGACATTGGAAATTCTAGCAATAAACTTGGTTTCGACAAACAAAAGTGACGTGCTTCAGATGTCGCCAAAAGGGACATTTTAAGAGAGAGTGTAAAAACCTTGAAGCAACGGGAAATCAAAGTCCATTCGGAGGAGGGAACGAGTATTACAAGAAGTCACTTCAGTACAAGCCTTTCCCGAAGAAGACTCAGGTTGATATTCAAGAGAAACCGAATAGCAGTAATACTGAGAAGGCTATGGTTGCATCAAACGAAGATGACGGTTTCGACTGGAACTCCTACATTGGTAAAAAGACCGGAGTTGCATTAATGGCTGAAATTGTTGAAGATACTTATGCAGAAGAAGCAACGGCTATGGAGAATATTCTGCTGGAACAATATCTGCAACACCAACGTGAAGAAAAGGAGTATATCCACTTGCAGAAGCAAGGAATTTTATCTCCTAATCCGTGTGATAATTTTGCAGGTCATTTTGATGGAAGTTCTCCGGAACAAGTTCCCGAGAAGAAATCAACTGATAAAGTAGTCATTGATGTTACTCAAGAAGTGAATGCCGAAAACCTCAAGGATATTGCCGACAAAGCCTTGATGGAAAATCTAACCAAGGTAGGTCCAGAGGTAAATGAAGTTGTCAAAGTACAAGTCGTAGAGGTTGAGAAACCTTGTACAAAATGTACCGAACCATGTTCTAAATGTGCCGAAAAATCAAAGATCATCGCTGAAAACAATTTGCATAATGAATTTTAAAATACGATTATCGCACAATGAAGGAAGCGTATGATAAAATGAAAAATGATTATGGAAGGCTTGATAGAAATAATATCGAACAACATGATACAATAAGGATATTGAAAGGAACAGTAATGGATAAGCAAAAAGCGATTAATATCTATATTAACACCATTGCTGAAACTAAGCAACAACTCCAGGACATGAAAATTGAAACAGAGCGTGTTCAACAACTTTTGAGAAGTTACACCTGTAACGCATATGTCATTGATCACATCCTTCCGACAATTCCATCGGAAGAGAAACCTAAAAAGAAAATTGGTAAAGAATACAGTAATGTTCCTCCACCCCTATGCGAGAAGTATTGTCACAAATCCGCTGATGGGATGGATAAGGCACTCAATATTGAGTTGTTATCTGAAAAGAAAACTGAGTTGCCAGAGAACATGGATGTAATCTATACTAAAACAGATGATGACAATGCTGTGGTTAAAAAAGTTATTGAAAATGTTTTGAACGATTCTGATGAAGGCAGCTTTAAAAGCACCGACTCGAGTTCAAAGAATTCTGATTCACAGTCCGAAGATGACGATACATCATCGGAGAATGATATATGTGATGATCCTAATGTTGTAATGTACAAGATTAAGGAATCTGATAGATTATACTTTGATGACAGTTTTCCGATTCAAAACGTGAAGGAAGAATTGTTAGACAAATTCTTTAAACTCGTGGAAGTCACATCAGATGATCTGGAGATCAATGAAAAGAAATTCTATTCCAAACCTAAAAGAAATAACTACCGAAGGAATGGTGGTGATCATCCGGAAAACCAGAGAGCTGGGTTGGGATTAGAAGAATCAGATGAACCTAAAAAGAAAACGTCACCGTTTCATGAGTATAAGAATAAAAACATGAATTTTGTATATGGGACTAATACGGTTCATGACGAAAGTTTGATCGAGAAACAATCAAACGATGAGTTCAAGAAACAGAAAGAATTTCGAGATAAAGTCAAAATTGCAAGTGGTGCCAAAACAAGTGGTGTAAAACCCACTAAAGGACATCCACATGATTCTCGGACTTGTTTCAATTGCAACGAAATTGGTCATATTGCACGCCAATGTCCGAAATCAAAGCCGGCTTATCTTTGAAGGAAAGAAAGTTCAAATGTTGTGAAACCGAAGCAACCAGAGTTTGGGCAAATAAGAATTCTAAAAAGAAATGTTAACAAAGATGAAATGAAACAAGTTTTTGAAAAGAAATTTGAGAATTCAAGTTTCGAAAAAGGTGAGTCTTCAAAAGCTAATGAAAACAAGTTTTACATCAAGAAGGCTAACATAAAATCTCAAGCCTGGATCGCAAAGAAACGGTCCACAACATCTGAGATCACTAAGTCTGAGCTTGTTAAGACTAGTGATAACATGAAAGAATCAAAATCTGAAATCATAATTGAAACCAATCTGAAAATGTCAAAATTACAAGTGGTAACAATTCAAAAGATAAAAAGACAGTAAAGTTTTCAAACATAAACATCATAGAAAATCCAGATGATGAATGTGAACTTGATTATGCAGATGAGTGTGGATTCGATTATGCTGATGAGTGTGAGTTTGATTTTGACGATGGTTATCCAATTCAACCCAAGACCCAAAAGGCTTGGGTCTTGCTTTTTAAATAGATTGTTGAAATGTGCAGGGGCTCCAGAGATCCGTACTTTCTAAGTGGATTTTGGATAGTGGAGTGTCCAGGCATATGACAGGAATGAAATCGTTGCTATTCGACATAAAAGCTATCAATGGTGGATATGTTGGATTTGCAGGTAACCAGGGTGGAAGGATAGTCGCCGAGGGAAAGCTCTCCAATGGTGTCATTTCATTCGATCGCGTGAATTATATTGTAGAGTTGGAAAATAATCTTCTGAGCATATCATAGATTTGTGACAAGAAGTTCACAGTGCATTTCAACGACAAAGAGTGTATTATCTTGAAGCCGGGAACCAGATGAGTGGATACTGATGCGAGCACCTCGAGAAAATGATCTATATGTTCTTGATATGGGCATCGCTACCACTTCATCAAAATCAGCGCAATGTTTTGTGACAAAGGCTACTGAAAAGGATTCTATTCTTTGGCATCGTAAGATGGGGCATATTCATTTAAGAAAAATAAATTACTTGGTTCATAATGATCTTGTAGAGGGTGTAAATCTTCGGAGCTTTCATATGACTGATTACTGCTTATATTGTAAAAAGGGAAAGCAGATCAAGAAACCTCATCCGAAGAAAATTCTGAACTCAATAAGTTGCCATTAGAACGTCTCCACATGGACTTATTTGGTCCTATAAATGTTCGAAGCATCTCAGGAGACTTATATTGCTTGGTCGTGATAGATGACTATTCAAGATATTCGTGGGTATCCTTTCAGGAATCAAAAGACGAAACTTTCGAGAACTTGGTTATTCTATTCAAGAAACTCGAGAATCTTTATCATCTGCCGGTCAGACGCATTAGAAGTGACAACGGCACAGAGTTTAAGAATAACAAAATGAAGGAATTCTGCAACGCAAAACGGATACTGCACGAGTTTAGTGCTCCCTATACTCCACAGCAAAACGGAGTAGCTGAACGGAAAAACAGAACTTTGATTGAAACTGCGAGAACCATGCTTGCAGATTCTAAACTTCCAGTCAGCTTCTGGAGTGAAGCGGTTGTTGCGGCTTGCTACACGCTAAACAGAGTTCTCACTGTCAAACCAACAAAGAAAACATGTTTTGAGATGATAAACCGACGGAAGCCAAATTTGAAGTTCTTAGAACCTTTTGGTGCGCCATGCACTGTAATCGACCAAGATGGCAAATTCGGAGCTAAATCTCTTGAAGGTTTCTTTGTAGGATATGCGAGTCCACTGAGAAGAGTATATGTTCCTTCGTTGAGAAAGGTTATTGAAGCACAGCACGTGGATTGTTTCAACTATACGGATCCTATTCAAAGGAGAGGTGACGTGTGGCTGTTTAACTATCAAGACCTTTGGAAGTCATTCGACTTGCCGGAAGAACCGTCTGACGAAGAAGTTGCAGCGTTATATTATCTTCACCAGTCAGCGAATCAAGAACAAATCATTAGACCAATTGTGGTTAATCAACCCACGTTGGATTCTTCATCTTCCAGAGCAGGTCCAAGCAATAGCAGTGGTGTTCAAGTTGAAAATACTTCTGAAGCAGAAGTAACACCTGCTACACCTCCAGTGAATGCTTCTAATGAACCAGAAAACACAACGGTGCCCAGTACGCCTCAGAATCAGAATTCTGATTCAGATGAAGCACCGACATTTGATGCTGATGATGAAACTTCATCGGACTAAGAAGTTGAGCAGATATCTAACTTGTTGAATCAATCTGCTAGTCTAAGAAATCAGAACAAAGCTTCAACAAGTACTCCTAATGTTGATGTGAACAGTGATCTGATTGTTTGAAATCAGCAAAGTTCAGTTGATGTTCCAATAGAAGAAATGTCGCGATCATATTCGTACCATCCTTCAACGAATATCATAGGAGAACTACAAACTGGTGTGCGTACACGAAATCAAATCAACAAAGCACTTAGTTGTTTGTACACCCGAGTTGCACCAACTCAGAACTACTGCTACTACTCATGTTTCATTTCTCAAATAGAGCCAAAGACAGTTAATGAGGCTCTGGCTGACGAGAATTGGGTGATAGCAATGCAAGAGGAACTTTTATAGTTCGAGAAGTTGGGTGTTTGGAAGCTTGTAGACTTGCCACCGAAGCAGAAAGCTATTGATACAAAGTGGGTCTTCAAGTGTAAAAGAGACGATCGGGGGGTTATGGTCAGAAACAAAGCTCGGCTGGTTGTCAAGGGATTCCACCAGCAGGAAGGTATAGATTATACGAAGGTATACACACCGGTTGCACGATTAGAATCTATCCGCATTTTCCTAGCGTTCGCAGCTTGGAAAGGATTTAAGGTGTGCCAGTTGGATGTAAAATCTGCATTTCTCTATGGTAAACTTCGTGAACAAGTGTATGTCAGCCAACCACCGGGGTTTGTTGATCCACTGAACAAGAACAAAGCATATCTCCTGGACAAAGCCTTGTACGGTTTACACCAAGCCCCGAGAGCTTGGTACGAGACGTTATTGCAACATCTCGTAGGAAATGGCTTTACACGAGGCACAGTGGACAGCAATTTGTTTACCAGAGAAGTTGGATCACATTTGATTATAGTACAAATCTATGTGGACGACATCATTTTCGGTTCTACGAATGACAGTCTGTGCAAAGAGTTCGAAAAGATCATGACAAAGAAATTTGAGACGTCCTCGATGGGTGAAATGAAATTCTTCTTAGGTCTTCAAGTGGATCAGCTTCCAGACGGGATATTCATTCATCAGATTAAGTATGTTCACGACATTCTCAAAAAGTTTGAAATGGATAGCTCGAAGCCGCTTTCGACACCGCTGGCACTGAACCATGGGATTTGCGTAGACGGGACGGGAATGGAAGTTGATGAAACACTTTATCGATTGATGATAGGTTCATTGATGTATCTAACGGCATCACGCCCGGACATCATGTATCCTACTTGCTTATGTGCGAGATATCAGTCAAGTCCTCGAATGTCACACATACAAATAGTCAAGCGAATCTTCCGTTACTTGAAAGGTTGCCCAAGCACCGGCCTGTGGTACCCCAAGAACGACAATTTTGATCTCACTGGATACGCTGACTCGGACTTCGGAGTGGACAAGCTGAACTCAAAATCTACAACTACAGGATGCCAGTTCTTTGGCACGCATTTGGTAACATGGCAGTGTAGGAAACAGACCACGGTCTCTTTCTCAACCTGTGAAGCGGAATACATTTTTGCTTCCAGCTGTTGCTCTCAAATCCTCTGGATTCAGCAACAGATAAGGGATTATGGTCTGCAGTTTCTTGACACGCCTTTATTTGTAGATAACAAAGCAGCCATTGATATAACAAAAAATCCGGTTCATCACTCACGTACAAAACACATTGAAATTCGATACCATTTCATTCGTGACTGTTACGAAAAGAAATTGGTTCGAATAGAAAAAATCCACACCGACTAACAAACGGCTGATTTTTATACCAAAGCATTTCCATTAACAAGATTTAAATATCTAATGCGGCTTAAGGGTATTAAAAATTTGCTTACAGGTGCGGAAGCTGAGGTTGAATACGGATCAGATGACGAATTCACGTAATCCGCATTGGTTTGTATGGTTTGTAAATATCTTTCTAGTTTAGTATTTCTTAAAAACTAAAATCCAAAAAATAGGTTTTTGATTTTAGGGGGAGAAATATTTAGGAAAATACAAAAAACATATGAAAAATTTAAAAATTCAAAAACATTGAAAAATTCAAAAAAAGTACAAAAATATTGAAAAAGACAAAAAGAATTCGGTGTCACAAAAAGCAAATGATATTACATCAGTGGACTATCACAGTATGCTAAAGAAATGTAAAGTTTAAAAGTAATAAACGAGTTTTACTGTGGATATGTCGATAGGCTTAACACGTTCAGTAAACTGTTTTCGAGATATAAACTAAATTTAGCAACTGCTTAATCTTGTGATTAACACATCTTGGATATATGGACTTAGTACTCCGAAATTTCATTCGAGAGATTGCCTGATTCTGAGATACGAGATCTTTATAGATAGTTGATATTTGGAGTATTATACAAGTTCGTCTGATTTTGCGGAAGCAATAGCCTAGAACTTCCATAATACTTTCGCTAAAAACCCAAAAACTGCATGCAATATTGGAAAGTATCGAAAGATCTAATCATTTGCAGTGCTGAAAAGATTCCTTAAGTGGAACACACCTTAAAGACGAGCCTTCATCTCTTTGTCTGTACAGTAGTACCAACCTGAGCTCTAAAGGTCTCGCATTACCCTTGATACAGATATCAATTACGATATATTCATCTGTAAGATGAAATCTAGGGAATTTTGATACGGGAGATATATTCAAGAAGTGGGAACAGATAAGTCAAGTTTCATAATTCATACCTTAACATATCTTGAAACAGTTGAGAAATGTGGTAAAGTTTAAGTGGATAAACATATCGACAATCTAGGTAAACAAGTTTAAAGCTTAAAGTCATCTAAAGGTCAACGGTACTGGTGATATGTCGAGACAACTTATATGATCCTTAGACACGAATTCACAAAAATATGTCTATAAATATGTTTGTACATAGTTTACATTGACCTGTAAATAGTTTATCAGCTTTACAGATTAAAAACAAAAAGATTTTCAGTGTGTTATAGCATAAACTTACTAAAATTCAAAAAGATTTTATTTCTACATTGTTTTCAGCAAACCAATGTTGGAGAACGGGTCTTTGAAGTCTGGTAAGATGCTAGAACTTGTGGGAATCTCTTTGACAACGGGCTGGGAGCTAATCTGTAAAATCTGAAAAGTCAAAACGATAAAAAGTTCATTAATTTGAAACTTTAAATTTTGAAAATATCAATAGTTTGTTCGTAACGGGTCAAACCGGGGTCATTTACTTGGACTCGGCAGACAAATCGGTTAACCAAGGTCATTAGCTTGGACTTGGTCAACTAAGTCATAACTAGTAAAAGTTGGAAAGTTTAGGGGTTAAAATGTGAAATTTGAAAAAAGTTTGAATTTTGGGTTTGGCAAGTTCGGCCGAACTTGCTAGACTGAACAAGTTTAACAATTAAGCAAGTTCGACCGAACTTGCAGATTAATTGGCTGGTTTGTTATAAGTTCGCTCGGGCTTGTTGGGCTTGTTAGTTTGGGATTAACAAGTTCGCCCGAACTTGCAATGGTATAAATACCATGTAAGTTCGACCGAACTCAGTTACTTGTTTCCAGAAATTATCTGAGCGAAGAGCGAACTTAAGTGTTTGAGCAATTTGAGTGAAATTGACAATTTTAAGCCGTTACTCTACCCAAATTCAGTTTGTTTTTGGTGATTAGCACACCAACTACAATGACTGAGGTAGTGGTTTGATCTTTGAACCGTAATTTGAACATATTGGATCTGAAATCTTAAAAAATGGTAGATCTAGGAGTTGGACCAAATCGAACTTAAAATTATGATATTCATCTAAAATCGACCATAGAAACTGCTTTAATTTGATTAAAATGATTGAGGTTGTAAAGTAACAGGTTTTTGGTTGTAGATGATGGCAAGTTCGGCCGAACTTGTTATCAAGTTCGACCGGACTTGTTAATAAAACCTGAATAAAGAGAACTAAAAGCATGTTCGACCGAACTTAAAAAAATGAATGATTTTGAAAGAATATGTGGAAGTTCGCCCGAACTTGGGTTATTAAAATCTGATAAGTGTTTTGTGTATAAGTTCGCCCGAACTTATGGTGGTTAATTTTGAACATGTATTACGTACATGTTCGGGCGAACTTGATAACTCAGAATGTTTACACTCTTCAAGTTCGCCCGAACTTGAAGAAAATGTTAGAAAAATTTTGTAATTTTTTCTTGTTTTGCGAGCTAATTGTTTTGCGTCATTTTCCAGGCTCAAGTTCCAGCGCGTGCAATCTCGATAGAGTTTTCTATGAAGCACAACACTTGTATTACGCTCGACAAAATGATATGTCCATCTTTGAAAGAGTACGAGAGTATTTTGAAGTTTTTGGAAGAAAGTCCTATTCATCAGGCTATCACGCAACGCACAGTGTCATACAGATCTCATACTTTCCATTTCTGGACGAATGCTAGTCTTAGTGATGATCAGAAGACGATTAATTCATCAGTGCAAGTTGGAAACGAGGTTAAGAAGATCTCTGTGACTGAAGATGATATTCGACAGATTCTGCAATTCAAAGATGACAAAGACGATCCGATTTATCTTGATGAAAGAATGGTCAGAGGATGTTTCTTTAGAATGGGATACAAGGGGAGCGTGAACAAGCCGATGTTAAAGAAAGGGGAAGTGCCTAACCCCTATAAGCTTCTTATGCATGCGATTATTCATGCATTCAGTCATCGAAAGGCGGGATTAGATGACATTCAAGATTATTTGGCCTGTATGGCAACAACACTGATTCTGAAAAGCCGTTCAACTTTTCAAAGCTTGTATTTACACACATGTCAAAGAATATGGAGGATTCGAGGCTTTGTTATACCCAAGGTTCGTGCAAATGCTGATAGATGAGAAATTCACGAATATAGCACTGGATCCAAATGATGTGCTTTATCTAGTTCACCTTGATGAAACGACTGTGAAGAAGCTAATCAAGTTTCAGAAACAAGCATCAACTCCTGTTGCAAAGCCAGTTTTCAGGGCTATCAAAGATTTGAATTATGTTGCTCCACCAGAAAATAAATGGAGGAAAGACGGAAGCGATGATGAAAAGGAGCTTAATGCTGAAAAGGAATGGTTCAAAGACTTCAAGCCGAAAGCTAGTAGCGAATGGTTCTTAAAGGCCGAGGTTGAGAAGCCTAAAAAGAAATGAGCTGCAAAGAAAGTTGAAACTATGCTCGTTGACGAAGATGAACCTGAGAATTTTCAAGGCGAAGCATGTTCTAGTGCAGCAGTAGTTGTTGAAAGTCAAGAGACTGAGAAAGCAACACAGGATGATGCTATTTCTGCTACTTCTGAAAAAGATAATGATTCTGAAGAAGAACCTGTGAAAGAACCTGAAAAGACAGCAGCAGAAATTGCAGCTGAAAAAGAAAAAGAAATGGATGTTGATTTCGATCCAAATCTTGAGAAAGATTCTGATGAGGAAAGGCCAAAGAAAAAAGTTAAACGTGTAAAGTCTGCAACTATTTCTTCGACAAAGACTACAGGGTCTCCTCAAAAAAGGGTAGAAAGAAAGCAAAGAAAGCTCAAAAAGCTGTAAGCAAAAGATATAACGGAAAGCTGAAAAGCGCAGAAGTTACACAAGAACCTTCTAGCGCACAGGAGACAGGAGCCACACAAGAACCTCCTACACAAGAACCTCCTGTTGTTATTCCTGCTGAGACTGAACGTCAAGGAGTTACACAAGAACCTCCTGTGACTGGATTGCTTGAAGTACCGATTATTCAATCGCCTGTTGCTCCAACGACTTCAAATCTTGAAAGTTCTACTCCAAGGAAGTCAACACCAAAATCTTCAGGGCCTAATATATTTGGTGATATGCATAGTGATCCGATTAGTCTGCAAGATCTAAACGATTTCTTTCCAGAGACTAATGTTGAACTTTTAGAGAAGCGTGTGAAAATCTTGGAAGAGAAAGTTGCAAGAATGAAGAAGAGAAAGCAGAGTTAGTAAAGAAAGTGAATCAAAGCTCTGTAGAGAAAGAGATGTTAGACGACAAAGTAAAAGTGTTAGAGAATGAACGAGAACATTTCAAGGCATTGATCGAGAGTTTGCAAGATGCAAATGAAAAGCTTCAAACAGAGATTGCAGATCTAAAATCAATCCAAGCACTAATGATCGAAGATTTTCCAGGATGCAGAAAGTTTTATCTAACTCTCTGGGAATTGATTTCATCAAAGAATATGATCGTCTGGATCAACAAGAAGCTAAAGAACAATCTGAGAAAGAGTTATCTGCGAGTGGCAAAGGTAAAGGGGTTGAAAGGGGAAGCTTCTAAGTCTTCTGAAGTCGCAGAGAAATCAGTTGAAGAAAATGTTGTTATAGCTTCTGAGTCCGAGATTCCAAAGGTTGACGAATCTGTCAAGCCTTCTGATCCTGTCATTGCTTCTGAAGAAAAGGACGATGAAGAAGCAGAAAAAGAGGATAAGGAAGATGATGAAAAGGATGATTCTGAGTATGAAGATTGGAATGTAGTTGATGATGACGATGATGATGATCAGGGTGGTGTTGGTCTGAAAATTACTGAAGCTAAAGTCTCAAGTGAGTTTGATTTTACTTCGCTGATGGATGATGAATCAAACAAAATGGATGATAAAAGTGAGGGGGAGTCAGGGCAGAAAGGGCCATCTGATGATATTGATCTGTTGAATGTTGAAAGATTTGTTAAGCTAGTTACTGCGGTACCCACAAAGCCTTTATTGTTGATGCTTGAGCATAACATGGAGAAGGTGAGTATGTGCACAACTATACTAAGGAAAATCTTGCAAAGTTAGTTGAAGTTGATGCTGAAGATCTAGAGTTTGATTTTGAAGAGGATGTGTTGAACGTAAACACTTTTGAGCCGAACGATTATCAGTATGTTAGAAGATTTGAAGCTGATAAGTACAACATGGTGATCATTGAAGATTGGTCTTCTGATGATGAGACAGATCAAACTGTGAAGTACGTCGGTCCTAATTCTGAATGTTTTCCTACTTTTGAGGAGATGTACAAGCAACTCGATGAAGACATGCTGAAAGAAAAGATTGAAGAATCTTTGAGAGAAGTTAAAATCCCAAAGCCAATGACTAAAGATGAAATAGCTCAAGCAAAAAAGTCTTGGTTTAAAGAGATGCCGCGTGAACGTAAGTTTAGACGTCCTCTAGCATTCTTTACCAGAGACAAAGACGTTTCTTTGGGAGATATCTGATGGTTCAAGGAACTTAATGTATATGCAATCAAAAAGAATTTGGAGTGCAATACTTCAAGTATCTTTCTGATTTCAAGACCTTACCTTATTGGGACGTGGAAGAGTTGGTTCAGACAGTTAATGTTACATACCACATGAAGGTGATTGATCAATTGTTGTGGAATTGATAAAGTTTGAAGGGTTAAAGGATTCAGATATTGGAAGCCATTTATTCCTAGTCGCAGAATCAAGACAGGAGAAAAAGACATTACATTGATAATGAAGCGACCAAGGGCAATGAGAAACATGCCGCTGATGCCGATTGAGCAAGACTTCTATCCATTGTTCAAGTGGTGGCAGATAGATCCATCCACTTGTGAAGCAGTTATTGTTTTGAAGTTTGAAAAACATTTGGATATTACGAAGGAACGAGTTGAAATACTTGGTTCTCAGGGTATGAGGGGGTTATGGAGAACAATTAGGGTTCTTGATCCTATGTGGTTGGTTAACTGCTCCAGAGAAGACATCAAAACCTTGTTCTATAGCAAGATTGTATTTGAAGAACGGTGAAAAGGGACAAGCGATGCAGTTTCAGAAAGTTGTTAACGTTTGCTATGCACACGAAGTTAATTCAGGAAAGATGTGGCAAACAAACTGGAGAGAACTAGAAAGAGTAGAATTTTTAAAAGAGGAGAAGCGTCTCGAAGCAATTCATGAGAGAACAAGAAAGGCAAGTATTAGGAGATTTCAGCATTTGAACAAAGTGCCTCCTACAGATCAGACGCCAGATCCTAAGCAAGAACGACGAAGGAAGCCATACAAGAACTTCTTCGGTCGTGTGCGTTAAAGTATATTATGAAGACAGAGTTTTGAAGACTGATACAAGACGAAGACTATATCCAAGGGGGAGTTTGTTGGTGCATAATGACTATGTCTTAGTCTTATATCGAGTCTGTATAGAATAGAGCTGGATAGGCTTGTGGTATGTAGTATTTATGTGAAGGTTAGCCAAGTTCGCCCATGAGCTTAGTGTTGAGACAAGTTCGGTCGAACTTGCTGAAGCAAGTTCGGGCGAACTTACATCATCCATGAGCGGACTTGTGCAACTATAAATACCTAGCTTGCCTCATTCATTTGTAACTTTGGCATTTTGGAAGCGAAGCTCTGTCAGTTTGTACTCTTGACGTTTAATCAATAAAACTGACGTTAAACTGATTAATTCTTGTCTATTGGTAAACACGACGTAATATTTCCGCTATTATGGACGTTAGATATCAAATTTAGGTTCCTTAGCATCGAGGATCGGTCCTACAGCCGGAGACAGAATGGCTGGTTAGAAGAGTTGCCTTATGTTCTTTGGGCTTACCGGACAACACCGAAGACATCTAACAGGGAAACCCCCTTTAGCTTGACATATGGAACAGAGGCAATGATTCCAGCCGAGATAGGCTCCCCCACAGCACGGTTGAAGCTAAAAGAAGCAGAAAATGAGCATGACCTAAGGGTGAATCTCAATATACTTGAAGAAAGGAGGGAAATTGCCGCGGTTAGGGAAGCAAATTACAAGAAACAATTGGAAAGATACTGCAATTCCAGGATGAAGAAGTTAAATTTACACTCAGGGGATCTGGTCTTAAGGGACAACAAGGCAAGCCTTCAGGAAGGAACAGGGAAGCTTGGGCCGAAATGGGAAGGACCTTACTGGGTCATATGGGCAAACGGCAAGGGAGCTTTCAAATTGGAAACCCTCCAAGGAAAGGAGATCCCTCGAACCTGGAACCTCATGCAGCTAAGAAAGTATTACCTATAAAAACATTACCCCAAGAAACGGGGATGAAGGGACCAATATGAGGCTTAAAAACCCAATTTTGTAAAGCTATGATGGATCAAGGATCTCTTCTTTTTGTACAATACTTCCATAGGGGATGTCTTACCCATTTGGTACTTGAATGATTTCTTTTATGAGAATTCTCAAACACACCAAAAAGAAACATATAAACAATGAAACAAGGGAATACACCGGGGCAGACGTGTCCAACGGTTCTGAACCTTAGAATAAATAAAAACACACAAGTAAGCATGTCATAAAAGCCCGACCGTGGGGCAAAGGACAATGTCGACTAGTCCAAGACAACGTCAATTTACTGCAAATAAAAGCAACACAAATTGAAAAATTGTCTATTCTTGTATACAAAATACAAAACTGAAAGCAAGAACAAAGATATTGACATCTGAACAGAACACAATCTTACAACTAAGGTTACAAAAATCTAAAAAAGCTGGCCCTGAAAAGCACCCATGGAGGCCACACGTTCCAAAAGCACTGCAAACCAAGACAAGCATGAGATACCCTGCACAAAAAAACAACGCAAAAACAAGAAAGAAGGAAGAAGAGCAAGGCAAGCAGGAGTGCAAAGCATTAGGAACATATTACTGCCAGGGGATGGGGACGAACCCCAGGAAAGCAAAAAACAAACAAGTCCAAGGGACCCCTACATAAAGGTCCCTACCCAACAAAAAGTACCATAGTTAGAAGTATTTCATTACAACCATATCGAATATTTGTTTAAAGATGTTCAAAGAGGGGCATCCCAGAGGAGGGATCATCGTTAACTGAACCGGGGGAACTGAGGAGGGATTTAATTTCTTCAAGAGACATCAGAGGACGATCGACAATTTGAGTTAAGAGGGCTGGAACGCTGGTGCTTATCTCCTTGTCAAGCTTGGCTAGTTGCTTTTTAGCCTTGGAATTATAATGAGGAGTCTCTTTCCTCTTAAGATCCTCAGAGGAATAAGAATAGCCGTCCTTCAACCTGGCATGGTAGCCAACATCCTATAGGCCTAATAAATCTTACCTAAGGAGTCCTTGAAGTCCGAAGACTCGGTAAGAGCGGAGAGAAATAACCCGAAACCCTGGGACAACAACCAATGACGCTTCATGCCAAATTTTGATTATCTTCTTGAAGTACCCAACCTCAGAATACAAAGTTTCAACGTCAGCTCCGGAGACTGCAGCAGCCTCTTTGTGATGCTTCAGCTCAGCAATCAGCTCCTCCCATTCCTGCAACAATTGCATCTTCTCCTGCGCCCAAGCTCTTTCTTTCTCCTTCAACAAGGTTTCAGAATGCTAAGAAAAACAAAGATAGACAAACATATGGGGTTAGAGAGGATAGTGGAGCACGAAACAACGACAAAGAAAAAAAAGTATCTCCTTTTCCAACAAACCCTCTCGGCGTTAATCACTCAAAACTGAGCTCTGCAGCAATGGTTTGAGAAGTTGTCAAACGTCCCTCCAGGCTCGTAGTATCATCCTTAAGCTTCTGAACATGGCCCAACATGCCGGCCCCCTGAAAAAAGCTCTCACACATTGCCAAGCAATACTGATCCTCAAAAGAGCGGGATCTAAAGCAGAGTTCATAAAGCGATAAGCCGGGGGAAGGCCTGGGTCAAGAAGTCTCGAGCAAGTCCCCAGTATTTAAAACGGAGGAAGAAGTGACCTTCCAATTTGCGGCATAGAGAGGGGAACACCCTTCCACAAACAGAGGAGCTAAATGAGACTTGGAAGGAAGAGAAAAAGGGGGCTGATTCCTGCTTTGACTTGAGCCCTGAGTGGGAGAAGTATGGGTAGCAACTCGAGTAGAAACTGCAGGAACCTCGACATCTTCTGTTTTAGCTTCAAAAGAGAAGGAAAAGCAGGAACGGTAGCAAGAGCCGAAGGACCACCCTATGTTTTAAATAAAAAAGAGAGGATGGAAGGACGAGGAAAAGAACAGAAATAAGACAAAATATATAAAAAAGAGAGAGGGAAGAAATTTACCGAAGGAGCACCAGAAACAAGGCTGCTACTGGGACGGAGAATCTTCAGGTGTTTGGACAAAGAACCTTGGTGACTATAGGAGGGGCCTCAGAAACGGTTCGAGAAGAGGGAGGGACCTTCTGACTACCGGCACTGCGAAGCCGGGAGCGGATGTTCCGCAATTCAGGAAGGGCCTCACCAGCTTTGCCATCCAAAACAGGTTTGCGTTTACGAACCAACCTAACATCTGAATCTTCTTCACCGGAACTCATGCTCTCAACATGGGGGGAGCTATGAGAATCCACTGACTTCTTGGAAGGAGTCCCCTCCCCGGTAGCAACCACTCCAAGTTCCTCGACCACAGGGGCACCTTCCTCAGGAATTTCCCCCATGGCTTGATCAACCACACCATCAACCACAAATGTTACACCTTTGGTATCTGCTTGCATCAAATGCCACAGCAATATCTTTACAAAGGCAGGAAAAAATAGAAAAAACAATAAGAAAGTACACCAAAGTCAAGACACCAAGGTAGGATACTATCAACAAGCTCAGGCCAAGGGACATACCAGATTATCCACAAAAGCTCGAGGACAGACAGGATACAAAGGGCTCAAACCACCCATAGCCAAAATGCCCTCCGGATAGTTTAAGCCCGAGTATAATTTTCACACATCCTCTTCCATAGCACACTCTGCTTAGCGGTCAAGGACGGAACCTCATCTTCTACTGCAGCGGTCAGATCCCTGATAGGTCAGACAAGAATAACGAAGAGACAAAGATAAAGCGGCTTTTCCAATCTTTGGGATATGTAGACGTGGGCATGAAAGAGTAGCACGGAGACATAACAGTGTCTTTTCTTTTCTCAAAGGTGAACCAGTCACCATCAGAACAGAGACGATAGAATCTCCTAAACAGGGGGATGAAGGTTCACCAGAGAATGCTGCACACGAAAGTTCAAAGTGTACAACCCTCAGAAGGGCAAGAGGGTGTAAATGAGAGAAGTGAATTCCATAATGTTGAAAAAGTTCCATCTTGAAGGGAGATAAGGGACATGCACTCCGCAAAAGGAAAAAGAAAGGGTATAGATCACTGTTCTTTCCGATGTACAATCAGTAGAGTCATCGGGACAGGCAACGTCGGAGAAATGTTAGTCAGAAGTTGATAAGTGGAGACAAACGAGTCCAACTCGCCCGGGGTGAAATTCGAACGTATGGAAGACCGATCCTTACGGCTCATCATGCGAGCAATGGCGAAATCCAGTGAGACCAATCGGAGAATTGACCGGAAAAGAAGAAGGAAAAAGGGAAGAAGAGAAGTAAGGAAGAGGAAGGAAGAATAGTGGTTTTTATAGGGACTCACAAGAGTGGAACCGTCTTGTCAAAAATTCAAAACGATGGAGGAGATTGCGGCACGTGGGAAGTGGTTTCAAGCCCCAGCCGTCGATCAAGGCTGAGAGAGAAATCCATCATCACATGTCGTAACTGAACGTCATCATGGGCCCACGAGGAGTTATTGAGATGCCAGAAAACGGCTTATCAGTCCAGACCTATAGACAAGTCTAAGACCTAGACTAGAAGCGACTTGTCGACGAGGATCCCCAAGTGGGTCCTCTCATCTTGGGCTAATTCAAGAGATTTAGCAAATGGGCTTCTGAAGCATCTTTATTAGGCCCAACGAATTAGGTAACAAGGCCCACAATATGGGTTATCTTCCACAGGCAACAAGGGCATTAAATGTCTGGGCAAGACAAGACATCTTTCCGGCGAAGAAGTACGAGGTAGGGGAGGAAGCATTTAATGAAAGGAGTCTCCCACCCACCAGAAGGGTGCCACGCGTCCACAGAGGTCAGGCGACAGCCTGGCTCTAACCCAAAACCGTTGGAAGGATCCAGTGGGCATCCGATGTTGATAAGGATTTCTTCCTTATATAAACCGGCGATAAGGTATCTCAAAGGGACACAACTCTCTAGCATTTAACTCTCACTCATTTAATCCTATTACATTAAATACGAGAACATTCCCTGAATTATATTTAATATCTTTGATCCACACTTAGAACTCCGACGGGTTACACTCGTCGGAAAACTCTCATTCTCCGGCAAGTACTTATTCTCACGCTGGAGCTTGGTCACGGATCCCCCCCTCCCGGGTCCCTCCGTGGCGAGGATAACGGTTTATTGTTTTGTACGGCTAAAGAGAAAGCTTTGTCAACCACCGGCGAGTTACGTGGACCTTCAAACCAGAAGCCAAGGACTCGACAGTGTCTTCTTTCAACAATTTTGCACGACTTAATCACTTCCAATCATTGAGCTAGTTCCTCCTTTTCGGGAACTAAAAGCGATTCCTTACCTGGGTTTTTAATCCTTACCTAGAATGTTACCGCCTCAATTAGTTTTAAACGTAACCACTGTTGAATCCTAGTTTGAGCGTATTCTTTGCATCTTCACGACTCGTGTTTAGCGTTCATTACCATGCATTCCTAAAAATTAATTTGATTCTAAGTTCTTAGTGGTATTCTCAAATTTAATTGATACCTTTTTACATACATGAGAAACCATATACACCCCTCCTACACAAACGGTTTTCTCCTAATTTTGGGACGAAATTCCCAAAAATAGGGGAGACTGTAACATCCGTAAAAAACGGATCCTAAAAACCTGACTGTTTTATAAACCGGATCCTACACGTAATAAATAAAAATGGGATTTTTATTATCCAAATGATTTTTATTTAATTATAATATTCTGTTATAATAATTTAATTACTATAATTATTTAATGGTTTGAAAAAAAAATCATTATACAACTCAGTTAATAGTGTTAATATTTATAATGAAAAATGATAACGAGGTTAGAATTGTAAGTTATTGTAACTTATACAAGGTTGGGACTGAAATTTCCTTTCTCGAAACCTGAACTCATCCCTTTTAACCAACCGACCCAACTAGCTATCAAAGAACCCCATATTCTCAGCTCGTTTTCATATTCAATTTTAATATCCCAGTTAATCATCTAAATACTCTATTACTTTTATAAAAAAAAAGTACATAAGTTATGTAATACAAGTCAAGTGCAACTTAAGAGTAACTAAGATACATTTTAGAGTAATTAATGGCATGAAATATTTTGTATTTATTTTGAATATTTAATGGTAGTTAATGGGATTATATTTATGAAGTAGTTTATGAAATGACATTTCATATATGGAGGCTTTGTGTCTTTTGGGGGAGAGACTAAGGTTCAATTGCTGACATAGGGTAAATTTGATGTAATTAAAATTAGTGATTATGTAACTTTTGCCGTTAAAAAAAATATATATGGATAAAAGACTTTGAAACTAGAATTGTTATTTTTATTTTTTTAATTAAGATGGAATTAATACTCAAATGAAGATAAAATGTCACAATTTTAATACTATTGAGAAAAGAATGAATCCTTCCTTTACTCTATAATCCATTGAGATACTTTCACTCAATGACAACCATTTTAGCCATTAATAGCCATATATTGTAATGTAAGTTCTTTTAAATGACATGTTTTTTTGTCTTATACTATATCACACCTATCTGTTCCTATCCTTCATCTATACTAAATTTAGCTTCTTCATCTTTTTCTCTCTCTAATTCATCTCGCTACACAACTACATATTACTAACCTCATGTTTGCAAGCTACAAAACTAAGTGAATTCCTTATACATTATTGTCAACCTCAATTCTAATCTGTTTTTGGTAATTCTTGAGCCCTAATCTAATTTACTTCTTGCTATTTACAAAATCCTCTATCTTGAAAAGGGGCAATTGATTCTCAATTTGAATAATCATATTCTGGAGTTCATACTAATTTGGGATTTTTAGGATTCTTAATTTTAAACAAATTAACCAACTTTTTGACATTATATTTCATGCTATTTGATGATTTAATTTTTGTTTAAATCTTAGACATACTAATGATGATTTTTAGAATGCTATCTATTATTTTAGCTAGTTCATTCTTTATATAAAAATAATATATGTACTCTATAGAGATATAAACCCTATTAAATTTAATTAATAATCAGAAACTATTTTTTTTAAATCATAAAAAGTTTTATGTAGACATCTCTTAATAAACTAGATCAAACATATTTTACATAATATATATATATATATATATATATATATGACATATTTTTCATACATTAATTATATGTACAACCCTATAATCTACATTTTCTTCATATAAAGATAAATTCCTTTGAGACTTTTAGACAATCTATTAATACTTCTAGAAATTTTTGACATATTATTAGGCCTAAATAATTTATTATGACCTTTGCAATTTATCTAGTTATCTTATGAGACATATTCATTTATATTTATTTGTACCAACAAAAATCATAGATATTTATATCGTTAATCTTATTAAGTAATCATAGGCTATTGTCCATGGCTTTATAGTCTAGTGACATATTAGGGGTGGAATAAAGCTTTGAGATCAACAGGTCTTGGGTTGATTCTCATAAGGGAGTTTTCTCATATTTATAGGGTTTCCTCCTGAATTGGTGTTTGGGCTTATGCCTAGGGGGATGGATATGATCAGGTGATTCCGCGGCTGGCACGATGATACTCCAGTGGTCCGTCAGTTATCCAAATTTGCCGTTCAAAAAAAAGTAATCATAGACTATTAAGTAATCACTTTAGTACAAAAATCATCAATACCTTTATACACCTTCTAATAACCATTATTGTCATATTCATTAACAAAAGCTATATGTTTATTTTTAATACATGTATTCGTCACACCATATAAGTTCTAGTATTTATTTACTTAAATATACATAACTTGACATCTTATTTTACACTAATTGTTGTCTTATGCTTAAGATATTTTTTTCACGTACTTATAAACGCTACATCATATAATATTCTCATATTTGTTATTTATTCTAACTTGACACCATTAGACGACTTGAATTGTTAAAATATCAAATAGACCTGTTGCATTCTATTTTAGTCAAATCTATAAACTACACATGTATGAAATATATATTTATTTATTGATAATTATAATATACCAAATCGTATTCATACCATCTATATTTACTTCACACCACTATGTATAAATACGAGTTATTTATTAAAAATTGTATTTATCTACAATTGATACTATTTATTTATTTGATATTTTAGAATTCTAAACTAATTTCCTAAACTCATATGAACCTAGAAATCTCCGATCCATTTAAATTCGTTTCATTATATTATTCATACTTGTATCATACATGCTATTAGGGTGATTTGTGGATTATCCAAAGCGTTATGACTCGTGTTAGCTATACTTGATAATCTTCGCAAAGAGTGAGTAAACTCTCTCCCCTTTTTTATCATTAACTTTTTGGGGTGTATTAATGTTTTTCAATTAATTGTGTTTTATCTAAAATCGAGCATGCAATATCTAGTGTGTCGTATGTATGTTATATGTTGTTGTTGTTGTTGTTTGTTGAGGTTATTGTTCTTGAAGTTGGGTTGGTCATTATAGTCAATAGTCATTAATTCAGTGGATCCACGGCTGACCTTTCCTCGTGACCGGGAGATACTGGTATCTCACTATTAGTCTTGGGCTGACCTTTCTTCCTAATATATGGGATGTTGGTATCGCCACAGTCACACCCTTTTTGGGTGTGGGACGCAAGCAGTTGGTTTTGGTGTCGTTCTTGATCTTATTCATTGTGCAGTCACCTTTCTATCTTAATATTACTTGTTGCGTTACTTCACATGATTAATTGCATGTTTAATATTTACATTAATATTTGGAATTAAAAATGGTAAAACATATTACTTTTATTCATAAAATTTAAAATGGTAAACCTTTTTACTTAATCAAGGTTTAGTCATCAGCTCTTGTAGCTAACACAAAAACCCCTTTTACACATAATACAGGTGTAGAGGATTGAAGGCTGGACTAGAGGTGTTCAGAATTCGTTTCGAATTCGAAATATTCGAAATTCGTTTAAATTCGATTATCAAAAATTCGTTTCGATTATAAAAATTTGAATTCGATTTAATTCGAGTCAAGTAAATCGAATACGAATTAAATACGAATTTACAATTTTAAATTCGAATTGAAATTCGAATAAAAATATACATTTTTATTTATTATTTTTATATATAATACATATATAACTTTTATTAGGCTATACTATAAATTGTTTTCAAAAAAATTTCCAAGTATTAAAATTACTCATTACCAAACCAACTGCATGGCCTATAACCTAAGTAATAATCTATCAATAGATTTCTAACACTAAAAATATTAACTTGTAATGTGGAGTGGTTATTCTTGACTTCTCGTTTTGAATTTTAGATTTATGATACTTTATTTGAAACTATGTTATCGTGCTTTATGGTTGCTTTAAAATTTATGTTTCATTTGATAGTTTTTTACATGTTTTTTAAGAAATTAAATCAAATCGAATTTATTCGAATTCGATTCGATTTTTTAATCGAATACGAATTGGTTTTTTTTATTCGAATACGAATTCGAATCAAATTTGGTAGATTTTAATTGAATTCGAATTCAAGGGAAAATAAAAATTATTCGAATAATTCGATTCGAAAAATTCGATATTCGATTCGATGAACACCCCTAGGCTGGACTAGATCAGGATCACGCAGGAGCTTTACCTTAGTAATGGAAAAGACAAGTTTGATGTTTTTTTTTAATATTTGAACTTATATGAAAAGTGTGACATTTAATCTTGACATGTTTAATTATGAAATCTTTTCATATCACCTCAACTTGAGTCGTTTAACATGCATTATTTTTCTCTGGGTTAAGTGTACGTCGTTGGGTAAACATATACGAACCATGTGAAAGCTCGGTATTTGCGGGGACCCACGTGATTACGAAAGTGACACATGGAAGGCATAGCAAGCCTTACGATGTGCCAAACCTAAGAATTTCAATATTTCAGTTCTGAAATATTATTTAATCATAAGTCTTATGTTTTTGTGAATCTTTTATTCAACTTATCAGTTGGTCGATATCCCCTAAAATCTCAACCTGTTTGTGTTAATGATATGTTGACTTAGACATTTTATGCCAATGTCATTTGTTATCTTTATCGTTCCATTTTGTCTTCATAATGTTGTCGTTATTTCACGTTATTATCAACTCATGTTGTTGCCATTTCATGATCTATTATCATTATTATTTCATTTTAAACAATTGCTCGACTTGACCCGCAAGGGACAAGGACGTGATCATAGCTTAACTTGCAAAAGCTAAGGACACATGCAGTATTTTGTCAATCATGATCTTATAACGAAGCCGATGAAATTTGATAAGCACATGGTGGATACGTCGCTGGTACGTCCTATATATAAATGTTCTTATCAAACTATTAAAAGCCTCATTAGACTGATCATGGGAAATTATGTGTAAGTGTTGTGTCGTCAATCATGATTCGAATAACGATGTGGACGAAAGTATGGTAGAGACATGGTGGATACGTTGCTGGTACTTCCTATTTAACTGCCTTTACCAAATTTTCAAAAGCAGCATTAGACAAATCATGAAAGATTTTATGTTACTTTGTTTGGGGTTGTGGGTTTAGTGATCCAGTTATATGGCTTTGTGAGCTAAATCTTATCATAAGTAGCTTTCAATGGAAAATTTTCTTTCAAAATCCCAAGTCGTGACACGGAATGTAGTTAGGCATCATGAGTACGTCTTACGACTCAGTTCGCTAACTCTCTTGTGTTACAAGTTAACTACGGAAACTAATTTCTCTTAAGTCGCAATCCAATTCTAATACGCTATTCTTAGGGTTCACGATGTTATACTCATATTACCTATGATAGGCTATCTTATACATTATCATTTACCCTCTTCGTCTTTATATCTCGGGCACTAAAAACGATTCCTTACCTGGGTGTTTAACCCTTACCTGGAACGTTACCGCCTCAATCAGATCTTAACGTTACCACTGTTGATTCCTAGTTTGAGCGTATTCTCCGCATCTTCACGACTCGTGTTTAGCGTTCGTTACCAGGCATTCCTAAAAAATAATCTGATTCTAAATTCTTAATGCTATTCTCAAATTTAACCGATACCTTTTTACGTCCATGAGAAACCATATACACCCACCTACACAAACGGTTTCCTCCTAATTCGGGACGAAATTCCCAAAAGTAGGAAAGATTATAACATCCGGCAAAAACACATCCTAGTAACCTGACTCGTTTTATAAACCGGATCCTACATGTAATAAATAAAAATGGGATTTTTTATTATCCGGATGATTTTTATTTAAGTATAATATTGTGTTATATTAATTTAATTAATATAATTATTTAATGGTTAATTTATGATACAACTCAGTTAACAGTGTTAATATTTATAGAGGAAATGATAATGAGGTTAGAATTGTAAGTTATTGTAACTTCTACAAGGCCGGGACTGAAATTTCCTTTCTCCAAACCTGAACTCATCACTTGACCCAACTCGTTATCCAGAACCCCATTGACCTGACCCGACCCATTTTCATATTCGATTTTAGTATCCCAGTTAATCATATAAATGCTCTATTACTTTTATAAAAAAAAAGTACATGAGTTATGTGATACAAATCAAGTGCAACTTAAGAGGAACTAAAATAAGATTTTAGAGTAAATTAATGGCATGATATGTTTTGTATTTATTATGAAAACTTAATGGTAGTTAATGAGATTATATTTATGAAGTTTTTATGAAGTGACATTTCATATATGAATGAAAGAGTTGGAAATTAGACTTGTTATTTTTATTTCTTTTAATTAACATGGAGTTAATACTCAAATGAAGATGAAATGTCCCAATTTAATAATATTGAAAAAACCATAAATCCTTCCTTCCATTGGCATAATTTCACTTAATGACAATCATTTTAGCCATTAATAGCCATAAATTGGAATGTAAGTTCTTTTAAAAGACATTTGTTTTTTCTTATTTTTTTTTGTTTGTTGTCTTATACTACATCACACCATTCTTGTTTCTATCTTTTATCCACGCTAAGTTTAGCTTCCTCTTCATCAATTTTCTATTTATATCACCTCTCTACACAACCACATATCAGTAACATCATGTTTGCAAACTACAAACATCTCTAAAGGCTTGGAACTTCCTTCTACAGTTTCAACCTCAATTCTAATTTGTTTTGATAATTCTTGAACCTAATTTAATTTACTTCTTGCTATTTACAAAAGCCTCAATATATGTTGAAACGGGGCAATTGATTTTCAATTTGAAGAATCATCTAGAGTTCATAATAATTTAGGGGTTTTTTAGGATTCTTAATTTTAAACAAATTAACCAACTTTATGACATTATATTTATTACTATTTGGTGATTTAATTTTTGTTTTAATCTTAGACATACTAATGATGATTTTTAGAATGCTATCTATTATTTACATTAGTTTAGTCTTTATATAAAAATAATATATGTATTCTCTAGAGATCTTGTTTACATTCTAAACCATGTTAAATTCAATTAATATTCAGAAACTTTTTTTTTGGAATCATAAAAAATTTATATAGACATCTCTAAATAAACAAGATCAAACATATTCACTCACACGCACATATATATGACATATTTTTTCATACATTAATTATATATACAACCCTAAAATCTACCTTTCCTTCTTATTAGTATAAATTCCTTTGAGACTTTTAGACAATTTATTGATGCTTCTAGAAATTTTTGACATATTATTAGGCCGAAACAATTTATTATAACCTTTGCAATTTATCTAGTTATCTTATGAGCCATATTCATTAGATATATTTGGACTAATTAAAAATAATAGATGTTTATATCGTTAATCTTATTGAGTAATCATAGACAATTAAATAATCACTTTAGTACGAAAATCATCATATACCTTTAAACACATTCTAATTACCATTATTTTCATATTCATTAACAAAAGTATATGTTTATTTTTAATATATATTCATCACACCATATAAGTTATAGTATTTATTTACTTAAATATAAATAACTTGACACTGTAGAGTATTTATTTACTTAAATATAAATAATTTGACACTATACATTTACACTATTTGTTTGTGTCTTATGCTTAAAATATATTTTCACGTGCTTATAAACTCTACAATCTTATAATATTCTCATACTTGTTATGTATTCTATCTCGACAGCATTAGACGACTCTAATTGTTAAAATATCATATAGACATGCTGCATTTTATTTTAGTCAAATCTATAAACTACACACATATATGAAATATATATATTTATTTTATGATAACTATAATATATCAAATCATATTCATACCAACTATATTTACTTCACACCACTATGTATAAATACAAGTTATTTATTAAAAAATGTATTTATCTACAACTAACACTATTTATTTATTTGATATTTAAGAATTTTAAACTAATTCTCTAAACTCATGTGAACCTATAAATCTCGGATTCATTTAAATTCGTTTCATTATATTACTCATACTTGTATCATACATGCTATTAGGGTGATTTGTGGATTATCCAAAGCCGAGTAAACTTTCTCCCCTTTTTTATCGTTAACTTTTTGGGGTTTTTAATGTGTTTCAACTAATTGTTTTCATCTAAATCGAGCATGCAATATCTAGTATGTCGTATGTGTGTTATATGTTGTCGTTTGTTAAGGTTATTGTTGTTGAAGTTGTGTTGGTCATTATAGTCAATAGTCATTCATCCAGTGGATCCACGACTGACCTTTCCTCATGACCCAGAAATGTCGGTATCGCGCCATTAGTCTTGGCTGACCTTTCCTCCTAACATTGGAATGTTGGTATCGCCACAGTCACTACCTTTTTGGGTGTGGGACGCAACCAATGGGTTTTGGTGTCGTTCTTGGTCTTATTCATTGTGCAGTCACCAATCTATGTTGATATTACTTGTTGCATTACTTCACATGATTAATTACATGTTTAATATTTACATTAATATTTGGAATTAAAATGGTAAAACATATTACTTTTATTCATAAAATTTAAAATGGTAAACGTATTGTACTTAACCAAGGTTTACTCACCAGCTCCTCTAGCTAACCCAAAACCCATTTACACATAATACAGGTGTAGAGTATTGAAGGCTGGACTGTATCAGGATCACATAGGAGCTTTGCATTAGTAATTAAAAAGAAAAGTTTGATGTATTTATTTGAACATATACGAAAAGTGTGGCATTTAATTGTGACATGTTTAATTGTGAAATTTTAATAGTGTCATAAGCTTTGAGCAATCATAATGGCTCGTACCATTCCACTGCGGATCAGGGTGTGATAAATTGATATCAGAGTTAATGGCTATAGAGAGAAAATTAGGATAGGTTATTAAACCTAAACTATAGCCTATTAGGATTTTATGTGCTAAATTTGTTGTCTTAATTTATATTTGATGACTCATGGGACGTAAAATATATAAATTAGTATTTTTGTAATCAATTTATATTCAACAATTTTTGTAATCAATTTATATTCAATAATGCTTACGTTTCACATAAAACTTCCTACTAAAAGTTGAAATAATGTAACCAATGTTTATATAATATGACCGAACATCGAATTGATCGCGTTACGAGTGAATTTGATATAAGGAACCCGTTATTATCACCACAAGCAAGCTAAAACACAAAATATATATAAATATATTTGGCTATACCAACTTTTCTTCCATCAGGATCGAGTTACATAATAATAATGTATTATTTCCAAATTATAAAACTGAAATTCGTTTTCTCAGATGAACATTGCCGGTTCGCCGGCAAACCGTCGTTGTCAAGCAGAACAATATGATCAGAAAGAGCCGTCTGGACGGTATCCGGACAAAACCCTAATTCCAACCCCGATCTGACGTGTCATATAATTGGTCCCCACCTCACCATCAAGGTGATAGACACGGTGGTCCCACCTGTCCCCTCCTCAGCTTACAACGTCAACGTCAACAACTATGTGAAACATTTCCATGCAAAGCTCCGTCAAAACTCAAAACCCTTGAAAACAACATTATTATTATTCCTTTACCCTCAATTCCACCATTTTATCTGACGTGGCATCTCTCCACCATCCTATAAATACAAACTCCTCTTCCGATCCATCAAAACTCACTACATCTCTAACTTAGAAAACTTTTTCATCATCTCTCTCTAAAATCTAAACAATATGGCTGTTGATTCTGCTATCTCATCGCTGCTGGGACCTCCAGCGTGTGAGAAAGATGCGAAAGCTCTTCGGTTTATCGAAGAAATGACTAAAAATTGTGACAATGTTCAAGAAAATGTTTTGGTTGAGATTCTTACTCAGAACGCCGGTGCGGAATACCTGGAACAATGGAACCTCAATGGTGCGACCGATCGGGAAACTTTTAAGTCGAAAGTTCCCGTCATTTCCTATGAAGACCTTCAGCCTTACATCCAACGTATCGCTAACGGCGATCGCTCTCCTATCCTGTCGTCTCACCCCATTTCTGAGTTCCTCACAAGGTTTAATTAATTTGTTTATTTATTCTCTTCGTTTTTTAGTTTTAGTTGAAACATTTGTTAATGTAAATTTGTTTTATATGACAGTTCTGGTACTTCTGCTGGTGAAAGAAAACTCATGCCTACTATTGCTGCAGAAATGGACCGCAGGCAGAAGCTCTACAGCCTTCTTATGCCTGTCATGAATCTGTATGTAAAACTGTCACATTTTATTACATGCAAATTATTAAAAAAAAAATCATAAACCTAGTTATTGAATATTATTAGTTTTTTTTGTGACAGGTATGTACCTGGCCTAGACAAAGGCAAGGGTTTGTACTTTTTGTTCATCAAGGCTGAATCAAAAACCCCAAGTGGGTTAGTGGCTCGTCCGGTTTTAACAAGCTACTACAAAAGCCAGCAGTTCAAAACCCGACCGTTCGACCCGTACAACGTCTACACCAGCCCAAACGAAACCATTCTATGTGTTGACTCTTTCCAAAGCATGTACTCTCAAATGCTTTGTGGACTAATTTACCGTGAAGAAGTGCTTCGATGTGGTGCGGTTTTCGCCTCGGGCCTTGTTCGGGCCATCAAGTTTCTCCAACTCAACTGGCAAGAACTGGCTCAGGATATCGAAACCGGAAAGTTGAGCACCAAAATCATAGACCCGGCGGTTCGGGATTGTGTTTCAAAGATCCTGAAACCGAACCCAAACCTGGCCCAGTTTGTTAGAGAAGAATGTTGTGAAGGGAATTGGGAGGGGATTATTACTCGAATTTGGCCAAACACTAAGTACCTTGACGTTATTGTCACTGGTGCAATGGCCCAATATATTCCTATATTGGATTATTACAGTGGTAATTTACCGAAAACGTGTACTATGTACGCGTCTTCGGAATGTTACTTTGGGTTAAATTTAACCCCAATGGTGAAACCATCTGAGGTTTGTTACACCATCATGCCAAACATGGGTTACTTCGAGTTCATCCCGCATGATCCGTCGAATACGGTTACTATTTCGCGTGATCAGCCGCCTCATTTACTTGATCTAGCTGAGTTGGAGCTAGGTAAAGAGTACGAGCTAGTGATCTCCACATACTCGGGTCTTTGTCGGTACCGCGTGGGCGATATTCTCCAAGTGAAGGGGTTCCATAACTCCGCACCACAATTCAAATTCATTAGGCGAAAAAACGTTTTACTCAGCATCGATTCGGATAAAACAGACGAAACCGAGTTGCAGGCCGCAGTTGAAAACGCGTCCGAGTTGTTAAAAGAATTTAACACGACGGTCGTGGAGTACACGAGCTATGGCGACACGAAAACAATTCCGGGCCATTATGTTATCTACTGGGAGTTGTTGGTGAAAGATCCGAGTAACGCACCACTGATAACGTGTTGGATCAATGTTGTTTGGCTATGGAGGAGTCTCTAAACTCGGTTTATCGACAAAGTCGGGTGGCGGATAACTCTATCGGGCCGTTAGAGATCCGGATCGTGCAAAACGGCACGTTTGAAGAGTTAATGGATTACGCGATATCAAGGGGGGCTTCAATTAACCAATACAAAGTTCCACGATGCGTTAGTTTCACACCTATCATGGAACTACTCGATTCGAGAGTCGTATCGGTGCATTTTAGCCCCATGGCACCACATTGGACTTCAGAACGCCGTTATTAAAAAATAATTTAAAAATTAGGGACAAAAATTTGGTTATCCACCAACCAAACATGCTCCCTAGGAATGTGAACCAAGAAAATCTCCGTAGGTTTGAAAGTGTCAAGTAAGGGAAAGTGAAGGGTGTAATGTGTAAGATTTCAGATAGCGCTTACGAATGACGTTTTCCGTTTGTCTTATGTTGGTGTTTAGGTGAAAGTTGACAGAAAGATTCTGTTTGTGGCAAGTGAAGTTCTTTTTACGAAAAGCAGATTTTGTGTTGTCTCGAGGAGGATCTAGGGGCTTTATTGTAAAATATATTATTGTTAAAGGGGATTTGTTGGTATGTTTGTTGAATTATGAGGTTTATTGTAGATTATTTCCATATGGTTGCTGCATTCTGCGGGTTTCATATGCATGGATCTTTATCCACGTGATGCTATCTTTGTTTTCGTCACTTATTTTTGTTCCTATAAACTTTTCAAAAGTGTTTTAGCATAAAAGTGTTAAAATAAGCAAGCTACCTACCTAATTTTATAACTAAAAAGTTTACGTTTTAATTATACTAACGATATAATAAACAATTTAGTTACCTTTAAAGTTAGTTGATATTAGTATTGTAGATCACTTAAATTTATAAAATTTAGAGAAAAAAAAAGTTAATTGGTCAAGCCTCTTCCTCACACGTTTGACCAACTAGTTTTGGTCATGCGATTTAAACTTTTTCAATTTGTTGAGGTTCCCTTATCCAATAAATGATTAATGATAATCGATCTAGTGCGGTACAAAAGTCTTTAATTCCTTGTTTGAATTATGTG
Source organism: Scalesia atractyloides (assembly GCA_947069175.1). Classification (NCBI taxonomy): domain Eukaryota; kingdom Viridiplantae; phylum Streptophyta; class Magnoliopsida; order Asterales; family Asteraceae; genus Scalesia; species Scalesia atractyloides. The sequence goes on along the minus strand of CAMTDV010000014.1, from coordinate 18,969,119 downwards.
ACAACAGACGTGTTACCCTTATATTTTATTTCTAAAACATGGTTACTTGTTTGAATTATGTGACAAAGACGTGATACCATAGGAAATTGGTTATAAAAATTAAAAAAAGGAAATAAAAATTGTGTTTTACTTAGACAGATATTCACAAAACTTAATATACCATAGGAAATTGGTACATTCTATTAGAAAAAAAAATTAAATATAATTTATTGGTTTACAAACAGGTTGTATAACTCTTTTATTTTGTTACAACTTTTGTTGAATTAGTTGATAGAAGTTATCTTTTTAAGTTAATATTCACACAACCATTTTTTCTTCTCTATACATACATAGATATATAGAGAAAGATAGAAGTAAAAAGATGTGAACATAAGATTTAAAGGTGTAAGTATAGCGAAAACTTATTTTTTTTACGTTTGGCTCTTACTTCATTATTTACAAAAGGCCTTATTGTATTGTAAACATCTAAAGGGAATACGATTTACAAGTAACCCTTCTCTTTACTTGGTTTGAAACAGAACTTGATCCATGACAGTTTTGAGTTTATCTTATTACATGATATTCTTTAAAAAAAACGTTGAATTTCTTTTAATTCTGTCATTAGTGAGATTTGAATCAAAGACCTCCAAAACTTAGGTGTTTTTAAAGGCTTTGTCTTTGCCAATGAGTCACCAACCCCATTAGATCGAGGTAAGTTCGGTTTTAGGAAAATACAAACCAAAGCGGCTGGTTTTTAATGGTTTTACTCTTCACATTTTATGGTTTTAGACAAAAAAAATCTAAAAAATCTATTAAGTATAAATGTTGATGAGTGTTCATGAATATAATGTATACACATAACATTATAGCCGGTTTCAAGTTCTAAATAGTAAATCATCCATCATTAAAACCGAATCATGAGTTGCGCTGTACATTTTTCAAACCGTCCCACTTTATAAACGTTGCCGATAAGCTTATGCTCGAGTGTAACTATACAAATACATAAATTTTCAATGCTTTGATATAATGTATTAATATATAGCGCATATATATATTAATTATATATATATTTATAAATGCAAACATACAATCAAACCTTTATGCATGTTTGGTTGTTTTTCGATTTGTAACTTTAACACCTAATGTCACTTGCCCTTCACTTTCCTAGTAAAGCTGCATTGCCTTTTGCTTGTCACCACTAAGTTTTGGTTTTTGTTGTTTCGAAATTATTTGGAACAAGTTTCATATATAATTAAAGCAAAGTAACTATTTACTTTATAACGTCCACGAACAATAAAAGTAATATTTTATAGGATTTAAAAGACATATGCAACGCTGTGAGATTTGGTTACCTCTTTTATTATTATTATTATTATTATATTTATTATTTTATTATTATTATTATTATATTATTTTATAAAAATGTTTTAGGATTTAAAAAAGTTTACTTAATTTCTTCATATAAAAAAATAACATGCTTTTGGGACGAGTTATGAAAACAATGACAATGCATAGTATTCTAACAATAACTCATCTTAAAATTGTATATTTGTTTTCTTCATTGCTTCCAACGGAGTGACAATTTATTTCTGTTTTTTCCTTCACAAGTTTTAATTTGATACAGAGTTAAGTGTAATTTACGTCCCTGTAGTTGGTTCACTTTTACCATTTCGGAGCAAATTTCAAAATTATATCATTTTTCTGCTTGACATTCTCGAAACGTGCCATTTCAATCCAAAAAACTAACCTCGGTTAGATCAGGGGTAAAATGGTCATTTTTACATAGTGGTTTGAAAGGTGAGCAAGGTGGAAGGTACGTAAAACCTCCGAACCACTATGTAAAATGATTATTTTACCCCTGAGCTAACTGAGTTTTTTAACTGGGGTTAGATTTTTAAACTGAAATGACATGTTTAGAGAATGTCATGGAGGAAAATGGTACAATTTTGAAATTTGGCTTGCAATGGCAAAAGTGGACAAACCACATGGACCTTAATCACACTTAACGCTTTGATATATTTACAGATAATTGGGTTAGGTGTCACGAACGTTGCATTGCGAACAAGAAAACATAAACATGTTACCATTGATAGCAGGGGAGGCTCTAAGGAGGGGCAATGTTGGCGTCTGGCCGGAGCACAATTTTTTTCTGGGGGCACAAAAAATTTAAAAGTTCACAGTCATATATAATAATGAGAATGATCGTCTGGTAAAACTTAGACGATTTTCTTTTATATCTAACATGTTCAAAATGAAAATATTATAGGTTGATTCTTGATTTATTGTGACATATAAATGAAAAATACAATGACATGATGTTGTTTATTGCATTTGAGTTGTAATACCTAAATACCATGGTAAGAGGCATATATTTTATGGCTCGGACAAGACACCTGAATTCTCAGGACCACTTGCCTCTGGTTGATAGCGATTAACATATAATCAACTAATCAAGTATTAATAACCATTGAATTATGTTTTTATAATTGTTGAGTAAATAGTAAAATAGTTTGAGAAAGCGAAAAAGAAAAAGCAAGAAAGCTTTTAGATTAAAAAAGACTGATTTAATTCAAGGGCCAGTTGTTTCCTCTTTCTGCGTTTGGTCGGCTTCTCCCTTTCTTCACACTAGCTAAAAACAATCTTTATTTTTTTTTTTAGTATTTACCTAGCTAAAAATAGGTAAGTTTTACATTGTTTATTATTAATACTTAGATAGATTAGATTTAGGTTAAAAATTCTAACTCGATTTATTCAATTATAACGCATAATTTACAAAAAATATTATTAGTAAATGCAGCCTTCAGATTCCCCACTCGTGTAAACTTATGCAAAATAATAATGAAAGAAAAGGAAAGGAAGAAACATGTTTTAGTTTAATGGGACGTTTAAGGGCTCTGAAGATGTTTTCTTTAATTATTTCATACCTTCATTCGTTACTTTTCACTGTGCATATGGTGGCTCAACACCCAATCACTCAACAAACGAAACATGATATATACATACATAGCTGAATTTAATGATTACACATAGAAATTTCCAGTTAAAAAGGTTTTAAGTAATATTATATTTTTAATACTAACTCAATTTTATATGAGGAGTGCATACAAACACTCGTATATAGTGTTTTTTTAACGACAAATTTCTTATATTTTTGTTATCTGTGAGACTTGAAATCAAAACCTCATTTTTTTAAGGTGTTAAAGGTTTTATCTTTACCAATGAATCACCACCCCATTGATCACTTGTATATAGTGTTTATTTTACATAAGTGAGAGAGATGTATTATGTATTATAGTTAAAAGACAAATTGCCAAATGTTTATACGATTATCACAGTTCTCAAGTTAAAATAAGTTGTGTATTAAAAAAAGAGTTATTGGATGTGAATAACCTCAACTTTCATCAATTGGTCAAGAACACTCCCAACTTTCGATTTCTATCATGCTACTCCAACTTTCAACTTATTGCCCGATACCACTCCGAAATTAACTGAGCACTAACGCAGTTTATGACATCAGTTGCCATGTCACCAAACCAGTGTCACGTCAGTTGCCACATCATAAAAAACAAAGTCATATGCCACGCCATCTACCACATCATCAAAAAATTCCACATCAAATGCCATGTCACCACAAAAGTGCCAAATCAGCAAAAAACTAACTAGGTTAGTTCAGTTAGTTAGGAGTGCTATTAGCCAATAAGTTGAAAGTTGGGAGTGATGTGGTGCAAATCCAAAGTTAGAGTGTTATCGTTCGAATTGATGAAAGTTAGGGGATCCTTTTGTTTACACCCAACTTTTTGCTACTTGCATCAAATGATGTGGCATTAATAAATTCAAATTTGTTTTTTGCTTTTGTAACTTCCGATATATAATGTTTTATACAAAAACAATTATGGTTTTGCGATTTTCTTATTTTTATCTACGTTTTGATATAAATTTGATAAAAAAACGGAGTCGTATCACATATAACGTTTTATAAGTCGTTATAAAGTTTTATATTCCGTTTTTTATAAAATTTATATCAAAAATAGATAAAAATAAGCACATCATAAAATCGTATTCGTTTTTTAATAAAACATTATATATCGGAAATTATAAAAGAAAAGCAAAATTTTGAATTTATTAATGTCACATCCTTAGTGTAAATAACAAAAAGTTGAATGTAAATAAAAGCACCAATAAAATGAGAAAAAAATAGTCGGTGTCTAAATTAATTGTCATTCTGTATATACTACCTATTGATAAAAAAAACATCTATGTATAAGACTTGTGTTTGTGTTTGTTGTGTTGATCATGTAATTAAGTTAACATTTGAACCGGTAATTAAATGGCACAGATAGGACATCTTGCGTAATTTACTCATCCTCATATATAAAAGAAAAATGTTAATTGAGAGCAAAGCAAATGGTCCTACTTTGGGTGGTAACTGGTAAACATGCAAAGTACAAGCAGATAAATGCACTATGTACCGTCCAAACTGATTACCACCACCGTTATTAATTAAATTTATATAAATAAACATATTAATAATTTAGAAAAAAGCCTAAGTGTTCAGTCGTAGTTATAGGGTTGCTTCAATTATTAAAAACAGAGTGATAATTAATTGACTAATCCTTATACTTTTTCTTTTTTGTATGTTTTTGCTCCCCAGTTAACAGACCAGATACTCAATATAGACTGAATTAATGCTTCAGTTTTTTAAATAACAAACGTATACTTTTATGAATTCAATGTTTTTGGAGCATTGATTTCTTGGATTACAAGTGGAGTAATTATCTTTTGATAAAATTACTCAAGTTTCCAAAATGGAATATTTTTATAATTTTATATTTACACAACATGACTTCGAGGAAAGAACCATTTGTGTAGACAACCCCTAGTTATGTGTTATGTATTATTTCTGTTTCGCTATTTGAATTTTGATCATTTGAATATTATTGTTTAAAGAAATTGCCTATTATTGTTTAAAGAAATTGCCATGTGCCCATGTACATTACTTATTTATTTTTGTTATGAATTTATATGACTCGTAGATATTATATTTACTAGAGTGGTATCCGCGTAATACAGCGGTGAACACAACACTTAGGTTGATATTTTAAGAATGTTTATAGGGCGGTTTGGTTCGGCTTTTAGATATAACCATAACAAGAACCAAAATTTTGGTTCGGTAAGGTTTTGAACCGACCTATTAACCAAGAAAATTAAAACTAAACAAGCCAAAGGGCCTATCAACACAGCTAAACAAAGCCACTAAGGAACTTTGTTGAGTTACTCTTATCTATTTATAAGGTACTTCTTTGGCAATATTTTTTCAGTCAAACGATGTGGGACAAAATGTGTTTGAGAGTTCAAGTTTTATAAACTCTAATATATAAGTTACGTAGAAAGATGGAAGGGTAATTTCACCCTAATTTTAAGACGCTAAACTCCCTTAAGTGCCTTAATATCGTGGTAAATTACATTGTTTTGTCCTAAAGAGTTGTATTTTAAGATAGTATAGATATATCATTTTATATGTTGTTTGTAAAGTGTGTGTACCTCGTAGTCCAACAATAAATATCTCAGGTGTAATGCCTCTTAAGAAGAGAGGATCAGTTGCACATTTACACTTCCAAATTCCACCATTTTAATCCTTATAACAATTTGCGGTAAATTTGTGCTTGATAGTGTAACGCCCCCAAAACAAAAAGAAGGCAATCAATAAACTTGAAGGGTCGAATGTGACAAAAATGTAAGGAATTTATATCTAGTGGAATGGCAAAAAAATTGAGAAGAGAGGTGTGTGTGTCGAGAGCTTGGAGAGGGAAAACCCTCCCAAGATCAAGTTCCACATTTCAGCCAAATCAAGATCAAATTGGACCATTAAGTTATTAGGGACTTTCATAACCAATTCCAGTAAAAAAAAGTTTAACCTATGTAGGCATACTGGTTGAATAGGATTGTTACAATGATCATCACCCAAACCGACCACAAGTTCTTATCATATTGACATTAAAAACATTGACATAGACAAGGGCTAGATGATCCAATCCTCAACACACGATTCTTAAAACACTAAGATAGTCACGCCTTTGGTTGTTCGTAATCATTGCTATGAGTTTGAGATTTACCACGAATCCATCGTCAATCATTTTGTTCACAAGTATTACACCCTTTGAGGTGGTTTAAACATAGAGACCATCTATCAAAGTATAGTGCAGCCAGCAAAAAAACCAAACTTAATCTCATATTGACAATGATTACATGATAATCATCTATACATGCAACACATCTCTCAACATGGCGGTGGTTCATAAAGGCGGAATAGTGAACCAATCAAAAGAAGTTATTGATCTCGTGATTCTTACACACCTGATATTGAGTCTCTTCCAAGTCTTGTTCACAAACCCCAGATACCAACATATCAATGAGTATAAAGAAGTTAATGTTTGTTGACACTCATTGAAGATAATTTGGGCCCACAAATAGAAATGAATTCCAAAAATCATATGAACGATTACTAAAATGACAATACATTATAGTGAGTGATAATATGTCAAGAAGTAGATATTAAATCCAATTGTGTGTGACCTCGCGTTTGGCATGAACAATATGTCGCATGACCTTTTCTTCCACTTGTTACCTAAAATTGTGTAGCAAAAAGATCGTGCGGACTTTTCTTTGTAGTAAACACTTTGACTCACAAACTTCTCTTTCACGCGATATGAACACCAACTCATGACCATTCCCTCATGAACTTCTTTTATGAATACAAAATCACAAACATTATTCCATTTTTGTTCTTTTTCATATTCCCCTAATTGTGTCCATGTTAACTTTGTTGGAAATTTGGTGAATGAATATCTAGTGAATTATAATTTCGTGAAATTATAATTACTAATTAAACTTTTCATATGGTGAAACTCTTAAGTAGAGTTGTAATGATTACATTTGATGAGTTTTATTATAGTTTAAGTCTATAATTATTGAGACTCTTAACTCTTCATATGGTGAAACTTTTAATGACTTTTGATGAGTTTTATTAGAGTTTAAGTATATATTTATTGAGACTCTTAAGTCTTTGTAAAACTCTTGTATATTTAGAACATGATGTGCCTCATATGAAGAGTACAATAGAGAAATACAAGAGATATGATAGAAGGAAAATTCATGAATACATGGAGAGTTCTTGGAAAGATAAAATACTTGAAGACCCATGTGTTGGGTACTTAGAGAGATATGTTTTCTCTATACGATTTCATCGCCTTCGTATCATAATTTTCCACAAGTTCTAACACTATAATTTTATCTGGTGTAACCTCGGGCGTGTGGCCATCTCCGGCAGTACATACTGCTTCGGCTGTTATACCCTGGGAAACAGTCGCGTCGTCTTTAGTAGAGGCGCGAAATCGGTTTTAAGGGAAGCGTGTTGAACACGTGCCTCAACCAAAACTGTCAACAATTTTTTATTTGTCTTGTAGCAGAGTTTCAAACAACAAGGTGCGGTTGAAGTTTTCCAAAGACGTCGACTTGAATCAAGATTGGTACAATATATTTGTATTTGATTTATTTTTCATATAGTTTTGTAACCAGATTGTACTATCATATTTCCTATGAATAACGAGAGTCTCTTTATTATATATTTCGTAATATATTTTTAATAAAAAGTGAACCTAGTTTCTACAAACTCAAAACAAATTTCGTGAGATTGTTGCTACAATCTTAAACTTTATAAGGATTTTAGGTTCATAAAGGAAATATTATAAAAAATTTTTTAGAGATTATGATCTTCTAAATATTTTTCTTTGTGAAATATGTATGTAGTACAACTTGGTGTGCTTGGATTTATTGAGATTGTGATACAATCTTAAATCCTATATCGTGGTACAAAACGAATAGTTTTGGTTCAATCGTTTGGTTTTGAAACGATTTTGGAATCGTTAATTTTTTCTAACATTTGTGTTAGAATGGGTTTATTGTGTAAATCATACGTTTTTTGTAAATGTTAAATTTCTCTAACTTGTGTGTTAGACTGGAATTATGGGTGTAAACCATACGTTTTTTTTTTGTAAACGTTAAATTCTCTTGAGTAGAATTTTCATGTCTTTAAATAAGAGTTTTATCTTACTTGGTTGGAGTTTTATGTCTCCATTTAAGTATCTATTTAAAGTAGACTCTTCATCCACCCATGGATTAATATTAACAAATAAGACTTATAATGATTTTTGTAATCGTTTGTCTTCTAACATATGTGTTAGAAATGTTCATGGAAAGCGTTAGTTTGGAAGCAATTCTTTTTAATTGTTTATTTTCTAACGTGTGTATTGGAAATGACTTATTTATTTGAACCATATATGTGTTTATAGCAAGTCGAATTAACATTTTTTGGAAAATGTTAATATTTCTGCCGTGCGCGTTAGAATTTCTTTCATTTTAACATGATTGTTAAAAATGGTTAAACCACAAATTCTTTAAAATGTTTTATGTAAACATTTTATATAAGTAATTTGTTGTAGCATTGATTTTAATGAATACAAACACTTTATATTATGTTTTGTATGGTTTAGAAATAAAAGGTCATACATTGAAATTGATGTTTGATTGGCTTCAAAAAATTAAAGCACAATAAAGTGATGGTGTGGTATTTATATGAATTTAATGAAATTAAAATCATTTACTAGATTCTTCATATGAAAGATAAACTCTTAAGTAAAGTTTTATGTCAATTTATTAGTTTTTATTAGAGTTTATGTCTCTAATAAAATCTCTAATTTAGTGAGACTTTTCTCCACCTCATGTCTCTTGTATTAAAAGTAGGCTATGTGCCTAACTTGATGAGATTGAAAAACTAAAAGAGTAAGAATACAATAATTAAATCACCATAAAGTGATGGTGCAGTTGTGTGGGATTTATCACCAACTTTAATTTGTGATTTCTAAATCCAAATGGTCATGTTTATATATATATAAAATGATTTAAATTTTCTAACACGTGTGTTAGAAAATGTGTATCACAAATACAATGTTAGGGATTGTACATTGTATAAGCCATAATGAATGGAAATCTTTTATGTAAACATTTAATTGCCTTTGTGTGCATTAAAAATGATGAGAAATTGTTTATTTTATAAACTTTATCCTTGGAAAACGTTTTATGTAAACGTTCATTCTCGTGGATATTATTTGGTGGAAAACAACTTGGTGTTGTTGTGAACAAATTTAATTGTTCAAGTTTACTACTTAAATGTAGGCTTTATAACAATCTGGTGTTGTTTGAGCAGAATTGTCCAAGTTTAAAGTTCCAAGATGAAATGGGAAACTTGTGCTTACAAGGGCATGGAGTCTTATTGAGGGAGTAGCTCAAGACATGCCATTGGACGATATCCTTGAGAAGATTTCAGTCAGAATATAAAGTGATGAAGATAAAAACACTTTGATATTTGATGTCTACATATCGTCTATGCTTCCGTTTTAATTTCAAAAGTGTTTGTCACTTATGATTTAGTTTCCAATGTATTTTATTGTTGTGTTCAATATCTTCAGATAACACATGCAATATGTTTACAAATAAATAAATCACTAATGTTTGTGACGTATAAATTATTTTTGTGGAAAGTAATTATAACGTCAACTATCCAATGTCTAAAAGAATATGGTTATAAACGGATAGTACATGAAAATATTTGGACATAAACAACTTGAGAGTTGTTGCATTGACTAAAAGTCAAAGACGAGACATCAAATGTGTAACCACATCACGAGGGAGTAGTGAGTGTATTGAGATGAAATACACAAACAAGATTCATGTTGAAGTACTTCATTAGAAGTCATTGGAAAATTCACAAGTGTGAATTCTAACATATGAAAGAAAAAGTACTATATGTTGTTATATACCTTTGATAAATCTTGCGAGATTTGTTCCAAGTGATCTATTCGTAGATGTGTCTACCACTTGATTATTATTAGAACTATATGGAGATTTTATATTCGTTTGGAAGAGAATCCTAAATGTACATATCTCCTAATGAATAATAATAGATGTGTACAAATCACTTATGGCAAAATTATGAATGCCATGTTGTTGAGTGTCGATCTAGTTGACTCTGTCTCACACGTAATAGTGATTGTAGACGAGGAACATTCATCTTGTCGGTGATGAACGTGTTCTCCAAGTGACTTGGATTAAGGCTTATGTTTAAATCCTTATGAGTCAATGGTAAAACGTTGGAGATCAAAGGTGAACAAGTTATGTTCCTTAATTGAATGATAAATTTTAGCTAGGTGCTACATACAATAATTTGTGAGACTTTCCTAAATATTGATGTTTTTAGGATTATGAATAAGTCTCATTATTTTGTCTTAACAAGGGATGAATGTTGCAAAGTTATATTATGATATCCTTGAGGCTGTGAAAAATCAGAATGATGCATCTTCTGTTCACATGCTAAAGTATTGTAGTCTAGCATGCTAGACTGGTTATGGGTCTTGACGAAGACTAATTAACTCTAAACATTCAAATGTGTATGAACACAATAAGAATTTGTGTGATAGACAAAGTTGAGGAATAATTTTCATTCATTATAAGGAAAAGACTTGTAACTTTTGAAGAGCTTGTTCGAAAAGCTAACGAGGAGAACTCATTGTCTAGGCTTATTCAAGATGTTGAATTAGAATTATTCTAAGTTTGTGACAAACTTATGAAAATGACGTGGTGCTTTGGTCAGCTCGGAAGCTTATGTAAGCTAATGCAATATGAGTTGAATCACTGATACAATGAGGTTGATCTTGTTCAATCATGTGTATAAATGTCGTCATAAGTGAAGTTACAAAAATATGTTGATCAAATGGAAAGAAATTCGGGGGAGGATCCATTTAGAAACAACCTTATAAAGATATGTAGAAATGGTTTTCATTACCTCATCTGGATGAGATTCCATAACACTTAAATGTGGGGGTGTCTTGCATTTGTATCATAAAAGTTGGACAATAAGGATTTTGTAATCCAATCGAACATTGCAAACAAACGACTAAGTGGAGGACACAAAGGTTGTAACATCCGGCCCCTCGCACCACCAATATTGTCCGCTTTGCCCCCGATGGGGCCCATCCAGGAACTCACGGGTTTAGTTTTGGTCGCTCCGGTGGAGACTTCCCAGGAGGTCTCCCATCCTAGTACTACTCCCACTTGAGCACGCTTAACTGTGGAGTTCTCCTCTCATCCACTAGCATTAAGCCCAAAACGCGTTGGTGATTTAAGAGGGCAGGACATCCCTTATGAACCGAGGATCGCTCCTGGCCACGACCAATGTGAGATTTGTCTAGGGTGTCACAATGGTCCATGTTAATCGGTAGTCAGTATCGGTATCGTTACAATCACCCACCCTTAGGGGACTCATCGTCCTCGATGAGGTTTTCCCCACCATCCCGAACGGCTCAGGAGTGGCTCTGATACCATTTGTAACATTCGGCCCCTCACACCACCAATATTGTCCGCTTTGCCCCCGATGGGTTGCCCATCCAGGAACTCATGGCTTTGTTTTTGGTCGCTCCGGTGGAGACTTCCCAGGAGGTCACCCATCCTAGTACTACTCCCACCTGAGCACGCTTAACCGTGGAGTTCTCCTCTCATCCACTAGCATTAAGCCCAAAACACATTGGTGATTTAAAAGGGCAGGACATTCCTTATGAACCGAGGATCGCTCTTAGCCACGACCGATGTGGGATTTTTCTAGGGTGTCACAATGGTCCATGTTAATCGGTAGTCAGTATCGGTATCGTTACAATACCACCCTCATGTGCCAGGTCCCGCGAGGACGCTGAACCCCTTAAGGGGGGTGGATTGTGATATCCCACATCGGTTGTGAAGGGGAATGAAGGTTCCTTATAGGGGGCTTGATACATTCACCATCATGACGCGTTTTAAAGCGGAGGGTGTGCTGGCTGCCAAAGCGGACAATATCATGGTGCGGTTACCCACTAATTTTTAACCGGTAATCGTGTTAGAACGCCATTGACTCGTTCCACTCCGCACTTACTTTCCGTCTTTTAACCGAGCGAAATCAGGTGAGTTCACGGCCCCAATATTTTAAGGTTTTAAATACACAGGGGGAGAAAACATGTACGCTTTACGGTAAACTTATTCTTTAACGTTATTGTTGGATAACGTCGCATAATTTGATAAAGTAGCTTATGTTATACGGTTATGGTCACTAAGTAGCATCTTATCACGGAAAGTCCTCACAAACTCTCGAACCGTTAGTATTGGTATAATACCAGGGGAATTTTGAGTATTACTACTGGGCCCGACAAGCCCCACCCTAGCTAGTCGCGCTAGCTGACCGGTAATGGTCAACGGGTGTAGAATTGGCCTAACACACGCCATGGTCAGTGATAGACCTGGCACACAGAGGCAACAACAGTCAGCTTCGGTTTCGAACTCTTATGTGACATAGCTTAGGTTAGCTACCTACATTATAACATGAAAATATTTATCAACTGAACAACTTGTTATTCCGGGTTAGGAATAATGGAAACTTTGTAAATGGATAAATTTACTAAACATCAATCATATCTGTGAACTCACTCTTCTTTATGTTGACACGTGTTTCTTTCTGTAACAGTCCAGCGTAACCGCACCATGATATTGTCCGCTTTGCAGCCAGCACGCCCTCAGCGCCTGCCCCTCATGGGTTTAAAACGCGTCATGATGGTGAAGGTATCAAGCCCCTTATAAGGAAGCCTTCGTTCCCTTCATAACCGATGTGGGATAATACAAGGCTTCCTTATAAGGGGCTTGATACCTTCACCATCATGACGCGTTTTAAAGCCGTGAGGGGCTGGCGCTGAGGGCGTGCTGGCTGCCAAAGCGGACAATATCGTGGTGCGGTTACGCTGGACTGTTACAGATGGTATCAGAGCCAGGGCCGGACCGGTGGTGCCAGGTCCCGCGAGGACGCTGGACCCCTTAAGGGGGTGGATTGTGATATCCCACATCGGTTGTGAAGGGGAACGAAGGCTTCCTTATAAGGGGCTTGATACATTCACCATCATGACGCGCTTTAAAGCCGTGAGGGGCAGGCGCTGAGGGCGTGCTGGCTACCAAAGCGGACAATATCATGGTGCGGTTACGCTGGATTGTTACAGATGGTATCAGAGCCAGGGCCGGACCAGTGGTTCCAGGTCCCGCGAGGACGCTGGACCCTTAAGGGGGGTGGATTATGATATCCCACATCTGTCGAGAAGGGGAACGAAGGCTTCCTTATAAGGGGCTTGATACCTTCACTATCATGACGCGTTTTAAAGCCGTGAGGGGCAGGCGCTGAGCGCGTGTTGGCTGCCAAAGCGGACAATATCATGGTGCGGTTACGCTGGACTGTTACAGATGGTATCAGAGCCAGGGCCGGACCGGTGGTGCCAGGTCCCGCGAGGACGCAGGACCCCTTAAGGGGGGTGGATTGTGATATCCCACATCGCTTGTGAAGGGGAATGAAGGCTTCCTTATAAAGGGCCTTATACCTTCACCATCATGACGCGTTTAAAGCCGTGAGGGGCAGGCGCTGAGGGCGTGCTAGCTGCTAAAGCGGACAATATCATGGTGCGGTTACGCTGGACTGTTACAAAGGTCGTAGTGCATAATGTAGATGTGTTTACCTTAAATAATACGCGTATCTTACAAAAACATATGATATAACCAGATTCAGATGGCCACTGAGGTTATAGTCTTAGAAGTTGATAATAGACAAAATTAACTTACGAGTTAAGAACACATCATGACAACTGATCTCAAATACGCAAAGTTATTTGTTAATGTTACGGATCTAACAACCCGAGGGTTTATTAGAGATCAAGTTGTGGAATGAGACTGAAGCCCATGGAAAAAAGGTATGTGAAGGACACCTAACTTAGTTGACTGGAGATCCCAAGATCTAAGTTCAATAGGACAACTAACTCATATGCCTAAGGGTGATCACTGTGGGGGCATAAATGATCTGCATAAACTAGTATATATGGTTATACATACCCCCAAAGTATAAAAAGGTGTTTAAATACGTCCTAGTCTATTCCTATGATATTCAGTGACAAAGAGTGAGGCTAAGCATAATATGTGGTAAATGATTTGGATAAATAACGATAACCACAATGCTTTTAATAATCTAGGAGAATTACCTATGTTAGAGAGAAGTGTGGTCGCTTCAAATGGAATTGAGGCACAATTCCTAGAGCTCTCACAGAACCACGAAAGTGTTCCATGACCATTATTGGACACGACTATGAGGAGATGACCAGGCTAGGGAGAGTCTTGTGTGAAGTGTATTGTCGTTTACATAAACGGCAGACGAGTTCAAAGATATCGAGATCTACTTAGAGCTAGTGGGCTAAGTGCATTTCATGAGCGGAGGTTCAAAGTGTAACACCTACCTATCGTATGCAAAACTCAACTGTCGAGGTTCCACTGGAAATTTTATGTGTTTTGAACGATCTCCATTCATGTGGGGGATTGTTGAAAAATTGGTGAATGAATATCTAGTGAATTATACTTTAGTGAAATTATAATTACTAATTAAACTTTTCATATGGTGAAACTCTTAAGTAGAGTTTTAATGATTACATTTGACGAGTTTTATTAGAGTTTAAGTCTATAAATATTGAGACTCTTAACTCTTCATATAGTGAAACTCTTGATGAGTTTTATTAGAGTTTAAGTATATATTTATTGAGACTCTTAACTCTTTATAAAACTCTTGTATAAACATGATGTGCCTCATATGAAGAGTACACTAGAGAAATACAAGAGATATGATAGAGGAAAATTCATGAATACATGGAGAGTTCTTGGAAAGATGAAATACTTGAAGACCCATGTATTGGGTACTTAGAGAGATATGTTTTCTCTATACGATTTCATCGCCTTCGTATCATAATTTTCCACAAGTTCTAACACGATAATTTTATCCGGTGTAACCTCAGGCGTGTGGCCATCTCCGGCAGTACATACTGTTTCGGCTGTTGTACCCCAGGAAACAGTCGCGTCGTCTTTAGTAGAGGCGCGAAATCTGTTTTAAGGGAAGCGTGTTGAACACGTGCCTCAACCAAAACGGTCAACAATTTTTTGTTTGTCTTGTAGTGGAGTTTCAAACAACAAGGTGCGATTGAAGTTTTCTAAAGACGTCGACTTGAATCAAGATTGTTACAATATATTTGTATTTGATTTATTTTTCATATAGTTTTGTAACTGGATTGTACTATCATATTTTCTATAAATAACGAGAGTCTTGTTATTATATATTTCGTAATATATTTTAATAAAAATGAACCTCGTTCTACAAACTTTACAATATAGAATCTTCTTAATAAATGCATGACCAAAGAACATGTTGATATGTATCAACTTTTAACCTGTCTCCATTGAGAGGACTAGTAAGAAAAACTCAATGAAGAAATAACAATGCTGTATAAAAACAAAAGATCTAGAGCATATAGATCCTCATATTATTCTTAAAATAGTGACAAAAGTACAGTTTTTGAAAAAAGCTAGAAATCAAATATGAAGAGTTTATTTAAATAAACTCATTAAAAAGTTAAAAGAAATATTTTATAAACCCAAAAATTATTATTATTAACTAACCAGAACACATTAGAACCACTTGAAAAATGTATATAAGAGATTGTATTTTTTTCGTCAACCTGCTTTCACATTACTAGTTTACTCGTTATATTTGGTGAATACGGTTCATTTATAAATTATTATAATTATTGTTTATCTTTTGAAAACCAAAACCATTGCTTTATTTTTAAAAAAGTAAAAGTGAATACGGTTCATTTATAAATTATTATAATTCTGTTTTTTTTCTTTGAAAACCCAAACAATTGCTTTATTTTTTTAAAAAGGTAAAATAATAATTAACTTAAGTTAGATATTAAAAAATATAAACACAACTTTAAAATTGTTTGCCCATAAAAGATATGACCGTGTAGTAAATTGAAAGGTACTCAAGAAAAAAAAAGTAAAAGGAATAACTTTGTACCCAAAAGGACCATACATTCAAAAGGCATTGTCAATTACTGAAAGATAAGCGATTGGTAATTTAGGATCTCCATCTTCAGATATAAAAATAAAATAATATAAATAGCTAGGTATCATTTAATAATTTTTTTTAAGATAAACAACACAACCTTATAAGACTAATGAGGTGTTGACAAAACATAATCCAGTTCGAAATTTTACAATTTCACTTCGAGAAATATAAAAAATCATCGCTAATATTCCTTGGAAACAGATGTACTGATTATTAAAGATTGGACTAATTCGCTACAATCGGAAGTTTTTTTTTTTTGAACGGTGAACTTCATTAGAAAACTACCGACCCAAAAACAAGGCCGGCACAACAACAAACGACAACCTTACGTAATTACAAATTTACACCATTTTTCTCAAGTAATATCTTTGTGTTTCGACTACTTTTAAACCATAGAAATCCGATAGCTTTTACTTTGCTCATAATGTCTTCAATCCGAGGATGTTTGTTTTCGAATCTTGACTTGTTTCTCGCCCTCCAAATACTCCAACAACCTGCCATCATAATACCTTTAATCGCTTCTTTTTTATAATTAGCTACTCCGGTTCCGTTATGCACTTCGAGGAGGTCCCGGAAAGAGAACGCGAAAATAGGAGGAACTTTACACCAGGAGCTGATCAGGTGCCATAAAACCGTGGCTGTCCGACACGAGGTGAAGATGTGGTCAACCGACTCATCCCCCTCACTACATAGCACACAGTTAACGTTGTCAACTTGAATATTTCTTCTTTGAATGGCCGTTAAAGTAGGAATATGGTTCATCTCTGCCCTCCAAGCTAGAATGTTGCACTTGGCTGGAACCCATTTGCACCAGTCGAGCACGAACCTGTTACTAAAATCTTGTCCAGAAAGCAGGAGCCGTTTCACAGCCTTTACCGAAAAATCTCCACCATTATTGCCTATCCAGGTCCATTGGTCTTCTTGGTCCGTTAGCGTAATCCCACTGAGGAGGTTTTGAAGATTATCTATAGCAGCGATTTCCCCAGGCGATGAAGGCCATCTGTTCCAACCCCACACCGATACTAAGGTGTTTCTAATGATGGTGGTCTAAGATTTCGTATAATCATGCATGTGTTGCTGAAATTAAGAAAAGGTTACTTAAAACTTCGGATAGGAAAAGCAATTCAAAACTTGGAATTTTCTGGACAACTACAATTGGGTATGCCATTGTCGGCGTAAGACCTAATCATGGGCAATGAGGATGTTACGGGTGGGGTGGGGGGGTATTAGAGCCAGAGAATATGGAAAAGAAAATTAGGGTGGGAATGTTTGATGGATCAGAATGGTAGTGTTGCAAAGTCACGAGAGTGATAAAAGGTGGCGACGAGAAAGAAAGAGAGGGAAAAGGGGCCAACAAGTGAGAAGAAGTCCATCATGAGAACATGTCAAGTCTTAAAAACCATAATAAATCCAGAAAGCTAGGATTAGTAAGGTGTCGTGTCCACGAATCACCTTGAGGACTAGGCCAATGCCTCAATGGCATATCTGAGTCCGTAAATGCAATCAATACAGTGGAATCAAACAAGATTATCAAGGGTGCATAAAGTGACCAGATAGATTGTCTTACACACAAATATACTCAAATAATTTGCTAGCAAAGATCACAATACACATTCATGTCCAGAAAGTTGTACAAATCAAATTCAATACACATGAAAACTTAAATAATTAGGGTCTAGGGCGGGTTTAATAACACTAATTAACTAACTACACTTTTTAATCTTTCTGTTAATATATTTGATGTTTTGGTATGGTCTAGCTTCTTGTTGGTAAAGGGTAATGTCTTTTTTTATAACTTAAGCCGTTCAAATAAATGGCTTTTTTTTTAAGTTTTGGTCTCCAATTGTGTGTCAAGCAAAACAAAAGTAGCAGCCGATTACTTTCACAAGGCCTTAGCTCCCAGCCGGCGGCTTCCTTAGCCGACAACCCATCTTTGGTGGCCTTGGTCTGCGTGCATGGTCCAATTAGCCAGCTTTCTCTCGACTTCAGTGCAGCCAAGAGCTGCCTTTGTTTCAACTGCTGACCCATCAAGCCCAATTAGCAAGATAAACCTTAGGCCCAAAACCGATGACTCTTTTTTGGTGGGCTGCAACTTGGTTAAATTAATGGATAACTCATTCCGTTTGGATCTCTTTAATTCTAGTCTAGAAAATAAACCAAAGCTCATTTATCTTCTAACTTGAAGTCTCAACTTTTTTTTTAATTTATAATTTTAGCTCTTTGTTTATTTTTTTAAACCTACAAGATAACCAGGCCAATGCAAGTAATGGGTTTTTTTTATATAAAATGTGTGTATACAAAATGGGATTGAGAAAGGAAACAACAGAAAGGTGAGAATAATTTTTAATTAACAGAATCAAACAGTTTATGAAAAACGAGAATCATTTTTTTTGTCGTTAAATCTGTTTAATAAAAGAAAATATATCTACACTCACAATTTGATAATACATGTAACTTTATTTGGAATAATATAAGTCCATCAGAAACTAATAACGAAAATGTGTGTCTCGACATCTTTGTTCTCTATGCTCTTTTTCACTCTTTTACTTTGATAATGCTACCGATCATTAGTTAGTCATTAATGAAATTAGTAAACTTTAAAATGGTACCTGAATTAGTGAATCGGTAATACGTTAACGCGG
The DNA here is from genome assembly GCA_947069175.1 of Scalesia atractyloides. Taxonomy (NCBI): domain Eukaryota; kingdom Viridiplantae; phylum Streptophyta; class Magnoliopsida; order Asterales; family Asteraceae; genus Scalesia; species Scalesia atractyloides. Next base: position 18,950,441 of record CAMTDV010000014.1, on the reverse strand, counting down.
AAGAAAAATGCATTCTTGTATACTTTGTTGATTGTAATATGGGCTTGCCCACTTGTAGAAGCACGTGTCTCTTAGAGGGAGATTCTATGTTCAAATCTGAGCAAATAAGTAGTTTAAAAGTTAATGGTGTAATGGTGAGTAAATTACAAATTTACAATTGCCATAACATAAAAAGAAAGAAAATAAAAGTATACCTTGCTGATTTTGGGCAGCTATGGTGTATTGACTTTAAAAAGTGGCCCAAAAAACAATTTTGGGTTTGAGAAAATGAAACAACAAAAAGGCTGAGAATTATTTTGAATAATAGAATCAATAAATTTATGGAAAACGAGTTTTGAATAATAGAATCAATAAATTTATGGAAAACGAGATTCAATCTTTTTTTCCGTTAAATCTGGCCTAATAAAAGAAAAAATATATATACTCACCATGTGATATGTGATAATAGTCTTATTTTTTTTTGAAGGCTAATGTAGGGGCCAAATGGCCCACTACCCCACAGGGCGAGACAAGCTCTTGAAACCCTGCCTAGGCCAACTTCATACTCCCAATTATGTACATAGCAGGAGTTGAACCTAGGACCTCCCACCTTATGGAAAACTCCCCTGACCAACTGGGCTACATAGTGATATTTTTGTATTAAGGTAAAAACACATTAACCGCTTAATACAACTAGACTCCAATGAATACAATAATAAAAGCTAGTGTGTTTATATGAGAATCACTAAATTATTAAAATAGTTCGCATTTGAAATCTCCCCTAATCAACTAGAGTGTTTATATGAGAATCACTAAATAGCTAGAAATCATTTTATTTAGTTAGTGAATAAAATGCCCCTTGAAGATCCATATATATTAAATATTAAAATAGTTCTTATTTGAACCGGCCACTATATGTGTGGAAAGTTCATGTAGAAAGTGATTTTTTGGTGTGACTCGTACTAAGGATCTAGGATGTGACACCTGTATTTTTTATTTTGATGCCCTGTTGTAGGTTATATGTATTGTTGTAGCTGGTTTGGACGCAATGTTGTGACTGGAAAACTTAGACACACCATTATAATCAACAATACATCAACGTTGTAAAAAAATTACAATCAATGGGGTCCCGTGACCTCCAACATTTATAAAGTGGGTCCACCTCTGCTTCCATTGACGACCTCCTCATCTCTAAATCCTCTGAAATAGTGAAATCGACTGCTCGGTTCCATGAGTATGAAGTAGGTTAACATCAAAAAAAAATGAAAGGGGTATTTTCCAAAGGTTATGATGACATGAGGGTATTTTTTGAAACACTTTTGACAAATGGACATAAACGTCTCCACCTTAAAATACATGTTATGAAAGTATGAGATCAAAATTTGTCAATTCTTTTGAAGAAGTCGCATCGCGACTAGTGGTTGCAACATCTTGCTTTTGGTCAAGCTTTTCTGAATTTCTTTAGTAGAGAAGAATGACAAAATATCCCTGCGTCATCATAGCCTTTAAAAAAATACCCAATTAGAAGAAGAAAAATCCAACATCACGGAATCATCCATCTCCTTGACCAATTCTTCATTCAAAACCTGACCCAAATGTTATCACTTGCCCTATTTTGTGACATGTACTCATACAAGCTCACAACAATGTCACGGTCCTAGTGTAGAACAAGTTTTGGTGTTAATACCGCCCCTGCCATCGATCCCTGACTTGCGTCTGTTATCCATCAAAAAGACACCAGACTGTTCTCCTTGGTTACCTTAATGTTGTGCAATTTATCTTCAAGTCATTGCCAAGTTTCTTTAGCTTATACCACAAATATAATAGTAAACTCTGCAATAATCTTGATACATGGACTCACTATAGTATTTATAATATATTTCTAAAATCTATAACAACTTTATTAAATTAAAGAAATGGTGTAGAGAAATTTGGTAACATGGTTGGCTATAAGTCTTTCTTATGTCAGTTTTGGTGACAAAATTTTACTCAAAAGTGATACAATATTTTACCAACTAAACCTAACGTAATCGTTGCATAATTTATCTTTCACCACAAATATGTTATGTATGTTAGTTTTAAGGTATAACTAGGGTATTTGCTCGAGCGTTGTGGCAGTACGTTACCGTAGGCATTCGATCGGTCTTGGTTCGACATATGCACTTGGTATAGAAAATAACACGTGTTTTACATCGACTGAAAACGATAAAAAACAAACACCGGTACCGGCACTGATGTTGTCCGAATTGTATCGATCAGTTTAGATCATCATGGTTCTGGTACATATACTCATTTAACTTACGCAAGTTATTAGATAAAAAATAATAATAATAATAATAATGAATAATATATTATTAAAAAATTAAAACAAATACTCAAAAATATATAATCACCAGTCATGGCCAATCTAAATCCATATATATAATATTAATATTTATATATAATAATATGTTTAAAACAGTTAACATTTTTTTATTGAAACATCACACTTTAAGCAACATACTTTACACACCATACTTTAGAAAAGAAGTTGATCAGCCAAAGTATATATCTATCTATGATGGTAAAGCATCATAAAATGACAGGCACAGAAACAAAAAAAATAAAAATAAAACACCAATTAGATTGTCCACAAACAGAAAAGAAGTTTTAAAGTTAGAAGTAAAGGAAATACCTTATGCAGTTTTAAAAACAACTATACCAAATAACCTGCACACCATTCATGTTCATAGCAAAACATAACTAGACAAACATGTCTTCATCACTAGGTTAATCATTGCCCGATGACTCACCAGCAATCCAAGCCGCGTGTTTGTGTGTATCATCCATGGGACGCCGAATCCCCATCATCCTCATTCTCTTTGCACCATCAGACCCTCGTCGTGATGATTCACCACCCTGATCAGACGCCTTTCGCCCTTTAACCTTGCTACTTGAACCACCTGCTGCACCCTCGTGCGAGTCAACATCCGCAAGACCATTCTCTAGTGCCCTCACCAGATTTTCGAAATATTTGCGAGTCACTTTAGTCAAATCAGTTAACTTTATTCGGAAACAATTAAATTTCTCCTCGGTGATGTCTTTTTCTTCGTTTATAATATAAGTTTGTAGTTCTTTCTCCGCACAAAGATGAAGCCTTTCTAAGCCGGATTCTGCTTCACCCTGCACGTATTCAAAGAACGTTTTTTTAGCCTCTTCGATTTTCGGTATGTAATACCCGTATGCATACGTCCATTTCAGCATGCGCCTGCATTCGACTATCTGTAACCAAGCATCTATAATGAAGTGCAACTGCGTCTCGGGCTGGCGATAGGTTAAACTTAGCGTCTTGAGATCAACTGTTTCAATCTTATGCAAGTCTGCAAGAGCTTGTTTTCTCGACTTCTCATTTGCAGCCCATCGCTCGTAGTAATGCGTGTATCTCTCGATTGCTTTTTTCGCCAACTCTCTTTGACGTTCCGCTTCATGAACCGGACCCCCTTCTTTAGCATAACCGTTACAAGCTCTGCCGTCATGTCCCCTGTACGGCCCAAGACACAACCAACAAAACTCATACCCACACGGCTGCCTGCAAGTCATGTGCATACAACCATGGTTCTTCTCAATCGACCGCTTGCATTTCGGACAAGGCTTCGTATACGCGAGAATCCAGTTAGTGTTTTCCCTTCAGCGTTATTTTTCAACACCCATTTACCAACGGTTTCACAATCCAACGGACGATGCGCATCCTCCATACACTTCCAACAAAAACCATACTTACAATTACACGAAACATCGTAACTACCAATCTCGAAATCATCATCATACTCAACAGCATACTCGCATCCCGGCCCAGGACACCACTTAACCCTCTTACTACTCTCAACATAAGTCCTAAGCAGAAAAAGATCATACCTTTTCCTTTCGCTTTCACTCGCCAACACGCGAACCATATCCGGCCCAACCGCAGCCTCACAAGACGGCTCCGGACACCTCAAAGTCAAACACCCAGGCCCATCCTCAACAGCAGTACACACATAACTCTTCCAACATACTTTACAAAACCTATGATCACACCCACATGTTGCAGTATCCCCAACCCGAACCAATTCGAAACAAATCCCACAATCAACAACAACCTTTTCATCCGAATATTCGGGGAATTTAACAGACATATCAACGTCCAACAACCCGACACTCCCACGAACTTGACCCTCATCCTGAAACCAAGCTTCATGAAGCTTACTAACATCCCAATTATACTTAACCAACAACATGCAAGCAGAATCTCTAGAAACAGATAAAACAGAGGTAACCTTAACAATATCTTCTTCATAACGTTGAGCAAGATCATCTTCTTTCAAAATTAGATAGCTTTTGTCGCTCGTAGAATTGACGCGGTTGACCAAAACATTGGGATCATCGGCACCGTCATCTACAACACAATCATCATCGGAATAAGCGTCATCATAATAATCTTGATCATCATCGGAGAAATGAGTGAATGTGTATTGAAAAAGATGATCGGAATCCATGGGTTGCATAGAAAGTGGTGAATTGTGGGGAATTGGTGAAAGGGTTTGGGGAATTGAGGTGATCGGGGGTGGATTGATTAGGGTTTAAGAAGAAATTTAACGAGATTGCGAATAATTTGGGGATTTTTGGAGGGGGTGGAGGTTGGAGGTTAGTGATTATCTGTTAAATTAAGTTGAGGAATTTATGGTATAAGATGTTAATAAAGGAAAAAAAATGGAAAAGATGAGTTTAGGGAGTAGTGGAAAAAATGACGAAACTTCGATATCTGGGCCCAATTGCCAAAGGTGATGATGCTACGAGATTTTGATGATATATATATATATATATCTATAATCACTTAAATTATATTCGATCATGTAATTTATTTAACTAAAGATTAAATAAATGTAACGAAAAGATAATTTTGTGTATATGTTTAAATCATTTAGCTTGTGCCGAATAAAATACAACATAACCTAAATAGACCAGTTTATAGTCTAGAATTTAAAATATGCAACAAAGTCAGAAGTGTATCACTTTACACTAATCGTTCTAGTGGAGGTTTTTCCTTGCTTCCATATGTTAACAAACAAAACCACTTATTCACCAAGTTTCAAACATTTGAGATTAAATAAAATCTTTGAAATCCTATTTAAGATTAAAACTTATTTTCCAAGTTTGTTTTGTCAACAAGAGCTCAAGTGTTATAAAGACCCGGTAAACGTAAAGAATGCTCTTTTATGATTGTCTAATTAACTGTATGTCAATTTCATCATATTCAAAGCTCTGTCTTTATATGAATTTCTACATTTTATGTTAAGCATGGAGTAGATTATATAAATGATTTTCATGTGGTTTATATGAAATTATGTGTTTGTTTAAATACAAAATTTAGGTCTATAAGTTCCGAGACTTCAAATGATTCTCCAACCTACTCGGGTACGCTTGACGATTTTCTCATAACGGTACACAAGAGGCGGTTGAAGTTTTTAAAGAGGAGGAAGCAAAATCATCACAACCAACGAATTCTAGATAACCGCGTCTTGGACGAGACCGGATTGGTGCTCACAACCGTTTGGTTAGCGATTGTTATGCGGAAAATTCGTTATATAATGAAGATCAATTTCGACGCCGCTTTCGTATGAGTCGCTGTCTTTTTTTGCGTATTAGTAGCGATTTAGAGCGCGAATATACTTTTTCAAACAAAGAGTGGATGCACCATGTAAAGTCAGATTCTTTCCGTTGCAAAAATGTACGACTGTCATTCGACAACTAGGTTCGGAATGACGAGTGAAGCTTGGGACAAGTATCTACGGATGTTTTCATGAACAGTATTCACAATTTTTGTGAAGGTATATTTTTTTTACGTTTATTATATATTGTTATTATTAATATTTCTAAGACGTACTATTTGTCATTATTACTAATTTATTATTAGCATTGTTACTATAATATTTTTAGGTATTGTTGATTTATATGGACGGCGATATCGGAGGAGTCCGACCTCCAGCGACATTGCGCTTTTATATACGACGACATTGCGCTTTTATAACGACCCATCAAGGAATATACGGTTTTCCTGTGATGTTAGGTAGCTTTGATTGCACACATTGGGATTGGATGTCATGTCCAACTACTTGGAAAGGCAAACACACTCAAGGTGACCACGATAGTCCAACCCCTAATCCTACAAGCAGTGGCGTCCCAAGATTTATGAATTTAATATGCATACTTTGGCATGTCAAACAACGATCTTCAAGTTTTATATTCATCAAATCTTTTCGATGATGTGATAGACGGGGTCATACCGGATTCATCATTTTATGCGAACAATGTGCACTACAAATACGGGTATTATCTTGTTGGTTGTATATATCCGGAGTGGCCCGTCTTGATCAAAAGTCTTTCTTGCCCTGATGATGAAAAACGATTGTACTACAAGAAAAAAAAAGAGTTAGCGAGAAAGGATGTCACACCCGACCCGCAGCGGAAAAGGTGATCGGGGCATGATTGGGTTATCATCAAAACTCATGACATTTATTATGCGTTCATATTCATTAAATACAATTTAATGGAAATTTACAATAAATATTACAACATGTTCTAACTATCAATCTAAGCTTCTTTGTTCTTCTTCTAAGGCATTTCCTATGTTTTCCTTACTTCAATCTGTTCACCTGTATCATGTGTAAAAGGGTTTTTTTGGATCAACATAAAGTTGGCGAGTGAATCCTATGGAAAACATTTGAACAAGTTTATTTGATTGATTATGAAATGAGTGCACAACCAAACATGAGTAAAAATAGATGTAAACTTATTCAACAATCATAAGATATTAAATAAAACACACATGAACAATAATGGAACATTTAGAGGCACGCGTTGCTCAACTCGTCTCTCACGAGGAACTGAGGGGCCTAATGAATGAATTGCATAAACATGATAATATGAATGACACAACTACAAACAATATAAACTCAATGATACACACATGAACAATAATGAATTTGTTTTGAGGCACGCGTTGTTCAACTCGTCTCCCACGAGGAACTGATGGGCTTAATGAATGAATTTAATATAATTTGACAAAATGAAATAAGTAATCACAACAATATAAACAATCTAAGTTTAGATCACGATATGGTATGGCACAAGTTTAAATAAACGAGTTAATTATTTTTATGACACATGACACACCCCAAAACGTGTAATTTAAAAGGGGGAGTTGTAAGATTCACTCACAGTGGGTGCGTTCGGTTGATGATGTTGAATGCACGCGAAGTGGTTTTAACCACGAGTGAGATTAACCTAGATAAATCGCATTATGGTTCGGTAAGTAAACGGGTTTTATTAATCCATTTTAGTAGGATTGTTGGGTGTATTTTTGTGAGTTTAAGGCTATTTTCTAACCTTAAAAATGTTATTTTTAAGTATTTTTAATTGATTTTTAATTAAAATAAATAAATAAAAATAATAAAAAAATTTGACTTTTTTGACCGTTGACTTTGACTTTGACTGAACAGTGACTGTTGACCAGTTCGAATGCGAGTATAAGTGCGCTGGGTGAGGCTCGAACCCGAGACCTCCCGTACGCGTGCACGCAGCTCTACCAACTGAGCTACGTGTCTAACCCGTCATATATCTGTTTTTAATTATATTTATACATTAATTAGTTTAAACCGAAAATCATTTATTTTTAAAAACAATTTAATTGAATCGGACCGGTGCGCTCCACAGGTCTCGAACCCGGGACCTGTGGCTTATACTAACACACCGTCCACCGCTGGACTGTGTGTCCAACTTGTTAACTTAACTGATTTTTATTATACTTAAACACAAACTAAACCTTTTCATTTGCCGTATTTAAAAAGTTTGAATAATGGTCCGAATCGATGCAGTAGACCGGACTCGAACTCGTGTCCTGTGATTAAACATACACACAGTCCACCACTGGACTATGTGTCTAACTTGGTTATTATTCCAATTATTAATATACTTAACATATAACAGTGTGACTCCGGTTCGGTTAACAAAAAAAAATCATTTTTATTAAGGCAGCGTGTGTGGAACAGGATTCGAACTCGAGACGTTAGTGTGTTTATTGTGCACACAGTCCACCGCTGGACTGTGTGTCTAACCCGAGTTATTTCTTGATTTAAATTATACTTATAGGTTACCGATACATCGTCTTCTTCGTTGAGTTTTATCCAGAATGATGACTGACTGGTTCGAGTTTTTATTCAGGTTTCTTTAGCGTTTTATGATTAATTACAGATGAGATATAAGTAAAAAGAAAGGAAATTAGGCGTGAAGTATACCGACTGGCTTCCTCTGTTTTCCGGCAGAACTCCGGCGACAGCAACAGGCTCCGGCGTCGGGTGTCTTGCAGCAGCGAGTCTCCGGAAAGCTTACAAAGGATGTGGGTGACTTCGGTATAAGCTTAGGGGATTCAGTAAGGCTCAGAAATGGAAGGTTCGGTTTTCCGGCGACGAACAGAATATTTCCGGCGAGTGAGTTTTCGCCGAGAATGGGTGCGGTTTTGAGCGAAAAAGTTTGCAGAGGTTCGAGGGGGTATTTATAGGGCAAGTCGTCGATGTATTTGGTCCGATTTCCGACTTGATTCGTTGGTTTGAATTTCTCCGACGGTTATGGTTTGTGTCGCGGACACAGACGTCGGTTATAGCCGATGTGTAGTTAAGGTTTACGTTATAACGGAAAGAATCGTTAAGTTTCGCGAGATTACCGGGATTTCCGACGACTGAACTTTTGGGCGCCGGTTTTGAATTCGGAAGGTCATGATATGAATTAAATGATCCTAACATTTAACAAGGAACATCAGTGGCGCAGTGGTTTAGTGCGCGTGTGTTAAGTTGCTGAACCGGCTGACTCGGCGACTGACCCGGGTTCGAAACCCGGCAGGGACATTTTATTTTTATTTTGCGATTTTCAACAGTTTTTCAAAAACAACTTATATATTCCAATATAATAATTGATTATGTATCGTTTAAAATTATTTTGGGCATTTAATTCGCAACAAAATTTTTAACTGATTGTTCGGTTAATAAACGGAGCGGGTTTGGTAAATCCGTTTTTGACGGATGTTACAGTATCCCCTGCTTTTTAGAAATTTCGTCCCGAAATTTAAATTGTGATATATTTGACTAAAAGAATGATGGTGTTTAGTTTGACAGTTATATGCTTAGAAAAAGTAAGGGTTTAAGTTTTTGTTCGAGGCGGTAACGTTCCTTGTAAGGGTTAAGTACTCTATTACAGGAATCGCTTTTTGTTGCCTACTGTAAAAGTATTGATAAACAGAATTTATTCGCTAACTATGATATCATGCATAAAAGTTTGAATATGTTTGGAAGTGTATGGTTATACCCTAAGGCAAAACTTCTAATACTACAACCTACATGGAACATAAATAAACACAACAGCTAATATTTGAACATAAATAAACACAACAGCTAATATTTGAATCCACATTCTGATAGCATATATGTTTGAATGGTGGAAGTTCCTCTCTCGTTTGTTATGATGGAGAGGTTAGTTTATGTAGAAATGGAACACAATCCAATCTAAATAGCAAGATGATATAAATGTAACACAAATTCCAACCAAGGCAATACTAAATCCTACATGGAACTTCTCATAATCGCCTGATAATGCCTCTGATCCTTTGGCAAGAATACTTATATATAGGAAGTACCAGCGGCGTATCCACCATATTCTTGCCAAATTTTCATTGGTTTTATCCACAAGTTATGATTAGTTACCAAGAAACTAATAAATCCTACATAGAACTTCTCATAACCGTCTGACAATGCCTCTGATCCTTTGACAAGAATACTTATATATAGGAAGTACCAGCGGCGTATCCACCATATTCTTGTCAAATTTTCATTGGTTTTATCAGTGAATTATGATTAGTCCTATATAACTCTACAACCAATACAACAAACATAAAATACTGAAATGAAAAATATATGTGCGATCAAGGCTCAATCAAACGGAGCCGATCGTATTGCATGTACTGAAAATGAAATTGTCTGTGCGCTCAAGGCTCAATCAAACGGAGCCGAACGTATTGCATGTACTGAAAATGAATAACTAACATCAATCACACAAACAGCCTATGCATGGAACCTCTCATAACCGCCTGATAATGCCTCCGATCATTTGACAAGAATACTTATATATAGGAAGTACCAGCGGCGTATCCACCATATTCTTGTCAAATTCTCATTGACTTTATCCGCAAGTTATGATTAGTTCTATGCGACTCTACAACAAACATAACAACCATAAGATACTGATAATGAAATTGTCTGTGCGCTCAAGGCTCAATCAAACGGAGCCGAACGTATTGCATGTATTGAAAATGAAATTGTCTGTGCGCTCAAGGCTCAATCAAACGGAGCCGAACGTATTGCATGTACTGAAAATGAATAACTTAATCTGAACATCAATCACACAAACAGCCTATGCATGGAACCTCTCATAACCGCCTGATAATGCCTCCGATCATTTGACAAGAATACTTATATATAGGAAGTACCAGCGGCGTATCCACCATATTCTTGTCAAATTCTCATTGACTTTATCCGCAAGTTATGATTAGTTCTATGCGACTCTACAACAAACACAACAACCATAAGATACTGATAATGAAATTGTCTGTGCGCTCAAGGCTCAATCAAACGGAGCCAAACGTATTGCATGTACTGAAAATGAAATTGTCTGTGCGCTCAAGGCTCAATCAAACGGAGCCGAGCGTATTGCATGTAATGGAAATGTAAAATGAACTGTGCGATCAAGGCTCAATCAAACGGAGCCGATCGTTGCGGGCACGCCAGGTTCAACCGCATAATAAAATGGGGAACAAGCTCAAACCTCATAATTGGGGAGCAGGCGGCCTCGGCAAATGCATATACTGAAAATAATAAACAATAATTACTCTAACAGTCTACACATGGAACCTCTCATAACCGCCAGATAATGCTTCTGATCCTTTGACAAGAATACTTATATATAGGAAGTACCAGCGGCGTATCCACCGTATTCTCGTCAAAGTTTCATTGGCTTTATCCTTAAGTTATGTTTGGTTCTATGTGATAAAGAAAAACATAAAACTAAACGATAGGAGTTGAATCTGGATCTTCGGTGAAGAGGACTAGTTGGGTGTCGTTTGGGCCGTCATTATCTTCGACAGGATTGGCGTTGATATTGAAGACTCTTCCTCTTGCTGGTGGCCTAGTGGTTGGGTTTTCTTGGTTTACTTGGTTAACTGGGTTTGATTGGGCTTGAGTGTTGATGACGTTAACCAATTGAGGGCATGTGTTTCTAAAGTGGGTAGGGTCGCCACAATTGAAACAAGCTCGAGCATATGGGAACATGGGGTATTGGGGTTGTTGATAGGTTTGGTTTATGGTTTGAGTAGGGGAAGAGATTTGGTTTTGAAAGGTGCGGCAAACCTTGCTCAAATGACCATAGCGTCCACAAGTTGCACATAGACGACATGGTAAGGTATGGGGATGGTGATAAAAACAGTTGTTGCATCGAGGGTGAGGTCCAAGATATGGTTTCTTATTTGGGTAAGTTGAGTTGGGTGCCACTTGGGTGATTGGGATAGCTTGGATGGGTATGGCGTGTGAAATTGGTTGATTTCGTTGGGTAGCAGCGAAAAGTTGCCCGTCTCTTTTTCTCTTAGAATTAGGTTGAGAAGGGGATTCGGTTTGGGTGGAGTCGGAGGTTTCAGTCGATTCTTTATCCTTCTTCTTCTCCTCCTTGAAGTCTTTGTTCCGGATTCGGTTCTCGGTGAGCTCTGTTGCTAACTCCATTGCTGCTTCCAAAGTTGCAGGCGCGGTACTTATTACAGGGTCTTGAATCTTTGACGGAAGACCACGAATGTAGTGCTCGATCAAACGATAGAGGGGAGTGAACATGTTGGGAACCATTTGATGTAATTCGAGGAATCTTTTGTTGTATGTGGTGTGGTCTCCTTCCTTTTGCTTCAACGAATAAAATTCATCTTCTAATTTCTTGATTTCGCTCCTTGAGCAAAATCGTCTGGTCATGATTTCCTTCAATTCGTTCCAAGTTAAGGTCATAGCATCTTCAACACCTCGTTTGGCCTTCTCTGTATTCCACCAAGTAAGTGCTATCCCATATAATCGACCGGTAGCATATCGCACTTTGCGATCGTCAGGGCAATCGCAATTTAGAAAGGTGTTCTCCATTTCTTCAAACCAATGGAGGAGAGCGGTGACGCCTTCAGTCCCTTTGTATTTTGGAGGGTCGCATGATTTGAAATGCTTGTAGGTGCATTTAGTGGTATTTGAGAGAGAGTTGATAATGTTTTGGTTTTCTTGATTGACAGGATTAGCGGTAAGTGCTTGTTGTACTTGGATTACAATGTTGGGTATTACGGCAGCCATTTGTTGAGCGATTAGGGCAGCCATACGCTCGCGGGCTTTTCCTGCTCTCATCTTCCTACGAGCGAGGTTAGAAGACATCTACAAGGAATACATGTCAAGAGTATGAGTTGGATGTTTTGGGTTCATGGGTCGCACTAGGAATGAACATTCATAAAATAATTATAGAAAAATAAATCTACTACATCCATAGGATGTCTTGGGCTTTGCTCGCCATTAGGCCCTACATGCCGCCATACTTTACCTGTGTAATCATGTGGACCCCCATGAATACCGGTTTTTCATATGGTTCGCACGGGTTTGCCAGGTTGCGTACACTAAAACCCGGAGAAAATCGAGAAATTGTATACAACGTGTGATATTCGGAATGTGTCCAGGTGTAGACACGGTGACACCTCAAAGTAGGTTAGTTCGAACGACGTTTGGTGTGGCATGCTTTGGCCTAATAGGTCCTTCGTACTCTCATCGTTGGTCCCCAGGTAGGCAAACTGGTCCGTTATATTGGATTTATACGAATGCCAACCTAGACAGGACGTTCCGACTACCGGTACTTGTACCCTTCCAGTTACTACATGCCCGTCGCAGAACTTACTTTGATGAGATTTGAAAATTGCACAAAATCTTTGAATAATGAGAGTATGAAAATAAATTGAATACATGAACATTGATATATGTATAATGAATATGTATATAAGCATGTATGTTTGACTGTAAATGTAAACAAATATGAAACAAATAAATATCACAAGTTTGTATGTAACCACCTAATCAATTAAAATTTAGGCAGACTATAGTATAGGCTCTAAGGGTCTAATAACCTATCCTATATCCCTATAGTCATGGCTCTGATACCAATCTGTCACACCCCGACCCGCAGCGGAAAAGGTGATCGGGGCATGATTGGGTTATCATCAAAACTCATGACATTTATTATGCGTTTCATATTCATTAAATACAATTTAATGGAAATTTACAATAAATATTACAACATGTTCTAACTATCAATCTAAGCTACTTTGTTCTTCTTCTAAGGCATTTCCTATGTTTTCCTTACTTCAATCTGTTCACCTGTATCATGTGTAAAAGGGTTTTTTTGGATCAACATAAAGTTGGCGAGTGAATCCTATGGAAAACATTTGAACAAGTTTATTTGATTGATTATGAAATGAGTGCACAACCAAACATGAGTAAAAATAGATGTAAACTTATTCAACAATCATAAGATATTAAATAAAACACACATGAACAATAATGGAACATTTAGAGGCACGTGTTGCTCAACTCGTCTCTCACGAGGAACTGAGGGGCCTAATGAATGAATTGCATAAATATGATAATATGAATGACACAACTACAAACAATATAAACTCAATGATACACACATGAACAATAATGAATTTGTTTTGAGGCACGCGTTGTTCAACTCGTCTCCCACGAGGAACTGATGGGCTTAATGAATGAATTTCATATAATTTGACAAAATGAAATAAGTAATCACAACAATATAAGCAATCTAAGTTTAGATCACGATATGGTATGTCACAAGTTTAAATAAACGAGTTAATTATTTTTATGACACATGACACACCCAAAACGTGTAATTTAAAAGGGGGAGTTGTAAGATTCACTCACAGTGGGTGCGTTCGGTTGATGATGTTGAATGCACGCGAAGTGGTTTTAACCACGAGTGGAGATTAACCTAGATAAATCGCATTATGGTTCGGTAAGTAAACGGGTTTTATTAATCCATTTTAGTAGGATTGTTGGGTGTATTTTTGTGAGTTTAAGGCTATTTTCTAACCTTAAAAATGTTATTTTTAAGTATTTTTAATTGATTTTTAATTAAAATAAATAAATAAAAATAATAAAAAAATTTGACTTTTTTGACCGTTGACTTTGACTTTGACTGAACAGTGACTGTTGACCGGTTCGAATACGAGTATAAGTGCGCTGGGTGAGGCTCGAACCCGAGACCTCCCGTACGCGTGCACGCAGCTCTACCAACTGAGCTACGTGTCTAACCCGTCATATATCTGTTTTTAATTATATTTATACATTAATTAGTTTAAACAGAAAATCATTTATTCTTAAAAACAATTTAATTGAATCGGACCGGTGCGCTCCACAGGTCTCGAACCCGGGACCTGTGGCTTATACTAACACACAGTCCACCGCTGGACTGTGTGTCCAACTTGTTAACTTAACTGATTTTTATTATACTTAAACACAAACTAAACCTTTTCATTTATGCCGTATTTAAAAAGTTTGAATAATGGTCCGAATCGATGCAGTAGACCGGACTCGAACTCGTGTCCTGTGATTAAACATACACACAGTCCACCACTGGACTGTGTGTCTAACTTGGTTATTATTCCAATTATTAATATACTTAACATATAACAGTGTGACTCCGGTTCGGTTAACAAAAAAAATCATTTTTATTAAGGCAGCGTGTGTGGAACAGGATTCGAACTCGAGACGTTAGTGTGTTTATTGTGCACACAGTCCACCGCTGGATTGTGTGTCTAACCCGAGTTATTTCTTGATTTAAATTATACTTATAGGTTACCGATACATCGTCTTCTTCATTGAGTTTTATCCAGAATGATGACTGACTGGTTCGAGTTTTTATTCAGGTTTCTTTAGCGTTTTATGATTAATTACAGATGAGATATAAGTAAAAAGAAAGGAAATTAAGCGTGAAGTATACCGACTGGCTTCCTCTGTTTTCCGGCAGAACTCCGGCGACAGCAACAGGCTCCGGCGTCGGGTGTCTTGCAGCAGCGAGTCTCCGGAAAGCTTACAAAGGATGTGGGTGACTTCGGTATAAGCTTAGGGGGTTCAGTAAGGCTCAGAAATGGAAGGTTCGGTTTTCCGGCGACGAACAGAATATTTCCGGCGAGTGAGTTTTCGCCGAGAATGGGTGCGGTTTTGAGCGAAAAAGTTTGCAGAGGTTCGAGGGGGTATTTATAGGGCAAGTCGTCGATGTATTTGGTCCGATTTCCGACTTGATTCGTTGGTTTGAATTTCTCCGACGGTTATGGTTTGTGTCGCGGACACAGACGTCGGTTATAACCGATGTGTAGTTAAGGTTTACGTTATAACGGAAAGAATCGTTAAGTTTCGCGAGATTACCGGGATTTCCGACGACTGAACTTTTGGGCGCCGGTTTTGAATTCGGAAGGTCATGATATGAATTAAATGATCCTAACATTTAACAAGGAACATCAGTGGCGCAGTGGTTTAGTGCGCGTGTGTTAAGTTGCTGAACCGGCTGACTCGGCGACTGACCCGGGTTCGAAACCCGGCAGGGACATTTTATTTTTATTTTGCGATTTTCAACAGTTTTTCAAAAACAACTTATATATTCCAATATAATAATTGATCATGTATCGTTTAAAATTATTTTGGGCATTTAATTCGCAACAAAATTTTTAACTGATTGTTCGGTTAATAAACGGAGCGGGTTTGGTAAATCCGTTTTTGACGGATGTTACAAAGGATGCCGAACAAGCCTTTGAGGTGTTAAAGAAGTGATGGACTATCATGGTCCAACCATCACCTATAGTAAGAACAAAAATCCAGTTAGATTCACTTAACTGAACCAAGCTAAAGGCGTTCTATCTAAATTACGATCTAGACTACAAATCAAAGTACTTTCACCGACATATTGATCCGTCGGTGAAGGTAGAAATCGCCAGTAATCCATTCTTAAAGTTCCATGGGGAAACCGGAAGTCAATACAGATTTTATCGACAGATTTATGAACAATGGTTTCAACGGATCAACAATATGAACTTCAGCAATATATATTATTGGCCTATCACCATTGCAATATTATTAATAGATTAGCAACGAAACGTTCACCAACGGATCATTGTTATCCTTTCAAGTTTCATCTCTAAGACAGACTTTTCTTTAACATATTGCCAATAATTTAGTCAGTGGGTTTGTTTTTTTCTTAATAAAATGATATAAACAAAAATATTGATGCTTTTACATTACACCAAATGAAAATAACATATTTCAAAGTTCAAATAAATTATAAATATATAACGTTGCTGGCAATCAGGTCCAAGAACACGAACACAAAATTTGCTCTCAACCAAGAACGACTCTTTCTGTTTATTATAAAACTTGAACGTTTTATACTTCAGAAATAAGCAGCCTAAACAAATTGATCAACCTTTTCAAAAAAAGGGGGACTCTACTAAATACATGAACCCTAACAATCTATTTATACTAAAATACCTATACTAATCCTATTCAAACTCAAACTTTTATCTTCTAGACATTCAAATACTAGATAAACATGCAAACTAATCCTAACCCTACTACATAAATCAAACTAATTAAATTAATCTTTCACATTGACCCCTTCGACTTTCTTTAGTTCGTGTTTTAGGATTAAATCCTTCGATCTCCCCCATAATCCTAAACCCGACCATACTTCTCTTGCTCTTTTTCCCCGATCGAAACTCACGGGTCTTGACTCGTTCTTCATGCTTTCCTACTTTCTTGTTGTGGACTTGCTATCTTTCTTGCTTGAATTCCTTCGAATACTTTCTTGCTTTTTGCTTTAACTCGAAAAAGAGTTCTCTCGATCCTGCTATAACCCGATAAAAATCATATTATTTTTTACCTTCTTACATTCTATCCTACATTCTTCAAGATCTAGCTCTTGACTACCTTCTCTCTTCCTTTAAGAACTGGCTCTTAACTGCCTTTCAAGATCTGGCTCTTAACTGCCTTCACCTTCTTTCAAGAAACAAGTTCTTGAATACCTACTATCTTCTTTCAAGAAACGAACCTGGCAACCTTCTTTCCAAGGAACGTTCTTGCATACCTTCTACCTTTTTTTTCCTTCTACCTTCCACCTTCTCTATACCTTCTTTACCTACTTAACCTTCTTGATTACCTACTTTAACCGGTCACCTTCGATTACCTTCTTGTTCCGGCTAAAACCTTCTTTAATTCTTACGCTACTATTTGATTTTTTAATACCTCGATCAACAAAAAAACAACCTTTCGCAGATTGCTTCTAGGATGTTACTTTCTCGAACAACATCCTTCTTTCTTTGACTAATTACCTTGCTCCTTCCTTCTCAGCCCCGCATCTAACGGGGCTGCTCCCCTTTCCTGGAAACGACTCTCAAAACGGCCAAGCGTCAAAGCTCTGATACCAATTGTTGGCAATCAGGCCCAAGAACACGAACACAAAATTTGCTCTCAACCAACGACTCTTTCTGTTTATTATAAAACTTGACTCTACTAAATACATGAACCCTAACAATCTATTTATACTAAAATAACTATACTAATCCTATTCAAACTCAAGCTTCTATCTTCTAGACATTCAAATACTAGATAAACAAGCAAACTAATCCTAACCCTACTACATAAATCAAACTAATTAAATTAATCTTTCACATTGACCCTTTCGACTTTCTTTAGTTCGTGTTTTAGGATTAAATCCTTCAATTAATGTAAATAGAAAAAAATCAATCCAATCAAATCAAATAAGTTCACTGGCCAATCCCTCGTCGCGAGGCTTATGATAATATTTTTAGTTAGGCATTCCGACCTTCAAGCCCCCGTGATTTTCAATCAAATATGATCGCGATTTTCACTGGTGACACGATAATAATTTAGTAGTTTGTTTGTGGTCCAAATTTGCCGTTAAAAAACATACTTATAGTAAGATTGCAATAAATAGAAAGAATGAAAGATAGATAAGTATGCTTAGATTCAAACCTAAAGTTGTAAATAATTAGTTGCTGCTAAAGGACAGTCTCAAAAGAAGACTGAAAACGTGGCAATGAGTCTTTTGGTGCTACTTTTGTATCATATATATGTTGTTTGCTTTGCTTATCTATGTGTACCATTTTCTTGTTTTGTTGGTTAAGTTTTATATAAGGTGGGGGTGCGATGGTATTATGCAATCAGAACTTTATGTGTACTAAATATCCTTTTCTTTCCATTTAATAATTCAATAGCTTAGATTATAATAATAAACTTTCAAAAACAGCATAATAAAGTACATGATCATGAGTATGGATAACGTAACTCAAAATAAAATAAAAAACTAATATAAAAATGGTTAGTATAAATTTAAAATCATAAAAAATTATAAAAGAATCATTTTTATCGCTATTATAATGTAATTTGTTAATTAACGGTTTCATGATTTCATCTAATCACTAAGTTATATTTATTTTTAAATAAAGTTCTTACATAATGTTTGTTAGGATAACTAGTAGGAGTAACTTTAAGACTAGTAACAATAATATTAAATTAATCTAGCATAATAACCTTTATCAACCTTTTCACATTCATCGAGTCATATTGATGTACAAGTAATTCAATCTTGTTACTTATTTTTTTAAGGGTCAACAAATCAATCCCAAGTATTTTTGGAGCTCTACTGGATAAACAGAGTACTCTGAGAGTAACCCGAGTTGTCCACCACCACTTCTAGGGAAAACCCGGTAACCCACCATCCCTTAGGCACGACAGTGAAATTACGGTAAAACCGATTTGGCTCAAGGATCGAACCCAGGTTTCCCTGGGTCTCTTATCATTGCCTACCAGTGCCTCCCTCTTTTTTTGCACCAAGTGAGAATCGAACTTGAGTCTTCACAGAAAAACTCAAATCTTGTTACCTATTACTTGAGGGTTACCTTAGTAGGTTATAAATTAAACAAGAGTACTTCAAACTTCATTACCGGTTTTGCTAATAAAAACTCTTTCATATTCATTTATTGGCAAAACATTATAAAAAATTGATTTAGCTTCAAAATTCTTGAAAATCATCTTCTTATCTTCACTTGTCCAAGTATCTCTAGGTGTGGGAACACTCCTTTTGGTTTGTTCATCTTCCCTGGTTGGAACAAGATCTTCACTTTCAATGATACCAAAGATCTATGTCTTTAACTTTAACATAGGTTCCAAAACGTTGTTTTCAATAGCAAAAACTTTCATCATTGTTTAACAAAGGTGATGTAACTATAGAATTCACTTTTACATAGTTTTGAATCATGAATCTAACTCAAGTTTTGAAAATAATTAACTTTGCTTGAAAAACGAGAGCAACCTGCTCTGATACCATTTGCAGAATATGAGAGTAGGGGGTTGAATAGGTTTTCTTAGATTGAAACTAATTTGAATGGTTTGATCTTGTTTAAAACCCAATAATGTTAATAGATAACAAATGTAAAGAGCTAAGAGTAAAAAAACGATTTATAAAGGTTCAAGTGAATGTTAATTGATCAACTATATGTTTTTTCCTCTTCAATTCTTCAATTGAGAGTTTCTCCGCCAAAATCTTCTCTTCAACGGAAGAGATTACCGATACAAACTTGAAACTCCTCACTAGTCCAATTTAATGATCACCTTCTTTTACACACTATCACAATAACGTGTCTTTATGTTTATTCACTAATCCAAGGTAGTGATCACCTTCTTCACTAGTCACCCCAAGTGACAAATTTTACGTTTCTTATAAATCACCATATCTCGATAGTGAACTCCCTCATAACACTATCTCAAGATAGTGTTTTACAATGATCACCAACAATGGTGACACCGCTCACAAAAGTATTACTCAACATGTTAGTGATAATCTTTACAATTACAAGATATCGAATGTATAAATTGAAACACAACATGTTTGTTCGGTTTTCAAGTTTTTAATGGTTTTCTAATGAACCTAACCCTATATAATTATGTGTACATATAAAATAAAAATAAAATATATAATATGAATTCGAGTTTCGAATCGAATACGGATATAGAAGACCAAATTCAAGTCTGGAATTTTAATTGAATTTTGAGTTTTTCAAGTCCGATTCGAAGACTGGACACTCATAGGTGCAAAAATATGGTGTCTTGTACTGTATCCCTTTCTCTCTTTACTTGATTAGTTCGCATAAAAGCATTCACATCCGGTTTCTCATTCTCATCCCTACACTTAACTCGATATCACTTTTATCTCTAAATTTTGTTCATATTATAAAAACCCATGCCTATTTCTTTATTTTTTTTTCTCTTTCTTCCATTTACAAGATGAGGAGAATATATACGAGAGAGAGATGGATGGGGGGATGAATGGATAGTCCCTAAATATGAGGAATGGGAAGTAAGTCCCTAAATTTCGACCACATTTGGGGGATGGGATCGCGTGAAATAGTAGGTAAAACCTACACTTATCCTCAAATTATAGGGATGAGATCAGAACCGGGTGGACATACTTTAACATAATCACAATGACCGTTAATGTAGTAAGTCATAGTTGTTACATCATCTCAATCAAGGAATTTGTCTACTTTGTTACTTCTTATGATCTGAAGTGTTCCATAAATGCAGATAACATTCCCCCACTACCACTATGAAGTACAATTAATATCAATTGGTTGCTTGTGTTTATTAAGTAATTTTTTTTTATATTTCAATTGTTTTTTTTGTTTTAAGTTAGACATCCTGATATGATATATGAAGAAATGGTACCATTATCTTGTTTTATTGGATAAGTTTTGTATTGTACCACAAGATGATGATTTTATTCTTCTTTGTATGATGAAGAGTAGTCCCCACATGCATCTTCATCAATAATAGAATAACACCCCATCTCTAAATTATTCATGCACTCTAGTAGTCCTTGTGACAGCGTAACACGTTAAACTAGTCATGTCTTCGGAGCACCACCAGCACTTACTCGGATCCAACAGCGACGCAACGCCACAGTTCTCATGGCGGAAGCTACGGCTGTTCACCGGGCCTGGCTTTTTAATGAGCATAGCGTTCTTGGGTCCAGGTAACTTGGAAGGTGATCTTCAGGCGGGTGCAATTGCGGGCTATTCACTGCTGTGGTTGCTTTTGTGGACGACTGGTATTGGGCTGCTTGTTCAGCTTCTTTCGGCTCGGCTCGGCTTGGTGTAGCCACTGGGAGACATTTAGCTGAAGTGTGTAGGGAGGAGTACCCGAATTGGGCTGCGAAGTTGTTGTGGGTCATGGCTGAGTTGGCGCTGATTGGAGCCGATATTCAAGAAGTCATTGGAAGTGCAATTGCTCTCAAGATTTTGACTAATGGGTCTTTGCCACTTTGGGCTGGTGTTCTCATCACTGTCTTGGATTGGTAAAAAATAGTTACTCTTTTTCATAATATAACATTATAGTAATTATATATTGTTAAAACTAGTTATTTAGATAATATATTAATCAACTATATTCATGCACCAACACACCTAGATACCCCAAGATACAAGTCCTTTGTTAATTTCATAATTTCCATTGATCTTGGTTGCAGTTTCATCTTTCTGTTTCTTGAAAACTATGATGTGAGGAAGCTAGAGGCCCTTTTCGCCTTTCTTATAGCAGTAATGGCCGTTTCATTTGCGTGGATGTTTGGTGAAACCAAACCCAATGCTAAAGAGCTTCTTGTTGGTATGAAACCACTTTTCACTTCTTGTTTCACAAGCTTATATCTGATTATCTTTTGTTTACACACGCAAAAAATAATAATAATAAACTAACTTTTTTCTTGTTTTAAAGGTCTTGTGGTTCCAAAACTCAACTCCAAAACAATACAAAAAGCTGTGGGAGTTGTTGGCTGCATGATTACACCACACAATGTGTTCCTACATTCGGCACTCGTACAATCAAGAAAAGTTGACCCCAAACAAACGGGTCGAGTCCGTGAAGCTCTAAGATACTACTCGATTGAATCCACTACAGCACTCTCTATCACCTTTGTTATTAATCTTTTCGTAACAACTGTTTTTGCAAAGGCCTTTTTTGGTACTGCTATTGCCGATACAATCGGGCTCAGAAACACGGGCCAGTTTCTTGAAGAGAGGTTTGGTGGCGGGTTGGTACCAATTTTGTATATATGGGCTGTCGGGTTACTAGCAGCTGGACAAAGTAGCACCATTACTGGTACCTATGCAGGCCAGTTTATCATGGATGGTTTTCTAAATTTGAGAGTAAAGAAATGGGCCCGGGCCTTGATTACAAGAAGTTGCGCAATCGTTCCTACACTGATCGTGGCGATAATTTTTAATACATCGGAGAACAGGTTGGATGTCTTAAACGAATGGATTAACGTGCTCCAGTCCCTTCAGTTTCCTTTTGCTCTCATTCCCTTGTTATGTTTGGTTGCCAAAGAGGATGTCATGGGTGTTTTCGCAATTGGCCCAGTTCTAAAGGTGTGATCTTATAAATCGAACATAAGTTTTGGCTAAATCCCATGAAAGTTAATGTGAATTTCGATCCTAAAAAGTTTGTGTGTGTGTTTTTTTTTTTTTTTTGCAGACAATCTCGTGGCTTGTGGCTGCATTTCTGATAGCTATAAACGGTTACCTGTTACAACAGTTTCTTGCTGAACAAGTAAGCGGGGTTGCCTTTACTTGTGTAGTAAGTGTTATAATGGTTGCATATGTTGCATTTGAAGTATATCTTATCTGGCGGGGCATAACCGTTTCTACATTTGAGCCGAGAAGCATAATGAGGAGCTGCACATATTTCATAGGACGACATCTTGCAAGTCTAGGACCCTAAAATCTTGAATGTTAAAAACGTTACAAACAAGATGCAGTGAGTAAAAACAATGATTTTTTAATCAAATTTTATGAATACATATTATGCAATCTTACAGAAATACCAAATATGTCCAATTCCATCCATGTTGGTCTTAGCTATGAATGAATAAACTAAAAGTATATATTGTTGGGAAGAGGTGAGGTTTGAGTACATATTTTGGGGGTTAGTTTTTTTTTCTTTCTTTTTTTAAGTAGTCATCAAAATGATGTTGATTAATATATTTTATATCTAGTAACCAACTAGTAGAATTCTTCCGTGTTTTGTGGTGAGAGTTGCATCACGAATTTGGTTTACAGTACCAGTATTCGTTATATCATAACTGAAAGAAAAAGTCAGAGCTAGAGTATTTTTCACTTTGTTTTATTCAATTTGGTTTTCTTATTATACTTTTTTTTAACTGTCAACAAATCAATCCCGAGTACTCTCGGGCACCCACTAGACAAACGGAGTACTCCGAGAGTAACCCGAGTCGTCCACCACCACTTCCGGGGAAAACCCGGTAACCCACCCGCCCGTAGGCACGACAGTGAAATTACCGGTAAAACCCGTTTGGCTCAAGGATCGAATCCAGGTTTTTTTATTATACTAATAATAATAACAATAATAATATAGTAAATTAAGAAAAACGGAATAACTATGTTTTGAACTGGATAAAAAAATTATAGATAAATAATAAATTAATATATTTTAGTGATACGCATACAATATAAGAGGTTAGCATACAGTATAAGATGTTGATTAATACACTAATAAGGATTGAATTTGAATAAACTTGAGATTGAATTAACAATGGTCAAGTCCTATTAACGTTCAGGAAACTCAATTGAAAGAATGAGCTTCGAAAGTCGTTAATGGCGGTTGTTAAGAGTGAAGAGCAGAATTGTTGTATTTCCAAAAGATACCCTATACTATTACAATGTTCTCTTTTATACTCTCAACTACTAACTATTACTCTAACAACCAAGTAACTAACTCACAACTTCTCAACTAACACTTGTTGACTTATTGACCATCTGACCATCTAAACCGTATCAATACCTTCCCGTTAAGACGATCCTTGACCCTAAGGATCAAAGTGTGGAAACTTTTGTGCAACCATTTCTGCCTCCTCCCAAGTAGCATTTTCAGGCCCCACATTCTTCCACTTAACCAACCAATGAATCACCATTCTATTAAACCTTTTAGTCACCTTTGTCTCCATAACACTTTCAGGTTCCTTGTTCTCCGTATAACCACTGCTAACTACCCCCACAGGAACAAAAATAGGCAATGGTCCATGATACTTTTTAAGCATCGATACATGCACAGTAGGATGAATAGAAGACCCTTCCGGTAACTGTAATGTATAGGCTACTTCTCCAACCTTTGCTAAAACTAAGTAAGGTCCAAAATATTTGGCAGACAATTTTTGATTGGTTCTCTGGACCACTGATTGTTGTCTATACGGTTGTAACTTTAAGTAAACCCAATCCCCAATCTGAAAACACCTCTCGAACCTGTGTGTATCTGCTAACTGTTTTATTCTCTGTTGTGCCTGACCCAAATTAGCTTTGAGAATCCTGATAACTTCTTCCCTGGTAGTCAAACTTCGATCTATTGCCTCCACATTACTTTCACCCGGTAGATAAGGCAAATGTATAGGTGGTGGCTGACCATAAATCACTTCAAACGGAGTGCATTTAATAGCTGAGTTATAAGAAGTGTTGTACCAATATTAAGCTAATGGTAACCACTTTGGCCAATCTTTAGGCTTCTCAAAACACAAATATCTCAAATAATTTTCCAGGCATCTGTTCCAAGACTTCTGTTGCCCATCCGTTTGAGGATGGTAAGAACTTGACATTTTTTGCTCAATTCCTTGTAACACCAACAGCTCCTTCCAAAACGTGCTTACAAACACTTTGTCCATGTCTGAAATTATTGATTTAGGAGGTCCATGTAAACGATAGATATGATCCAAATACAGTTGTGCTACATCCACTGCAGTGAAAGGGTGTTGCAAAGATACAAAGTGTGCCCATTTACTTAACCTGTCAACCACTACCCAAATGACTTCCTTATTTCCAGATTTTGGCAAACCTTCAATGAAATCCATAGCAATGTCTTCCCACACACCTTTAGGAATAGGCAGAGGCTGTAACATACCCGGGTAAGCAACTGTCTCAGCTTTACATTGCTGACACACAACACATTGTTTAATATAATCCATTACATCTTTCTTCAATTTTGGCCAATAGAACAGCCTAGTTATTCGATTAACAGTGGCATGCACCCCTGAATGACCCCCTTGCACCGAATCATGCATCCACTTAAGTATCTGTTGTTTCAAAGTAACTAAATTGCCAATGACCAATTTACCCCTCCTCCTCAACTCATTGTTTTCCCAACTATACTGGTTATGGGTCAAAGGATCATTCTGCAAGTCTTGAATAATTTGTACCAAGTTCAAATCTTGTTTCCACCCTTCCCTTATGGCAGCCCACATATCAGTGTGTACTGAAGAAGCAGCAATTTGTAAAACTTCACCATGTGTCACCCTTGATAATGCATCTGCCACTTTATTGTCAACCCCTTTCTTATACATGATGTCAAAACTGAACCCCATCAGTTTGGCCAACCACTTTTGCTGAAATGGAGTTGATATTTTACTGTCGAGCAAATATTTAAGACTGTGCTGATCAGTATTTATCACAAAATGATTATGATCCAGGTACGGCTGCCATTTCTGACCTGCATGAATAATAGCCAACAAGTCCCTTTCATAAGTGGACAATGTCATATGTCTAGGAGACAAGGCTTTGCTGATGTAAGCAATAGGGTGCCCTTTCTGCATAAGAACTGCTCCAATTCCATACCCTAAAGCATCAGTTTCAACTACAAAAGTATCACTGAAATTAGGTAAAGCCAGAAAAGGAGGTTGACTCATGCTTATTTTCAACTGTTCAAATGCTTGTTGAGCTGTGCTAGACCATTGAAAAGAATCCTTCTTCAACAACTGGGTCAAAGGCTTAGTGATACTTCCATAATCTCTTACAAACCTCCTATAATACCCAGTCAACCCCAAAAATCCCCTTAATTCCTTGATGTTCTTTGGAACGGGCCATTGTTGAATGGCTGAGACCTTAGCAGGATCTGTGGCTACTCCCTCCTGAGAAATAATATGCCCCAGATATTCCAATTCAGTGGCTCCAAATTCACATTTACTCTTTTTTGCTACTAACTTGTGTTGTCTCAATACCTTTAATACATCTTTCAAATGAGATAAATGAGACTGCCAACTTGGACTATAAACCAATATGTCGTCAAGTAACACATATTTTCTCAAGTATTGTTTAAAAACATGGTTCATTAGTCCTTGAAATGTAGATGGAGCATTGGTAAGACCAAATGGCATTACCAAGAATTCAAAGTGACCATTATGAGTCCTGAATGTGTCTTATGTATATCCTCTGCCCCCATTCTTATCTGATAATAGCCTGATTTCAAATCCAATTTGGAAAAGAACTTGGTGCCAAATAACTTATCCATTAAATCTTCCACTAAAGGAATAGGGAACCGATCAGGAATGGTAGCTTGATTTAATCTTCTATAGTCAATACACATCCTCCATTTGTTGTCTTTTTTCTTTACTAAAACCACTGGTGAGCCAAAGGAATTGGAACTCGTTCTGATAACTCCCTGTTCTGGCAACTCATTTGTCATTTTTTCAATAACATCTTTCTGTATTAGAGGATATCTATAAGGTCTCAAATTAATGCCATTAGTACCCTGCTTTAAAGGAATTCTATGATCAAATTGACCCCTGGAAGGTGGTAATGACTTCAAATCTTGGAACACATCATCAAAGTCTTCCAACAGTTGTTGCAACTGCTGTTTTTGTTCAACCGACTGTTTAACCTTTGTAATACCACAGTAGTACTGGTATTACATCCCTCAATAGCACACACCTGTACTAGAGCTAATTCCCCTCTTTGCATACCAATCTTCTTCAAACTACCTTTATTGAATTGAGTTAGCTTTTTACCATATTGCCCTCTTAACACCACTTTCTGTCCCCTGAACTTAAACACAATAGTTCTGTCTTTATAATCCATTTTAATGCTTCTTAAGGTAGTGAACCATTGTACCCCCAATACCAAGTCACAACCTCCCAAAGGCATTACATAGACATCAGCTACAAACTGAATACCCTTCATAACCCATTGGAAACCCTTTACCACCATAATCTACAACCCAACTGCTTGGCCAATTTATAATCCAAGAAATTGTGAGAACTGCTTGTATCCATTAATATTTGCAACTCAAATTTATCAAAATGCCCTTTAACTCTAATAGACTTGTACATGTCATTACCTTCCACTGCATTGACTGAAATTTGTGCACATTCCATTACTTCTTCTTCTATTTCCTCATCAACAGTATCATCTTCTATCCACTCTACTTCTATATGATATAATTGTGGCCTCTTATTACCCCTACACACATGTTCCTTTGAATACTTTTCGTCACAATTAAAACACAGCCTTTTTGACCTTCTTTCATCCATTTCATTTCTAGTCAAAGTTTTCCTAATCACATTCTTTTTATTATCCACATTAACTGATCTTCCATAAGGCATTACTTGTTTATTAGCAACTGGATTAGGCAGAATATGGTTTTTGGATCCAAACCTGTTTTTCTTGGCTCTGCTGGTTGCCTCTTGAAGTTTTGCCAAACAAAAAGCCCCTTGAATGTTTTTAGGGTTAAACATCCTCACTTGTAGCTGTATCTCATCCTCCAATCCAGCAAGAAAGCAACTCAATGCATATTCACTGGCCAGTTGAAGTCTGCTTATGATAGCATAAAATTTATCATGATACTCTTGTACTGAATTGGTTTGTTTCAGATTTTTTAAGGCGGTCATAGGATCATCAAATAACTCCCCAAATCTAACTTTCAAAGCTTCTACCAATTCTGTCCAGGATAAAACCTCCCCTTCAATTCTTTGGCTGATAAAAGATTGATACCATTGTAATGCTTTTTCTTCAAAATGAATAGCTGCCAGTCTAACCTTTGTTGCATCAGACACCCTATCAAGCTGAAAGAATTGTTCCACCCTGAACAACCATGAAGTGAGATATTCACCTTTAAATCGAGGAAATTCATTTTTGGTCAATCTTGCTGCAAAATTGAATCCCTCTCCTTCAGTCTGCCTCTTATTGGTTTGATTATTGACTATCTGAGTCAATTGTAAGGACAAACCAGCCATCATGTTCCTCATCTCTTCCAATGCTTTCGCATTTTCTTCGATTCGGTTATTCATTTGTTGACTACTTTCAGCTTCATCAACATCATTAGGACCGTGTCTTCTTGTCATTTTTGAAGTGAAATTGATCTGAACAAAGATCAATTGAGAATTGAATTGAACGGACGACAATTGAAGGAATTCAATCGAAATACTGATCGAATTCAAGAATTGAAATTGAATGCTGTAATTTTCCCCAATTGATTGAATTAGGGTTCCGAATTGATTTGAATCGAGAGTTTCCAAGGATAGACAGATCTGATACCAATGATAAGGATTGAATTTGAATGAACTTGAGATTGAATTAACAATGGTCAAGTCCTATTAACGTTCAGGAAACTCAATTGAAAGAATGAGCTTCGAAAAGTCGTTAATGGCGGTTGTTAAGAGTGAAGAGCAGAATTGTTGTATTTCCAAAAGATACCCTATACTATTACAATGTTCTCTTTTATACTCTCAACTACTAACTACTACTCTAACAACCAAGTAACTAACTCACAACTTCTCAACTAACACCTGTTGACTTATTGACCATCTGACCATCTAAACCGTATCATACACGTTATTACATGCCAATGTATCACAAATTTTTCAGCTATACTATGTGGTTACAATTCTTTGCAGTTGCATTTGTTACTTTGTATATGTATTGTCATCTAGGCCTTTTGGAACTCTCATAATAAACTAAATAGTAAACTGCCATTTTGGTCCCTGAGGTTGGGCAGTTTTGCCACTTTAGTCTAAATCTCAAACTTTTTGCATCTGGGTTCCTGTGGTTTCAGTTTTATTGCCATTTTGGTCCAAAAGTGATTTTTGTCTTCTAAAATCTTGCTATTTTGTCCTTTTCCTCAGGGGCTAAATGGTCATTTTAAGCAAAGTTTGAAGTTTATTTATATATATACTCCCTCCGTCCCATTAAAAGTGTCATATTTTGAATTTTCAAAGTCTTTGTTTATAAACTTTGACCTTGAATAATTTTGTTTGTGTTAGTTAATACTTGATGAAAGTTATATGATATGAGTGTGTTTTACAAATGTTTTTATCGGGTTAATTTTCATCAAGTTTTATATAACACAAAAATATATAATTAAAGTCAAAGTTTATAAATCAAGACTTTGAAAATTCAAAATAAGACACATTTAATGGGACGGAGGGAGTAATATATTAATGCTAAAATGACCATTTTGCCCGTGAGGAAAATGACAAAATAGTAAGATTTTAGAAGACAAATATCACTTTGGACCAAAATGGAAATAAAACTGAAACCAAAAGGATCCAGATGCAAAAAGTTTAAGATTTGGACTAAAGTGCAAAACTGCGCAAACCTCAAGGACCAAAATGACAGTTTACTCTAAACTATAATACAAAAATATATATACCATGGCTGGATTGAAATTTTTTTTTTAAATATGAAATGTTGTTTAATATAAACAAAATAAAATAACTACCCCATTTTGCTAATTCTGTCTCCACCGTTTTGGTGAACACAAAATATTATGTTTCTATAATCATGTTTCCCTGAATAACCAAACAATTAAAATGCCAAAATAGATCGAAGAACATAGTATGAAAAAATCTAGACAAAACTTCACCATTTGGGTCCAACCCTTTATATCACATAATAATATAAAAACAAAATATCTAAATATATGAATGAATTTCAGATCTGTTATCTTCTAAGCAAATTAATTAATTAAATTATACAAGTTACAAATTAATTAATCATTAAATTATACAAGGAGAAAGTCGTCGTCTTCGTCGACCATCGTATCCGCAACATCGTTTACCGCTGACCATATCCTGCATCCCAACACCCACTCTTCTCTCTCTAAACCTTCTTTCTAGAGAGAGAAAAACCTCTCTTTTTCCACCATCAAGATCTCCGATCATGTCGCCTTTCACCCTACTCCTAATCCTAACCATTTCTTCACTCTTTCATCACCCTCCGGTATCCTCCTCATCATCACCACCCTATATTTCTCCACTCAACCATGATCCAACCCCCATCATTCTCCGCCCATCACCCGCCGGCAACAACCGCCACACAATGTTTCTCCCTCTTTTCCCCTCTCCCCTTAACTCTTCTCGGATCTCCGCCGATTCCAAATCTCGCCGTCAACTCCAGAAATCCGATACTCCTCGTTCTAATGCTCGCATGGCTCTTCATGACGATCTACTCCTCAACGGGTAATTTTACGCGTTCTTCTAGCTCTAATAACTTGCAATTTTCAATCTTTAGTATTGAAGATCCGAAAAAAAATAGTGAATTTATGTATATATAGTTTATATCTAGGGTTTTGAGATATGTGGGTTAATAATATTGGTGATTTGCAGGTATTACACCACGCGACTGTGGATTGGATCACCGCCACAGAGATTTGCCCTAATTGTTGACACTGGGAGTACTGTTACTTATGTTCCTTGTTCTACCTGTGAACAATGTGGCAAGCACCAGGTATTGCACTAATTTTAAAGTTATTTTACTAATTTCGTGAAATTGCACTGATTTTAACGTTATTTACTAATAATATATATGTGTGGGCCCTCGGGGGCAAAAGTGAAATTGCACTAATTTTAACGTTATTTACTAATTTCGTGAAAATAATGTTAAAAGTGACAGGACCGTTAATCATCCATCATGTGGTGGCGTTGATAGCCGAAAGACAAGGAGATAGTGAGATACATGCACGAATCGGCCTTTGTCCCGATTGCTAAGTGTTATGTGCCTTATGTCCAAGGCTTGATGCAAAACTATATCAAGCCGGGGTCTCACTAGAAGCAGCCTCTCTATTCCTACATGGTAGAGGTAAGGCTGTCTACATCCTACTCTCCTCAGACCCTACCCTAGCTTTGCTATTGGTGGGATTTACTGAGTATGATGATGATGACCGGAGATGATGAGACTATCTTGTATTTTAGTGTTAAAGTTAACAAGTTCAAATATTATCAATAAATAATTTTTTTAGTATATTTTAATAATGAATGCCTCACATACTCGAAACGCATTGGAGGGCCACGCGCTTTAAAAACCCAGGTTCAAGATTTGAAATATAAATTTCAGGTTTTTGCTATAGATTGTTGGTGAAATAGTAATGTGTTCTGTAACTTTCTTTCTGGTTATTGTTACTTTACCAGGACCCGAGGTTTGATCCGGAGTTATCAGACACCTACAAGCCTGTTAAATGCAATATCGATTGCACTTGTGACAATAACAGGGAGCAATGCATCTACGAAAGGCAATATGCTGAAATGAGTTCCAGCAGTGGTGTTCTTGGTGAGGATATTGTATCTTTTGGCAACCAAAGCGATCTGCCACCTCAGCGTGCTGTTTTCGGGTGCGAAAATAGGGAAACTGGTGATCTGTACAATCAGCATGCCGATGGAATAATGGGGTTGGGCCGTGGTGATTTGAGTATAGTTGATCAACTTGTTGAAAGTGGTGTTATAAGCGATTCGTTTTCGTTGTGTTACGGTGGAATGGATGTTGGTGGTGGTGCTATGGTTCTTGGTGGAATCTCTCCTCCTAAAGAGATGGTGTATTCTCATTCGGACCCCGTACGCAGGTATGTTTTGTATCTATCTAACTTATAGATAGAACACTTTAATATTTTTTTCTAACAAAATACATTTTGTACATCTCACACATTTACTCTAGTCTCGGGATGGCAACAGCCCATATTACAATATTGAGTTGAAGGAAATACACGTTGCGGGGAAACGGTTGCCGTTAAGCTCAAGTGTTTTTGATGGAAAGCATGGGACGGTTCTAGACAGCGGTACGACTTATGCTTACCTGCCTGAGGCTGCCTTTGTGGCGTTTAAGGATGCTGTAAGATTTTGTTCTTACTCATCGATGTTTGTAATTTTATGTACTAAATAGTTATACCTTTTTTGAAAGGAAAGTGTATGATAATTTTTATCTTGCGAGCAGGTCATGAAAGAAGTCGTTGGTCTCCATCAGATTAAAGGTCCTGATCCAAGTTATAATGATATTTGCTTCGCGGGTGCTGGAAGGTATTGTTAGTCTATAAATGTTTACCGTAATCTTGATTAGGGATGGGATCGGTACAAAACCTGTACTGAAAAATACCGGTACCGAATCTGAACAAAACTAGGTAACGAATACCGTACCAAATATTATGGTATGGGTTTGGGTATTGGTACCGATATTTTGGTCCAGTACCTGCTTTGGTACCATTTTGGTTTTTTCTATCTTTTAAGCACTCATACGGGGTACTATATAGGTAAATTCAGTACGAGTAGTAATACAATATGGGTACCAAATAGGTAAAATCGATACAAGTACTATCATACCATAATACGAAAATAAAACATAATATCAAATTCACTCGTAATCAAATTCGGTATCAGTACCATTTATACCTGTACCCGTACCAATACCGAAATCAATAAAACTGGGTACCGATACATGTACCGAATACCCAAAAGCGGTACGGGTTCTGGTATGGGTATGGTACGGGTACGGGTATTTGGGGAAAAAATCTCATCCCTAAATCTTGATAAATAGTTAGTCTATACTCCATACAAGTAGAAAAAAGAATGTTAAATGTTGAATCTTTTTTCTCAGTGACGTTTCACAACTCTCAAAAACCTTCCCTACTGTTGAAATGGTTTTCGGGAAGGGACAAAAGTTGTCACTGTCTCCGGAGAACTACTTGTTCAGGGTAAGTACTTAATACAACATTCAATATTAGTCCCTTATTTCATTGGTTTTTTAATCTTATTTGTTTACTTGTGAAGCACGCAAGGGTTAGTGGAGCGTATTGCTTGGGGGTTTTTCAGAACGCAAATGATCCAACCACTCTTTTAGGGGGCATTATTGTTCGTAACACATTTGTTTTGTATGACCGTGAACATGAAAAGATTGGGTTTTGGAAAACTAACTGTTCTCATGTATGGGAAACGCTTCATGTTTCTGGAGCGGCCCCACGCGCCTCTCCTCCATCAGATGGATCAAAGACTGCTGCCGATATCTCTCCTTCTTTGCCTCCAATGATGCCCCCACAATATATCCTTCCAGGTAGCACGCGCTTCTATCCAAGTGTTCTATACTTTATGTGTGATTACATCTTATGTTCGTGTTTTGTTTTATTATTATTATTTTTTTTTGCAGGAGAAACAGAAATCGGAAGTATTACATTTTATTTGTCGGCGTCTCTTAACGACACTGATGACGATGTGAAGTCGCAAATCACCGAGCTTGCTCCACTAATTGCTCAGGAGTTGCGTGTTAACAGCTCACAGGTGGTATTATTAACTTTCAAGTTACATAATGATAACAATCTCGTTCGACATTTAACTGCTTCATGACGATAACAATTTCTAAACATTCTTTCAGGTCCACTTGCTGAATTATACATCTGAAGGAAATGATTATGTTACTGAATGGTCCATTACTCCACCTAATTCTGCTGACTTTATATCTAAAGCAAATGCATCGGTAAGTTCTTTATCAGACACATCTATTGGTCCTTTCCCCACAACTATTATGAGCTTATTAATAATTATTATTAGTAAATATGTCCGGTTCTAGAACATTATTTCTCGAATAGCTGAAAATGACATACACCTTCCTGAGTCATACGGAAAATATCAGTTATCCAATTGGCAAATTCACCCCCCAACAAAAAGGTATACTATATTTATCTCTGTTTGTATATACTGGTACATTGTATCGTACATTTCATTCATCTGCACAAATATAATAATGCAGAAGCTGGTGGCAGAAAAGTTATTTGGTTGCAGTGGTAGCGTCAATGTTAGCGTTACTGGTTGCATTATCAGGTGTGGGAATATGGTGGTTTTTTAGACAAAAGCAACAATCAAGTTTACAATATAAGCCGGTGGACTCCATGGTTGTGCCTGAACAAGAGCTTCAGCTTCAGCCACTGTGATTTCTAGTATAATTCCAGTGGTGCCAAAACGTGTGGTCATGATTTATTGAGCCGTTGTGATGGATGGATGGATTTTAGTGCAAATGTACACACCGCCCTGAACTATTTTATGTTCAGGTGAAAAACATACGGAAGATCTTTTATGCATTGTTTATAAAGGGAAAAGTTCACATCTTACAGTAGTTGTCTTGAGACATAATTTGTATGTTAGGTCAAAAAGTTCACAGTTTTTTTAGGTTTATGTTAACAGGGTTCTTAATTGTCTGAATTTGGTTTTAAAGATTGAACCTGGAATCTGAAACAGGTTGTTGGTTAGTACACTTGACCAATTATATGTCAAACAATGAATTTAAAGTTTGAACTTGTTCTTCATTTCAGTTCATTTGTTGAGATTTCAAATAGGTAAAAGCTTTACCTGTTGTTACTTTGATGTTGGTGCATCTTGGAACTTTGATTAGCTTTGTCTCAATCTTCTTTGATGATTATTACATATTTTATGTGGGTTCATGATCTAGTTGTTGATTATCTAGTCAAGTTTTGGAAAAATGTTTATTAACTTTTAGTATAATAATCAAAGTTTTGATTAAGAACTTTTTTATTAGTTTAATCTACTTATCTAAGGGGTTGTTTGTTTAGCTCTTAACGAGGCTCTTAATGATTCAGACCTTCTATTGATTCAACACTTAATGGTTTAGACTGTTTGTTTCATGCGTAAATGTCTGAATTTGCCTCTGAATGGTTATGCATTATACCGAGTCTGAATGGTTAGACCTATAATCTGAATTGGTTAGACATTTGCCTCAAATGGTTAAGTATTATATTGGCTCTTAATGGTTCAAACCTCTTACTAGTTCAGCACTTAATGGTTCAGACCTATTACTGGTTCAACACTTAACCATTTAGAAGTTGCTAAACAGACCCTAAATAAAATAGTAAACATGATATTTGTTGGCATCGTGTTGTTTAACGTTTATATAAATAAGAATAATAATTTCGTTATGTAAATCAATAATTCGTAACAATGCGTATTTTGGTATTGGTACCGAAAAATCCAAGTATTGAATGATACCGCACTGATCAAATTTCAGTACCAATTCGGTACCTACTTTTTAGCTTTATAGGGATTGGTACTTTAGGTTTGATACGATACTGGTTTTTACCGATTTTACCTTCAAATACCGTACCATACCCGTATTGTACCGAACATTTTCATTATCAATACCGATACCCATTATTAATGATTTTCAACATCGGTATTTTCAATATTAATACCAACACATCCCTCTAACCTATCATGAGACTATTTCACTCATAATTTAAAACACTTATTTATTTTATTATTTCACGAGGAACACATGCTTAAGAAAAAGTAAAAGTAGACACCACTTCTGGTGGTCTAACGGAATAGAGGCTTAACTACTTTAATAAAGACTCAAGTTTAATCTTCATTTGTATTATTTTGATGGATTAGGCAATAATGGCTAGAGCCAACCTTCTTGCAGAGATGCCTCTTGAGCCCACCTAGATTTTCATCCCATCGTGTGTCATGCTAGACAAAGTTTAGCTCTTGTGATTGCACAACATCTGTCAAGTGACAGTCGGCGGTATGAGTTCCCGGGATAAAGCCAAAACCAAACTTTGCAGTCAGCGTGAGCTAGGGCGTAAACGAGCGAGCCGAACCGAACCAGGGTGGGCTCTGGCTCGGCTCGTTTAAAACCGAGCTGACTTCGACCCAAGCTTTTTATCGAACTTTTTTTCGAGCGAACTTCGAGCAAGCCTCGAGCCACAGACTTTTTAAACCGAATAGTAATTTTGGGCGAACTATAAAACGAACAAGAAATGATTTATTGTTACTTACCTTAATCTATATCTTTTAAATCAACATTAATAATTAAAACTATAGCTTAACAATCTATTTCTTTGATAAAAAAAGTAACCATATTACTAATTAAACATCATTGCTTAGATATATTAGAATACATGTATATAAAGTTATTATAAACACACACGCACACACATAACTTGGGGTTTAATTTAAACGTGCCAAACGAGCGAACCAACGGGCCAACTAATGACCGAGCCACGAACCGAACCTACCTTGGCTCGGGCTCGGCTCGTTTACAAACCGGGTCGAGCCGAGCCAGCTCGTTTAAGACCGAGCTGACTTCGAGCTAAGCTTTTTTCAGACTTTTTTTCGAGCGAACCTCAAGCGACGAGCTTTTTAAACAGCTTTAGCGTAAGTCTGGTTAAGACAATATAATAAAGTCGTCGTTACTTAAAAAAAGAAAAAAAAAAGAAAGTAAAAGTATGTTTACCAAAAGTTTCTTTGGATGGAGAAATAACTAAAAGTTTAGGAAGTTACAGCTATCATACACTTTTTGACAACTGACCTACTAAACAAAACGAATAAATTCTGGGAAATATCACAGAACTTAAATATTATTATAGAAATAAAGTGTAGTTTGACCTTTCTCAAGATCTTAAAAATCAGTGCGTACTTCTCCAGGTGAACTCTTCAACTCATTCAACGTTCTCCTTCACGCGTTTTCACTTCCATTTTTCTACTTATTTTTATAAAAGACGTGTTTCTATGTTTGATTCCGACATTAGCCCTTCAATTGTTTATAAATCTCCAGGTATGTATGTATGTATGTATGTGTTCCTGATTTCAATGTTTTTGATCCTATTCCTTTGTTGCCTGTTTGTAAATTGTAACTTGAAAGGTCTTTTCCCCAAATTTTGATTTTAATTTAATACAAATTGATTCTTTTGCTATGTTTTTTGATTACTTTGTTTCTTCTTATGCCGATTTATGTTGGAAGTTAAACTAAAATTAAATGAATTCATGATTGATCAGTTTTAGATTATGATTTCTATAAAATTAAGGATAATGTGGTTGATGTATGCTGGTTAGGAAGGGAACCCTAAAATTGTTGAATTATATTTCATTACTGATTATCTTAATATCTTGTTACAATCATAGTTGTCAAAGGCGCCAAGCGCATAGGCCTCGCCTGGGGACTAGGCACAAGGCGCAAAATAATCGAGGGCCTGAGGAAAAAATAGCGCAATTAGATGAAAAAAGTTCAAAATATATTGTGTATTGAAAAGTAATACTATTATTCAATATGAAGAATAGTATTACAATCAAAGGCATATTACATTAGGGCGATCGTCTCATAACAACATTGGTGTTAAAGAAAATAAGAATAGATAATAACAAATAACAATTAATGATTGTTTTAGTATACATTCTCGGTTAATGCTAGAATGTTACCATCTCCTGTAGTCAGTCTTCTTGGTGCCTCCATTGATATATTGAATCCACAAAGGGTGAGATATATATGAATTTCAAGCCATGCAAGATCAACCCCTTTAAGTTAACGGGGCCCCTTGGTTTAAGAAAGCGCATATGAGGCGCTAGAGGAAATAGAAAAAATGCCTCGCGGCACCTGCCTTTTGTATCAGGCTTATGGCTTATGGTTTTTTTTATAATTTTTTTATCGGGAAAGTAAGTCGTATCATCGTGTATATTAGATTATGCAAACCGTTAACATTTCACGTGCGGCCCCTCGACTTTACAAGGGGGTTGACCGTTGACTCCTGCTATTCGTTAGGCTCTGGATTAGTTAGCTTAGACAAGTGCGTACTCTGCACCACTTATCCCATATAAGAGCTTAACCTATAGTCTTTTGGTTTCATGTAAATCTCAAATACATAACTGGATGAATCTAACTGCTAATTATGTGTTACTACTAGAAGCTAAATAATACCAGCAGGGTCAAGGGAGGGGTCAAGGGGCAGCGCTCCTTGTGGCGATCACATCACACGTGGGCTATTTGGACATTAAAGAGAGCCCACTTACATTGAGTCCATAAAAAACATTAGAAAAGAAAAAACAACAACAGATACACGAGGTACTCTGATGCGCAGAGGCGCTCTACAAAAAGTGCTAAAAAGCACACACATACTGTACAGCCTCCGCCTAGCCTTTGCCTTTGTGTACCTTACACCTCAGGTGCACTTTTTAAAGCAGTTAAGACTTAAGACAGCCCAAAAGAAATATCATCTGTGTAGTTAAGCTTTTAGCATCACCTATATTAGTCTAAAATAGGAATCACAAGGTTGGAAATACAGGTTTGTGATCTTTTTTATGTGGTTTTCAGTTATGCTAATGATTTTGTGGATTTTACATGTAACTTGATCAGTATTTTGAACCATTTGACTTGGTACTTTGTTTCGAACAACCAAATACTTATGAAAACGCTGTAAAAGCATTCCAGTTTGCCACAAATAGGAAAGTGGATAGATTTTTTATGTGTTATGTTGATTGGCATTTTGCCTATATACAGAAAAATACAGTTATCAGTTATAAATAAATGAGTTAAATGTCATTTTAGTCCCTGTGGTTTGGGAAATTTTGCCAGTTTAGTCCAAAGGTTTCATTTTTCGCATGTGGATCCAAAAAGGTTTCACCGTTGCCATTTTAGTCCACTGAGTTAATTTCATCCATTTAATTTGTTAACGAAAAGTGCAATTCGGTCATTTTATATGGCCGAAGTGCCCTTCTAGTTAACAAAATTACATATAAAATGACTGAATTGCCCTTTTCGTTAACAAAAAAATGGATAAAGTTAACCCAGTGGACTAAAATGGCAATGGTGAAACCTTTTTGGACCTACAGGCGAAAAATGAAACCTTTGGACTAAACTAACAAAATGACTCAAACCACATGGACTAAAATGGCATTTAACTCTAAATAAATTAACAGGATTGAAAATTCTGTTTGGAATTGCTTTTCTCTTCTATTTTATGTTCAGTTAAGCTTCTTTCTAATATCCAAAAATAAATTCATAAATGTTATTAACTTTTGGGCTTTGCTTGTGATGGATCACCAATGACGAAGTGTTCTTCTTGCTCTAGGTTCACAGAGGTTGTGTAGGTCAGAGAAGAGCCAGAAGAAGGGGTCTTGGAGCCAAGTTAGCATATTAAGGGTACTTTTATATTTTCTGTTATAAAGTTGACTTTTTAGTTGTAATTATTTTAAATTCTTTTCATATATATAACCTTAACTGCTATCTGTTTTTAGACGATGACTGTTGGATTATTAGTTTTGCAGGTGTTATGGAGATATCACTTCTGAAAGCGCTTCTTAAAAATATATCTAGTTTCTTCAATCTGCGGTGTCATGAAAACAAAACTTCAGAACTTGTTCAAAAGTACTACCAAAAGATTGAAGAAATACTCAAGTTAATTAAGCCAGTACTCGAGTCTGTTATTCTTGCAGAAGTCGCTTCTGATGAATCTCTTCAGAAAGAACTTGCAGGCTTGAGTCAGTCTGTTGATGAACTCAGGGAGCTTCTAGAAGATTCCCATCCATTGATGAGTAAAGTGTACTTTGTATGTCTTTCTCATCAAAACTTCCTTGTTTTACACACACACATACACTAGATTATGGCCCCGTACAATGGACAGGAACATATAAGATGTTACAATTTTATAGATATTTCGTATATTAAATAAAATATACATAAGAGAAAAAAGTAAAATGTTACGTATATAGATATACGTAATAGTGCCTTTTATATTTTTATGCTATGAATCGTTATCTTTAAAGGTAAGATGCCTATTTTAATAAAAAAGTGGGGTGGGTTCTAAATTGTATGTTTTAGTATATGTATACATTAGGTCAAAATTCTAAAAATTGCAATTTTTGGTTCATTTTAATCGTATTGATGAGATCTTTATAAATTTGGGATAATTCAATATAAAACCTTATAAATTTTAGATCTTCTGTACATAAAAGAATATAGAGAAAAGGAAGAAAATTAAAGATGTAATGTCTCTACTTGTGAGTGTTATGAAAAAAATGAAGAGAAGTTTATGTAAAAAATTTGATTGGAAACAGTTGTTCGTGTTGCAATATTTAGTTTACGTATTTATTTTGAAGTTATAATTGACACCATATATTGTTGAGGTGGTGGCAGTGTGACGTATTGACGATTTGACGTATTGGCTAATTACAGTTACATATCCTATATTAGTTATATATGTATGTATGTGTGTCTGTGTGTTTCTTGGAATGAGTTATCTTAATCAGTTATCTGCATTTTGTAGGTTATGCAAGTTGAATCATTGTTTGCGAAGGTTCAGGCTCAAAGCTTAGAACTCTTTGGGCTGCTGAAATCGTCTCCCAAAGGTCTTCCCGATGAGTTGAGTTCATCATCACTTGAGGTATGCGAAAACATGACTTGTATTACGAGTGAACTATATCGCTTTTTTCTAATTCTTGTAAACTAGCAAACGTAAAGATTTCTTATATGCGTCACAATTGATTGCAGCGTTATGTACAGAAAATTAAGCATATGGGCTATGAAAAAGCATCAACTATTCTTTCAAAAGCCATAAGGGAACAAGCTGAGGGTTCTGAACCTAGTGCGGACGACAGGTCAAAAGTTGCCGATTTTCTTAACTTAAAGTCAAATCAAGAGCTTCTAATCGAGGCTGTTGCCCTTGAAAAGTTAAAAGAAAACTCTGAACAAGCAGAAAAAATGGGAGATTTAGAGTGTATCGAGGAAATGATTGCTCTTGTGACTCATATGAATGATAAGTTTATCGAAGCCAAACAGTCCCAAAACCCTCACCCTGTACCAATACCTTCTGATTTCTGTTGCCCGTTATCACTTGAACTCATGACGGACCCTGTAATTGTAGCTTCTGGACAAACGTACGAGCGAGGGTATATCCGTAAATGGCTTGATCTTGGACTCACCGTTTGCCCTAAGACCATGCAAACGCTTGTTCACACTAATCTTATTCCGAATTACACCGTGAAAGCGCTAATTGCAAGTTGGTGTGAATCGAACAATGTTAAGCTCCCGGACCCTGTGAGACCTTGACCTTGACTCAACCGAGGTCGCCTGATTTAACACCGGCCGTACATTCGCCCGGGAAAAGCATAATCTCATCCAGTGGGACCTTTCATCAGCAAGAAACTGCAACTTCTCCGGTTCATCATGTCCGATCATCTTCCGAAGACGGGAATATGTTGCCTGAATCCGGAGATCACAGTCCGCAGTCAGATGGGCAGTCATCGGACATTAATGGGATGAATGAGAAGTACACAATCGGTCATCAGAGAACGGTTTCAACCTCCAGCACGCATTCCGATACAAGCGTATCTCATGAAGCAAACAATTTGTCTACAACACAGGTGGCAACAGCCTCCAGCAGTGATATTTCAGGAGAGGCGGCACCGGAAACTCAGCCTGCCTCGACTGCTGCCACTACCCGACAACCCCGCTGATCTCACCTCGGTTTGAAACCCGACCCAGAAATCCGCTATGGCGCAGGCCATCGGAACGGTACGGACTGAAAATCGTCTCGTCACCCACCACTGAAACCAGGCCCGATCTGACGGGACTCGAAACCGAAGTTAAAAAACTGGTTGAGGACTTAAGCAGCACTTCAGTCGATGTAGTAAGAAAGAGCACAGGTGAACTCAGGTTACTTGCTAAACATAACATGGATAACCGAATTGTTATAGCAAACTGCGGGGCCATCAGTTTATTAACCGGTCTACTTCAGTCAACTGACGAAAAAGTCCAAGAAAACGCCGTCACCACCCTTTTAAACTTGTCGATAAACGATAACAACAAGCTCACAATCGCAAACGCTGGTGCAATCGAACCACTGATTCACGTGCTCGAAACTGGGAGCTCAGAAGCTAAAGAAAACTCAGCTGCAACCCTTTTCAGCCTCTCGGTTATTCAAGATAACAAGATAAGAATCGGGAACTCCGGAGCGATTAAACCGTTAGTTGACTTGTTAGGAAACGGGAGTCCACGAGGGAAAAAAGATGCAGCCACAGCTTTATTTAACCTGTCGATATATCATGAAAACAAAGCGCGCATTGTCCAGGCAGGCGCGGTTAAATACCTTGTGGAGTTGATGGATCCAGCAGCTGGGATGGTCGACAAGGCGGTTGCGGTTTTGTCAAATCTTGCAACGATACCTGAAGGGCGAGCGGCTATCGGTCAAGAGGGCGGGATACCAGTTCTGGTTGAAGTTGTCGAGTTGGGTTCGGCTAGAGGGAAGGAGAATGCTGCTGCAGCTCTTTTACAACTGTGTACCGACAGCAGTCGGTTTTGCAAACAGGTTCTTCAGGAAGGTGCCGTCCCGCCGTTGGTTGCTTTAACACAGTCTGGTACTTCAAGAGCCAAGGAAAAGGTGGGTAGAATGGTAATTTTATGGTTATGTTATGTGGGTATATTTGTAATTTTGGTTTGTTGATTGTGTTGCAGGCTCAGTCGCTGCTTACCTACTTTAGAAGTCAGCGTCATGGTAACAATGGGAGGGGATAAGGAGAGTTTATAGAATGTATGGATGTATACACATAGCTGATAGATAAAGACGATTTTAAATACAAGTGTGATATAAGTGTAGATATATAATAGTATGTAATCACATAACTGGCTTTCTTTCTCTTTCCCAGTGCATCGGATCAACTCCGTGTTCAAGTTCAACTGCTTGTGTG
Organism: Scalesia atractyloides; assembly: GCA_947069175.1. Taxonomy (NCBI): domain Eukaryota; kingdom Viridiplantae; phylum Streptophyta; class Magnoliopsida; order Asterales; family Asteraceae; genus Scalesia; species Scalesia atractyloides. Next base: position 18,907,703 of record CAMTDV010000014.1, on the reverse strand, counting down.
TTTTCAGTGTTATCTACTTAAAATTTCTTATATATTAAGCGACTGAACGCTTTCAACGCGTCACATTAGTTGGTGTTAGACCTCAAAAATGTTAGAAAATAAATAATAACAAATATACCAAACATGTAATTTTTTAAAGTCAAATTTCAAAGGTGCATAATATATTCATATAGTATGTTTGTATTACATATAGGTTAGAGAGAGGTATATTAGTTTTATCATCTTGTTTTGAAAAGCTTTATGGATTCTTGCCTTCCAAATACATCCATGTCATGCATTGCATTTTAGGCCGCATATTATGCTTCCCAACCCGCACTAAATTCCACCAATTCCAACAACCACATTTTATCATCTTCGAGACCCCTTTATTTTTACAATTTTACAAATTACAAAGTTTGTTTATTTATATTTTGTAGGAAGGCTATAAAGTTTCTTTTTAAACGCCAAATTTTATCATTTTGTGAAATTTTAATCCAAGACCTACAAACCTAGGTGTTCTAAAGGTTTTTTTTTTTCGTTACTGGACTATCAACCCGAATGGTCCATAAGGTTTATTTAAAGTTGCAATATTCACATAAATAAATGACCAAAACGGAAGTGATTACACTATTTAACAAAATATTATAATATCTGTTATCAAATGTTTCGGGAGATTAATTAGGACTATTATCATTATTATACATATGAATTAAAAGTCTTGATAAACAAAAATATTATAATAGCTGTTATCAAATGTTTGTGGAGATTAATTAGGACTATTATTATTATAATTATTATAAATATTAATTAATTATATTATAAATATTAATTAAAAGTCTTGAGGAATACTGACTTAATAATTTAAAGTGTTCATTTATTTTTAGTTATATTTTTTATACAAAAGAATTGAAAGTCTTAATAAATAGTGACCTAATATTTTAAAGTGTTCATTTATTTTTTGGTTATATTTCTCAAGCATTTATTTATTTTTAAATAGTATTTTATTCATGTATCATGCCACACCTGTGTGAATTGAGCTGAAATCAAACAAACAAAAGCGATTTCAGCACTCGGCATTATTTTTATTGTTTTTTTCTTTTGATAAACAGACACCGTATTATTATACATATGAATTAAAAGTCTTAATAAATAATGACACCGTATTATTATACATATGAATTAAAAGTCTTAATAAATAATGACCTAATATTTTAAAGTGTTCATTTATTTTGTTAGCTATATTTCTTATACACGTGAATTGAAAGTCTTAATGAACAGTGACCTAATATTTTAAAGTGTTCATTTATTTTTAGGTATATTTCTCAAGCATTTATTTATTTATTTTTAAATAATATTTTATTCGTGTATCATGCTGCTACCTGTGTGAATCGAGCTAAAACCAAATGAACAAAAGCGATTTCAACACATATTTATTTTTATTGTTTTTTTCTTTTAATTAACAGATACCGTATCGCTACTGGTACCTATATTCATTTTATTGTTTCTGATCTCGATAATGTTCAATTATACAACTTTGTTCGCGAAGATAAATGGATATCGATACCAGTACTTTGACGATCTGAACCGATCGATATCGTTCGATCAACATGAGTGTCGGAAGCTGTGTTCGTTTTTATCGTTTTCGGTTGATGTAAAATACGTGTTGATTTGTATACCGAGTGCATATATCATACCGGTACTATAACGAACTGAACCGATACCATTCCACAAATTAAATAATTTCCAGTAAGAACCACACCTCGATTTCTTTGCTCGGTAACATAAACTTTTGTAAGGATTATGAAGTCATAGAATATTTATAAGTCTCACACTATATAAACACTCCACACAATCCTCTCCCTCTTCCTCTCCTCACCAGCAACCTTCAATAATGCAATTTCTTTGTCTTTCTAGGGTTTTCACCCTCTCCCAACTTACCAGTTACCTGCAACACGAATCATTTTCGAGGTTGTTGAACAGACGTTTATATGCTAAAAAATTATTGAACTTCTAAATATTACAGATCCCTAATATCCACGCCGTCTATAACCAATCTAAAATCCAATAAATCAAAGTAACATAAACTTTTGTAAGGATTATGAAGAGGCAAGGTCATAAAATATCTAAAAGTCTCACACTATATAAACCCACACACACAAATATTCAACAACACTCCACAGAGTCCTATACCTCTTCCTCTCCTCATCAGAAACCTTAACAATGCAAGCTCTTTGTCTTTCTGGGGTTTCCCTCTCCTAGCTCACCTGCAACACAAATCATTTTCAAGGTCGTTGAACAAACGTTGATATGCTAAAAAAGTGACATAACATAAAGTAAAATTGTTTCACATATTTTAATCTAATTCCAAACGCGTCCTATGTGATTCATCAAGCTTGATAATGTCTCAAAAGGTATTTCATGTATATGCATAAAATAAAGAGTTAACTAACAAGTTGGCGAGTAAACACGGGTTTTTAGTACATCTAATAAGAATAAAATAGCGAATCATAAGTCCATGATATAATTTAAGCATTTATGAATAAACGAATTTGCAAAGATCAAACCCACTTGACAAGAATCAACACGATTGAATAAAACCATTTTCGGTACCCAAATGCCATCGCAAGTCAAATTTGGGGGGTTTAAACCAATAACACTATTATCTACTTCTTTAGGCATAGCTCATTAATGATCAAAGCGAGAATCAGAATAATAGACTAAATCTCTCAAAATAATAAGTTTAACATGCAACATAATTAACACATAGATATATAATGAATTCGCATGATTTGAATAAAATAATTAACATTTAACACGTATACATGATACATCCTAAAAGAATAAAATGAAAAAAGGGACCATAAATACTCATGTTACGAAGATGGCAAAATCAACTTTAGTTACTATGTAGTCTACAAGACTCATCATATAATTACCCCCACTTAATTTCTCAAATTCCACTAGCAAAGCTCTAGAGTTAGTGCAACGTTTAAGCATGGAACCTAGCCATTGCTAATCAAACTACTTTAGAGATAAATTGTTACTTTTTTCTTAATGGCTAACAGAATTAATACCGAGTATTTTCGGAGTATTTACTAGACCAAATGGAGTACTCCGAGAGTAACCCAAGTCCACCACCAATTCGGGGGAAAATCCGATAACCCACTGATGTAGGGTGTGAAATATGGATGTTCAAGTGCCTATCTTACATGTTTTAAGCAGTTATATGTGATTATATGCTGTGAATAGGTTTACGGTGAGTGTTTATATGTTTGTAGGTAAAAACGCATAATTTGATGAAGATACGAGGTTTGAAGATAAAGCGGAACATGTAAGAGTGATGAGTGCAGCCGCTGGGAATGTTCGGAGAGTGTTTCGGGTCGAGTCGATAGCTTGAATGCATAAAGCGTGAAAGAACAAAGTTTAGGGACCATTCGGTACTTAATTGGAAGTTGCTTTGTGCTTAAATGTGCAAGAAACAAGAAATGATAAAGTAGAGGGGTCAATGTTGACATTTGTTGGAAGTCATACATGTGTGTACACGAGAGCTGAGATTCACTTTTTGAACCACGGTTCAGAACCATGGGTCACGGTTTAGGATATGCAAAGACTTGTTCAACAGTAACTCTAGATTATCACCCCCATTCTACATCTTCACCCAAGGTTTAGGTATGTAAAGAATGGAAAACAAACAGGGAATCTATACTGTGACTCACGATTCTGAATCGGGGGTGAAGGCAGGGAAATAGGGGGCGCGAATAGGGTCTCTTGGCGGGTTTTAATATAAAAGAAACCCTAGTTTTTTTTAGGGGGGAGTGGACGGCAGATAGGAGGAATTCGGAGAACATCTTTGTCTTGGAGACTCACTCAAGATCATCATTAATCTTCCACCAACATTCAAGTGAATTATGGGTCCAACTTCCTTTCAATCTTTTGAAGATCCTACGAGCATTATGAGTGGCTAGTTGTCCCGTGATCATCTCCGGGAGTAGGGTTTATGTGTGAAACATTGGTTTGCTTATTGTTACTATCTTTTTGGATTAGGATTCGATTAAACTTTCGGTTAGTCGTTCCTATTGTTCCTTGTTTCGATTAAACATTTTTAGATTATCGTAATCATTCTTGTTCATCAATTATTTGGTTGTGTCATCAACAATTGGGATTAGGTTCTAAGTTGTCATTGATTTTAACCTTTAATCATTGAACTTGTAATTGTTTATGAAATCTAGGATTGGTTATTAATTGGGTTACTATTCATTTGCATCAGTCTTTCAGTTTCGATCGTGGATCATTGCAATCAAATATATTATCCGTTAGTGATTTATCAAAACAAGTTTTATCAAATCATGTCTATGTGATTTCCAACTGGTTATAACTAAGTAACCAATTTTCTGTATAACCTGAAACCCGGAGATCGGTCCCTTTTTTCACAATTGTTTACAACCCTAATTTATATTTGCTTTCACAATAATTCTCAAACTGCAAAAAAGCAATTAGTTTAAAAATAAATGATAATTAAAACAACAAGCTTTCATACTTTCCACTGATTCCCCTAGATTCGACACCCTACTTGCCCTTTACTAGTAAAAGGTGAATAGGACACTTTACTTTATTTTGACCGACTTTACGACATCGATCAAAATGGCGCCGTTGCCGGGGAATCGGTGCGCTTAGTTTAGTTTAGTTAGTTGTTTTCTTAAAAGAAAATTTTCCTTTTGTTTGTCTTTTATTTGTTTCTGTCCATATTACGCTTGGTTTCTTGTTTGTCTGTGTGAGGTGATTCTCGTGTTGCATGCATACCAGGTTTTCATAGAAATGATCACCGCTCTTATTTGATCCAGAAATCGAAAAGACTGCTAGACAGAATCTTGTTCTTCTATGTTCAGCAGTGAAGGCTAAAGCTCAGTCATCAACAGTTGCTCAAGACCTTGAACCAGCAGCTTAAGAGATGGCTGATCAAGATAACCCACCACAAAACGAACCAAACCCACCCATTCCAGATCCACCAATTCATCAAAACCAACCCCAAAAACCATCCACCAACAGACCCGTTTCAGCAATTTAACCCAGCCTCACAAAATCAGCCGGGGAACCAACAATTCCGACATGGGGAAATTGTCAATCTTAATCAACCACAACATCAACATGGGTATGATAAGGGTTCCCTACACAGAGAAGGGAGTGTTCATACTTGGGAATCTGGATGGGAGGAGGATGATTATCAAAACAGTATGACTGGAATATGTTGATTACAGATATGATGATGGGTACAATGTGAATCAAGGCAATCCGGTACAACAACGGGTAAATCAAAGGATTAACATCCCGCAACCGATTCCACAAAATCAAGTCTTTAATAGAGTCCCGCAGTTTAATGCGGGAAATCAAAGAGCTAATAATCGGTTCAGGGGCGAGCAGATACAGTTTATGGATGGTGTCCCACAAGTTATTCAAGGGGCACCAGTTCAAGGTGTTGAAGGACATTGTCGACCCGTTGTAGTACCCAATTCATCGGCAATAGTTACACCGGTTGGAATCAATAACAGACCCTTTGAGGTGAGGCCTCAATACTTAGGGCTTTGCCGTAATTCTATGGAAAAAGAACCGAAGAACCTTATTTGCATATTGCAAGTTTTGATTCAATTTGCCAGATGATTGGAGGGTCAGGGTTTTCAAGGATGAGGTGAACCTAATGTTGTTTGATTTTACCCTGAAAGACAAGGCACGCCAATGGTTCACAACATTACCTTCGGGGAGTATCTACACTTGGAAAGAGATGCAACAAGTATTTTTAGAAGAGTATTACACGATGAACAGAACCAGTGAAGCTCGGGAAGCGATCAGAGCTTTCCAACAGCAGTCATGGGAGACTTTTCATGAAGCTTTCACCTGGTTTAAGGAGTTGTTAAGAAAATTTCCACATCATGGCATTCAGACATGGGAACTAATCAAGGCGTTTTATGATGGGCTACTCCCTGATGATGTAAGAGATCTCATAGCCATCAGTAATGGTATGTTTCTCATGAATACAGAAGCTGCTGATTGGGCATATTTGGAGAGACAGGGTGCTACTTCTAAGAGGCAGACACAATCAAGCAGGAAAGCAAGATCAAGTTCAGCAAAATCAATCGATTATGAAGCTGAAGAACGGGTCGAGAAGCTGAGGAACCAAAACTTATTGCTTGAGTGTTAGGTGGCTCAGATGAAATTGGGAAATGGAACCGAAGTTAGGGCAGCTAATATATTTTCGGTGTGTACAAATTGTGGATGAGTTAGGACATCAAAGGGTTGGAGAGTGTCCCGCAAAGATGGTTCAATTGATGAAGTGAATCAAATATACGGTGAACGAAAGCAATATGATATGAAATCGAATACATATCATCCAGGTTTGTGAAACCACCCCAATTCTAGTTACGGTAATTCTGCTAATCACCTGAACCCTAATTTTTAGATACCCAATCAAGGAGGTCAACAATATCAGAATCGGCAAGGAAAATTATTCGCAAGGAGGTTACCAGAATCAGAGCCAATACAATCAAGGGCCTCAAGCTAACAACCAACAGCAAAATCAAAATAACTATGAAGGCAATTATCAAGGGAGTTAGAGGAATCAAGGTAACCAGCAAGGTAATTCTTCAGGTGGTGGAGGCGACTCGAGCGATGCAAAGTTGGATGCTATTATGAAGTTCATGAAGGACATTCAAAAAGATAATGAAGTTCGAGACAAAACATTTGAAGCAATGCAGAAGCAGTAAGGCAGTTAGCAGACGATATGGCTCAGCTGAGAAGAGATCCAGGTAAGTTACCAAACACTGCCACAATGAATCTAACACATCAGTCGTCCAGTTCGAAGAATGAAAGAAATGTGCATGTCAACGCGATAAGTATTCTTCCAACTTCTGAAATTGATAGTGTTAAAGTTACTCCACCACCACAATTAGTTGAGGAGGTGGTGGAGGATGTTGATACTAAGTCTGATTCTCAACATGATCAGGAAAGTAAGAATTTGAAAAAATCTTTTTGTGAAAGTAAAATGTTTATTGAAGCTAATGGTAAGAGAGTGAAAGTTCCATTTCCTATGGCTTTAATAGAACCATCTGAAACATTCATTTTGAGTAAACGGGACCCACCAATAGATGAAATGTGAGAAAATTTTAGACAAGCCAAAATTAATTTATCCTTACTTTGATGCGATTAAAGAAAGTCATGATAATGTTGAGTGTTTAAAAGAGTTGAGTACCCAAAAACGACTTCACATATTTCCTAAAAAACTTGATTTGACTGCAAATGTGAACTCCGTTTTGTTGGGTACCATTCCTCCGAAATTCCAAGATCCAGGAGCACCCATTATTTCAGTACAACTTGGTGAATTTAAAATAGAAAGGGCATTGTTGGATCTTGGAGCATGTGTTAGTATTTTACCTGGAGTCTATATGACCAATACGATTTTGGTCCGCTACAAAAAGTCAACACCACCGTAGTGTTGGCTGATCAGGCTCCCATGTGTCCAAAGGGGATGGTAAGATATGTAATTGTGAAGGTAGAAGAGTTTTACTACCCAGTTGACTTTTTAGTGCTTGATTGTACCACAAGTTCCAAGAACACACAACCTCTAGTTATTCTGGGTAGGCCGTTTTTAGCAACTGCTCATGCAATTATCAACTGTGTTGATGGAACGGTATGTATGAAGTTTGGTGACAATGAATTGCGGTTAAATGTGTTTTCAAATGTGATTAACCCTTTTATCACTGCTGAATGCTTAAAAGCTGAAATTGGTGATGGGTGTGTCTCTCCTACAAAGGAGATTCAAACCAAAGAGGAGTGTTTTATGATTGATAGGTTTGCAGTGGTAGGAAGCAAAGTAGTGAGGAAAAAGGAAAGTGTGGCTCATGAGGAGTGGGAGACAGAAAAGGGAAAGCCACAAGGGAAGAAGGAAAAGAAACCGCATGAATTTGATAATGCAAAAAGAAGGTTAGAATTGTTTGGTCCAATGTGGAATACAGTGGATGACTTATCAGAGCATTGGCGGAGTACTTATTTAGAAGCCATGGGATGCAAGCATCCACTCAACCACCTTGAGCACCACTAGTACGGTCTGGCTGAAGACCCATAAACTTAGCGCTCTCGGGAGGCAACCCGAGTTTGTGTGTCAATGTCCTTTTTATTCTTCACCATGGCAATAGACAAGTGTGGGGAAGTTAGTTTGATCAGGTACATGTACTCTTTCCTTTATCTTAGTTTGTTTGCTTGGTGATCATGTTTTTTTATGTGTATTTTTGTTTTTGGTGGTGTTGAACTATTATGTGTTAGGGAATGTGTTACGTTATTTGTGTTAGGCACGATCATTGGGGACAATGTCGCCCAAGTGTGGGGATATGGAAACCCGGGACGGGAAGGTTTGGGACAAGAGTTCGAAAGAGGTTGAAAGTGATTGAAAATGATGGAAAACGAAAAAAAATTGAAAATTTTGAAAATTTTAAAGATTTCATCGCCTCAAGTGAACTAAATGGATACGAAAACCGAATGTTTCAACCACTGATGAGTTCCTTTCCGGTAGTAAACTAACATAGTCCCTTGTCATGGTCGTTCCTTTAAGTTTCATGAGAGTAGGTCCGACAGGTGTTTTTAGGAAAAGGAATTGAAAAGAGATGTTTATCTAGGGGTAACATGCTTTAGAATGCATATGCTATGTGTTGGCAGCCTTTTTACCTTTTCTTGGTGAGAATTTTGAGCCTGTAGAGTGAGCGAATGATTTACATTATGACTTCATTTCTTGAGTGTAGGCCGCATGTTGTTCTGTGTTAGAACTTGTATGATTTGATGCATGCTGAGACTGTGATGTGATACGTGCACATATGTGATAAAGGCATTAGGAGATCCCGTACACCCGTTTGTTTGTTATGTGATGTCTTTACCTAACCATCACCCTTAGTAGCCTCGTTGAGCCCATTTACCGTTCATTTGTCCACCCGATGTGAAATGTTTTGGTACCGATTGTGAACAACAAGTTATAAAATAAAAAATAATAAAAGAAAAAAGAAAAAAAATATATATAAAGAAAAAGAAAAGATAAAAAGAAAGTTTTGTGAATAGTGTTATTTTGTTTTGAGTAGAAACCAACCCAAAAGTATGTTATGGTTGCAAATAAGTTGTCACGATTTGGTTGTTTGTTTGTTCACCACATAAAAATTTAAATATAAGCCGAAAATTCCCTACCTTTAGCCTAAGCCCAAAACCGGAAGTCCTTTTGATATGTTTCGTGTTATGTGATACGGTGGAGGTGTGATTGTTTTACAAACTTATGATTACAGACTTGCATGTTTGGTCTTGAGTGATATAAATGCTAGCACATTACACGCTAGTTCAGTTGTTAAACCGAGAGGAGAGTTCATTGTGAGGGGCGTGTAGCATGTGTTATATTCCTAAGCATGTTAGTTCTGAATGAACAAGTCTTACGTTTTATAAAGTGCATCAACGGCTTGTCGGATTGTCAATCTTGATTGTGTCAGTCTATGGAGCAGGTATGACTTGGGACTTGTTGTATTGGTTTAGGGGCCTAGCGGTGTTGTTACTATGGTAATTAGTTCCGTATCGGTTTGCTTGAGGACAATCAAAGGTAAGTGTGGGAAGTGATGTAGGGTGTGAAATATGGATGTTCAAGTGCCTATCTGTAACAACCCTCAAAAATATTCCCAGTGACAACCCATAATCGAAACCGGAAATGCGTGCGATGAAACCGGGATACTCGATTAGAAAACTTAGTAGTTAAGAAAACTTGACGGTTAATGCACCTATACTTGTTAGATTCGCAATTAAAAACCGAACCAAGTGGGACCAAGACCTAAGCATACGCGATAAGAACCGGCACGGAAATCGAGAAAACCACGCGATTGGACGGAAAAGACGACCAGGGACACGTGTCACGCCCATGCGCCACGTGTCAGACCTACGTGGACATGTGGCAGACCTGTGCCAGGTCGACCGCTCCCGCGCCACGCGCCAGGAACCATGTCATCTCGCGCGACGCACGGGAGATGCCCATTTGGGCTATATAAGGAGCAGTGTGGGACGGAAACATTTGCACCAGTTTGATCGAATTTCTCCGATCAAAACTCTCTCTATCTCCGTTTCTCTGAACAAACACCCCCCTAAACCCCTAAACCTGCTGTAACATCTGTCGAAAAACGGGTTTCCAAAACCCGCTTCGTTTATTAATCGAATAGTCAGTTATAAATTTCGTTGCGTAAATATTGTCCATTTTAATTTTAAACAATATATAATTAATAAATATATTAGAATTTAAAAACTATAATTAATAAACAATAAAAACAAGTGAAGAAAAAATAAAAGGAAGCTCCGTGGTTTCGAACCCGGGTCAGCCGATTCAACAAACAAACACTACACCACTTCGCCACTTGACTCGTTTGTGTAAACAATGAAACAAATAATACTTAAGTTAAAACTCGAATTCAAAAACCGGACTTCAGCGCGGCAGAACTCGCAATCACCGGAAAATCCGGCAATCCGCGAGTTTAGCCATTTTCCTGTTGACTATAACGTTATAACCGACGTCAACACCGGTTATAACCGACATCTAACAGTAAATTGCGGTCGTAACCGCCGGAGAAACATTGACCTCGAATCAAGATCAAATTCGGACTCAATTCATCCTGATTCTTCCTTATAGATACCCACCCAAACCTCTAGTAATCTTTTCGCTCAAAATCGCACAAACTCTCGAAGCTTTAGCACTCGCCGGAGATATTTTACAGTCGCCGGACTTTCACCGGAAAACCGAGATTTACTTCAAATCGGTAAATTTCTCGACTCTTTCGTTTTCAATCCATTATTAGACAAGTAATAACATAAATCGTTCAACCAGAATCCGACTCAGACAACGTTGCCGGGAATTTCTGCACTCGCCGGAAAATCAATGGAAATTCTGAAGTCTCGCTGTAAATCGGTACAATCATCTAAACCCCCTGATATCCCCTGTTTAGTAACCTAATTTCACAACTCGTTGATCAAATCTGTTAATTGATTCACTCAGACGGAAGTCACAAATCAGAGCCGACGACTCTTGCCGAAATTCTGAAGAAAACATTCTGATCGGTTCATTCGATTCCGTAACCCTCTCTATCCATTTTAATTCAATCAATTATATGATAGATGACCGATTTAAACAAGAATAGTCGGTCACCTTCGTTCTGTGTCTTTATAAATGAAGAAGACGAAGTCGAAATGTGTATAAGTATAATTAAAACTGAATGATTAACCGGGTTAGACACACAGTCCAGCGGTGGACTGTGTGCAAACATAAACGCACGTCACGAGTTCGAATCATACAACGTACCGACTTTCAGAAATAAAATCAATATTTTTAGAACTGAATCAGAACAAGTCATAGTATGTTTATAAGAGAAATATAATCCGTAAGATAAACAGATTAGACACACAGCCCAACTGGTTGGGCTGTGCGCATACAAACCGAAGGACCCGAGTTCGACTCCGGGTCCCTGCAAGCGGTTCGGCCGTTTTAAATCATTTTAATATTAACCCAATAAAAATAACAATTAATTAGTATATATAAAATTAAAACAGAGAATATTTCGGGTTAGACACGTAGCTCAGTTGGTAGAGCTGCGTGCACGCGTACGAGAGGTCTCGGGTTCGAACCTCACTCAGCGCACACTTAACCACAGTCCGACCGGTCAACGGTCCGGTCAACGGTCAACGGTCAACGGTCCGGTCAACGGTCAAAAAAAAGTCAAAATTTTTATTTCTTTTTATTTATTTATTTAATTTAAAAATCAATTAAAAATACTTAAAAATAATATTTTTAAAGTTAGAAAACGTCCTTAAACTCACAAAAATGAATCTAAAAACCCTATTAAGTTTATTTACCGAACCACTCCGTTATTATTTAGGTTCGCTTTCCTCGTCGATCAAATCCCAAAACTCGTGCGCATCCAACGTCATCAAAAGAACGCACCCAATGTGAGTGAATCTCTACAAATTCCCCGTTTTAATCACGTTTTGGGGTGTATCATGTGTCGTACAATTCTGTTATTATATAAATATAAACACTTGTGCATTCATCATATCTGTGATCTAATGTGTATCAAATGTGTACAAATTGTTGTGTGAATTATGTTTAGTTCGGATTTATCATTTTCAGTGCAAGCATTTCATTAGGCCCATCAGCTCCCCGTGGGATACGGGTTGAGTACAGGTGCCTCATCCGATCGGCTCCGTTTGATTGACCTTGATCTCATATACATTCATGTCATACGATCGGCTTCATTTGATTGAGCCTTGATCTCACAGTCATCATCATTCATATCATATACTCATCCAATGTGGTTTGTGTTTTGTTATATACATACGTTTGCTCACATGTGATTATTGCACAATTTTTCAATACTAAATACAACAAGGAATCAATAATAATGTTTTAACAAGGTTCACTCGCCAACTTTTGTTGACCCAAAATATTCCCCGTTTTACACATGATACAGGTGATCCAGTTGAGGCAAGAAACACATAGGAAGGCTTAGAAGAATAATTCATTTTAAGCTTTGAATTGTATTACTTAGTTTCATTTTCCTTGTAATTGTATGGATTTGATTTGACTATTTAAGTTGTAATTTGAATTTAATAAATATGAAACATTTTAGTAAACATCATGAGCTTTGGTGATAACCCAATTATGCCCCGACTCTTATTCCGCTGCGGGTCGGGGTGTGACAGATTGGTATCAGAGCCATGACTATAGGGATATAGGATAGGTTATTAGACCCTTAGAGCCTATACTATAGTTGATTAGAATTTTTAAATTGTTTATGTGTTACATACAAAATTCATGATGTTTATATGCTTTATGTTTATTGTTACATTCAATGTTATGCAAGCATGTTCATAAGTACATATTATTATACAATGCTCATCATGAATCATATCCTCATAACATATCATATCCATGAGAGCAGACACCTCACAATTCCCATGATTTTTGCAACGATTTTTGTATTTTTCAAATCACATCAAAGTGAGTTCCCATGACGGGCATGTAGTAACTGGAAGGGTACGAGTACCGGTAGTCGGAACGTCCTGTCTAGGCTTGGCATTCGTATAAATCCAAAATAAATGACCAGTTTGCCTACCTGGGGACTAACGATGAGAGTATGAAGGACCTATTAGGCCAAAGCATGCAATACCAAACGTCGTGCGAGCTAACCCCACTTTGAGTTGTCATTGTGTCTATACCTGGACACCCTCCTACCATACATCTCGCAATCATATTTCATGGGTTTTCATTCGGGTGATGCGAGTGTTAAACCGCTAACACTAATGTGAATCCTACTAAGTTAATAGTCATGGGGGCCCACATGACTATACAGGCGATGGTATGGGGGACATTGGAGGCCCAAACATGAGCAAACCCAAGACATCCTATGGATGTAGTTGCATTATTGATGATTATGTTATTTTTATTCTTTTAACGACACATGACACCTAAAAACTTCTTAAACTCACAATCTTCCTATGTATGTTCCTGTAGATGTCGGCTAGGCAGCTACGTGGAAGTAGAAAGTCAGGAAGATCAAACGAACGCTTGGCCACCCAAATTGCAAAACAAATGGCTGCAGTGCTTCCTGACATCGTAATTCAAGTCCAACAAGCTCTCACCGCGAATCCCATCAACCCTCCAAATCAACAACACCAGAACGTCGACAACCCTCCCTCCAAAAAGTGTTCCTACAAACACTTTAAGTCTTGCGATCCCCAAAATATGAAGGGACCGAAGGTGTCACTGCTCTCCTCCACTGGTTTGAAGAAATGGAGAACACCTTCCTCAATTGCGATTGTCCCGAGGATCGCAAGGTACGTTATGCAACTGGGAGACTGTTTGGGGTAGCCCTTACATGGTGGAACACAGAAAAGGGTAAAAGAGGAGTCGAAGATGCCATGGCCTTAACATGGGAAGAGTTAAGGGAAATCATGACAAGACGCTTCTGTCCAAGAAGCGAAATCAAAAAGTTGGAAGATGAATTCCACTCGTTAAAACAAAAGGAATGAGATCATACTTCCTACAACAAAAGATTTCTCAAGCTGAATCAGATGATCCCTAATTTGTTCACCCCCGTGTACCACTTGGTTGAACACTACATTCGAGATCTCCCCTCGAAAATTCAAGACTCGGTTCTAAGCACTTCGCCTGCAACACTTGAAGCCGCAATGGAACTAGCTACCGAACTTACCGAGAATCGCATCCGAAACGGCAAATTCAAGGATGAAAAAAAGAAGCCCCCATTGAGGCCCAAACTCCAAACCATTCCATCTCCTCCTCGAAGTTTGCTGGTAAGAGGAAACGAAACAGCAGAAATTTTGCCGTCACACACACAAACCCTCCTATCACTGCCGCACCAATTACCCAAATTGCTCCCTCAGCTGCACCGTTCAAAAAGCCATACACCGGCCCATACCCAAAATGCAACCGTTGTCAATACCATCACCTCCCCGAAACTCCTTGCCAACACTGCACCAGCTGTGGCCGTGCGGGTCACACTATTCAAACTTGTCGTACGCTTCAACGAATGAACCGCAATCAACCCTCAACCCAAACCCACCATCAGATGGTGGGTCAAGCCCAACAACCTTTACTTCTACCACCTGCACAACATATAGCCCAATCCTACTACCAACCCAACTACCCCATGATGCAACCCATGCGAGCATGTTACAACTGTGGAGACCCAAACCACTTCAGGAACACATGTCCCCGCTTGGTGAACATCATCCATGCCCAAGCTCAAGCTAATCCGGTAAATCAAGCTAACCAAGCTCCTCCACCTGCTAGAGGAAGAGCTTTCAACATCAATGCCAACCAAGCTAGGGCTGACAACAACGTGGTTAACGGTACGTTTCTCATCAATGGTAGTTATGCCTCCATGTTATTCGATACTGGCGCGGATAAGAGTTTTGTGTCCTTAGAATTTGAACCTATCCTCAACCAAACTCGTGATAATCTCATGGAATCTCTAACGGTGGAAGTTGAAGACGGAAAGCCCGTTTCATTAAATTCTATTATACGAAATTGTACCCTCACTCTAAACGATCACGATTTTCCAGTTGACCTCATTCCTATGAAGTTGGGAAGTTTCGATATTATAATCGGTATGGACTGGCTCAGCCAGCATCACGCCGAAGTAGTATGCCACGAAAAGTTCATTCGCATTCCTCTTGCAGACGGTCAGACCCTACGTATCTTTGGAGAAACCCCTTCGAAAGGACTCAAATTAGTGTCCTGCCTTCAAGCCCGAAAATACCTCCGCAAGAACTATGTCGCATTCCTAACTCACGTCGTCAAAAAGGGAACCAAGGAGAGGAAACTCGAAGACATCCCAGTAGTGAAAGATTTTCCACAAGTTTTTCCTAACGACATTTCAGGACTTCCTCCCGTGAGAGAAGTCGAATTCCGCATCGATCTTATACCTGGCGCTACACCAGTCGCAAAATCTCCTTATAGGTTAGCCCCATCCGAAATGAAAGAGCTGGCCAGTCACCTGCAAGAGCTGACTGACAAAGGATTCATACGTCCTAGCTCATCGCCTTGGGGTGCACCTGTTCTTTTTGTGAAGAAGAAAGATGGAACGTTTCGCATGTGTATCGACTACAGAGAACTCAACAGGTTAACGGTCAAGAACCGCTACCCATTACCTCGCATCGATGACCTCCTAGACCAACTTCAAGGCGCCACCTGTTTTTCAAAAATCGACCTTCGTTTTGGTTATCATCAACTCAGAGTACATGAAGAAGACATCCCAAAGACCGCCTTCCAAACTCGTTATGGTCATTACGAATTCATGGTCATGCCGTTTGGTTTAACCAACGCCCCAGCTGTCATCATGGATCTAATGAATAGGGTATGCAAACCCTACCTCGACCGCTTTGTTATAGTCTTCATAGACGATATTCTTATCTACTCAAAGTCTAAATCCGATCATGAACGACACCTTCGACTCATCCTTACACTCTTAAGGACCGAAAAGCTCTACGCTAAGTTCTCAAAATGCGAATTCTGGTTAAGAGAAGTACAATTCCTTGGACATGTTGTTAATGACAAGGGAATACATGTTGATCCTTCGAAAATCAAGGCAGTACAGGAATGGCAAGCGCCACGTACCCCTACCGAAGTAAGATCATTCCTTGGTTTGGCTGGTTACTATCGCCGCTACATTGCCAATTTCTCCCGTATTGCTGTACCACTCACGGCTTTGACTCATAAAGGAAAACCCTTCATATGGGGACCTAAACAAGAAGAAGCCTTCCAAACCCTTAAGCAAAAGCTTTGTGACGCACCTATCCTCACACTTCCTGAAGGTTGCGATGACTTTGTAGTATATTGCGACGCATCAGGGCAAGGGCTAGCTGTGTATTAATGCAAAGAGGAAAAATGATAGCCTATGCTTCTAGGCAACTCAAAGTTCATGAGAAGAACTACACCACCCACGACCTGAAACTTGGAGCCGTTGTGTTCGCTCTTAAGATATGGAGACATTACCTTTACGGTACCAAGTGTGAAATATACACTGACCACAAGAGCCTCCAACATATCTTTAACCAAAAGGAGTTGAATATGAGGCAACAAAGATGGTCGAACTGCTTAACGACTACGACTGTGAAATTCGGTATCATCCTGGCAAGGCAAACATGGTGGCCGATGCGCTCAGTTGAAAGGGTTATGCGAACTCCATTCATCTTCTATGTTCGCAAATCATAACTGACATCAAAGATCGAATCCGAGAAGCTCAACATGTTTCTGTAACAGAAAACGACGTATGCGATGAGCTGTCTTGTGGAGCGGAACTTAAAATCGAAACCAAATCCGACGGTATTCTATACTATCTAAATCGCATATGGATTCCCGATCACGATAACCTTCGTGATTTCCTTATGAATGAGGCGCACAAAACACGGTACTCTGTACACCCAGGAGCCGACAAGATGTATCAAGACCTTCGATACACCTACTGGTGGCCTGGCATGAAAAAGGATATCACTGTTTTTATTTCCAAGTGCCTTACATGTTCCAAAGTAAAAGCTGAACATCAAAGACCCTCAGGACTTCTAGTCCAACCCGAAATACCTGTATGGAAGTGGGAAAACATAACTATGGATTTCATTACCGGGTTACCTCGCACCTCCAGTGGGTATGACACTATATGGGTAATCATTGATCGTCTTACAAAATCAGCTCACTTCATTCCGATTCGCGAGGACTTCAAGAACGAGAAGTTAGCTCGTATCTATATCAGCGAGATCGTAAGCCGTCATGGTGTACCTTTAAGCATCATTTCAGACCGTGATGGTCGTTTTACTTCACGAACATGGCGAGCCGTACAAACCGCCTTGGGTACACGATTAGACCTCAGTACCGCTTTTCATCCTCAAACTGATGGACAATCTGAACGCACCATCCAGACTCTTGAAGACATGCTTCGAGCATGTATCATAGACTTCAAGGGAAATTGGGACTCTCATCTACCATTAGTTGAATTTTCGTACAACAATAGTTATCACTCAAGTATCGGCATGGCTCCTTTCGAAGCTTTATATGGTCATAAGTGCCGATCTCCAGTATGTTGGCACGAAATTGGGGAAGCACAAATCACCGGTCCAGAATTAATTCAAGAAACAACAGACAAGATCCATCAAATTCGAAACAATCTTCTAGCGGCACAAAGTCGTCAAAAGAGTTATGCAGACAAACGACGAAAGCCCTTGGAGTTTAACATTAGTGATCAAGTACTTTTAAAAGTATCACCGTGGAAGGGAGTAGTTCGTTTTGGCCAGAAGGGCAAGCTAGCACCACGCTACGTATGACCTTTCAAGATACTCGAAAGAGTAGGACCTGTAGCATACAAGCTTGACCTACCAGAAGAACTCAACAGAATTCATCCCTCATTCCACGTATCAAACTTAAAGAAGTGCCTTGCCGATGAAAACCTCCATATTCCCCTAGAAGATATTCAGATCGATGAATCTATGCACTTCACTGAAAGACCAGTAGAAATTATGGACTTCGGAGAAAAGCGTTTAAGACGAAGTCGTATTCCAATTGTCAGGGTACGCTGGGAGTCGAAAAGAGGACCTGAGTTTACTTGGGAACGTGAAGACTCGATGCGCGAGAAATACCCGCACCTTTTTCCTGTTACCACTACTACTTAAATTTCGGGACGAAATTTCTAAAAGTAGGGGATACTGTAACATCTGTCGAAAAACGGATTTCCAAAACCCGCTTCGTTTATTAATCGAATAGTCAGTTATAAATTTCGTTGCGTAAATATTGTCCATTTTAATTTTAAACAATATATAATTAATAAATATATTAGAATTTAAAAATTATAATTAATAAACAATAAAAACAAGTGAAGAAAAAATAAAAGGAAGCTGCCGGGTTTCGAACCCGGGTCAGCCGATTCAACAAACAAACACTACACCACTCCGCCACTTGACTCGTTTGTGTAAACAATGAAACAAATAATACTTAAGTTAAAACTCGAATTCAAAACCCGGACTTCAGCGCGGCAGAACTCGCAATCACCGGAAAATCCGGCAATCCGCGAGTTTAGCCATTTTCCTGTTGACTATAACATTATAACCGACGTCGACATCGGTTATAACCGACGTCTAACAGTAAATTGCGGTCGTAACCGCCGGAGAAACATTGACCTCGAATCAAGATCAAATTCGGACTCAATTCATCCTGATTCTTCCTTATAAATACCCACCCAAACCTCTGGTAATCTTTTCGCTCAAAATCGCACAAACTCTCGAAGCTTTAGCACTCGCCGGAGATATTTTACAGTCGCCGAAATTCTGAAGAAAACATTCTGATCGGTTCATTCGATTCCGTAACCCTCTCTATCCTTTTTAATTCAATCAATTATATGATAGATGACCGATTTAAACAAGAATAGTCGGTCACCTTCGTTCTGTGTCTTTATAAATGAAGAAGACGAAGTCGAAATGTGTATAAGTATAATTAAAACTGAATGATTAACCGGGTTAGACACACAGTCCAGCGGTGGACTGTGTGCAAACATAAACGCACGTCACGAGTTCGAATCATACAACGTACCGACTTTCAGAAATAAAATCAATATTTTTAGAACTGAATCAGAACAAGTCATAGTATGTTTATAAGAGAAATATAATCCGTAAGATAAACAGATTAGACACACAGCCCAACTGGTTGGGCTGTGCGCATACAAACCGAAGGACCCGAGTTCGACTCCGGGTCCCTGCAAGCGGTTCGGCCGTTTTAAATCATTTTAATATTAACCCAATAAAAATAACAATTAATTAGTATATATAAAATTAAAACAGAGAATATTTCGGGTTAGACACTTAGCTCAGTTGGTAGAGCTGCGTGCACGCGTACGAGAGGTCTCGGGTTCGAACCTCACTCAGCGCACACTTAACCACAGTCCGACCGGTCAACGGTCCGGTCAACGGTCAACGGTCAACGGTCCGGTCAACGGTCAAAAAAAAGTCAAAATTTTTATTTCTTTTTATTTATTTATTTAATTTAAAAATCAATTAAAAATACTTAAAAATAATATTTTTAAAGTTAGAAAACGTCCTTAAACTCACAAAAATGAATCTAAAAACCCTATTAAGTTTATTTACCGAACCACTCCGTTATTATTTAGGTTCGCTTTCCTCGTCGATCAAATCCCAAAACTCGTGCGCATCCAACGTCATCAAAAGAACGCACCCAATGTGAGTGAATCTCTACAAATTCCCCGTTTTAATCACGTTTTGGGGTGTATCATGTGTCGTACAATTCTGTTATTATATAAATATAAACACTTGTGCATTCATCATATCTGTGATCTAATGTGTATCAAATGTGTACAAATTGTTGTGTGAATTATGTTTAGTTCGGATTTATCATTTTCAGTGCAAGCATTTCATTAGGCCCATCAGCTCCCCGTGGGATACGGGTTGAGTACAGGTGCCTCATCCGATCGGCTCCGTTTGATTGACCTTGATCTCATATACATTCATGTCATACGATCGGCTTCATTTGATTGAGCCTTGATCTCACAGTCATCATCATTCATATCATATACTCATCCAATGTGGTTTGTGTTTTGTTATATACATACGTTTGCTCACATGTGATTATTGCACAATTTTTCAATACTAAATACAACAAGGAATCAATAATAATGTTTAACAAGGTTCACTCGCCAACTTTTGTTGACCCAAAATATTCCCCGTTTTACACATGATACAGGTGATCCAGTTGAGGCAAGAAACACATAGGAAGGCTTAGAAGAATAATTCATTTTAAGCTTTGAATTGTATTACTTAGTTTCATTTTCCTTGTAATTGTATGGATTTGATTTGACTATTTAAGTTGTAATTTGAATTTAATAAATATGAAACATTTTAGTAAACATCATGAGCTTTGGTGATAACCCAATTATGCCCCGACTCTTATTCCGCTGCGGGTCGGGTGTGACAGATTGGTATCAGAGCCATGACTATAGGGATATAGGATAGGTTATTAGACCCTTAGAGCCTATACTATAGTTGATTAGAATTTTTAAATGTTTTATGTGTTACATACAAAATTCATGATGTTTATATGCTTTATGTTTATTGTTACATTCAATGTTATGCAAGCATGTTCATAAGTACATATTATTATACAATGCTCATCATGAATCATATCCTCATAACATATCATATCCATGAGAGCAGACACCTCACAATTCCCATGATTTTTGCAACGATTTTTGTATTTTTCAAATCACATCAAAGTGAGTTCCCATGACGGGCATGTAGTAACTGGAAGGGTACGAGTACCGGTAGTCGGAACGTCCTGTCTAGGCTTGGCATTCGTATAAATCCAAAATAAATGACCAGTTTGCCTACCTGGGGACTAACGATGAGAGTATGAAGGACCTATTAGGCCAAAGCATGCAATACCAAACGTCGTGCGAGCTAACCCCACTTTGAGTTGTCATTGTGTCTATACCTGGACACCCTCCTACCATACATCTCGCAATCATATTTCATGGGTTTTCATTCGGGTGATGCGAGTGTTTAAACCGCTAACACTAATGTGAATCCTACTAAGTTAATAGTCATGGGGGCCCACATGACTATACAGGCGATGGTATGGGGGACATTGGAGGCCCAAACATGAGCAAACCCAAGACATCCTATGGATGTAGTTGCATTATTGATGATTATGTTATTTTTATTCTTTTAACGACACATGACACCTAAAAACTTCTTAAACTCACAATCTTCCTATGTATGTTCCTGTAGATGTCGGCTAGGCAGCTACGTGGAAGTAGAAAGTCAGGAAGATCAAACGAACGCTTGGCCACCCAAATTGCAAAACAAATGGCTGCAGTGCTTCCTGACATCGTAATTCAAGTCCAACAAGCTCTCACCGCGAATCCCATCAACCCTCCAAATCAACAACACCAGAACGTCGACAACCCTCCCTCCAAAAAGTGTTCCTACAAACACTTTAAGTCTTGCGATCCCCAAAATATGAAGGGACCGAAGGTGTCACTGCTCTCCTCCACTGGTTTGAAGAAATGGAGAACACCTTCCTCAATTGCGATTGTCCCGAGGATCGCAAGGTACGTTATGCAACTGGGAGACTGTTTGGGGTAGCCCTTACATGGTGGAACACAGAAAAGGGTAAAGAGGAGTCGAAGATGCCATGGCCTTAACATGGGAAGAGTTAAGGGAAATCATGACAAGACGCTTCTGTCCAAGAAGCGAAATCAAAAAGTTGGAAGATGAATTCCACTCGTTAAAACAAAAGGAATGAGATCATACTTCCTACAACAAAAGATTTCTCAAGCTGAATCAGATGATCCCTAATTTGTTCACCCCCGTGTACCACTTGGTTGAACACTACATTCGAGATCTCCCCTCGAAAATTCAAGACTCGGTTCTAAGCACTTCGCCTGCAACACTTGAAGCCGCAATGGAACTAGCTACCGAACTTACCGAGAATCGCATCCGAAACGGCAAATTCAAGGATGAAAAAAAGAAGCCCCCATTGAGGCCCAAACTCCAAACCATTCCATCTCCTCCTCGAAGTTTGCTGGTAAGAGGAAACGAAACAGCAGAAATTTTGCCGTCACACACACAAACCCTCCTATCACTGCCGCACCAATTACCCAAATTGCTCCCTCAGCTGCACCGTTCAAAAAGCCATACACCGGCCCATACCCAAAATGCAACCGTTGTCAATACCATCACCTCCCCGAAACTCCTTGCCAACACTGCACCAGCTGTGGCCGTGCGGGTCACACTATTCAAACTTGTCGTACGCTTCAACGAATGAACCGCAATCAACCCTCAACCCAAACCCACCATCAGATGGTGGGTCAAGCCCAACAACCTTTACTTCTACCACCTGCACAACATATAGCCCAATCCTACTACCAACCCAACTACCCCATGATGCAACCCATGCGAGCATGTTACAACTGTGGAGACCCAAACCACTTCAGGAACACATGTCCCCGCTTGGTGAACATCATCCATGCCCAAGCTCAAGCTAATCCGGTAAATCAAGCTAACCAAGCTCCTCCACCTGCTAGAGGAAGAGCTTTCAACATCAATGCCAACCAAGCTAGGGCTGACAACAACGTGGTTAACGGTACGTTTCTCATCAATGGTAGTTATGCCTCCATGTTATTCGATACTGGCGCGGATAAGAGTTTTGTGTCCTTAGAATTTGAACCTATCCTCAACCAAACTCGTGATAATCTCATGGAATCTCTAACGGTGGAAGTTGAAGACGGAAAGCCCGTTTCATTAAATTCTATTATACGAAATTGTACCCTCACTCTAAACGATCACGATTTTCCAGTTGACCTCATTCCTATGAAGTTGGGAAGTTTCGATATTATAATCGGTATGGACTGGCTCAGCCAGCATCACGCCGAAGTAGTATGCCACGAAAAGTTCATTCGCATTCCTCTTGCAGACGGTCAGACCCTACGTATCTTTGGAGAAACCCCTTCGAAAGGACTCAAATTAGTGTCCTGCCTTCAAGCCCGAAAATACCTCCGCAAGAACTATGTCGCATTCCTAACTCACGTCGTCAAAAAGGGAACCAAGGAGAGGAAACTCGAAGACATCCCAGTAGTGAAAGATTTTCCACAAGTTTTTCCTAACGACATTTCAGGACTTCCTCCCGTGAGAGAAGTCGAATTCCGCATCGATCTTATACCTGGCGCTACACCAGTCGCAAAATCTCCTTATAGGTTAGCCCCATCCGAAATGAAAGAGCTGGCCAGTCACCTGCAAGAGCTGACTGACAAAGGATTCATACGTCCTAGCTCATCGCCTTGGGGTGCACCTGTTCTTTTTGTGAAGAAGAAAGATGGAACGTTTCGCATGTGTATCGACTACAGAGAACTCAACAGGTTAACGGTCAAGAACCGCTACCCATTACCTCGCATCGATGACCTCCTAGACCAACTTCAAGGCGCCACCTGTTTTTCAAAAATCGACCTTCGTTTTGGTTATCATCAACTCAGAGTACATGAAGAAGACATCCCAAAGACCGCCTTCCAAACTCGTTATGGTCATTACGAATTCATGGTCATGCCGTTTGGTTTAACCAACGCCCCAGCTGTCATCATGGATCTAATGAATAGGGTATGCAAACCCTACCTCGACCGCTTTGTTATAGTCTTCATAGACGATATTCTTATCTACTCAAAGTCTAAATCCGATCATGAACGACACCTTCGACTCATCCTTACACTCTTAAGGACCGAAAAGCTCTACGCTAAGTTCTCAAAATGCGAATTCTGGTTAAGAGAAGTACAATTCCTTGGACATGTTGTTAATGACAAGGGAATACATGTTGATCCTTCGAAAATCAAGGCAGTACAGGAATGGCAAGCGCCACGTACCCCTACCGAAGTAAGATCATTCCTTGGTTTGGCTGGTTACTATCGCCGCTACATTGCCAATTTCTCCCGTATTGCTGTACCACTCACGGCTTTGACTCATAAAGGAAAACCCTTCATATGGGACCTAAACAAGAAGAAGCCTTCCAAACCCTTAAGCAAAAGCTTTGTGACGCACCTATCCTCACACTTCCTGAAGGTTGCGATGACTTTGTAGTATATTGCGACGCATCAGGGCAAGGGCTAGCTGTGTATTAATGCAAAGAGGAAAAATGATAGCCTATGCTTCTAGGCAACTCAAAGTTCATGAGAAGAACTACACCACCCACGACCTGAAACTTGGAGCCGTTGTGTTCGCTCTTAAGATATGGAGACATTACCTTTACGGTACCAAGTGTGAAATATACACTGACCACAAGAGCCTCCAACATATCTTTAACCAAAAGGAGTTGAATATGAGGCAACAAAGATGGGTCGAACTGCTTAACGACTACGACTGTGAAATTCGGTATCATCCTGGCAAGGCAAACATGGTGGCCGATGCGCTCAGTTGAAAGGGTTATGCGAACTCCATTCATCTTCTATGTTCGCAAATCATAACTGACATCAAAGATCGAATCCGAGAAGCTCAACATGTTTCTGTAACAGAAAACGACGTATGCGATGAGCTGTCTTGTGGAGCGGAACTTAAAATCGAAACCAAATCCGACGGTATTCTATACTATCTAAATCGCATATGGATTCCCGATCACGATAACCTTCGTGATTTCCTTATGAATGAGGCGCACAAAACACGGTACTCTGTACACCCAGGAGCCGACAAGATGTATCAAGACCTTCGATACACCTACTGGTGGCCTGGCATGAAAAAGGATATCACTGTTTTTATTTCCAAGTGCCTTACATGTTCCAAAGTAAAAGCTGAACATCAAAGACCCTCAGGACTTCTAGTCCAACCCGAAATACCTGTATGGAAGTGGGAAAACATAACTATGGATTTCATTACCGGGTTACCTCGCACCTCCAGTGGGTATGACACTATATGGGTAATCATTGATCGTCTTACAAAATCAGCTCACTTCATTCCGATTCGCGAGGACTTCAAGAACGAGAAGTTAGCTCGTATCTATATCAGCGAGATCGTAAGCCGTCATGGTGTACCTTTAAGCATCATTTCAGACCGTGATGGTCGTTTTACTTCACGAACATGGCGAGCCGTACAAACCGCCTTGGGTACACGATTAGACCTCAGTACCGCTTTTCATCCTCAAACTGATGGACAATCTGAACGCACCATCCAGACTCTTGAAGACATGCTTCGAGCATGTATCATAGACTTCAAGGGAAATTGGGACTCTCATCTACCATTAGTTGAATTTTCGTACAACAATAGTTATCACTCAAGTATCGGCATGGCTCCTTTCGAAGCTTTATATGGTCATAAGTGCCGATCTCCAGTATGTTGGCACGAAATTGGGGAAGCACAAATCACCGGTCCAGAATTAATTCAAGAAACAACAGACAAGATCCATCAAATTCGAAACAATCTTCTAGCGGCACAAAGTCGTCAAAAGAGTTATGCAGACAAACGACGAAAGCCCTTGGAGTTTAACATTAGTGATCAAGTACTTTTAAAAGTATCACCGTGGAAGGGAGTAGTTCGTTTTGGCCAGAAGGGCAAGCTAGCACCACGCTACGTATGACCTTTCAAGATACTCGAAAGAGTAGGACCTGTAGCATACAAGCTTGACCTACCAGAAGAACTCAACAGAATTCATCCCTCATTCCACGTATCAAACTTAAAGAAGTGCCTTGCCGATGAAAACCTCCATATTCCCCTAGAAGATATTCAGATCGATGAATCTATGCACTTCACTGAAAGACCAGTAGAAATTATGGACTTCGGAGAAAAGCGTTTAAGACGAAGTCGTATTCCAATTGTCAGGGTACGCTGGGAGTCGAAAAGAGGACCTGAGTTTACTTGGGAACGTGAAGACTCGATGCGCGAGAAATACCCGCACCTTTTTCCTGTTACCACTACTACTTAAATTTCGGGACGAAATTTCTAAAAGTAGGGGATACTGTAACATCTGTCGAAAAACGGATTTCCAAAACCCGCTTCGTTTATTAATCGAATAGTCAGTTATAAATTTCGTTGCGTAAATATTGTCCATTTTAATTTTAAACAATATATAATTAATAAATATATTAGAATTTAAAAATTATAATTAATAAACAATAAAAACAAGTGAAGAAAAAATAAAAGGAAGCTGCCGGGTTTCGAACCCGGGTCAGCCGATTCAACAAACAAACACTACACCACTCCGCCACTTGACTCGTTTGTGTAAACAATGAAACAAATAATACTTAAGTTAAAACTCGAATTCAAAACCCGGACTTCAGCGCGGCAGAACTCGCAATCACCGGAAAATCCGGCAATCCGCGAGTTTAGCCATTTTCCTGTTGACTATAACATTATAACCGACGTCGACATCGGTTATAACCGACGTCTAACAGTAAATTGCGGTCGTAACCGCCGGAGAAACATTGACCTCGAATCAAGATCAAATTCGGACTCAATTCATCCTGATTCTTCCTTATAAATACCCACCCAAACCTCTGGTAATCTTTTCGCTCAAAATCGCACAAACTCTCGAAGCTTTAGCACTCGCCGGAGATATTTTACAGTCGCCGAACTTTCACCGGAAAACCGAGATTTACTTCAAATCGGTAAATTTCTCGACTCTTTCGTTTTCAATCCATTATTAGACAAGTAATAACATAAATCGTTCAACCAGAATCCGACTCAGACAACGTTGCCGGGAATTTCTGCACTCGCCGGAAAATCAATGGAAATTCTGAAGTCTCGCTGTAAATCGGTACAATCATCTAAACCCCCTGATATCCCTTGTTTAGTAACCTAATTTCACAACTCGTTGATCAAATTTGTTAATTGATTCACTCATACGGAAGTCACAAATCAGAGCCGACGACTCTTGCCGGAATTCTGAAGAAAACATTCTGATCGGTACATTCGATTCCGTAACCCTCTCTATCCATTTTAATTCAATCAATTATATGATAGATGACCGATTTAAACAAGACCAGTCGGTCACCTTCGTTCTGTGTCTTTATAAATGAAGAAGACGAAGTCGAAATGTGTATAAGTATAATTAAAACTGAATGATTAACCGGGTTAGACACACAGTCCAGCGGTGGACTGTGTGCAAACATAAACGCACGTCACGAGATCGAATCATACAACGTACCGACTTTCAGAAATAAAATCAATATTTTTAGAACTGAATCAGAACAAGTCATAGTATGTTTATAAGAGAAATATAATCCGTAAGATAAACAGATTAGACACACAGCCCAACTGGTTGGGCTGTGCGCATACGAACCGAAGGACCCGAGTTCGACTCCGGGTCCCTGCAAGCGGTTCGGCCGTTTTAAATCATTTTAATATTAACCCAATAAAAATAACAATTAATTAGTATATATATATAATTAAAACAGAGAATATTTCGGGTTAGACACGTAGCTAGTTGGTAGAGCTGCGTGCACGCGTACGAGAGGTCTCGGGTTCGAACCTCACTCAGCGCACACTTAACCACAGTCCGACCGGTCAACGGTCAACGGTCCGATCAACGGTAAAAAAAAAGTCAAAATTTTTATTTCTTTTTATTTATTTATTTAATTTAAAAATCAATTAAAAATACTTAAAAATAATATTTTTAAAGTTAGAAAACATCCTTAAACTCACAAAAATGAATCTAAAACCCTATTAAGATTATGAATTAAAATCTATTTATTTACAAGAACCACTTCGTTATTATTTAGGTTAGCTTTCCTCGTCGATCAAATCCCAAAACTCGTGCGCATCCAACGTCATCAAAAGAACGCACCCAATGTGAGTGAATCTCTACAAATTCCCCGTTTTAATCACGTTTTGGGGTGTATCAGGTGTCGTAAAATTCTGTTATTATATAAATATAAACACTTGTGCATTCATCATATCTGTGATCTAATGTGTACAAATTGTTGTGTGAATTATGTTTAGTTCGGATTTATCATTTTCAGTGCAAGCATTTCATTAGGCCCATCAGCTCCCCGTGGGATACGGGTTGAGTACAGGTGCCTCATCCGATCGGCTCCGTTTAATTGAGCCTTGATCTCACATGCATTCATGTCATACGATCGGCTCCGTTTGATTGAGCCTTGATCTCACAGTCATCATCATTCATATCATATACTCATCCAATGTGGTTTGTATTTTGTTATATACATACGTTTGCTCACATGTGATTATTGCACAATTTTTCAATACTAGATACAACAAGGAATCAATAATAATGTTTTAACAAGGTTCACTCGCCAACTTTTGTTGACCCAAAATATTCCCCGTTTTACACATGATACAGGTGATCCAGTTGAGGCAAGAAACACATAGGAAGGCTTAGAAGAATAATTCAGTTTAAGCTTTGAATTGTATTACTTAGTTTCATTTTCCTTGTAATTGTATGGATTTGATTTGACTATTTAAGTTGTAATTTGAATTTAATAAATATGAAACATTTTAGTAAACATCATGAGCTTTGGTGATAACCCAATTATGCCCCGACTCTTATTCCGCTGCGGGTCGGGGTGTGACACCTGCGAAGCATTTCCCTGTTGTAAGTGTTTTAACCCTGATCACTGATTCGATACTCTGCGCGATTGATCTAAAATCTAGCAACGGATGCAAAGTAATGTCCGTTAATAAGGCTATGCGTTGTTAACTACGTTGGGGTTATCATTCATGTTAAGTTGGGTTATTGCACTAACACGTGTTGCATTATAGTTTATTAGGAAACCAAGAATATCACCAGGAAGCTCTAAAGTTAAAAACCTAAATCCACAAAGTGAGTCATTCTCCTTTTCTCAAATGCTTTGCAAACCCTAAATGTTTTCCAAGTTATGTTACAGTGATTAAGTCTTTGTATTCTTACTGGGAAACTACTGTCAGTATGTGGGGTTTTGTATACAATACTTGATAATCTTCACTATTTGACAATGGGTTAGCCAATGAGTGATATGACCACAGTCACAGGAACTGCCACCGAGTGACAAATACTATTTAAAATAAGTTTCTTTGCTATTGGACAATGAGCTAGCCAATAGTAGTTTGGTAAGATAAACAAATGTAAAAACTCTTAATGCTGTGAATATAAGAATGTGTCATTTTGTACAAATTGAATGAACTCACCAGTATTTCCTGCTGACAAAAATATTTTTAAAACATGTTTCAGGTGATTTCAGTAGATCGGATTAAGAGTTGGGATACAACACCAAAAGGCTTAAAGGAGTGGCTTATTTTATCAATTAAATTAAGAAATGTTGTTTTATGAATTCGGGTTTATCCCTTATTAAAAAGCTACCTTTATAAAACATGGGTTTTATTCCCATCTGTTTAATAAATAACAATCCGGTGTTTCTAAACTCTGATATTTTTCCTAACTACGGTCCCGATGAAATCACCGCTGCAATATTTTCAAAATAACCACCGGTACCACCTGACTGGTTCACGGCTCCGGCTCCCAGGGTGGGGTCGGGGGCTGTGACAGAAAGTGGTATCAGAGCCACTCGTTTAAGAAATTAAGTGTTATGATAATACTTAAGCTTAAACAAAAGAGTTAGGAAATTGATATTAACTGGTAGCGCCAGGATAGTATTTAAACTTAAGAAAGATGCACTTTTAGAATTATGGGTTGAGAAAATTCTTTTTATGGGAAATATAATTACCTCTCCGACAAGATTGGGTATGGTGTGGTAGACTCTCCAACTTGTCCGGGTAAGATGGGGTAGCCTCTCCGGCGAAACCGGGTAAGATGGGGTATATATTAAAAAGTTACAGAATTACCTAAATAATACCATAACCTGATGTCTGGCCTATTTTTGAAATATGAACTTGTTAAATACATTAACCTTCTGAATGGTATGTATATCACAATATATGAAACATATGATCATATGGATATGTCTATCTAAGGAAATCCAAAATCCATTCAGGTGCTATTTTAAACTTAACCAATAAAGTTAAGAGGTTAATACAAAATAACCTATCTGTTATTTTTGTGAATATAAATTTAAATATATATGATTGTTTCGTTTTAATTGTTCTATGATATTAATAATTGCAATTCAGATGTCGAATGAAGTATCACATAATCAAGAAGTTCATGCGAATAATAAAAATACCTTAAACAAAGAGGCCATAGAAAACATAATCGCCCATGGCATTGCTAATGCCATTCCGTTAATTATTGAGGCTGTTAAAAATCCCGTATAACATACCAAAGCTGTGAGTAGCAAGCGTACTCATAGTAACAGCTTTAGCCACAGCGCCAATGGAGATAATGATAAAATTATCAAAATCCCAGTTCCTAAGAAGATGAAAACAATGACTGATGGATGTTCCTATAAAGAATTTCTAGCCTGTAAGCCAACTGAGTTTGCCGGCAGTGAAGGAGCCACAGCTGCACTACGATGGTTGGAAAAGACGGAAGCTGTTCTTAAGATCAGCAAATGCGCCGAAGAAGATAAGGTGATGTATGCTTCCAATCTCTTTAAAAATGAAGCCTTAGAATGGTGGAACACGATTCTTCAAGCAAAAGGAAGTGACATGGCCTATGCCATGAACTGGGGAGAATTCAAGG
Source organism: Scalesia atractyloides (assembly GCA_947069175.1). NCBI lineage: Eukaryota > Viridiplantae > Streptophyta > Magnoliopsida > Asterales > Asteraceae > Scalesia > Scalesia atractyloides. Next base: position 18,877,054 of record CAMTDV010000014.1, on the reverse strand, counting down.
AAATGGCAAAAAGAAAATTTTGTCCTCCTTATGAGAAGGAACAAATGGCAAACAAGTTCCTAAATCATAGAATGGTCGATGTGAAGTGTCGTGAATATACGACAACGTTCTTTGAATATGCAAGAATGGTACCAACTCTGGCTTCGTCAGAACCTGTACTAATTTCTCGTTATATTTGAGGACTGATTAGTGAAATTCGTGATATAGTCAAGGCAGCTAGACCTCAGACTATCGAGGAAACAGTCGAACTAGCCAATACATTAACAGACGGACTAATCCGCACAAGAGAAGAAAACAAGAAGAAGGAGTTAGCCCGAAAAATTACCCAATAATTTGGCGCCGATGAGTCCTATAAGAAAAAGGGATCTGAACCGTCATTTGAGAAACGTATCTGCAAATACTGTAATAAAAAGCATTCAGGAAAATGATACTTTAAGCGAAATCCCTACTGTAACCTCTGCAAAACACCTGGCCATAAGGAAGAACAATGCAAGAGGAAAAACCCAGTCTGTTTTAACTATGGAGAAACATGCCATATCCGCCCATATTGCCCAAAACTGACAAAGGCACCCGACAACAAGGCAAAAACAACAGACGGAGTTAAGAAGAACGTGCGAGCATTCGTACTTACTACGCAGGAAGCATAAATGATTCCAGACGTGATCGCTAATATGTAATATCTAAGTTAAAGTATCACTTTACCCTAGTACAAATCGAAGTTAATGAATAATATTTTTTTACTACTTCATCTGTTCAGAACCATAACAAACTTGTTTGGTGTTCACCTTCTTTGAATCATTAATTTTCATGACACCTTGTGGTGGCGTTTTTCATCAACTTGAAGCTTGAGCTAATCCCGTTTGCACACCCGATGTGCGGGTTTATTTATTCTTAAAACCCATCTTATTGATTCATTGTAATAAAACAATCTTAAATACAATTATGTGTTAAGATAAGAGTACACAACTTCATGTTATTTTTCGGTGTACCTCTAATGGTTCTTTTAATACTTATTGAAAATTCTATGATATTCATTTGTTATTTCATCATCAATTTAAAATCCTATGAGAATTATTTATGAATATTCGAATTTACTTCACTAAAACCTTTCAATTGATTACTAACACGGTGAACTTGTTCGGTCACCGTAATTAGTAAACTATTTCGATAATTACGACATCTTGTGGCGTCGATATAAATTTGTAGCCTGAGCTAATCATGATCTTACAAAACTACGTATGCTTTTCGTTTGACTCATTTTTTAAAATAGTCTTAATACAACTATGTATTAAGATAATAATACACTAAATTCTGTTGTGTTTCAAGTGTATACCTGTCATTCAAATAATGTCAATACATTGATTTTTACTCATAACATGGTTCGATAGTTGACACATCATCTTCATGTTTCTGTTTCAGTTAAGCTTGTTAATTCTAAGTCTTCCTTGATTGACAACCAAGGTAAGTTTTCCTTTAACAGTGAATTCTATTGTTTCTAAAGTCATTCACCTATTGGTCATAAATCTCTCTTTTGGTTTAGATCATGAAAACCTAGTCACTCTGATGATTATGTCATTTCACTTCATTCATTTGATATCGATTTCTGGAAATGATTCAGTTAAACCATTGAGTTCTATTCATTGTACACCTTGTATTCACAAAATTCGAAGAGTGTCCTGATTCATTTACCTTAATCCTATTAGTATTGATTAACGCGTGAGATAAATCAGAAATAACATCATAACCTAAATCTCGAGGACGAGTTTAAAACGAGGTGGGGAGGATGTAACAACCCTCAAAAATATTCCCAGCGACAACCCGTAATCGAAACCGGAAATGCGCGCGATGAAATCGGGATACTCGATTTGAAAACTTAGCAGTTAAGAAAACTTGACGGTTAACGCACCAAAGTATACTTGTTAGATTCATAATTAAAAACCGAACCAAGTGGGACCAAGACCTAAGCATACGCGATAAGAACTGGCACGGAAATCGAGAAAAACACACGATTGGACGGAAACGGCGGTCAGGGACACGTGTCACGCCCATGCGCCACGTGTCAGACCTACGTGAACACGTGGCAGACCTATGCCAGGTCGACCGCTCCCGCGCCCGGAACCATGTCATCCCACGCGACGCGCGGGAGATGCCCATTTGGGCTATATAAGGAGCAGCGTGGGACAGAAACATTTGCACCAGTTCGATCAAATTTCTCCGATCAGAACTCTCTCTATCTCCATTTCTCTGAACAAACACCTCCTAAACCCCTAAACCTGCGAAGCATTTCCTTGTTTTACAACCCTGATCACTGATTCGATACTCTGACCGATTGATCTAAAATCCAGCAACGGATGCCAAAGTAATATTCGTTAATAAGGTTATGCTTTGTTAACTACGTTGGGTTTTTGTCTCGGGAAGTATCATTCATGTTAAGTTGGGTTATTGCACTAACACGTGTTGCATTTTAATTTATTAGGAAACCAAGAATAGCACCAGGAAGCTCTAAATTTAAAAACCTAAATCAACAAAGTGAGTCATTCTCTTTTCTCAAATGCTTTGCAAACCCTAAATATTTTCCAAGTTATATTACATTGATTAAGTCTTTGTATTCTTACTGGGAAACTATTGTCAGTATGTGGGGTTTTGTATACAAGATAACCTTCACTATTTGACAATGGTTAGCCAATGAGTGATATGACCACAGTCATAGGAACCGTCACCGAGTGACAAATACTATTTAAAATAAGTTTCTTTGCTGTTGGACAATGAGCTAGCCAATAGTAATTTGGTAAGATAAACAAATATAAAACTCTTAAGCTGTGAATATAAGAATGTGTCATTTTGTACAAATTGAATGAACTCACCAGTATTTCCTGCTGACAAAAATATTTTTAAATCATGTTTCAGGTGATTTCAGTAGATCGGATTAAGAGTTGGGATACAGCACCAAAAGGCTTAAAGGAGTGGCTTATTTTATCATTAAATTAAGAAATGTTGTTTTATGAATTCGGGTTTATCCTTATTAAAAAGCTACCTTTATAAAACATAGTTTTATTCTCATCTGTTAATAAATAACAATCCGGTGTTTCTAAACTCTGATATTTTTCCTAACTACGGTCCCGATGAAATTTCCTGCTGCAATATTTTCAAAATAACCACCGGTACCACCTGACTGGTTCACGGCTCCCGCTCCCAGGGTGGGGTCGGGGGCTGTGACACTATCTTACATGTTTTAGAAGTTATATGTGATTATATGCTGTGAATAGGTTTACGGTGAGTGTTTATATGTTTGTAGGTAAAAATGCGTAATTTGGTGAAGATACGAGGTTTGAAGATAAAGCGAACATGTAAGAGTGATGAGTGCAGCCGCTGGGAATGTTCAGAGGTGTTTCGGGTCGAGTCGATAGCTTGAATGCATAAAGTGTGAAAGAACAAAATTCAGGGACCATTTGGTACTTAATTGGAAGTTGCTTTGTGCTTAAATGTGCAAGAAACAAGAAATGATAAAGTTGAGGGGTCAATGTTGACATTTGTTGGAAGTCATACATGTGTGTACATGAGAGCTAAGATTCACGTTTTGACCCACGATTCAGAACCATGGGTCACGGTTTAGGATATGCAAAGACTTGTTCAACAGTAACTCTAGATTATCACCCCCATTCTACACCTTCACCCAAGGTTTAGGTAGTAAAGAAAGGAAAACAAACAGAGAATTTATACTGTGACTCACGATACTGAATCGGGGGTAAGGCAGGGAATAGGGAAGCGCGAATAGGGTCTCTTGGCGGGTTTTAATATAAAAGAAACCCCAGTTTTTTAAGGGGGGATTGGACGGCAGATAGGAGGAATTCGGAGAACATCTTTGTCTTGGAGACTCACTCAAGATCATCATTAATCTTCGACCAACATTCAAGTGAATTATGAGTTCAACTTCCTTTCAATCTTTTGAAGATCCTACGAGCATTATGAGTGGCTAGTTGTCCCGTGATCATATCCGGGAGTAGGGTTTATGTGTGAAACATTGGTTTGCTTATTGTTACTATCTTTTTGGATTAGGATTCGATTAAACTTTAGGTTAGTCGTTCCTATTGTTCCTTGTTTCGATTAAACATTTTTAGATTATCGTAATCATTCTTGTTCATCAATTATTTGGTTGTGTCATCAACAATTGGGATTAGGTTCTAAGTTATCATTGATTTTAACCTTTAATCATTGAACTTATAATTGTTTATGAAATTTAGGATTGGTTATTAATTGGGTTACTATTCATTTGCATCAGTCTTTCGGTTTCGATCATGGATCTTGCAATCAAATATATTATCTGTTAGTGATTCATCAAAACAAGTTTTATCAAATCATGTCTATGTGATTTCCAACTGGTTATAACTAAGTAACCGATTTTCTGCATAACCTGAAACCCGGAGATTGGTCTCTTTTCTCACAATTGTTACAACCCTAGTTATATTTGCTTTCACAATCATTCTCAAACTGCAAAAAGCAATTAGTTTAGAAATAGATGATAATTAAAACAACAAGTTTCATACTTTCCACTGATTCCCTATGGATTCGACACCCTACTTGCCCTTTACTAGTAAAAGTGAATAAGACACTTTACTTTATTTTTGACCGACTTTACGACATCGATCACCCTCTCCGTAAGCACGACGATTGAATTACCGGTAAAACCCGTTTGACTCAAGAATCGAACCCATGTTTCCCTGGGTCTCATATCATTGCCCACCAATGCCTCACTCTGCACCAAGTGGGAGTCGAAACTGCATCTCTCAAAAGAAATACAAGTCACCCACCACTTGATCTAGAGATCATAGACTAAATTGTTACTGATCGGTTGAAAGAGATAGTGTAAATGATATTAAAAATAATGGTCGAAAATGTAAGTAAAATATACTAAATTTTTATTTCGTTTTTTTGACCATCATTATATATTTTTTAGTATTGTTTATTAATATATTAATTTTATAAACATATATATGCTTAATAGTATTTTTATAAAATAATGCTTAAACAAAATTATAATAGTAAATAATAAAAAATTAGAAATATTAAAAAAATAAAGAGAATTACAAGAATACTACTCATTTAACATTGAGTTTTAGTGGTGTTAGAGATTTGGATGGATTTGACAACGATTTATAAACTTCAGTGGTCCATGTGAGAAAAAAAACATTTTGGATGGATCTGGTAAAATTTGCCAAACCCTAGGGACGATTTTGACAGTTTCCTTTATTCCATTTATCAAAGACGCAATGCAGATGGCATCCACTTTGAATCACTGGTTCATGAGAACTATTTCTTCATAATCAATATCCCGATCCGATTCGTTGGCCTGATTCGCCCTGTGAAAAATTCGCAAGGCCACAGCCATAGTACGGATCCAAATTGTTACATTAGTGTATTAAATGAACATAACGAGATTTCGAATAAAGTTTATTGATACGGTAAAAAGTAAAAACCAAATCAAACATTATAACAAGATTTATTCGAAATGAACATAACACTAATTTATTTTCACAATGCTACAAAATAAAAAAAAGGTGAGATTATAAAACTGATAAACAAAACATAAGAGTGGGAATTATACTAAATAGTGAATTATATCATAAAGATATATAAATTTAAGGGCACTTGTCCCTACCCTTGGGGTTCTTCATATCATGGTAGCAAGGGCATTGAGCTTTGGGTGCGTAGGGACCCGAAGGTACACACCCGTTGCATTTGCCGCAACAGATTCCACAATACTTGAGGCATCTGTCTTTCCATCCAGATTTTGAACACCTCAACGCGCACTTCTTATCGCACCCGAATCTACCTGCATTATATTAAGAATTCAGAAACAATGACAAATTATTATTAATAAGTTGTTTAAAGAGGATGGATGAAATACTTGGGGAGGGGGCGGGGGAAATCGCGTAGGCGGATGTGAAGAGAAGGGCAAGGAGGAGAAGAACCGCAAATGAGACCTTCATCTTCTTCAAATTAGCAATAAACAATGAAGATTGTGTGTTGGTTGATGATCGATGGTGAAGAAGTGAAGAGTATTTATAGATAGGAGTGCGTCGGTGAAATTGGCCAGTAGATGTAAACTGCCAAATTCAAATGTACCTATCATAATTAATTGTGTCATGCATTTTACATTTAGGTTGGTACTATAAACTGTTTCACCTTATTTTTTTAATAGATTTATTTGAATGTTAGTGATATATGTCGACCCGGTAGTAATGTCCATGTACCACTAAAACCTTCAATCACTTACGTAAAACATCTTACTACGCTTTTATACCACTAAGTTAGAAGCTATCTCGACCTATATATATTATGTTCTTATTATAAATACATCATATATTGCTGATATTTACTTTGTTGTTATGCGTTTAGATGTGATTATTATTATTATTATTATTATTATTATTATTATTATTATTATCTGAAAAAAAATTATTGGTATTTAATTGAAATTTTAGTTTATATATGAAACTAAATATAAGGGACAATGAATATGTTTTGTGGGGTAGTCGAAAACTAGGGTGGGTTCATTTTTGTGCGAGGGGAGGTGCATCGTAAGTCTAATATCGTATCTCACGAAGCTTCCTACCTAGTAGTGAATGTAACTCAAAATGTTATTAAAAAATGAATTGCATTTCCTATAAACTAACACATATTTGGCATGTTATATTCTTTAAACAACTGGTTGTTAATCAAATAATCAATATTTAGTAGCTAATAAGAGAAAGTAAAGATTGGTTTGTCTTTTACTTTTATAACTTGTTATTATGTTATAAAAGTTGATAAATTCGCATTAAAAATATAGATAAAATTATTGACTTTACAAGATGAAGAGGTATGGTCTCAAAGACATACACACGTGGCAGGGACCACATCACGCTTTTCCAGCTTGGCACCACACGTCAGCAAATGCGTCCGAAGGTTCCTAGAAGGCTCTAGAAGTTTCTAGAATAAATCGCTAGAGACAAGGAAGATGCTCCTCCAGACATAAAGGACAATACATGTCACCAATAGATGAATGCCAGCTGGATAAAGCAGGTACGAGGAGGACAAGCCGGCATTTGCCGGAAAACGACGCCTAGCTGGACGAAAGGGAATGCGCCACGTCACCCACTACTCTTACGGTAATAGGGGAGACAAAAATGGCATTCCTCCCACTATCCAGCTGGTGCTCGGATGACAGCTGGTAGATTTCTCCCTCCTTCTCCCATCCTTCGGCTATAAATAGGAGACTTCATACCCAGGTTTGAGGATCTCCACTCTCACACTCTTACTCTTAACACACACTATTTCCTTCTCAGAACAATACGTATTCTCACGCCGGAGGATGGTCACAAGGAGAACCCCCTACCTCTCCTCCTTGTGGCGAGTCACCGGTGTTCTATTTTGCAGGATATCAGCCGGTGGCAAGTTGGAAAAGAGATTGAACCCATTTCCAAGAGACAACTCAGCTGTGTTAGCCTTGTATTAACCAGTGTTTCATCATTGGCTCCACCGGTTTGACAAACTGTACCTAATTTCGTCTCCTCTTTCCACAAACACTTTCTATGGCTTGAAGCGATTCCTCTCTCCAGAACGACGAAGAAAACTCTCCGTTTGAACTAACCACGGGTGACACGTGTGGGCTGGGAAAGCAAATGGACGAGATTGTCACGGAGTGTGATACCCCAGGAAAACGCACAACACAACTAGCTTCTGCAGTGACTATGTGATAAATTTCGGGACGAAATTTCTTTCAACTTGGGGATGATGTGACAACTCGTATAAATCCTTGTTACGTTTCGCTTTAATTTGTAATTGCACGTACGTTATATGAATTAAATGTGGTGTTTGATTATTTTTCTTTGAACGATTGTGTGCTTGGTAATGTGTAATGTGAATTACGTAAAACCGAAACCCAAAACCGAAATATTGTATTACGTTATTTTGCGAAACGAAACATCTTGATTAGTTATTTCGTGAAACTCTTGGAGCCGCTACCTTATAACCCCAAACCGAACCCACCCTTCGGCCCAAGAGAAAACAAACCCAACCCACCATCCCATCCATGTACGACACAAGCCCAACCCGCCACCCCCTTCCCTTCTTGGCCCACAAGTCCAAACACCCCTTTATTTGATAAATACGTACATTAGTTGGAAAATATAAAAATAAAACTAAACCCTAGCCCCCCCCCCCCTTGTGTGTGCGACAGCAGGAAGGCAGCCCCCCCCTCAATCGTGACATCTCTCTTTCTCGCTACTCGCTCACCCTCATCTATCTCTCTCTAAGGTTAGTTGAATTATCATGATTGTTCAGTTTGAAATCATTATACATGTAACATTTGTCGAAAAACGGGTTTTCAAAACCCGCTTCGTTTATTAATCGAATAATCAGTTTTAATTTTTGTTGCTCATTTAATGCTTATTTTAATTTTAAACAATACATAACTAATAAACATTTTATATTATGGAAATTAAAATTGTTAAAAATAAAATTAAAACAATTAAAAATGAAAAAGGGCTGCCGGGTTTCAAACCCGGGTCAGCCGGAAACTTTAAACACCAAACACATAACCACTCCGCCACTTGATGTCTTTGTGAATTCTAGGAAACAATTAAAACATAAGTTCAACCGTGAATCAACCTGTTTGCGCCAAACTGAAACCGATATCGGCTTCCAAACGTCCAGGGACTTTAGAGTGATCGTGGATTCCTGAAAATAACCGATAAACCGACGTTCTTAATCAATTCGGCCTTTAATGAACTTGAATTCGTATGATGTTCGGGTTTAATAACCGAAATCATTCACTTTCTGAATTACTCCAACAATATCTGTATCTCGCGACTCAAATCATCCACAGAACTCTCAATTTCACTTTTGCTCTATTTTCAGTTCGTCGGAAAAGCTTTCTGAACTCGCCGGACTTTCACCGGAAAACCGTGTCTTTCATCAAAACGGTAAGTTTCTCAATTCTTTCATCTTCTATCAGTTGTTAGGCTTTTGCTAACTCAAACCTTTCAATCAGAATCAATCCCAGACGACGATATCAGATAATTAACACTCGCCGGAAGTTTTCTGAAAATTCCTAGATTACGCTGTGAAACGGTATAATCATTCAAACCTTCTGATGACTCTGGTTTAGTCCTTCAGTTCCACAATTAGTTAATCAAAAACTGTTAATTGGTCCGCTCAGACGGAGTTCATAAAAACAGAGCCGACGACATTGCCGGAGTTCTGAGAAAAGTCATCATTCCGGTATGTTCATTCCCAAAACCTTTCCTATCCGTTACATTTTAATCATTCATACGCCTGTTAATTGAATTGAACAAGTTCAGTAGAGTAATCGTTGTCTGGGTTATTATAATGAAGAAGATGAAGTGAGTCTGTATATAAATTTAATATAAATTGGATTATAACTCGGGTTAGACACACAGTCCAGCGGTGGACTGTGTGCAATTGAAACACAGCGATACCGGGTTCGAGTCCGTCCTTGTTCCGTTTCGTCACAAAATTCAGAATTTTTATAAAACCCAAATATGAAAACTTCCAGTTAGTATATAAGAGAAATAAAAACAAGTGTTTTAACCAGGTTAGACACACAGTCCAGCGGTGGACTGTGTACAACGTTAATCAACAGGTCCCGGGTTCGAGACCTGATACGCACGCCGGTTCGATAGAATTTAAATCCTTTTTAAGAAATGAATTTTGGAATAAATTAATTAGTATATAAATATAATTTAAATCATATCAATGAGAGCACACACCACACAATTTCCATGACTTTTGCAACGATTTTTGTATTTTCAAATCACATCAAAGTGAGTTCTCATGACGGGCATGTAGTAACTGGAAGGGTACAAGTACCGGTAGTCGGAACGTCCTGTCTAGGCTTGGCATTCGTATAAATCCAAAATAAAGGACCAGTTTGCCTACCTGGGGACTAACGATGAGAGTACGAAGGACCTATTAGGCCAAAGCATACTATACCAAACGTCGTGTGAGCTAACCCCACTTTGAGTTGTCATTGTGTCTACACCTGGACACCCTCCGACCATACATCTCGCAAGCATATTTCATGGTTTTCATTCGGGTGATGCGAGTGTTAAAACCGCCAATACCAATGTGAATCCTACCAAGCCAATAGTCATGGGGGCCCACATGACTATACAGGTGAAGGTATGGGGGACATTTGAGGCCCAAACATGAGCAAACCCAAGACATCCTATGGATGTATTTGCATTATTGATGTTTATGTTATTTTATTTTTTTAAAGACACATGACACCTAAAAAGATTCCATAAACTCACAATCTTCTAATGTATATTCCTGTAGATGTCGGCTAGGCAACAACGTGGGGGTAGAAGGTCAGGAAGGTCAAACGAACGCTTGGCCACCCAAATCGCAAAACAAATGGCCGCGGTGCTTCCTGACATCGTAGTTCAAGTCCAACAAGCTCTTGCGCAAATCCCATCAATCCTCCCCAGCAACAAGACCAGAACATCGGCAACCCTCCTTCCAAAAAGTACTCATATAAACATTTCAAGTCTTGCGATCCCCCGAAATTTGAAAGGACCGAAGGTATCACTGCTCTCCTCCACTGGTTTGAGGAAATGGAAAACACCTTCCTCAACTGCGATTGTCCCGAGGATCGCAAGGTACGTTACGCAACCGGGAGGCTATTTGGGGTAGCTCTTACTTGGTGGAATACTGAAAAGGGGAAGAGAGGAGTCGAAGATGCAATGGCCTTAACGTGGGAGGAGTTAAGGGAAATCATGATGAGACGCTTCTGTCCAAGAAGCGAGATCAAAAAGTTAGAGGATGAATTTCATTCGTTGAAGCAAAAGGAGGGAGATCACACTTCCTACAACAAACGGTTTTTAGAGTTGAACCAAATGGTCCCTAACTTGTTCACCCCAGTTTACCGCTTAGTCGAACACTATATTCGAGGCCTCCCCTCGAAAATTCAAGACTCAGTTCTCAGCACTTCGCCTGCAACACTCGAAGCTGCTATGGAACTAGCTACCCAGCTTACCGAGAATCGTATTCGCAACGGAAAATTTAAAGACGAGAAAAAGAAAGCCCCCGTTGAGGGCCAAACTTCAAACCATTCCACCTCCTCCTCAAAGTTTGCTAACAAGAGAAAACGAAACACCAGAAACTTTGCTGTCACACAAACAAATTTCCCCATCCCTGCTGCACCCATTACCCAAGTTGCCCCCTCACCTGCACCATATAAAAGGCCATACTCCGGCCCATACCCAAAGTGCAACCGTTGCCAATACCATCATTTTCCTGATCATCCCTGCCAACATTGCACCGGCTGTGGTCGCGCAGTCACACCATTCAAACCTGTCGCGTACCTCAGCGAACGAACCGCCATCAGCCCTCAACCCAAACCCACCATCAGATAGTGGGTCAAGCCCAACAACCTCTACTACTACCACCTACCCAACATGTAGCCCAATCCTACTACCAACCCAACTATCCCATGGTGCAACCTATGTGGGCTTGTTACAACTGTGGAGACCCGAACCATTTCAGAAACACCTGTCCACGCCTAGTGAATATTATCCATGCCCAAGCTCAAGCTTGTAACATCCGTCAAAAACGGATTTTACCAAACCCGCTCCGTTTATTAACCGAACCATCAGTTTAAAATTTCGTGGCGCATTTAATGCCCAAAATAATTTTAAACGATACATAATTAATAAGTATATTGGAATATATAATTTGTTTTTGAAAAAACTGTTAAAAATGATGAAATAAAAATAAAATGGTTCTGCCGGGTTTCGAACCCGGGTCAGTCAACCGGTTCAGCAGACTTAACACACACACACTCAACCACTGCGCCACTAGTGTTTCTTGTTAATTATTAGAATCAATTAATTCATATCATGATTCCCAAATTCAAAAACCGGCGCCCAAATTTCAGTCGTCGGAAATCCCTACTAACTCGCCAAGAATTTACGATATCTTCAGTTATAACGTAAAACTTAAGCACTACATCGGTTATAACCGACGCCTGAGTCCGCGACACAAGCTATAACCGCCGGAGAATTTCTAACCGACGAATCAAGTCGGAAATCGGACCAAATTCATCGATGACCTGCCTTATAAATACCCCCTCAAACCTCTGCAAGCTTTTTCGCTCAAAACCGCACCTTTACCCGACGTAATTCCACTCGCCGGAAAAATTCTGCACCTCGCCGGAAAACCGAGCCCTTCACTTCTGAGCCTTACTGAACCCTCTGAGCTTATACCGAAGTCACCCACATCCTTTTCAAGCTTGCTGAAGACTCTCTGCTGCAAGACACACGACGCCAGAATCTTTTGCTGTCGCCGGAGTTCTGCCGGAGAAACAGAGGAGTCCAGTCGGTATACCTTACGCTTAAATCTTTCATTCTTTTTACATATCTCATCTGTAATTAACCTCAAAACACTAAAGAACACGATTAAAACATCGAACAAGTCGGACTTCCGATTCTGGTTAAATTCAACGAAGAAGACGAAGTTCCAGTTGTGTATAAGTATAATTAAAATCAAGTTATAACTCGGGTTAGACACACAGTCCAGCGGTGGACTGTGTGCACAATAAACACGTAAACGTCTCGAGTTCGAATCTTGTCCCACGCATGCTGCCTTAATAAAAATGTCCTTTTTTTGTTAACCAAACCGGAGTCACCGCTGTTACATGTTAAGTTTATTAATAACCGGAATAATAACCAAGTTAGACACACAGTCCAGTGGTGGACTGTGTGAATGTTTAATCACACGTCACGAGTTCGAATTCGGACTACCGCACCGGTCCGAACAATTATCCAACCTTTTTAAATAAGGCGGAACTGAGATTATTTAATTGTATATAAGTATAATAAAAATCAGGTTGTATAACAAGTTAAACACACAGTCCAGCGGTGGACTGTGTGTTAACCTAAACCACAGGTCCCGGGTTCGAGAACTGTGGAGCGCACCGAGTCACTGATTAAAATCTTTTTAGAAATAAGTTGATTTTCGGATTAATCTAATTAATATATAAATATAATTAAAAACATAAATATTTCGGGTTAGACACGTAGCTCAGTTGATAGAGCTGCGTGCACGCGTACGGGAGGTCTCGGGTTCGAGCCTCACTCAGTGCACACTTACACGCATACGAACCGGTCAAACAGTCAAGGTCAAAGGTCAACGGTCAACGGTCAAAAAAGTCAACTTTTTTTATTATTTTTATTTATTTATTTTAATTAAAAATCAATTAAAAATACTTAAAAATAACATTTTTAAAGTTAGAAAATAGCCTTAAACTCACAAAAAATACACCCAACAATCCTACTAAAATGGATTAATAAAATCCGTTTACTTACCGAAACATTATGCCATTATCTAGGTTAATTTCACTCGTGGTTAAAACCACTTCGCGTGCACTCAACATCATCAACCGAACGCACCCACTGTGAGTGAATCTTACAACTTCCCCTTTTTAATTACACGTTTTGGGGTGTGTCATGTGTCACAAAATAATTAACTCGTTTATTTAAACTTGTGCCATACCATATCGTGATCTAAACTTAGATTGTTTATATTGTTGTGATTATGTATTTCATTTTGTCAACTTATATGAAATTCATTCATTAAGCCCATCAGTTCCTCGTGGGAGACGAGTTGAGCAACGCGTGCCTCAAAACCAATCCATTATTGTTCATGTGTGTATTATTGAGTTTATATTGTTTGTAGTTATGTCTTTCATATTATCATGTTTATGCAATTCATTCATTAGGCCCATCAGTTCCTCGTGAGAGACGAGTTGAGCAACGCGTGCCTCTAAACGATCCATTATTGTTCATGTGTGTATTGTTTAATATTAAATTGATTTATGAATAAGTTTACATCTATTTTTACTCATGTGTGGTTGTGCACTTTATTTCATAATCAATTAAATAAACTTGTTCAAATGTTTTCCATAGGATTCACTCGCCAACTTTTTGTTGATCCAATAACCCTTTTTACACATGATACAGGTGAACAGGATGAACCAAGGAAAACATAGGAAATGCCTTAGAAGAAAACAATGAAGCCTAGATTGATATTTAGGACATGTTGTAATATTGATTGTAATTTTCCATTAAAGTGTATTAATGAATATGAAACGTTAAAATAAATGTCATGAGCTTTGATGATAACCCAATCATGCCCCGATCACCTTTTCCGCTGCGGGTCGGGGTGTGACAAAGCTAATCCAGTAAACCAGGCCAATCAAGCTCCTCCACCTGCAAGAGGAAGAGCTTTTAACATCAACACCAATCAAGCTAGGGCTGACAACAATGTGGTTAACGGTACGTTTCTCATAAATGGTAGTTATGCATCCATGTTATTTGATACAGGCGCGTATAAAAGTTTTGTGTCCTTAGAATTTAAACCCACCCTAAACCAAACTCGTGATAAACTCATGGAATCCATAACGGTAGAAGTTGCTGACGGAAAACCGGTCTCCTTAAACTCTATTTTAAGCAATTGTACTCTCACTCTAAACGATCACGATTTTCTAGTTGACCTCATACCTATGAAGTTGGGAAGTTTCGACATTATAATTGGTATGGACTGGCTCAGCCAACATCATGCTGAGGTTGTATGTCGCGAAAAGTTTATACGCATTCCTCTTACAAACGGTCAAACTCTACGAATCTTTGGAGAAACCCCTTCGAAAGGGCTCAAATTCATGTCCTGTCTTCAAGCCCGAAAATCTCTCCGCAAGAATTATGTCGCATTTCTAACTCATGTCGTCAAAAAGGGAACCAAGGAGAAGAAACTTGAAGACATCCCAGTAGTAAAAGATTTTCCGCAAGTTTTTCCTGACGACATTTCAGGACTTCCTCCCGTGAGAGAAGTCGAATTCCGCATTGATCTTATACCTGGAGCTACACCAGTTGCAAAATCTCCTTATAGGTTAGCCCCATCCGAAATGCAAGAGTTAGCCAGTCAATTGCAAGAGCTGACTGACAAAGGATTCATACGTCCTACCTCCTCGCCTTGGGGTGCACCTGTCCTTTTTGTGAAGAAGAAAGATGGAACGTTTCGCATGTGCATCGACTACAGAGAACTCAACAAGTTAACGGTCAAGAACCGCTACCCATTACCTCGCATTGATGATCTTCTTGACCAACTTCAAGGCGCTAGCTGTTTTTCGAAAATCGACCTTCGTTCTTGTTTTCATCAACTCAGAGTACATGAAGAAGACGTCCCAAAGACCGCCTTCCGAACTCGTTATGGTCATTATGAATTCATGGTCATGCCATTTGGTCTAACCAACGCTCCAGCTGTCTTCATGGATCTAATGAACAGAGTCTGCAAACCTTATCTCGATCGCTTTGTTATAGTCTTCATCGACGACATCCTCGTTTACTCAAAGTCTAAGTCTGATCATGAACGACACCTTCGACTCATCCTTACACTCTTAGGGAATGAGAAGCTCTACGCCAAATTCTCCAAATGCGAATTCTGGTTAAAAGAGGTACAATTCCTTGGACATGTCGTCAATGACAAGGGAATACATGTCGACCCCTCAAAGATCAAAGCAGTACAAGAATGGCAAGCACCACGTACACCTACCGAAGTAAGATCATTTCTTGGTTTGGCTGGTTATTATCGCCGTTTCATTTCAAATTTCTCTCGTATTGCTGTACCACTCTCGGCTTTAAATCATAAAGGAAAACCCTTCATATGGGGACCCAAACAAGAAGAAGCCTTCCAAACCCTTAAACAAAAACTCTGTGACGCACCTATCCTCACTCTTCCTGAAGGTTGTGATGACTTCGTGGTTTATTGCGACGCGTCAGGGCAAGGACTAGGCTGTGTTCTAATGCAAAGAGGAAAGGTGATAGCTTATGCTTCTAGACAACTCAAAACTCATGAGAAGAACTATACCACCCACGACCTAGAACTTGGAGCCGTTGTGTTCGCTCTTAAGATATGGATACATTACCTCTACGGTACTAAGTGTGAAATATACACTGACCACAAGAGTCTTCAACATATCTTCAACCAAAAGGAGTTAAACATGAGGCAACGAAGATGGGTCGAACTTCTTAATTACTACGACTGTGAAATACGGTATCATCCTGGCAAGGCAAATGTGGTGGCCGATGCACTCAGTCGAAAGGGATATGCGAACTCCATTCGTCTTCTATGTTCGCAAATCATAACAGATATCAAAGATCAAATCCGAGAAGCCCAACATGTTTCAATAACGGAAAACGACGTACGAAATGAGCTATCCTGTGGAGCTGAACTTAAAATTGAAACTAAATCCGACGGTATTCTGTACTATCTAGATCGCATATGGATTCCTGACCACAACAACCTTCGTGAATTCCTTATGAATGAGGCACACAAAACACGATACTCTATACACCCCGGAGCCGACAAGATGTATCAAGACCTTCGATACACCTACTGGTGGCCTGGAATGAAAAAGGATATTGTTGTTTTTATTTCCAAGTACCTTACATGTTCCAAAGTAAAAGCTGAACATCAAAGACCCTCAGGACTTCTGGTCCAACCTGAAATACCTGTATGGAAGTGGGAAAACATAACCATGGACTTCATTACCGGGTTACCTCGCACTTCTGGTGGGTATGACACTATATGGATAATCATTGATCGTCTTACAAAATCAGCTCACTTTATTCCGATCCGCGAAGATTTCAAGAACGAGAAGTTAGCTCGTATCTACATCAGCGAAATTGTAAGCCGTCATGGTGTACCGTTAAGCATTATTTCAGATCGTGATGGTCGTTTCACTTCACGAACATGGCAAGCCGTACAAGCCGCTTTGGGTACACGATTAGACCTCAGTACCGCTTATCATCCTCAAACTGATGGACAATCTGAACGCACCATCCAAACTCTTGAAGATATGCTTCGAGCATGTGTCATAGACTTCAAGGGAAATTGGGACGCTCATTTACCATTAGTTGAATTTTCGTACAACAACAGCTATCATTCAAGTATCGGCATGGCACCTTTCGAAGCTTTATATGGTCGTAAGTACCGATCTCCAGTATGTTGGCACGAAATTGGGGAAGCTCAAATCACCGGTCCAGAATTGATTCAAGAAACAACAGACAAGATCCATCAAATTCGAAACAATCTTCTAGCGGCACAAAGTCGTCAAAAGAGTTATGCAGATAAACGACGAAAGCCTTTGGAGTTTAACATTGGTGATCATGTACTTTTAAAAGTATCACCGTGGAAGGGAGTAGTTCGTTTTGGCCAGAAGGGCAAGCTAGCACCACGCTACGTAGGACCTTTCAAGATACTCGAAAGAGTAGGACCTGTAGCATACAAGCTTGATCTACCAGAAGAACTCAACAGAATTCACCCCACATTCCACGTATCAAACTTAAAGAAGTGTCTCGCCGATGAAAACCTCCATATTCCCCTGGAAGATATTCAGATCGATGAATCTATGCATTTCATTGAAAGACCAGTAGAGATCATGGACTTCGGAGAAAAACGTTTAAGACGGAGTCGTATTCCAATTGTTAGGGTACGCTGGGAGTCGAAACGGGGACCTGAGTTTACTTGGGAACGTGAAGACTCAATGCGCGAAAAATACCCGCATCTTTTTCCTGTTACCACTACTACTTAAATTTCGGGACGAAATTTCTAAAAGTAGGGGATACTGTAACATTTACTAATAAACATTTTAGATTATGGAAATTAAAATTGTTAAAAAATAAAATTAAAACAATTAAAAATGAAAAAGGGCTGCCGGGTTTCGAACCCGGGTCAGCTGGAAACTTTGAACACCAAACACATAACCACTCCGTCACTTGATGTCTTTGTGAATTCTAGGAAACAATTAAAACATAAGTTCAACCGTGAATCAACCTGTTTGCGCCAAACTGAAACCGATATCGGCTTCCAAACGTCCAGGGACTTTTGAGTGATCGTGGATTCCTGAAAATAACCGATAAACCGACGTTCTTAATCAATTCGGCCTTTAATGAACTTGAATTCGGATGATGTTCGGGTTGAATAACCGAAATCATTCACTTTCTGAATTACTCCAACAATATCTGTATCTCGCGACTCAAAATCATCCACAGAACTCTCAATTTCACTTTTGCTCTATTTTCAGTTCGTCGGAAAAGCTTTCTAAACTCGCCGGACTTTCGCCGGAAAACCGTGTCTTTCATCAAAACGGTAAGTTTCTCAATTCTTTCATCTTCTATCAGTTGTTAGGCTTTTGCTAACTCAAACCTTTAAATCAGAATCAATCCCAGACGACGATATCAGATAATCAACACTCGCCGGAAGTTTTCTGAAAATTCCTAGATTACGCTGTGAAACGGTATAATCATTCAAACTTTCTGATAACTCTTGTTTAGTCCTTCAATTCCACAATTAGTTAATCAAAAACTGTTAATTGGTCCGCTCAGACGGAGTTCATAAAAACAGAGCCGACGACATTGCCGGAGTTCTGAGAAAAGTCATCATTCCGGTATGTTCATTCCCAAAACCTTTCCTATCCGTTACATTTTAATCATTCATACGCCTGTTAATTGAATTGAACAAGTGCAGTAGAGTAATCGTTGTCTGCGTTATTATAACGAAGAAGATGAAGTGAGTCTGTATATAAATTTAATATAAATTGGATTATAACTCGGGTTAGACACACAGTCCAGCGGTGGACTGTGTGCAATTGAAACACAGCGATACCGGGTTCGAGTCCGTCCTTGTTCCGTTTCGTCACAAAATTCAGACTTTTTATAAAACCCAAATATGAAAACTTCCAGTTAGTATATAAGAGAAATAAAAACAAGTGTTTTAACCAGGTTAGACACACAGTCCAGCGGTGGACTGTGTGCAACGTTAATCAACAGGTCCCGGGTTCGAGACCTGATACGCACGCCGGTTCGATAGAATTTAAATCCTTTTTAAGAAATGAATTTTGGAATAAATTAATTAGTATATAAATATAATTAAAAACAGAAATATTTCGGGTTAGACACGTAGCTCAGTTGGTAGAGCTGCGTGCACGCGTACCGGAGGTCACGAGTTTGAACCTCACTCAGTGCAAACAACATACACGACCGAACCGGTCAACAAGTCAAAGTCAATGGTCAACGGTCAAACCCAAAAAGTCAACATTTTTTTTATATTTTTGTTTATTTATTTAATTTAAAAATCAATTAAAATACTTAAAAATAATGTTTTTAAAGTTAGAAAATAGCCTTAAACTCACAAAAATATATCTAAAAATCCTATTAAAATTATTAATAAAATCCACTCATTTACCATACCTTTCGTTATTATTTAGGTTAGTTAATCCTCGTCGATCAACCCTCTAAACTCGTGCGCATTCAACATCTTCAACCGAACGCACCCAATGTGAGTGAATCTCTACAAATTCCCCGTTTTAATCACGTTTTTGGGGTGTATCATGTGTCTTATTATTTATTACATTTAAACAATTGTGCATCCATCATATCCAAGATCAAATGTGTATTCAATATGTATCAACTGTTTGTGTGGTTAATGTTTAGATTAAATTTATCATTTTCAGTACATACATTATCATAGGCCGCCGCTCCCCATTACCTATGAGCGTTGAGCTGTTCCCCATTACCTATGAGCGTGAACGAAGCGTTGCCAACATACGATCGGCTCCGTTTGATTGAGCCTTGATCGCACATACATTTATCATAGGCCGTCCGTTCCCCATTACCTATGAGCGTGAACGTGACGTTGCCAACATATACAGTATCATTCATGTTATATATTCATGCAAGGTGTTTTGTTATTGTATGTTATTGTTATTGTATGTTTATTTACGTTTGCTCATATATGATTATTGCACAATTTTCCATAATATTATAACAAGAAATCAATAATAAATGTTTTCTAACAAGGTTCACTCGCCAACTTATGTTGACCCAAAAACCCCCATTTTTTACACATGATACAGGTGATCCAGATGCAGCAAGAAACATATAGGATGGCTTAGAAGAATAAACCGGTTTAGACTTTGGATTGTTTAGTTGGTTATTTTCCTTTGTAATTGAATGAACTTGTTTGGAATATTGAGGATGTAATTTTGAATTTAATAAATATGAAACATATTAGTAAACATCATGAGCTTTGGTGATAACCCAATTATGCCCCGACTCTTATTCCGCTGCGGGTCGGGGTGTGACAATACATGTGGCTGCGTTTGTGTTTGTTCTTGATAACTTTGAAAATCAAGTATAATGATTTGTATTACTACTTATAAACATGTATGGGTTCATTAGGGTTTTCATTTTTGAGATAATGTGAAGTATATAGGCTGCATTTTTGCGATAATTATGATATCTTATATCTAGGGTTGTGTGATGCTTGATGTGCTAAAGTAATAATTGATGGTTAATCTGCTGTTAGTTGTTATTAGGAAGTATCGTGATCATTTACACGCGTTTGGGTATCGTTTAAATGAAAAACAGAATGCTGATTAACAAAAACAGCCAACTTCAGTTAGCTGTAAACGGGTCGTTTATATCAAAAAATTGATTTTCTGAAGTCTAAATCATACGTTTTCGAAAAACACTTCAATGGCGCTGGAATCACATTTTTCTGAGGTCATTTGCTATTTTTAAAGGGTCGTTTTTCACAGCAGCAAAAGCTGCATTTTTTTCTGCAGAAAATTCGTGTTATGTTATTCGTCAAAACTTGCAATCTGGATAGAGTTAGGTCATGAAATCCATACAGTAGCTGGGCACGGATGTTGTCGTAAATCTCCAACTGGAATTTCATCAATCGGGTTTACAATGAATTTTAAATGAATTTTTCCATGGACTGCAGTCAGAAAGTGATGAATCTGACTGCAGCCCAGTAAATGCTTTTTATTAAATAATCGGTAATGAATCAGGTCTTGAGATTTTTACACAAGGTGACGTGGACCGTTTAGGACGTTCTGTAAATTATTTAGAATTTTTTGGAACAAGATAACTATTTTATAAAAATACCCGAAAACAACCCAGTTTTGGATGTTAAAGCTGAAACAGTATAAGTTGTGATTTGCCTGTCTAGATGTCGATTATGCTATCTGATAATGATCCAACTTGTTTAATGTCCACGAAAGTGTTATGTGAAGTTTTGTGTGCTTGATAATGAGTGGTTATAGGTGAAATATGTATATGTGCGTAAACAGTCAAAGTGAGTGCATGTTATGTGTTAGATGCGTGCAGGAGCTTTGTGCCTTACTTGAACATACTAACAAACTAAATGGTAATTGTAATAGGACGTGATTGACCTACCTTGAATTCTAGCTATTTTAAGAGTCCAACCGAGCAATCGAAGGTGAGTTCACACTTTCTACAAAGCATGGGATTCCCGGTGGTTTGGGAATGGGTTAAGGAACAACAACTATCCCCATTGGGTGGGATGCAACCTGCGTATTCTCCTTGGGTAGAATACGTACCTCCGCTCTCCTTGGGAAGAGCGACAACCTTGAGCTTACTAGACAACAACTCCATCATGAAGTCCCTCATTTTATATCAACTCAATCGCTGGGCCATTGGCGAACGGGTCATTAGTTAAATAGCGCTATTAGGTCTGACAAGCCTCACACCGTACCGCAGAGGACGGGAGTGGACTAATGTACTTGGGCACTTAGTCAATGATGATAGACATGACGCGGGGCACTCAAACATGACTTAAGTCAGTAGTCGATATGGTAACCGGTCTAGTGGTTTACAACATGGGGTAGCCCCACGGTATATGGTTATGGGAACAAAGATCTGGATAACTATTGGTTTTCAAAACAACTTAACAACTTATGGTTTTTAGAACAACATTAAAACGGACAACCAACTGTGAACTCGCCAACATTTTTGTTGATACGTTACTACATGCTTTGCAGGTCATTAGGTTATTGCTGGAGCTTGCACGGAGAAGGAGTCGTTGTGGGACATGGACGGTTGTGTGTTCATGATAAACTTATGAACATTAAACTTATACTTTGGTTTTGAATTTAATGCTTCCGCTGTTAAGTTAGACTTTGCTAAATTGTTTGACACAAATTATATTGTTTGTGTTGGGTTTTATTTACTTATTCATAATGTTCAATGTGATTGGTGGCTTGATCCTGGTCAGTCACGCTCCCAGCGGTGATACTCCGCTTGTGGATTTTGGGGGTGTGACACGGAGGGAGGGCCAAACACTCGTATTCCAGACTTCTTCGGAAGTGCTTCAAGGGTGATCAATCAAATCACTCCAGGAGTTCAAACTGGGAACCATGGTGCCGGCCCGTTAGGACCATCGGAACCCGTTGAACTAAACATTTCTGCATTGTTGGGGTTGCCAGAAGGAGAAACGCTCGCTTCATGGTATGCTAAACAACAAGCGTCACTTAACGTAATTTACGCACAATTAAACGCGCAGAAAGCACTGATCCAAACGCAAGCCCTACGAACTCCACATGTAACACCGGCACAACTAAGGTCAAGAAAACACAATATACTGTTACGTCATCATTCATTCACCACACCTATTTAAAGCAATTAACATATGCACATATTGTAACAAAAGGAATAACACGTAATTCAAAACAAGTAATGGGTAAAGCAGGCACAAATATAGTAAAAAGAAGGACATAAAGAAACCACAAGATAAGCATAATGTTTACAAACCAAAAGCAATGTATATTGTCTGAATTACAAGGTCCGAAGACCATACTTCGGCATGCAAGCCGGCGAAATAGATGATCAGGACTGATGACTGGGGCCAGTGCCCCCAGTCTCACCTGTGCCAGAAGGAAGGTCCCCAAGTGCCTTCTTAAGAGTTTCAACAGCAGGTCCATGACGTGCAAGTTTATCAATGGCTTTTACAACACCAAACTCAAGGATTCAAACTCACGGCGCTTCTCGGCATAGAGTTTGGCACAATCAATCTTGTAAAGCTTGAATTTATCATCTTTTTCCTTAGAAAGAGCAGCGGCCTTCCTTCAGCATACCCATCTTTTCGGCCGCTACTGTAAGCAGCGGCGCCGAGCTCAAATACTTAGCAAGCTCTTTCGACCTTACTAAGCGATCAGCAACCTGCACAAGGAAAAAATCAGTCCATGAACAACAGAAATGGAAACTAGATAGAAAGACTTACCAGGGGACACCACGAGTCAACAACCACTTGCAATCTTCTCCTAACTCTTGGGCAAGCAAGTCCAGGCTTTGTTCAGAGCTTCTTGTTCAGTTAAGGTTTTCTCGAGCTCGGCAACGCGCGCAAGAGCCTCATCTCTCTCATTCTACAGACTGATAGCTAGCCTCTTTCTTCTGGAAAGTAACAGAAAGCTGTTAAAGGTCCTTACTCTCTTTGTCTCCCTCTCCCTTCACACATATGAGGTATGACCTCATTGCGAGCAGCCTTCAAGTCACGATTCGAGCGATCACACGCGGCTTCCCATTCCTTATGGCGATCGGCGTGTAGCTTCTTTTCTTGGTTTAGTTTCTCCTCCGCATCGGACAAGCGCCAAAGCAAACCTTTCTTATAGAGTTGAACTGGTCCCTCTCCTTAGCAAATGCTTTCCTGGCCAACTCAAAATCCATGGTATCCTCCCCCATAGATTGCCACTCTCGAACGATTCTTGAGTGGTAGAGAGGAAGTTTATACCGAAGCGAATATGGTCTTCCAACAAATCAAACCGGCCACGTTTCTTCTGGAATAACCTCTCTGCAGGTGGGAAGGCCAGGGAGTAAACGGCGCGACGGTTATCTAAACTATCCATCCTAGAGCCTTGGGTGAGATGCCATCGGGGAATGTGGGGTAGATCATCGCAAGCAGGATTGTGAGACATCCAAGAAGCACTAGGTCCTGCCCTTGTAATCTCAAGGTCCGAATGACCTCCTGATGCACCTGGTCCACCGGTAGGAACCCGGCGGGTGTAGCGTGTACCTTGGGGAGCAGTAGCCTCACTAGATTCCCAATCAGTTTCAACACCTTCCCGAGGACGATCCTCATCATGCATTACAACACCAGCAACATACGTTTTCCCTCCGATATCACCAACCTCTTCAGGACTCTTGCCTTTGGGAGCAAGAGAGGGAGGAGACCGATCACAGAAGCAGGGGATGGAGAAAGGGGATGAGTGATATCACCAACCTTGAGGGAATTGACCTTAGCAAGTTCGGAAGAGGTCCTAGCAGATTTAGCAGACGCTACAAGATGTAGAATTTGTGTCGTTTTCAATAAAGTGTGCATAATATCGGAAGTTAAATAAACAGATAAGAGAAGAAAGACACGAGACCATACCTCGCGGGCGGACGATGCTTCATATATATTCTCAAGGAGATTCCCAGACTTGGGAGCAAAGACATTAAGGTCAACATCTGATTCAGAACGGGCAACAGGAACGCCCAGCCTTTCATTTTCCTCTCTGAAAGAAGGAGGGCAGCTTGGTCATCAAGTTCCTTTTTCTTCTCCACAAGGGTTTTTTGTTTTTTCGACATCATTTGGGTCAATGTCTCCACATCTTCAGGGTCAGCAGCAGGACGTTTGACTCCTGCGTCTAAACCCGACATGGTGTCAGAAACAACAACATAATCCAGGTAAGGAACAACAGAAGAACGCTTACGGGGGAAAGGCCACCAGTCTTATCAGCAGCTTTCTTAGTGCGCACCTCCTGAGTCGCAGATCTCCAGGATTACCTTCCTTTACACCGGAACCTCCGATATCAGCAGTCAAATCCACATCAACAGGAGCATCATCACCAACGGGAGCTCGACCAGGTCGTTGCTGCGGACCTGCACGAGACGAACGAACGATGGATCAAACCATGAGAGGAACCGGTAGATTCCTCACTCAAAAGGAGAATAGTCTCCTTACAAGCAGGAGCAACCTCTACGTCAATATTTGCGACAAAAGCACCTAAGGAAACGTTGGCAAAATTAGCTAAACTCTCAGCAGTAGGAGGTAAAAAGTTGTTTCGAATCCTCTTCGTCCATGGCAATGAACCAACAGGTAGCAACCCAGTACCAACTTCCCCTGCGACATTGGGATCAAAAATGTTCATAATGTTGTAACCTACTGGACAGATAAAAGAGGTACGAGTAAACAGAAAACTCAACAAGCATAAAGGAGCAAAGAGCTTTGAACGACGTACTTTTTCCTTTGTGAACGTAGAGAGGGAAAGCCCGTGGATCCCTGGGCGCCCATAATAAACTCATCCTGACGACAACAAGAGATCTTTCATCATGTTGAATGATAAGAAGTTGGAAGAGAGATTGAATCCATTTTCACGAGACAACTCAGCTGTGTTAGACTTGTGTTAACCAGTGTTTCATCACAAGATAACACTAAACGGGACCATCCATAACACTTTCACACCAACTAATAACACATGTACGTTGCATCTTTTCATAAAATTGCCAGTATAATATGTAAATGGGTTCCATATTTAAAACTAATATTAGTATTTCATCATAACTAGTTTATTAAGTTTTATTGTACATTACAGATAAAACTATTTACCTGAAATTGTTAAAATTATCATATCATCTACTAAATTTGATCAATTTAAAAGCAAGACAAAACATTAATTAAGTTTAGTTACTACAAGATATAATAAACATCAAAAGAAAATTATTAAATTGTTTGAATTTATACAAATCTAAATTCTAATAAAGGGTTCCAACCAATGCCACATGATATTTTCTCTTTCAATCTAAAAATAATTAGATTTTGACAATATTTACATAACTAATACATGAATATCACTTATATTTATCAATAATAATATCAGTAATTAAATTGGTATTTTTTATTTATGTATAAATTAAAATGAGTAATTTTTTAACCGTGATTGACGTCAGTAATTAAATTTTTTTTTATTTATATAATATTAAGGAATCAGATGGGTGAGACCATTCTTGCCAGTTGGTACGATGACCAGTGTGTGTTCGTGTAGAAATCGCTGCAATAGTACGTCCATATGAAGTCACCTCACATGCCACCTCACTCCTTGTTTTTATATGTTATTAAATTTCTATAAATCAAGTACTCATGCAATGTATATTGCTTCTAGTAAGTTCTCACTTTTTAGATCCCCTCTCCCAGCCGCCATTGGTTCCCTTGGTGGGTTGGGCCGTTCTCCTTTGGAGGCACCGATTCGAACCGGCTGTGGCATTTGTGGGGGGGGAGTCTCAATGATGGATCGTTTCCTACGAGGCATGGTTCATCTGGAGGGCAACCGTTTACCAAGCTGTTACCCCAGCAGTTCTTGTGGGAGGGGACAGTATGGTTTCCGGGCGAGGTCATCTGCGGAGCCGGGCCCAATCGAATATCGCGTTCTCAAGGCGGGGTTGACGTGGATTGTCTTTGACAAGAAACCCGGTGACCAATAAGTCCAGTACATAGAAAGTCACCCAGTTCTCACTTTTAGATTATTTTTTTTTTCATAGAAAGGTAACAAATTAATACTATGTAAATATGTAAATTTTTCATTACTTTTTTTATAGATACGTAATCCTTTCATTAATACAATAATACTTGATTCTAAGTGAGTAAAAACATCTAAGAAAAAAGTGAGATAATGGGTGTAATTTCAATTTCATTCTCTCTGAGTGGTTTGGATGTTTATGCATATGTTTCAAGCTTCTTGCTAAGAAATAATTTAATTTCTAATATATAATCAAAGTAATAATGTGGAACGATGAATGTAACTTAAGTATCCATGGCTTGATTCTTGACCACCAATTGCCAATTGCAAATGCACTGAAAATGTCTATGGCTTTATAGCCTAGTGGTACTCTGAAGTGGGATAAGGTTTTAGAACCAATAGATCCTAGTGGCATGATAATATTGGGTTTCATTCTGAATTAGTGTATAGGCATTATATCTAATGGAAATGAATATGATCGGTGATTCCGTTAGTGACAAGATGATACTCCAGTAGTCCCTCGGTCATTCAAATTTACCGTTAAAAAATCACCGAAATGAATGCAGGTGCTATAAACTCGTTTAAAGTTAGATATTATAATATGTAAAAACAGGTGGCATCAACTTGGATCCTTCAAAGGTTTCACTATTTTTATTCCCCACCAACGGGTTTCTCTACTTCCACTAGAACCTTCCTTCAAAGTTCAATCCCCCACACAAATTTTTCAACTCATATTTTAAATAATACTTTATATAACTAACAATATTTTTAATTCTTAAATAGGTTTCGGTAGTAAGGAATTAGAGACGTAATATAATAATACTATTGCGAGGTATTACATTTTCTCTAAAAACTTAAATTCATTCCATCTATCCTCTTGTTTTTCTTTTCTCATTTATTTTTTTTTCTTACCTTTCATCACCACCCACCGTCACTGCTACCACTAGTCGCCCACTGCCGCCCTAGTCGCCGCAGCCCACCCCCGACGCCACCTGTAACCACCGACCCACTGCCACCCACAACCACCACCACCGGCACCCACCACAACCCATTACTAGCCACCGCAATAATCCACCCACTACCTCCACCTGCACCCACTACAACCACGCCACCACCCACTACCTCCGCCTGCCACCCAATACAATCACCGCCACCACCCACTACTGCCACGTCCATCGATTTTATTCCTTCCTCTTTTCATGTCTACCAAACAACACAAAGTAATGTTTCACTCAATTCGCACATAGTAACCAAACAAGACTATGGAATGGTAAGGATCCATTCCTTTAACTCGTCAATTTCATTCCATCGCCTGTTCCATTACCCCATACCAAACTGACCCTTAAGTCATATTTAAGAAAGGGGTGGCGTACCCTGATTTGAGAAATCAGGTAGGGTATCCAATCAGGAACACTGTCGCCGGTCCCTCGCATAGCCAATTTGGGTAGTGAAATCCTCAAGCATTCACCGATTAGTTGTGTGTGTATTGATGGGAGAGATAGAGAGTGAGACATAGAGAGTTTATATAGAGTAGTATAAAATTGGTGAGCCCATAGTTTAGGATAGTGTTGCCACTTACAAACGTGTTTTAGATTAGTTACGGGTAAAATGACGTGGTACTACAGGATTGGAGGGGATTAGGATACCGTACGTTAGTGCCACTTCCCCCTAATAAATATCTGGAACTTTGAAATTAACCTCTTATATATGCCGATTCGAAATCACTTATGCTCAAGCCATTCACACAACTTAAAACTTATTTTGGCACTGTGACATGTATACGACCTGTATAGGTGTATACGAGCCATATAAGATATTTGGGAATGTCTTATACGACCCGTACACACTTATATGAGATTCTTATACGACATGTGTACACTTATACGAGTTTTGTTTTTCAAGAAAATGTCAACTATACAACCAATATACTCACGTAAGGAAATATCAGCTTTGTCATGTGATGTAAATATATACAACTTGTATACAAGTTGTATATATAGCAAGACACATATTTATCTATTTCATACCATAACTAAAAATTATCTAATTATTTGATTTGTTGGTTATCATTCATAATACCACTAACAAGGCAATTTGTTCATATTCTAAACAAATTAGAAGTCATCTAATTGATCACATCAACTTTGTAATTCCATAAATCATAAATACACTTGATTACATTTAAAATTGTTATTCTATCCATCAACTCTTATTACACTCTCCGTTGTGATTGCAATCATCTATAAATCACATCTATATTTTGTGATGCAATGTTCGCAATATTAAGATCTAAAAACTTTAATTACAAACTTTCATTTGTTTCACACAAGCACACATAATTCAGTAGCAAACAGGGATGCAACATAGTGGGGGCAGGAGGTGGCGGCCGATCCCCCGAACTTTTCGCTCAGTAGTGGAGAGTATGTAGTTTTTCGTATAGAAATTTTTTGGTATATACGTTTCTGACCCTCCGGTTTTATAGAAATTTTGGGTATATACGTTTTCGACCCCCGGGTCGAAAATCTTAAGCTTCGCCACTGGTAGCAAATTCTTATGATCCTACACATTCACAAACACATAACATCAAATTCCTTTGTACAATACATAGATTTAAACATATACTTTCAAAAACATAGTTAAGTAAAACTCACATTGCCCTCTGATCTTCAATTTTCAAGTTTACTCATTCAACTTGTTGACTTCCAAAAGTCAACCATGCTTTATGACAATGTCCTAAGTTTTTGGGAATAATGACACTTACAACTATATATTGACTGTA
Source organism: Scalesia atractyloides (assembly GCA_947069175.1). Classification (NCBI taxonomy): domain Eukaryota; kingdom Viridiplantae; phylum Streptophyta; class Magnoliopsida; order Asterales; family Asteraceae; genus Scalesia; species Scalesia atractyloides. The sequence continues at coordinate 18,847,862 of CAMTDV010000014.1, read as the reverse complement.
TTAACTAATTCCATCCTTGCCTAGTATTTTATTAACATCTATAAGCTAGTGGAATTTATTCATCCTCAGTTGAACTCTTAAATTGGTGTGTAGATTCCTCTACTTAATACTTTTGACTGTTGATTTTTTTAAGCAAAATTTGTAAAGATACACATTCAATTGTTCCATGTCACACTTTAACCATATTACACTCTTTTGGCTAATTAAATTCAATTAATTCTGAGCAAATTACATGACTTTCTAGGGCATTTTCATCAAAATTCACTGATTGATTTCTTAAACACCGTGTTTTGGATCAAACACAATTTATATGGTGTTCATTTTAACAATTTCTTCCCATCCATGTTTGATTATAATGGTTATATTTAAAACTCCCACATAAAATCAATTTAGGTCTAATTCCCTCAACTCCCATATGTTTGATTATAATGTCCAACTTAAAATTCCCAAATAACATCATGGTTATCTTATTATTTCAAGAATTTTCTATAGAGTCTTAAAAGTATCCGAAACCCAATTGTTCAAACATAGCAAGATATCTATCTCTTAACTCATTTAACATCATACATATAAAAGTATTGTTAATTTTTAAACTTACAACTTCATGAACCGACTAGAATCTTAAAGAAGCTAGAGATTAAGCCACGAGGTCACTTATATATGGTTCATCTTCACTTTGTGTTGGTTATTTGATCCACCATACTTAATAACCTTTCTACACACTAACACATAGGGGTGAGTAAATGAATTAACAGAAAGATAATTGAATTAAGCGGCTTAACCAAACCAAATTAATTGAACCTAACAATTAATTGATGGTTCTCTTAAGCCATAACCACTTAACCAAAACTTGTGATTCGTTTTTGGTGTGTGACATAACCGATTAAACGAGAATGATATGTAGAATTAGAAGCCTTATAATTTCTTTCCCATGTCAATGTGTGTAGTTTTTGCGGCTCATCCATTCTCTTGATCCTAATAATCCTCAGGCTTCTTCTATAGGGCATGCCAAATTTACTTGCAAAACTTCTTTTTTTTTTACAATGCCACCACTTGCAAAAAGTTGATCAACCTGAGATATCATCTTCTTTCACAAATATACACTAAAAAAGACACTAGAAAGTTTATCGATATCAAAGACGGGCTCCTGTATATGAATATACAAGGATAGCATGATCACCCAACACTTAATTATCAATTTGGATTACTGACGACCACTAGAGTATCATCGTGCCACCAGCGGAACCAAACCGATCATATTCATCTCCACTAGGCAATAACGCTTATACACCAATTCAGGAGAAATCCAATAAATCTGGGAAAAACACCTTGTGAGAATCGAACCCAGGACCTAACGGTCCCTAAGCTTTATTCCACCCTAAGACCGCTGGTGTGGGCTTGAGATTTGGCGTGGCTGGCCAAACAACGCCGCTATGGCCACACCGAGCCAGCGTGGGTAGCGGCGTTGCCCCGCTGGCGTGGTGTTGGTGCTTGGCGTGGGGCGGGTTGGCGAGAATGAGCTGGACCGCTGGGATTGGCCGACTGTTGCTGACCTTGGAGCTAGCGTTAGGCTAGCGTTGGGACTGGCGGTTCCCTTGTAAAAAATCAATTTTTAAAAAAAATTACTCTTTTTTTACCTATAAATACCACCACCAAACCTATATTTTTTAACTACTCTCAATCACAAACCCACTTCAAAACCACCAAAAAAAAGGTGAACTAAAACCGAAGCTGGAAAGGTTTAAAACATGTTACAATCATATCCCTGCGAGCGAGCTTAGTCATGATGATAGGTGGAGATCGCCAAAATCGACTACAAGCACGATGGGAACTCGGAATTTAAGTGGGTTCCCCATTTTAATATTTATCGTACTTTGTAATTTTTATTTTTAGGGTTTATTACTTAGTATTTTATTAATTTTAGGATTTAGTAGGACTTTTTTTTAATTTGTTAGGATATATTAATTAAGTTGTTTTTTCCTTAATTTGTTAGGAATTATGTAACTTTTTAAAAAAAATTTCAGTGGTGTGTTATTTATAAAAAAATCTTAGTATAAATAAATATATATATATATATATATATATATATATATATGGTAGGGATCCTAAGAGAAGTCCAGAATGCTTCTTAAGTTTTTCAATTAGTCTAATGCTTCTCACATGATCCTAACCATATATATATATATATATATATATATATATATATATGGGATGGGTAAAATCAGAACCACCTTGAGTTGTGAGAACCGTAGGAACCAATATAAGTCATTGATCAAAAGTGTTTTAATGTATGAGATTAAAAGACAATAAAGTAGTTGTAATCATTCTGCTTTAATTAATGAGTTTTTGTTTTTAGTGGGATAAAGGTAAATTGGTATTTTTACTAAGATCTTTAATGATTAGTAATTAAAGTTGTAATAATTATGCTTTAATTAATGTTTGTGATTTAATTAATTTGATTTAATTAATGTTATTTTTGAATAATGGAGTTATTTTACGTACGGGTTCAAAGTTTTTTTGCGCGTCGTTTTTAAAATTTTTACGCACGGGTTTAGACTTTTTTTACGCGCGGTTTTCAACTTTTTTTACGCGTCGGTTTACAACTTTTTTTATGCGCGCCGGTTTTAAACTTTTTTTACGCACGGTTTTAAAGTATTTTTACGCGGCGTTTTAGAAATTTTACGCGCATGTTTTAAACTTTTTTTACGTGCCGGTATAAAAGTTTTTTACGTGCGGTTTTAAACTTTTTTTACGCGCCGGTTTTAAATTTTCTTTACGTGCAGGTTTAAACTTTCTTTTTTTACGCGTGGTTTAAACTTTAAAATAATTTTTTTTTTACAAAAAAAACAATTTTTTACGGGTTTGAACTTTTTTACAAAAAATATTTTATGCCAAACAAAATTATTTTATTTTTACAAAAAACTTTTTTATAAAATCTTTTTTACAATTTTTTTTTCAAAAACTTTTTTACAAAATTTTTTTTACGCCAAACATCTGTTTACGGCCCCGATATCCTGATTCCGGTTTACGAAATTTGAGGATCTTACCAAGCGAACTCTTCCAAAAATCAAGACTCAATAGATGTCTCATTTTGAATTTTAAATAAAAGAGAGAGAAAAGATATTACATGATGGGTTTTAAATAGAAGAGAGAGAAAAGATGTGACATGTTGACTTTTAAATAGAAGAAAGAGAAAAGATGTGACATGGAAAGTAAAAGACTAAAATACCCTTTTGATTTAATTTGGTTATGTGTGATGTGTAAATATGCTATTGGATGATAGGAGTTCTCTTGGTTCTCGCAACTGGGATCGGTTCTCTCTTGAACCGAATCCTATATATATATATCTTATATATATATATATTTATCTATTGTAAAAAAGACCAAAAGTGTGAGAAAGGTAAGAAAGAATCTCAGTCATTAGATCTAAATTAATTGAAAAGGGTAATCAAGTAATTTTATCATTGATTTAATTAATTTAAACCTTCCATAATCCGACACCCTAATTTATAGGAATACAGAATAACACTGCAAACACCATTCAGCACGTATATAACACCATTCAATAATTATATAACACCCTTCAATAAGTATATAACACCCTTCAATAAGTATATATAACACCATTCAATAAGTATATAACACCATTTTAAAGATCTCTATAAAAACACTACGAATAACACTGCAACAACCATTCAGCGCATATATAACACCATTCAATAAGTATACAACACCATTCAATAATTATACAACACCATTCAATAAGTATATAACATCATTCAATAATTATATAACACCGTGAACTGAAATAAAAAATCATTAACTGAAACATTCGATTGAACGTAATTTTTTTCTGTATATAAGTATAGTAATATGGTACTTATATTAAAGATTAGAAAACACTCGTTATTATGGTGTAATTTAAAAAAAAAACGAGTTACGTGTAAAAAGTTATTGGCGTTTAAAAAATAAAAGGGGAACTTACATGTGGATTGCATGTGACTTTCTAAAATAAAAAAATGTTAATTTTATCTTTGTACCCTTAATCTAGAAAATTAATTATTTTAATTTTTATACTTTTACAAGATTGCCATCAAGATCTCAACTATTAGATTAAAGATCTAATGGCTTAGATTCTTTCTTACCCTTCTCACACTTTGGACATTTTTTACAGGATCCTCTACATATATATATATATATATATATATATATATATATATATATAGATTAAAGATCTAATGGTTTAGATTCTTTCTTACCCTTCTCACACTTTTGGCATTTTTTACAGGATCCTCTACATATATATATATATATATATATATATATATATATATATATATATATATAAGGGATGGATCATGAGAAAACTAGTTTAAATGAGAAAACCAAAAAACTAACTAAAAAAGCCAAAAAAACATATCAATTTTTTTTTGATTTTTTTATTAAAATTCGCTATATATATTATATAAAAAACACTTTTAAAAAAAATAAAAAAACATATAATGCACATGTGCAACATAAACATATAATGCACATGTGTAGTATACATATAGTACACATGTGTAGTATAATTTAAAAAAAAAAAAAAATTTTTGAAAAAAAAAGTTTTTTATCAATTTATCAGCCACCTGCCACATATACTAATCTTGCCACCTAATTACCACCACACACCACCCCTCTAATATAATTCTCCTTTAACTGTTTATTTATTCATGACACTGCTTCACCAGATTCCAGTGAAAGGTTCTAACACAAGTTCAAGATTTTACTGTGAAAATGGTGGTAACAGACATGGTGTTGCCATTTAAAAAAAAAAAAATTAAATGATGATAAGAGAGAATGGTGATGCCATTGTTAAAAAAGCATTTTAAATATATATGGGTTTTTCTGGCCTTTTGTAGCTTAACAGAAGAGTATAAAAAACCATAAAATTTTAACACAGGTGACTTATGTGACGTAAAACATAGACAATGTCGAATATACCGAGACGTATTAAAAATTCGAGAGGATAAAAAGTCCTAAGTGACCAAATGTGACCTCAAACACTGTAATAAGTAACAACCAAACGGACGATCAAACTAAAAAAAAAGCGTAAAACAAAAACTAGTATAAAAGTAAAAAAATCTTGAAATTTACTATGAGAAAAAAAAAGGAGAAAGAAACCCATAAAAAAAACAAAAGGTTTGTGCAAAAATAAATCTTATAGAAAGAGTCAAACATTAGAAATTTATTTTGTACGTACAACAATAAAGAAATTAGATAAACAATTTATTACTTTAGAAGTTTATACATAAAATCCAGTGATTTTTTATAAAAAAATTCTAAAAAAAATTGTATGTTTTTTATGCTTTTTTTTTTTTTTTTGCTTTTTGAGTTAGTTTTCTAATTTTCTCATTTATATCTAGTTTTCTCATGATCTCTCCGGCTCTCTCTCTCTCTCTCTCTCTATGTATATATATATATATATATTCAATATCCACATGGCTGGCCACGCCAGCCCACACCGCCAAAAACCCACGCCAGCCATCCCCAGCTGGACCCCACCTCCGTCACATGTCAACCCATGCCCCTAACCCAAGCCCCACCACACCCCATAGTCTAAGATGCCACTAAACTATAATTCCATGGACATTTAATCAATGTTTTAAAATCCGGTTTTTATACCATTCCGGAATTGGCTTAAAAACGGTTTAACTGGGTGTATCAGGCGGTTCAACCGGTACAATCGGCCGGTTTAAACCGGTTTTTAAAACATTGCATTTAATTGTCAAATAGTTCACCAGTCATCTATAGTTTGACGGTAACTTATTAGGTAAATCATAAATGTTAAGGAGCTTCAAAAGAAAGGCCCAAGAGGCTAATGCAATGGGCCAAAGAAGAGTACAACAAAAAAAATATTAATCTTCTTTTATATCATAATCAGTAGAGGTTCACAAGAGAACAATTAGTATAATCATAACTGGTTATTAATCAAAACTGTAACCGGTACCCTAGAAAGTAGAAACCGGTTTAGATTAGAAAAAAATTGTAGGTTAGAATCAGTTTAGAGATTTTAAACAAGAACCGGTTATTGAGTTTATTATGTAAATTCAGTATTTACTTGATTTTTTAACCGATAATTTTGGTTAACCGGTTCGTTTGATAACCTAATTGGTCATATAGGTCAGGTTTTTAGACATGCTCAAACTGGTCCAAGTTAACCAATAACATGTTTGGTTAAAAACTGGCATAAAAGGAAAAGAAAAAAGACAGTTACCCGGTATGTGCACTATCAAAAATCAGTATTATCCTCGTCTATTCTTGCCTATGTTCTCGTAGAAAAACAGTTTACATAAAGGCATCAAACAAATACTTTTTAAGGTTGTTTATTGTGGTGAAACCTCCCAAGGCTTATCCACCACCACATCCGGAGCCACCTCAGCTTCCCACAAGCACCTCCGCCCCTTTAGGCGTTACTGGGCTAACACACAATGAAGACGTTAATTTTGAATTAAGGAGATAAGGATCAAAAACGGGTTATAGATAATTCTTGGTGAATTTTTTATTGTGTCTTTAATATTTAATTAAGGATATTTTTAAAAATTAGATAGGTTTATTCAGTTGGTTATTTTATTAATTAAATAGAGTTTGAGTTTAATTAAGATTAGAATTGGTGTGATTTTGTTGTTAAATGATAAAAGAGTAGAACGAGTTCGTTCATCCGATGTTTGTATATTGTTCAAGGGTCTAATTTTCAACAATTGGTATCAGAGCTTAGCGGTTTTGAGAGTCGGTTTTCGAACGAAGAGAGCAGCCCCTCGTGGGGTTGCAGCGACTGTAATATTACGAGCTAGAAGGAGAGAACATTCGCCAAAAGTTTTTTTTTCTAGTTAAAAGAAATTAATTAGGAAAAAAGTTCATGATAGGATGTTGCATGAATGGTGAGAACCACCTAGATTATGAATTGGTGATAGAAAGCTTGTGTGTGTTGGCCAGTATCAAAACCAAAGTGGATAGGTGTTTATTTGGGAGTAAACATATGAGTAGTAGGGGTCAGACGAATAATAATGGGTGGATGGCATTTAATAAGGAACAAAGAACAAACCGGTTTTGGTGGCTATTTCTTTGGAAGATAAACAAGACAGATATTGTTTTAACCAAAGACTTTTAGTAGGATTGTTTATTAATCAAAGACGGTAACAACGGTGAAAAAGTGGATTTTTTGTCAGGTGTTTGAATAGCCGGTTCAGTGGTGAGCTAATGACAATGAGGGTTGTCATCGGGTGTTAAAGGCGATTGCTGGTTCGGAGAGTACCGTTGGGAAGACGTGGTGATAGATATCCAGTTCAATTTGTTTTAGTGGTTATAAACTTCATAGCATTAGCAACTTTCAATCCAGCTAATATCAAGACTTGGTCCTTCCCACCAATGATAAGAACCGAGTAACTGGTTTAGGCTCTTCTTATTGGTAAAAGTATCCTATCAGAATTGGCGGATAGGCGGACAGAAGAAGATTCGTCAAAGCAGGGAGCTTTTGAATCTTGCCGTGTCTAGTAAGAAAAGAATAAAACGGTAGAAGCGGGTAGCTTGTTTTTTCTATGATCGGTGGTCATGAATGGTGTATTTCGGGTGACCCCGGAAGAGAGATGTTGAAATTATGAAAGGATTGAAGTTGCTGATAATGATGGAACAAGTTTGTCCCATCTCGTGTTTGCGTGTTTGTTCAAGGGCCTGATTTCCATCACCCAATCCTATGATTCCCTTGTAACGCCTTGCCGGTGCAAATTAAGTTAATAACCTCTTTTTAAGGGTAGCTACATCAGCGGTGACTTGGTCGTCGACGCCAGTGCGCCCATGCTAACAACGACTAGCCTAAAAGATGTCGCTAGTTCACAACTACTTTTTCCTAATTAATATGATTCGTCATCATCACCATCATCATCAGCAGCAGTGAATCCCACCTATAGGAAAGCTAAGGTAGGGTTTGAGGAGGGTAGATGTAGACAGCCTTACCCTACCCCGTAGAAATAGAGAGGCTGCTTCCAGTGAGATCCTTGACTCGATTGTAGTTTTGTATCAAGCCTTAGACCTAAGGCACATAACACTCAAACAATCGGGACAGAGAGATCGATTGTTGCATGTACCCCCGTGTCTTTCAGCTATCAACGCCACCACATGATAATGATTAACCATCCGCCGTTTTTAGCGTTATTTTCACAAATTAGTAAAATAACGTTAAAGTTAGTATCATTTCACTTTGTCCACCCCGAACACCTACACATATATACATTATATGCACACAGCAAGCAGGGCATATTGACATACATCATTGCGACATTCGATCAAATCATCATAACTCATTAACAAAAATAATAATCAAAACATCTTTACATCAAACAAACGTATTTACTTAAAATCAAACGTATAACATCTCAATTATTAAATCATTAAAAAAAACAACTCAAAAGAAAAAAAAACAACTAATTTTTCTTATTCTTTCTCGAATACACCATTCCTCGGATCTCATCCGGATCCGAAACAAACCCAAGAGGCCTATAGAATCCCAACACCCGGGGCTCCGAATACAAAGCAATATTGGTGATCCCCTTATTCAACAACTCCTCCACCACCCTCTCAATGACAGCTTCCCCAACCCAATTCCTTGAAAGTTAGGATCCACCACCACATCCCATATTATGGCATTGAACACACCGTCTCCGGTGGCTCTAGCGAACGCCACGGGTCTCTTTGTCGTCTCGTATTCGACCCACAACAGCGAGTCTGTGTGCTCTAGCGCGATCCTTATCTTGTCCGTGTCTCTCTTTGGGAAACCGACTGCAACGAATACGGAGTTTAAGTGGTCCAGGTTAAATTCTTCGATTGTGCGGCGAAGGATGAACCCTCTGGATTGGAGTTCTTCGTCGGAGATGGCGTAACTGGGTTGGGATGCTGAGGTTGAGAATTTGCGAAGGGGAGGTGGGTGGGTGGTGATCGTAAGCGAAGGGGTGATCGTAATGGGAGGGGTAAGGTCCCGTGAAGAAGCATGTTTGGGATTTGTGTATACAGATTTTGATGGATAGATGAGTGATATCCGTTACCGTTGCACTTTGTGGTTGTGATGGGAAGTTTGGAAGGTTTGTGGTCCTTGGTGGTTTTAAGATCACACAACTTAAAAGAAAATGTATTTTGAGTAAAATGTCTAGTTTGTCCATGACGTTTGGTCGTATTTGTGTGTTCTATCTAAAATAAGTATTTTGTGCATTTAAGTCTTTGATGTTTGTGTTTTATTGTCATTTCCATCTAAATCATTTACATCGTTTAAATTAAGGTTAACTCAGGGACAATTTGGACATTATACCCATTTTTCTGTTGACACACACAACTTCATAAGCTCCCCTTCTGTCTTCCACGTCTACATTTTCACCTTTTTCGGGCAATGGCTAAGGTACTTTAATATCTAGTACCTTAGCTAAAAGGAGAAAAATGTCCTCCATCTTAATATAACAATAAACAACGTTAGCAAATTGTATGGAAACGACAATAAAACGCAAACCTCAAGGACCCAAATGCACAAAAAAATAATAATAATTTGAATGGAATAAACAAATATGACCAAACCCCGGGGACGATTTTGGCATTTTACTCATGTATTTTTTTCTTTAGAAAATAACTAAATTAATTTTTCTTATTTTTTCGGATAGTATATATTTTCTAGTTATTTAAAAGATTAGGAACTCAATTTATGTTATTTAACGCTAACAAAAACCATGTCGTATGTGAAAAACTCCTCGTGTATCATCAATATCAATATGACATATATTTTGCTAATAACAATTAATGAAGTGTGACTTTGGTTTGCATGTCTATTTAAAGTATGAGCTTAATTTGTAACTTTGCAGCACATAATACAAAGAGAGATCGTTGTTATTATTGGTGGTTTTTTTTTTAATCTATGACGATGATCCAACATATCTGAAATGTTCAGCAAAATAGTGTAACATGACGTTGTAAACCTATCAGAATATGAGAACAAATTAATCTTGGGCCTTTGAGCACCTGTTTGTGCATTTTAGTTGTTCCTAGGTACCTTTGTTTATACAGATTGTCTGCCAGTAGAAAGTTTGGATCATGGTAACCTCTTAGTTGGTCTTTTAATAACATTTGTTGCTTTTGCATGCATACTCCCTTGGACATTTCTTTTAGTTAGGTGAAAAGTTGATTGGTTTAGGTCGTAGTAGCAAGTAATAGGAATGTTATTTGTCTTCCCACTTTAACTCTATTGTATGAAGTATTCTTTTAAAGTTGAGAGAGAGCTTGTAGATCTACTTGTGGGGGTGGTGGTTTTTGGTTGTTCATCTATTGTCTTGTGGTTTTAGAGCGATGGAAGGTTTTGAACTTATTTGTCGTATTGGCATCACCATGTTGTTTCATCATAGGTTTTTCTTTAAACCCTAAACTATTTTTTTAGGTTTATTATCTCACTTGGGTTTGGATGCTTTGATGTCACAATTTTCCTTAACCACTAAAGTTTACCCATGCTCAGCATTGCCATTTTTTTTTTAAGAAATACTTTTAGCTGCCTCAAGTTTGGGTTGAGCAACAATAGGAGTTTGTACATGAGCATCAACACTAGTTATGCCTTCCTTAGATAGGGAAATATAGTTAGTGTGACACTCTATGACATTGTAACCAATTTAAACTTTGTATGACTATGTTTCTACTAATTTAACATCTTTTGAAGTTCCACATAAGATTTGGACTAGGCCTCAACAAGTGCTTTTTTTCTTTTCTAGTCCTGAGAGCATCTACATCAACAAACCTCCGCTTTAGCTGACACATCAAATTTCAAACCTTCCTATAAACACACCTGACGAACCAACCCCACATCGTCCAAAGTCCGTTCGCATCTTGCTGACCTTGCCCACATCACCCTTGATGTATATGCTCTAACAAGTTTGTTAACAAGGCCATATGCATCAAGTAGTGTCTTTCATATATGCGTCAAGTTTTGTTTTTCAAGTTGTCGTCGTTTCTATTCATAATTGGAATGGATGTGATTCAGTTGGTATCAAATGTGGCTAGGATGATGCCTTGCGACATCACGGAATGAACCACAAAGGAAGATGGCCCGACACTGTCACATTTTCTCTTTGCAGATGACGCAATCTTCATACGCGAATGGATGATGTCGAATGGTCTAAACATCGCTAGTGTTATAAGATCTGTTAACTTAGCTTCTGGATTACAAGTTAACTTGACTTTTGTTGGATATTTTAGTGTAGTCGGGGCTAACTTGGTGATCAAGGTGAATTGTAATACACACCAAGCAAAGTTAGAAGGTGCGGGGGTGCATGCTTGTTTGAGTTGTTATAGTTCTAAGTGTTTGGGCATTTGCCCTAATCAATAGGGGGTTCAAGGGGGCAACGCCGCTGGTAGCAAGGTCCAAGGGGTAAAAGCCCTGACTAGGGTCGAAACAGAAAATGAGGTTGTTTCAAAATTAGGACTTAAGGGGCGGGGGTCCGGGGGCAACACCCCTAGGAGGCAATTGCTTTATTAAAAATGGCTTAGGGGCTGTTTGACAGCATCTGAATGGTTAAGTGCTGAACCAGTAAGAGGTCTAAATCATTAAGTGCTGAAACAATAAGTGGCCTGAACAATTAAGAGCCAGTATAATGCTTAACTATACAGAGGCAAATGTCTGACCAATTCAGATTAGAGGTCTTAACAATTCAGACTCTGTATAATGCTTAACCATTAAGAGGCAAATGTCTTAACCATTCAGACATCTGCTAGCGAAACAAACAGTCTGAACCATTAAGTGCTAAACCGTTAAGAGGTCTGAACCATTAAGAGCCTCATTAAGAGGTAAACAAACAGCCCCTTAGAAAATTATTTTTTTAGAAACTAGGACTTAATTACGAAATGGAAAAATAGGTTATTTTGGAGGCAATTTTATTAAAAAATAATAACTACCTAAATACAAAGTTACCGGTAGTTTCCTTCATCCCAATTCAAAATTCAGTTTTGATTATGCTCTCTCTGGTTTACGAATTTCACACCAAATCGCAAACTAGTTCTTGTTCTCAATCTGAGTTATATCTGACTGGATTTTTTGAGAGAATCACTGAAATAATTCGACTTGAAAGTGACTAGACGCCCCTCAGAACATTTGTTGCAAACCTATTTTCCCAAACAATCTTTACTAGAAATTAGAAACCGGTTATCTACAAGTTTAAGAGTAAATTGTTGGAATGGAAGGCATCTACCAGTATGGAGGGTAACTATTCAATCAGTCTTGGGGAATTTGAGTGTTTACTATCTTTTTTAGTTTTTCTTTGTTAAAGGCATTATGGGTTAAATTTACAAACACTATTCATACAGCACATACGATGAAGAGAGTTTTCCTCTCAGGAAACTGTGGCAGGAGTATGGAATAATTATCACAAAGGTTTGCGATGATTTAAAGGCGATTAATATTGACTTTATGGGATTGTTTAAGAGTATACATGTGATGGTGTGTTCTGGTTGGATGGAATTGATTTAAATTCATTTGCTTATCACAATAGTGTTCGTGTGATCTAAATCACTAACATTGTGTGTTCCAGAGTTTCATTTAAGAAGGGAAAAGAAAAGAACCGGAAGGAAAAAATGGTTGCCTAAAATTTAAAAGCGATCTTCGAGAAGCTAGTGGGCCGTCGAGAACCAAAGTAGTCAAATATCCTTTTCCCACAATTTGCGCAACCGATTTTTATATTCTCAAATTCTGCAATTTTATATCGATTACATAATTTTAAACGGTGTACCTTGCTTTTCAATGATACACACATTTTAAAATTTGGTTCCTAAAACTTGTTTTAAAGTTGATTAACGAATAAGAAAAATAAATCAAAACGTTTAATGTGGTAAAATAATATATTTATGCAGGCAAAGTACAACAATAGGAATACAAATAATTAATACAACTCATATAAAAATAAATAAAATGAAAAATGAATATGTATACAAAAATCAATCTAGATCCAGCTGAATGCAGCCAATGCCACCACCAAACTTCCCACAGCCATATGCACACTCTTCAATTTGTATGCTCCGCTCTGCAAATTTCCAATTCCACCATTATTATTAGCCAAATCATAAATGTATAATTACAATCAGATTGAATTAGTATAGTTATAATAATTATTTATTTGTACAGATTTGAGTTAAATGTACAGTTGTTCTTGTGTTTTGCAGATAATACAGAGTTGGTCCAAGATTTCAATAATTACAGTGTGTTGGCTCTAGTGGTTTCAATTTTTACACTCGAGTTATCACTAACTCATATTAAGTGAGTGCAAAATGTCTATTTTACCCTAATGTTAAAAGATAAAAGAATTTAAAAAAATAAAACACGTGGGCTGAATACAAATGTGTGTTTTTGTTTCTTTCGATGTTTCGTATAAATTTTGTTGAAAATGTGTACTTGTATTACCTCATCGGCGACATCGGCTGATGCGGAAGGACCAGGAAGCAGCGCAGCGTCAGTGCTCGGTCCAGGGGCAAGCGAATCGGAAGAAGGCGCGGGTGATGGAGCATTTTCCTTCTTTCCCTTCTTCTTGCTAGGGGCAGGTGCAGCAGCCTCAGGAGCCGGAGAAGTCTCGGGTGCGGGAACTGGTTCAGGAACTGGAGGCGAGTCAACCGCTGGTGGTGGAGAACTCACCGGAACTGGAGCAGGGGGAGTGCTCACCGGAGTCGCAGCAGGAGGAGCAGTCACAGGAGCCGTAGGAGGAGCAGTCACCGGAGACGTTGGAGGAGCTGCCACCGGAGCCTTCGCCGGAGCTTTCACAGGAGCTACTGGAACAACAGAAGGTGAGGCAGCAGGCGGCGTTGTTACGACGGTTGATGGTGGCGCATTTGTAGGCGAAGAAGCCGGAGATTGAGCTCCGACAGCGGCGACAATGGCGCAGATGAATGCGAAAGCGACGGCGTTCTTCATATCGATGTTTTTATATATTTCTAGAGAGAGTGTGTGTTTTTGAGAGAGAGAGTGAGAAGTGGGGTGAAGAGGAGATGTGGAGATGAGGGTTTAAGTAGCCGATAAGGTTAAAGAGGTTCGTTGTATTTTTAACGTGTGGGGACCATTAGGACAATCATAACAAGTATTAGTTGTTCTTTGTGGGGCCCAGTAACGACGGCTTTATACAGCTGGAATCGTTTCACGTGGCCCACCGAAAGATTGTTCGCAAGTGTAACGGGGTGAAGTGTGAAGGGTAAAGTTTCTGGAATACATATATAATATGGGAGATATCAAATAGCAAGTACGTTTTGAATAGAAATTATATGAAGTAATTTTAGCCGTCCATTTGGAAAAGTAGATATATAAGTGGAAGGCTATTTTAGTCAATCTTCTTTTATCTATTCTTTCTATTTCTCTTCTCTGTATCTTCAAAACCCAGATGTTCAAAACCTACAATCTTTAAAATTTCATTCCTTTTCTCTCTCTAGAATTACTACATCACGGTGCAATTTTTCTTCGTCAATGAATGGTTCGAACATTCAATCAACGTGTTCTTCGATTTCTATGAAGAAAACCCAGTTTATGTTTCTATAATTTCTCGTTTTTTTTCAATTTAACATGATGCGATGGAACATAAGATTTCTGTTAAAACAGATACTCCTCTTCTCAAATTTCTCAAACATATTTGAATTCAAAGTGAATATATCTCTGATTCTACTCTTTCTCTTATGTATTCATGCGTTTGGGCAACATTATTAGTTCCAATTTCATTGAGAAATCATTAATAAAAAGTTGCACACCAGGTGTTTGACAAAATGTCTCAAAGAAAAATTGCAAAATACCTTTCGGTTTAGACTTTCATTTAAAATTGTGTTTTACAAAAGAATGAAAAAACATATTTTTTGGGTGTTTTTTGTCCATTGCGTTTTATAAAATAAAGAAAAAATACAGTTTTTTATCCATTGCGTTTTACAAAATAATAAAAAAAACACGGTTTTTATCCAATGCGTTTTACAAAGAATGAAAAAAATACACTTTTTGGTGTTTTTTGGTCCATTGCGTTTTACAAAATCATGAAAAAACACAGTTTTTATCCATTGCGTTTTACAAAAGAATAAAAAAAACCTTTTGAGTGTTTTTTGGTCCATTGCGTTTTACAAAATCATGAAAAAACACAGTTTTTATCCTTTGCGTTTTACAAAAGATTGAAAAAACAACTTTTTGGGTGTTTTTTGGTCCATTGCGTTTTACAAAATCATGAAAAAACACAGTTTTTATCCATTGCGTTTTACAAAAGATTGAAAAAACACACTTTTTGGTGTTTTTTGGTCCATTGCATTTTACAAAACAATGAAAAATCACTTTTTTATCCATTGCATTTTAGAAATAACACTTTATTTTATGTTTTTTAGTGCATTGTGTTTTATAATGGTTTGTTGAACTTGAAATGAAACTATATGATAATAATGTTGGAAATTAAGTGTGTTTGAATGGATGTTCCAAAATAGTAAACCACTTGTCCCACAATGGTGTGGAGATAAAGTAAATGGTTATTTATAAGGTGAAACCTTTGCCTAACCAACATAACTTTATGACATGTTTTACCATAAGTCCTACGCGCGGGTGCGCAGGGGGGTGCAAATTGGAACCGGAATTTAGTCGAACTCGTGTGCACCCCCACGTCCTGCGGACACGAATGCAGTTCCGAAAATCCGGGCCCGCGTGTGACAGTTCGCTGCTTTTTTGGGCTTTTTTCGTTACGTTTTAAAGATAAAACAACGCTCGCTTTTTGGTGCAATTTTTATTAAAAAATAATGTCGTATGAAAGAGTTATTAACGTTTAAAAAATTAGGGGAAATTGGAGGAGAGAGAAACTATTACCTTGGATTGACTACAATACCCCTCAACAAACTCACGCGCATCCTTTTCTTCTTCAATTTCACCCATTTAATCCTAACCCTTAATTAATAAATAGATGATCAAGATTACTTCCTAGCCTTCCTATCCATAGAAACTTCCTATTATATCCTAACCCCATATAATATTTAAAAACTGTATTATTGATTTCGTGTTTATAACCTAAATCATTATATCAATTATTATTTTTGTATTTAAAAATTTATTATTTTTGTATTTAAAAACTTGATTTTGTACAATTTCAAATGATGTAATGGGTATTTGAATTTACTTATTTTGAAAGCTTACATAGTGTAGAAAAACGTAACACTATTATTTTGACTATATTTTATAATTTGTGTAAAACTATACTATTTAAGGTTAGGCCATTATTAAATTTAATAATTTACTTTTGACAGATTTGGTTTTCTATTAATGTTAAACCATCATTATTAAATTTTATAATTTACTTTTGACAGATTTGGTTTTCTATTTAATGTTAAACCACCATTATTAAATTTTATAATTTACTTTTGACAGATTTGGTTTTCTATTTATAGACCATTATTAAATCTTCTAATTTGCTTTTGTAGGGATTTAGTTTTTTAGTTTTAGTTCCTATAAAGGTAAGAAATCGATGTTCATATTTCATATGTACAAGGGGTTATATGGGAGAACCAATAAATTGAGGGGTGAAACGTTTCAAGTGTGAAAGTTTGAATAAATAAAAGTAATGAATAGAGATCGGATGTGAGAGGCAAAGCTGATAAATGAAGAAAATAAGACTCTTAGTTAGTGTTTGGTATGCGGGAAAAAGAGGCGAAATGAAATAACTATTATGAGGAATGAAAAAAGATGTGTTTAGTTGGTCAAGTAAATGAAATCACCCACTATTATATAAGGCATTCTATTCCTCAAATCCATTCCTTCTACTCCCCTTATTTTTTTCATTCCATTCGCCCTCTCACCCTTCATCACCAACACCATCGCCACATTCACCACCCACCACCCTCCGCTGCGACCATCACCGCCACCCGCCGCCGCCGCCACCATCACCACCTCCACCTTCGCCGCCAACCAACACCCCACCCTCCGCCGCCAACACCACCGGCCACCGCCACCGCCACCACCACCGACCACAACCACCGACCATCACCACCACCACCACCCCCTGCTACCCTCCACCGCTGCCACCAGCAGTGCTACCGCCAACCAACGCCACCACCACCACCTGCGACCATCGACCATACTGCCGCCACCCTCCGCTATTGACCACCACCACTGACCATCGCCACTACCCGCCGCCGCCACCCACCGCCACCGCAACCACGCACTACCACCACCCATCCTCGATTTTATTCCTTCGTCATTCCTGTATACCAAACAACACAAGGTAATAATATATTCCATTCTCATACGGTAACCAAATAGGACTATGGAATAGTAATGATCCATTTCATTCCTTTGTCCATTCCAATACCTCGTACATTCCATTCCCTCGTCATTTCATTACGTCATACCAAATAGACCCTTAGTGAATTATCAAAGATAATGGTTATTGATTGTTGAGTTTAGTGTAAAATGCCAAAATGGTCTCTGAGTTTAGGTTACTTTTGTCACTTTAATTCAAATATGAAACCTTTTAAATCTGGGTCCCTTAGGTTTCAATTTTTATGTCGTTTTCATCTTAAATGCAAACTGGGTCAAACATTTCTTTTAACCTCCACCTTTTTTGCCGTGTTCCTCATTTTAGTGAATGGTAGAATTGTCTTTTTATCCCTATATATAACTAAATTACAAAAAAAAAAAAAACTTTATAAATCTCAAATCCCCTTTATAAAAGCTCAAATCCTAATCGTCCCTTCTTTAACCTCACCCACCTCTACAACTGAAGAACAACGAAAGTGGTTTGCACCTGCACCTGTGGAGCCTCAACCCAAATTTGCACATCGTGGACAACACAAAATTGGGTTGGGGCTCACAAGTGCAGACCACGATTGTTGTTCTTCAGTTATAGAGGTAGGTGTGGTTGAAGAATAGATAATTAGGGTTTGGGCTAAAGGGTATTTGGGATTTATAAAGGTTTTTTCTTTTTTTTTAATTTAGTTATATAAAGGGATAAAAAGACAATCATACCCTTCATTAAAATGAGGCAGACGACAAACAGGTGGAAGTTAATAGAAAATTCAGAACAGTTTGCCTTTTGGATGAAAATGGCATAAAATGAAACCTCGGGGCCCCATATTCAAAAGGTTTGTTTTTGGACTAAAATGGAAAAAAGTTACCTAAACTCAGGGACCATTTTTGTAACATCCGCAAAAAAAGACCTCCGAAACCCGATCCGTTTTCATATTCTATGTAATTTTATTTAATGTTCAAGCAATAAAATGTTTCGGATTCTATGTTTTAACCATACATGTTATTACATCTAGTGATTTATAGTCTTATACATGTTCTATACAAGTTTCTAAATTCATTTCCATGTATCTTGAAGCAACCATCCATCTCTCAAGTTCTAAGACTTAAGTTCTTCGTTCAGTTGATTAAAAACTTTAGAGACTTCGTGAACATAGCTAACACTCAAATCCTGACCTACTTATCATCCAAACTTCATTATATACATGCGAAAACTAAGATATGATGTGTTTGGTTTAGATGTAAATGATAGCAAGTAAGAAACTCTACATGTTGCATTCTAAGTTTTGGCATAAGATGATTTTTGGGTGACTTTCTTGCCAACTTTTCTCCATCTTTGGGCTATCATTACGGACCATTCAAAGCTCCAAGATATACTTGGTATACCAAGGAGCAAGTAGGTTTAAATGGTGCATAAAACCGAGCCCAAGCATAGCCATAATCACAAACACCAGTTTGAGAACGTAACCCTTGACCCGCATCAAGATCTAAGGTTTGAACTCAATTCCCGACACCATGAATGATGGATTACTCTCTTCATATGATAGTACTCTAAAAATAGTGAACGTAGATATAACACAAAAACTGATGGATTAAAAAACTAGATGCTGCAATTGTATAACTAATTAATTTGTAACGAGTAAGAAACTGATGGATAAAAAACTAGATGCTGCAATTGTATAACTAATTAATCTGTAACGAGTAAAGATCGATAGAGTGGAAGCGATGGATAAGACCAATAGAGTTAGTAGAAATGAAGAGATCTTAGTTAACATGTTTTGAACATACATACCCTCATATAAATCACATGAAAACATTTGGTCCATGAAAAATGATTCAACAAACATTAACGTATCCATGTCTAATACAAATTAAGAACTCAACTTGAACAAATATAACACACACTAAACCTGGTTGTGATCACAGATGAATTAACCACACATGTTCATGGTGAATGATGATGTGTTGTGATTTTGGAAGCGACTTGCACGATTTTGATGTAGGGGTCCCTTGTCACTGAGTTTCCTTCTCCTCAAGTCGTCATCTCTAGCCTGCAGGATAATGAATGACTTATTTGATTAAAAAAAAATTCCCTTTTGAAATCGTTCAAAACCGCCTAAAACAACTCCAAACCAAAGGATTGGTTATATGCCGACTTTGGTATGTCATACACCAATATGTATTGCATATGCCACGCCATTACACCAACTTTCTTCATGCGATGTACAATACATTGATTGGCGTATCACATATCCCGGTTGTTTTTTCAGCTTAGATTGTCCGTTGTCTCACCGCACATACCATGGCCCGTTGCTTGTGTCGTAATCCCATAGTTGCATGAAATCTCCATCACTGCCCTACACATATAAACGTAACAAAGTAGTATGTTTCAGAATGCAATTATTTTTAAATACATTAGCTAAGATATAATCCAATTAGACATGAAATCAACCGTGTAAACCAAACAAGTCTTTTTTTTCATATGTATTATATATTCATAAATCATATTTACCATTTGAAAAACTTCAACACAAATTTAAATTATTTCTAAAAAGAATGAAAAAAGAATATGTGCAAACTGTTAAATTGTCAAAAACGAATCATCCGACCCACCCACCTAACCAAGCCAGCTTGGTTTTCTTTTTCCGAAACTATAGTTAGTGGTTCTGCCCAAAAGTTTTCAAACCAGAACCATGAATACCCTAGTTTGAAGTTCAAACTAGAAGGTATATGTTGGTGGGGGATTATACATTCGAATGCAACCTTTGACAATTCGTATAATCAAAGTGGATTTATGAATCTTCTTCACGATAAAGTTTACGCAATATACATAGATAGTCTTCCACCTTAACCTTGTTTCATCATAACTTGCATAAAACTCCATGGACCACCCCATTAGGAAATGATACCAAATCAAACATCTAGGCAAATATGTAACTTTCCCAGTGCTTTCTAGATGCCATCGTGTCTCCATTAGAGTGACTTGCCCTCCAGGTCCACATTATATACAAATGAAGTGGTCTCAAATAAAACAATATTGTTTTTCTCCCCTCAAACCAAACAAAAACATATTTAATAGTTAGTAACAACTCATCCAGATCTGGCATAGTAATGGCAACATTATAATATACAAAACCAATTGGATTTGAACATGCAGATTTTTGGTAATACTCCATTTATACATATAGAAAAGAGTAAATTGCAAAAACATCCTTTATGTTTTCTCAAACTTGCAGGTTTCAAACCTTTATGTTTAAAACTTGCTGAAAACAACCTTTACGTTTATTTTTGTTGCAGGCTCAATCCTTTATGACTAACCAGGTTAATTTTCTCAGTTTAATCACCTCACATACCTCACATGTGAGGGTATATTTGTCATTTTATACCCTCTCCTTATAAAACCCACAAATAACCCAACTTCAGTCAAAATCAAAACCCCCGTTCAAAACCTTTCCAGTGCTCAACCACCATCGATTATCGCTACAACCACCACGATCGATTTTCCGGCACATCCAACACCACCGTACCCAGATCATTCGATACCTGCGTCCATCATTGTCTCCCCACTATTGTTTAATGACCGCCATTAGCTGACTCTTTCTTAAAACCCACGAAAATTGAACGGTGGTGAACCTGTTGAATTAAGGTGGCTTCACAAATTGACCGAAGATGTGGTGCAAACGCAAAATCGCCTGAAACCCACACAAAACCACCTCTGTTCTCGCCGCCGGAGATGTGGTCAAAACGCAACTTGATCTCCTAAATCTTTGGGTCCATTCACATGGAGTAAATCTTTTTTCTTTCTGAACTACAACGTTCACATGGAGGAAAGATCCAGCCTTATGTGTCTCCGACTAAACACCGCACAAGCCAGATTTGCAGGTTAATAGCCCCACGTAGGTTCTGTATGGAATTTGAATTGAAAAGTGCAGGTCATTTTTTGTAATTGTATTCGCCTTTAGTGTTTATTATTTGATTGGGGGTATACAAGTATTGAATGGGAAGAAGAAAAACTAGAGATTTAGGTAGAAAGCAGAGAGTTATGAATGGGGAAGAAGAAAGAGGTGGATGGAATTAAATTGAGGGTATAAAATGACAAATATACCCTCAAATGTGAGGCGTGTTAGGGGATTAAACTGAGAAAATTAACCTGGTTAGTCATAAAGGATTGAACCTGCAACAAAAATAAACATAAAGGTTGTTTTCAGCAAGTTTTAAACATAAAGGCTGAAACCTGCAAGTTTGAAGGAAATATAATAGGATGTTTTGTGCAATTTACTCTATAGAAAATGAAAACATACTATAAAAGTATGGAACTAATTAATGCGTGTAAAAAAATCAATAAGCTTACTGCATTACGTTAATGAGAAGAATCAATAGAGTAGTGTCGCCTTTGTCATTTCATCGAACGCGTTGTATTTTAGACTTGATTAAAGTAGATGAATAAAATTGTCAATCTAAAATAAAAGCAAAGTTGCAGCTCCAACCATTTGAGTTATCAGTTCTTTGTTAGTTATGGTTAGTCTTGTTAAATATTTAGAAGATTGAGGGGCTTTTTAGCAACTTCTAAATAGGTAAGTGTTGAACTGTAAGAGATCTGAATCATTAAGTGTTGAACCAGTAAGAGATTTGAACTATTAAGAGCCAGTATAATGCTTAACTGTTTAGAACCAATTTAGATAAAAGGTCTTAATCATTCAGACTTAGGGGTTGTTTGGCAACTTCTGAATGGTTAAGAGCTGAACCAGTAAGAGGTCTGAATCATTAAGTGTTGAACCAGTAAGAGGTCTGAACCATTAAGAGCCCGTA
This sequence comes from Scalesia atractyloides, assembly GCA_947069175.1. NCBI lineage: Eukaryota > Viridiplantae > Streptophyta > Magnoliopsida > Asterales > Asteraceae > Scalesia > Scalesia atractyloides. The sequence continues at coordinate 18,825,766 of CAMTDV010000014.1, read as the reverse complement.
TCATTCTTAACCGTTCAGAGGCAAATGTCTGACCAATTCAGATTAGAGGTCTTAACCATTCAGACTCAGTGTAATGCTTAACCATTCAGAGACAAATGTCTGAACCATTCAGACATCTGATCGTGAAACAAACAATCTGAACCATTAAGTGCTAAGCTAATAAAATGTCTGAACTATTAAGAGTCTCACTAAAAGGTAAACAAACAACCCCTTAATATAATGCTCAGAGGCAAATGTCTTAATCATTCAGACATCTGCTCGCGAACTAACAGTCTGAACAATTAAGTACTAAACCAGTAAGATGTCTAGATATTAAAAACCTTATTAAGAGTTAAAAAAATAAAAAATGACGCTGGCAGTAGCCCCTATAAATCGACACATGATGGATGCTAAAAAAAGATGTCTTTCTTGGCAATTAAAAGTAGCATGAGGTATCACTCCTTTTCTAAGTGCTTAAGCAACATTATTATTTATCACTGACTTCTTTTGTGGGAAAATACTTTTATCGTCTCTGCCACGTGGACCCACTTTTTGTCCCTCCATCAGTTTCCTTAGAAAATGTTGGTCCATTTTCCGCTTAACAATAAAACGATTTAAAATTTAGAAGGATGTGGATCGTTTAAGGGATGACAATAAAATCCGAATATGATAGGAATATCCGAAATATATAGGAATGATAATCGAGTATGAAACCAAGTATGCAATTACTTTTTACTTTATTCAGAGGTATGGGAATGGGATTTGGTTATATGCCCGTTTACCCGATAACCTATATCCGAAATAATTTCCTGTTTTATCTATTATAATAATGTTGTCTGAAACAATAACTTACATAGTTTGCTTTATTTTTATTTTTTTGGCATTTATTTTATATACATTGTAATTATCTGAAAAAAATTTATGGTGATTATGATAAATGTATATGATCAATAGTTATGCGACATTTTGGGTCGTGTATACCCAACGGGTATTTTTAATAAACTAACAAGTATACCTGAAACTCATGAGTATGCCAGATCCGGACAGGTAATTACCCGATGGATTCTCGGCCAAGAATAGGTCAATCTTTTAGAATCAAGTATGCGTTTGGGATTAACCAAACCTGACTTATTGGCATCTCTGCTCAACTTTTTAATGATTTTTATTTTATTGTTAAAATTATGCATTTATGCTAAAAATCTAATAGGCCCGTTCTCAGGTATATTACAAGCACCCAAGGCCCCCAACAACTTTTTTATAAGCCCACAAACGGCATTCCAAAATCATGTCCGGATCACAATTCACAATCTCACCGTGAGATGGTGTTTTAGGCTACTCATATTTTTTTATTATTTTTATTTTACAAATCGGCATATCAGAATTCACATTTCATATTGAATTTTATTGATTCCAATATAATCAAGATTCCATCCAGGTCATGGTTCCTAGTGTCCTGGATTTTGTTAGTAAAAGGCTAAAAGCTGAATTTCTTATGCATCTATGCACGTATGACGTAAACTAAAACTTTTGATTTGAATTTTAATCAACCCTAGAGTTAACATATTTTATATTTTTTATGAAACATAACTAATTAATTAAGTTGAGTAGATTTTTTCTAATAGGTAAACTTACACGTACGCAAAAAGGATCGACCCATGATCTCCTACTACACTGAACTCTATCTAACTCATCAACACCGGGTCTCTATTCCACACATTATACATCTTTTAGGTCACAAGCAGTCGAGCCTTATATGGCGCCCTTAACCACCATCAAGCCCCATAGCGCTGGGGTACACCGCCCCCTGGGCACTATGGGTAAAATTTTTCCCTTCGTGATATGCATAGCGGCGTGTCATGGTGTTTCTCTCTCTCTCACATATATATATGTATAACCCCCCAATTTCTTACATATTTGCCACGTATCGTATAACCTCACCTCTATGGAGGTTATGGGGCTTAACTACCAGACATGATCTTAAAATATCCATAAGTGTCCTCAATTAATAATTATTATTACTTCAATACTTCTAATATTGCCAAACTTATGTGAAATCAATGTTGTAGATACAAGAATCCAATAAGGGTTTAGAACTGAACAAAAACCATATCGCTTTTTCTTTTTTACAGGGAGGCCTTTGTTGAATTCATTAGAGTATTTGTTGTGGTGTTTGGTTTCCTAGTATCATTCCTATAGAATTGTGTTTTTTGTTTTTTGTCTTTTGAGAAAAGTGTTCAAATAGTCTATGTGGTTGGCCCAAATTTCACCTATAGTTGTTACATTTTTTTAATTGCAACTATAGTCCCTAAGTTTTGCAAATTCGTTCCTGAATAGTCCCTGAAGCGGATGAGGTTAGTTTTTTATGTTAAGTGGGTGTGAAATGACTAAAATGTCCTTAATATAAAAAATAACTATTAAATCATTAATATATTCATTCAGGTGGGGCCCACATGGTTTATCGTAAACCTATCCTTCTCTCTGTTCACCGGAGAACCACCACCACCCTTCCGCCGTACGTCCACCATCCACCATCTCCGCCATTAACACTACTCCACCCCTTCAACCATTGTCTCCTCCTAAAGGGGAGATGTATGAAATTAAGATGGGGACCAGTGGTTCTCCAAATCAAACAACCAGCCACAAGATTCGTAAACTAATTAAAGAAACAATAAAAAATGAACCATAAATCAAACAACCAGCCACAAGATTCTCATGTGCGGACAAAAGTTTAGATTTTGAACGATTTGGATGAAAAGAATGATTCGTTACCACGGAGGAGTGGAGCCGGAGTTGACGGTAGTTCCTCTGCCGGAGATTTCCTCGGTTCGAAGCCACTGACTGTTAGATACTTTTAGTGTAATGGGGATTAACTTGGTGACCAGATGGAATTATAATTTACATCAAACAAGTTAGGAGGTGCGAGAGTGCATGCTTGTTCGAGTTGTTATAATTCCAAGTATTCGGGCAGCGCCCCTGGGAGCAGGGTCCAAGGGGCAGAGCCACTGGCTGGGGTCGAGCTGAAAATAAAATTTTATTTTAATTAAACTGCTTTATGGAAAATGCCTTAGAAAATAAAATTTTATTAAATTTCGTCCTAATTTTTCAGAGAAAAATTAAGACAGTTATAGGGCAGTTTTATTAATTCGAATTATAACTGTCAGAGGCAGTTATCTATAAATTACCCCAAAAAAATTCGAATACAGTTTTTTCTGGTCTCATAATCTGGTTCATACGAATTCACAAACATTATACTGTTGTTCTAATTCTCGAAATCAGAGTTGTATCCGATTGAATTATTCGGTAGAACCACCGAAATAATTTGATCTGAGAGTGAATACACGCCTCTCTGATCATCCGGTTATTACAAATCCCCAACAAAGATCAAATTATTTTCTGTGAAGATGGCAAACGGATCGATGAAGGATATGACAAGCAAGTTTGACAAATTGGAGAAGTTCGAAGGGCAAGATTTCCGAAGATGGCACAAGAAGATGCACTTTCTTCTCACAACCCCGAAAGTGGTGTACGTTTTGAAAACTCCAATCCCAGAAGTACTGGAGGAAAGCAATCTGGAACAGAGCATGAGGCGGTCAAAGTGGGAAAACGACAATTACATCTGTCTTGGCCACATCCTAAATGGTATGTCTGATTCCCTGTTTGATGTTTATCAAAATGTTGAAACTGTTAAGTTACTGTGGGACACTTTGGAAGCCAAATACATGGCAGAAGATTCTTCTAGTAAGAAGTTTCTTGTTAGTAATTTCAACAATTACAAGATGGTTGATTCGAGGCCTCTTATGGAACAATATAATGAACTGTTGCGAATTCTGGGGCAATATGCCCAACATGACATGAAGATGGATGAATCCATCTCGGTTTCAAGCATCATTGACAAGTTACCCCTTCCCGGAGAGATGTTAAACACACTCTGAAACACCAGAAAAGAGAGTTAACCTGGTTGAACTTGGAAGCCACTTCAGAATTGAAGAAGGCTTGAGAGCACAAGAAAAGGTGTTGGTTAATGATGAAAAGAAACAGGTTGGAACGTCTGTGAACATGGTGGAGACGGGTGAATCATCCAAAGGAAACATCAAGTTCAAGGGTAAACGAAAGTTTCAAAGGAATAACAATTCGGGTCCAAACAAGAAGCCGAATTTCCCTTGCTGGAAATGTGGTAAAGTTTGTCACTTTAAGAGGGACTGTAAATTGATGAAGAATGCAAACAAATTTGGTTCAAAGAACAAGAATGAGGCTGGTCCTAGCGGGTTTAATGATCCGGGCAAGCAAGGTCAGAATTTAGTACAATTTAGTAATTCGGTTCAGAATTATGTATCACTAATTTCTGAAGCATTTTATGTGTAGGATGATGATATTGCTTGGTGGGTTGATTCGGGTGCAACAAGCCATGTATGCAAGGATCTTCGTTGGTTTAAAGACTTTTAACCAATTGAAGACGGATCTATCATCAAGATGGGGAATGTTGCAACTGAACCAATCAAAGGAATAGGAAGGGTTCCTTGTTTTTACTTCTGGAAAATCTTTACTTTTGAACAATGTTTTATATGTGCCCGGAATTCGAAAGAATTTGTTAAGTGGTATTGTGTTGAATAATTGTGGTTACAAACAAGTGTTGGAAAGTGACAAGTATATCTTGTCAATACATGGTACTTTTGTAGGGTTTGGTTATCTTTGTAATGGTATGTTTATGTTGAATGTTGATGTTTCGTTTATAAATGAATCGGTTTGTGTTGCTTTAACTAGTAATGTTAATGACATAGCTTCAACTAGTAATGTGAATTGCATAGTTTCAACTAGTAATAGAAACAACTTGACTGATTCGGAATTGTGGCATGCTAGACTAGGATATGTACATTATAAAAGAGTTAAAGAAATGTCTAAAATGAGCTTAATTCCGACTATTAACATAAACAATGATAAATGCTATATTTGCAAGGTGCATAAGATAACTAAAAGGCCTTTCATGCAACATGTTCATAGGGAAACTAAAATGTTAGATTTGATACATAGCGATCTATGTGACTTTCATGCTACACCATCTTTAGGTAATAAAAAGTATGTAGTAACGTTTATAGATGATGCTACTAGATTCTGCTATGTTTTGCATGCTAAGGATGAAGCTCTTGAAAAGTTTAAGATCTATAAACAAGAAGTAGAGCTTCATCGGAGTGGGTGATTAAAACCCTACATACGAACCGAGGTGGTGAGTATTTTGATTCGGTGTATTTCCAATCGACTGGAATAATACACCATACCACGGCTCCTTACACACTGGAACAAAATGGTGTGGCGGAAAGGAAGAATAAGACTCTAAAGGAAATGGTCAATACCATGTTGTCCTATTCGGGCCTAAGTGAGGGCTTTTGGGGTGAGGCTATGTTGACAGCCTGCTATTTGCTAAATAGGGTTCCAAATAAAAGGAACAAGACCACCCCTTTTGAGCTTTAGAATAAAAAACCACCTGAGCTGCATAAGCTGAGAGTTTGGGGTTGTAGAGCCGTGGTAAGGCTCACTGATCCTAAGATAAGGAACATTGGGGAAAGAGGTACTGACTGCATTTTCATCGGGTATGCGGAGCATTCTTTTGCTCACAGGTTCTATGTCATAGAAACCAAATGACTACGTGTCTGTGCATACGATAATTGAGGCAGAACTGCAAAATATGATGAGAATAGATTCTCTTCAATATCTAGGCCTAGGGACATGATTCCAAGTTTTAGTAACTCTCACATGGCTGATCATGTGATTGATACTCCTACGGAACCTAGGAGGAGTGGTAGAGCAAGAAAAGTTAAATCATTTGGTGATGATTTTCAACTATATTTGGTTGAAGGATCTAGAGATGAAATTAAAATTCAATATCAATATTGTTTCAATATTAAGGAAGATCCTAAAACATATAGTGAAACCATGACATCTCGGGATGTAGCTTTCTGGAAAGAAGCTATAAATGATGAGATGGACTCTATTATGCAGAATAACACGTGGAAATTATATGATTTACCCCTGGGCGTAAACCACTCGGTTGTAAGTGGATCTTCAAGAACAAGATGAAAGTAGATGGTTCAATTGATAAGTTTAAAGCCCGATTGGTTATCCAAGGCTTTAGACAAAAGGAAGGAATAGACTACTTTGATACATATGCTCATGTAACAAGAATATCCACTATTAGATTGTTGGTTGCCTTAGCTGCAATACACAATCTTGTGATTCACCAAATGGATGTGAAAATCGCCTTCATGAATGGTGATTTGGATGAGGAGATATATATGAAACAATCAGAGGGTTTTGTTATGCTTGGCAATGAGCATAAGGTGTGCAAGCTAGTTAAATCATTGTATGGCTTAAAGCAAGCACCCAAGCAGTGGCATCAAAAGTTTGATGATGTGGTTTTCTCTAATGGTTTTGTATTAAACCAAGCGGACAAGTGTGTATATAGCAAATTTGATGATTCTAGGAAAGGAGTCATAATCTGTCTATATGTAGATGACATGTTGATCTTCGGTACTGACCAAGATCAAGTTGATAAAACAAAGAAGTTTTTGTCATCTTGTTTTGACATGAAAGATATGAGGGAGGCGGAAGTGATCCTTGGTAAGGATCAAAAGGGAGAATAATGGCATATCGATCTCTCAATCTCATTATATTGATAAGATATTGAAAAAGTTTAATTTTCATGATAGTTCTCATGTTAGCACTCCAATGGATCCTGCTTTTAAACTCTCACTAATGAAGGTGTAGCTATAAGCCCACTTGAATACTCAAGGGCCATTGGATCTCTCATGTATGCTATGATTAGCACTAGACCTGATATAGCTTATGTTGTTGGAAAGCTTAGTAGGTATACTAGCAATCCATGTGCAAGTCATTGGGAAGCTATGAATTGAGTAATTAGATACTTGAAAGGAACCATGAAATATGGTTTGACTTACACTGGATTTCCTTTAGTTTTAGAAGGTTATTCAGATGCAAGCTGGATTAACAACAAGGAAGATCATTCTTCCACAAGTGGATGGACTTTCCTGCTTGGAGGAGGTGCCATATCTTGGGCATCTAAGAAACAGACTTGCATAACTGATTCAACAATGGAGTCTGAGTTTGTAGCATTAGCCGCAGCTGGCAAAGAAGCCGAGTGGCTAAGAAACTTGATTTATGAGATTCCATTATGGCCCAAACCTATATCACCAATATCTATTACTATTAGATGTGATAGTGCCGCTACCTTGGGTAAGGCCTATAGCCAAGTGCATAATGGGAAGTCTAGACACTTAGGTGTTAGACACAGCATGATTCGTGAGCTCATCATGTATGGGTTGATATCGGTGGAGTTTGTGAGAACTCAACATAATTTCGCCGACCATTTAACCAAAGAGTTATGTATAGATCTTGTGCACAAGGCGGCTGTAGGGATGGGATTAAAGTCCACATGAGATTTTTCGTGTTAAGATACCCAATTCCTACCTAATATGACATTAGGTGCTGAATTCAATTTGGAAAGTTTAACATCTAGAAATTGTAACACATTAGTAGCATCATCCCAAGGTATGTGTTCAGACCTGCAAGTTAAATGAGGTTCTGCAAGTTAAATGAGGTTGAAGGTTTTTTCTTAATAGCTCTTTGAAAAATTGCATATGCATGTGCGAGAATAAAGAGCTACCTATATGAGCATGAAGTTTAGCCGCTTCAAGAATCTAGGACTTGGTTTGATATGTTCATTGAAGGATAGGACACAAGCTAGTAAAAATAGTGTCAAGAAGAAACATAAAAGTATGTAAACTTGTGAGTATATTATCTTCATGTATTCACTGAATAGAAAGGGTTCAATCCTTAGCGACACCCCTATATTTGAATATTTGGAATGTGTATATACTAATGTGAAATTTAATCATCGCGACATTTCGTTTATGCATAAGTTTGATTGTTGTGATTTTGTTTAAGTTAATCAAGGATTACGCTAAAATGGGGGAGGAATGTTAGATATTTTAGTTAGGAGGTGCGGGAGTGCACGCTTGTTCGAGTTATAATTTACATCGAACAAGTTAGGAGGTGCGGGAGTGCACGCTTGTTCGAGTTGTTATAATTCCAAGTATTCGGCGGAGCCCCGAAAGGGGGTTCCAAGGGGGCAGCGCCCCTGGGAGCAGGGTCCAAGGGGCGGCAGCCCCTCTCGGGGTCCAAGGGGCAGAGCCCCTGGCTGGGGTCGAATTACCCCAAAAAATTCGAATTATTCGGTAGAACCATCTAAATAATTTGATCTGAGAGTGAATACACGCCTCTCTGATCATCCGATTATTACAAATTCCCCAACACTGACCTCCCAGATCCACCTGTTGATCGAAATTGATTAAATGTTCCTCTTACCGAGCCCTAATTCGTGAAATTAGAGGAAACTGATGGAGTTTACAGGTGGTGGCAGAGGTATGGAGGTGTTGTGGTGGTTAGTTTTCCGGTGATGTCAGGGTGAGGTGGTGGCGGCGTGGTGGAGTTGTTATTGTGGGGCATTTTTTCGGCGATGGTGGGATGGTTCTGTTACTGTGGTGGGTGCTATTATGGTAGTGGAAGTTGATTGTTGTTCAAGAATGCAAACAAAAGATGGAGAAGAGTTCTGGGGAGAAGAGAAGAAGGGGTGGGGTAGGTAGGGTGAGGGCGAGGTATGTATCTTTTAAATATTAATTGTATTTCTAACTAGTAAGGGTATTTAGGTCATTTTACACTCACTTAACTGGACAAACCAACCTCCATCCGCTTTAGAGACAATCCGAGAACGAATTTACAAAACTAAGGGACTATAGCTATAATTTTAAAAATATAAGGACTATAGTAGGAGGTTAAGGATTTAATCCTTATGGTATGCAAATTTAATCATTCAAAAAATTTGTAACAAGTAAAACAGATACTAAATGTAAAATATATCTATCCATTTGCTATATGCATTTCATGGATTCAAAGAAAAATTGTAACAAGTTAAACACATACTAAATGTAAAATCTATCCATTAATTTGCTATATGCACTTCGTGGGCTAGATTAACTAATCTTAGTAATTTTAACATTTCACGATGTATTTATTATTTATATTTTGGATAATAACAGAAAGATGAACATATAGTATTTGTTTGATCAAGAACATTCAAGTTCCAAATTCGATAATCTCTTAATTAATTCACTGTAATCTAACAAAGTGGTATCAGAACCACAAATAATCACCCCGGAAATCCTTGCAAATCCGTATCCTCACTTACAATTACCATTACCAGACCAACCCTAATCTCTTAATTCACTGTAATCGCATATCAAGTCTTAGGTGACATACTTCTATAGCAATTGAAATTTCTATCACACATGGTCATTGCAACAACTGTGACAATGCTCCAACAATCTTATACAATGCAATAGCAACCATCAATCACGTATAATAAATATAATACAATAACATCAGATGGTGCCGAGGCACTTGGGTCTGCAGCGTGCAAACTAGTTAATCCACTATTAAGTCTTGATTACTTCTTATTAAGACAATCCTAACAACAAAATATAAAATTAACTTTCCTAAGATTATATTTGAGCTGGAGTTTGTCATTTTGAACCATACAACCTAACCATGTCCGAGGCTGAAGCTCGGTCAACCCAAACTAGTGACAGCAATATCACAGTTTTCTTACTGACCTGTTCAAATATACAGTCAAGATAGATATAAGGGTATATATACTCAATCAACTTACACTTTAATTTAATTACTTACCTTTTTAGTCATTTAGTAATAGTTCGAAATTACATTTTTAATACATAATATATTATATATGTACGTAAGATGGAATATATTATTTTTTTATAACTCTTGTGTCTGATTGATGCTTTTATGACTTAGAAAACTTTACTTTTTTATTTTGTTTGATCAAGCATGCAGGTTTCTTTTAAATCTAACCAATACATTTGTTAGTTTTTGTATAAATTGATATTGTTGTATTAGAGATCTACGTATTATGATAATAATATAATATGTAAAATATTTTTTTATCAACAAGTTGTAGTAACCAATTAAAGTACACAAAAGAAAGTTTTATATACAAAAGATATGTAAGTACCAATAAAGAAGAATACACACGATTACAATATTATTCCGAACTGATAAGAAGGCTTTATCAACAAGTTGTAGTGCACACAACCAATTAAAGTAACCCAAACAAATAACCTAAACATAACTACAATACGATATCACAACGAATGTGCCTGAGAATCACCGGAACCACAACATCTGGGGAGCTCAATTGCGGGAGGTGACCATCAGTCGACATGACCTCAACAATTGACTCACCACCAAGGTTCTGGTGAAGGTACTCAGCCACAACCACTGGAACCGCTAGATCTTTCATGCTTTGTATGATGTGACATGGGATTGTAACATGACGCAACAGATTCCTCATGTCAATTTGGAATATGGTTTGTAAGATACTATAGGCTATGTCTGGTCTCATATTGAAAAGGGTTCGACTAAATTCTTGAACTGCTACAGACTCCATATCCCCGCCAATTGCTAATGGAGCGAAACCAGAACACCATGCCTTGTAATTCGATTGCATTGCTTCAAATAGTTGGTCAAGATCTTCTTGCTCAAATCCTCCAAAGTAATCCGGATCGTTCAAATACCTACAAAAGTACAAATATTAATAGAAGAATATGTTGTTAAAGTAACCAAGTTTTTAATTGTTGTAAAGTCACTTAAACATTATTCTGACTACAAAAACTACTCAAGTTTCTAATATTTTTTCACTGTTATGAATTTTTTTATAAAGTCACTTAAACATTAATCTCACTACAAAAACTACTCAAGTTTTTAATATTTTTTCACTGTTATGAATTTTTTTATAATACTAAAACTAAGGATCTAAATAGAATAAATATGAAACTCAGTTACTGTTTACTGATTATTATTTTTAAGATTTAACAAAGAAATAGCAAGAAGTAATTATAAATAAAAAAGTCATCAAATAATAATAAGTTTTATAATTGTTATATTTAACACTATTCAACTCAAACGACTGTAAAAAAAATCACAAAAAATAAAATAATATTAAATTTTAGATTTCCACATAATTTAATAGTGTTTATTATTTAGTTTGTGTTAAACGGTAATTAAGTAATTAACCTCCAAAAAATAAAAAGTTTTCCTTGGCGTTATGAAAAAAAAAATTGTAAATAACCTCCAACAGAAGTCAAAAACGTGTTTCAACTTCTGCTGACCTAATCCCCACGCAATCATCACGGTAAATTAACGTTTCCAAAAAAGTCAACTCACAAAATCAGCACCCAAAAAAAACATCATCGTACAATCGTTTAACTAACCTCGGAGAACCCGCAATCATTACAAGTTTAGAGAACAGATCAGGACGAAGAATAGAAGCCAAAACCCCAATCATAGTAGACACCGAGTGACCAACATATATACATGAACAAACCCGAAGTTCCTCAAGAATGCCAATAACATCGTACGCAAACCCTTCAAGGGTAGCATACCTTTCGAAATCAAAGTATTCAGGATTCGTTGTACCCGCCCCCATCGTATCGAACAAAACAACCTTGTAATCGTCTACTAGATGAGGTACAAGATGCTTCCATACCGACTGGTCCGTACCGAAACCGTGTGCCAAGATTATGGTCTGGCTGCCGGAGCCTAGGATCTTTATGTTGTGAGCTTTTTCAAGAACTCCCATAGCAATTGGTTTTTTGTTTTGTGGTCAAAGGTGTTTAGTTTTGTAAGTTGTGGGGTTTGTGTGGGGGGGGGGGGGGGGGGGGGGGTTGTTTGATCACCAAATGTATTCGTTTTAATCAGACGGTTGGTTTTGATTTGGTCATAATGGAAACTAGACTGTTAAGTACAATGAGATGATTGGGACAGGTTGGATGTATTCTTGTGTTCGTGACTAGAGGTTATTGTTTAGTTTATGTTTATTGTTTTTTTAGTTTGTTTAAAAAGGGGTCGCTTTCAGATTTAAATGTTTGTCGGTTAGGAATTATACAAGTTATGAAGTATTAAGGGATTAATTAGCACCAAAAGAATAAGTTAAATTTGGAAAGTAATTAAACTGTATGAATGAGATTTTTAAAGTCTAGATATGTTAGTTGTAGGATATTACATTCACAGATTCACTCATCTACATGATTTTGCTTAGCATTTGTTTATTTAATTGTATTCCATAGCTCCTAATGTAAAGAGTAATAATTAATAATTTTAGTAATCACTTTAACTTAGTTTTAAAATAAAGTAAATTCTTATTATAGATTAGTTTATTTGTTACTAATATTAGTACATGAGATGATGAAATTTGAGGAACACGGTTTATAAATTCTAAACGACAAGTGATTGTAATCCTGTTAGTTTTTGTAATGAATCATATGATCCAAACCTTACGGTTCAGTTTGTGATACATGTTTTATTAGTAAAAGGGTTCTCGCACGATGCGACAATTATCATTGATACTATTAAGGTGTGTATAGTTTGATTTATTTGTTAGATTGACGTTTTTGGTTTGGCTCGTTTAGTCTTGATTAATAGCAAAATCAAACTTGGACTAAAACTTTTGCTTTAAATATAAAAAATATAAAATTGAAGGTATAAAAGATAAAATATATGAAAATTTGAATGATTTGTTCAGTTAATTTTAGTAAAAAGGGTTGGTTAATTCAGTTTTTGGTTAATCGTTTGTCATAATTCAATTTTTTGTTGATTTTGATTCGGTTTCATCTATTCTTTATTCGGTTTGGTGAATAATTCAGTTATTACTCATCCATAGTCACGGTTAGTCAGGTTGCATATCATTTCATTTAATTAAACAAATATAGTAATATTGTACTCAAATTAAAGATAATGAAATATTTGTTTATTGGTGAAACTATTAAAAAAATATTAATGTGTGAAAAAGTAAATTGCCATTAAAAATCATGAATAGTTTTGGTTTTTTTTAAAGGGAATGAAATGTAAATAATAATTAATTAATCAAGATTTAGTTAAACATGAGAGATTAAAGTGTAACAAGACAATATGGTGTGAGAGGGCATGAAACAACACGTGACATCCACGCCAACGCCTATCAGAAGAGTAGCGTGGTACCAAAAAGCGCGGAGTGACACATGGCATACACCTTTTGATTTATTTTTTTTTAAAAAATAAAACAAATCTATTAAATAAAAAGCAACATTAAAAAATTACATAAAATAAAAATAAAAATTACATAAAGTTAAAAAATGACATAACTATTAATCATCATCTTTGTCATCCTCGCTTCATGGAACATCCCAAAGGATGAACTTGAGTCTTCCATTTTTTTAAAAGAATGTTAAAATTGGGAGTGGAAGAATGTATGGGTAGAGAGAATTGGGTTGGATATGTTGTGTGTTTTTAAAAAAAAATGGTTAAAATGGTTTATATATAGATTTTTTTTTAAATTAGAAAACTTTTTTTAAATCTAGCCGTTCAACGGTTATAACCACCAACCAATACCTCGCTGCCATGTCATCATCACCAACATCTCCACGTCGGGCAAGAAGAAGCCGCCCCTTCCCCCACGCCGCCACATCGTATAGTCTTAAGATGAGAGAATTAAAGTTCAATTAGTGTTTGAAAAACCGTCATTAAAGTTCAATTAGTGTTTGAAAAACCCTCATTAAGATGAGACAATATCATGGTTTAATACTATTCTCTTGTATGAACACCCTATCCCCTAATGCTTTGTCAAGGCACTTAATCTATTCATTCTATATATTTCAATGCAACCTTTACGGTCCGGGTGATAGTTACCCCATCAAGTATAACATATTACATTGTAATATTCAAATACATATTATGTACTACATATATTTTGCTTTTTTACCTTTTGAAGACAACATTCCTTTTAGCCATGATGAAGCGCATATATTCATCACTTTCATTAACTTAGTGGAACATGCTCGTACTCCACATGGAAATGGTGGATTGCATAGCAAGATACCAAATCATCAAATTCCCCGAATCCAATGTTTTAAAAACCGGTTCAAACCGGCCGGTTGTACAGGTTGAACCATCCGGTAGAACCGGTTCAACCCCCGGTACACCCGGTTGAACCGTCCGATACACCCGGTTAAACCGTTTTTGAGCTAAATCCGGTATGGTATAAAAACCTGATTTTAAAACATTGCCCGAATCAATTATAAATCAAATTAGTTATTTTATTAAGAACAAAAAAAGAAAGTTTCATTAAAGGCGTGAAATACATATTTTATAAGAATCAATTCATTTAAAAAAGGTCAACCTCTTTATACTCTCATAAAATAATGTTTTGTTGGTTAGAGTATTTGTTATAAGTTTGGGGTGAGAAAAAAGTGTTTCCATATAGGCGATATACAATCACACTTTTTCTCATTCAGATTTGTCCAAAAAAGGTAGGTACCTGATTAGTGTTTAGGTATTATTATTATTTATTATTATTATTATTATTATTATTATTATTATTATTATGTTAACAAAGGTAATTTAATATTATAAATTAAAAGTTTCTTTAAATTTTAAACTAAAAATACAACTAAAATAGAGAAAAAAAAGGAAAAAAACCTATTAATTTTAAAATTATTATTATTATTATTATTTTGCAACCCACCAACACAAAAAGTTTAATGGTCTCCATTTTCCAAAACAAAAGAAACATGACAAATAAAAGACTACAAATAACTTGAAATCCCAACCGTGGCCTTGGGCCTTTTGTATGAGTAACTCAAACGAGAGTCGGTAATTACCTTTTTGATCCATAATTTTATAAAGTTTGAGGTTCAAAAATATAAAAAAGTTTGAGAAGAGAAGAATATTTTGGAGTGGTGAGGTTTGAATTATAACAAGTGAGGTTTTTATAAATGTAAAAAATAGTTTTAATTTTTTTTATGTATTTACAAGTGTGAAACCAAAAATATTGTATCTGTTTGAAACAACTAGCCTATTAACATTATAGAGATAAGTATGAGAGATTGGGAAAATGGATATCTTATTGATATGTAATATGGATTCACATATGCCTCTATTTTATGCTTACAAAATGGATGTTAAGTATATGGAGAGTCATGAATAATGCTAAACACAAGTGGATAGTCACACAATAAATAATTCATAACATTCCCCCTGACTATCCACGTGACAAAATAATATATAATTCTTATAATACGCTTGGTGATGCTGCCTTGTTAAAACCCTTGTCAGGAAAACCCAGTGGGATAAAACCATAGCTAAGGGAAAAAGAGTGCAGCGCGTATTATTCTCCCCCTGATGATTTAAGCTCCTTGAGTCGACGCACCATGAACCAGTTTCTTGAATGTAGTAGGTTGGAAGTGATTTAGTAAACAAGTCTGCCAAATTGTCGCTAGAACGAACTTGTTGTATTAATATCTCCATTCTTTTGCAAATCATGTGTGAAAAAGAACTTTGGTGAAAATGTTTCGTTCTGTCACCTTTGATGTATCCTTCCTTTAGTTGAGCAATGCATGCTGCGTTGTCTTCATGTAAAATTGTCGGTCCTTCGTCTCTCGATAGAAATGCCACAAGACCCACAAATGTGTTGTATTACATTCCTTAACCAAACACATTCTCGGCTGGCTTCATGAATCGCCAGTATTTCTGCATGATTAGATGACGTGGCTGTGATTGTTTGCTTTACAGAATCCATGAAATAGCAGTACCTCCACTTGTGAATAAATATCCAGTTTGAGATTTTCCAGTGTGAGGATCAGACAATACCCTGCATCATCAAAACCAACCAAACTTGTTGTCGATTGGTTAGTAAAATACAAACCCATATCATTTGTTCCTTGAAGGTATCGAAATATTTGTTTTACCCCATTCCAATGTCTCTTTGTTGGGCATGAACTATGTCTTGCCAATAAATTTACAGAAGATGATATATCTGGTCGTGTATGACTAGCAAGAAACATTAGTGCACCAATTGCACTTAAATATGGTACTTCTGGACCAAGAATTTCCTCTCATCGTTCGGAGGTCGGAATGGGTCTTTCTCGACTTCAAGAGATCTTACAACATAGAGTACTCAATGGATGTGATTTTTCCATATAGAACCTTTGAGTAACTTTTGTATGTAGTTTTGTTGGTGCACAAGGATTCACCCTTAAGGTGTTCGATTTGTAACCCGAGACAAAATTTTGTTTTGCCAAGGTCTTTCATTTCAAATTCTTTTTTCAAATATTCAACCGCCTTTTGGAGCTCCCCCGGAGTTTCCATTATATTCAAATCATCAACGTATACATCAATTATAACGTATTCAGATTATGACCTTTTTATGAAGATACATGGGCATATTGAATCATTTTTATAACCTTATCTCAACAAATACTCACTAAGGCAGTTATACCACATACGCCGAGATTGTTTTAGCCCATATAATGATTTGTTTAATTTAATTGAAAGATGTTCTCGAGAACTGGATGTACATGAGTTTGGCAATTTGAATCCTTCAGGGAGTTTCATGTAAATATCGGTATCAAGTGAGCCATAGAGGTAGGTTGTCACCACATCCATTAGACGCAGATCAATCCCTTCTTGTATAACCAAACTAACAAGATAATGAAAAGTTGTCGCATCCATCACCGGAGAATATGTCTCCTCATAATCAATCCCAGGTATTTGCGAAAATCCTTGTGCTACTAATCTTGCCTTGTATCGTAGATTTCATTTTCCTCATTACGTTTTCGCACAAAGACCCACTTATATCCGACAGGCTTTACACCTTTAGGTATAAGGACTACTGGTCCAAAAACTTCTCGTTTATTGAGGGACTCTAATTGTGCCTTAATTGCATCTTTCCAGTTTGGCCAATCATTTCCTTGTTTACATTCCTCAACAGATTTTGGTTCTTGATCCTCATTATTTTCCATTACTTCTAGCGCTACGTTATATGAAAAACTGTCATCGACGTCGATTTCATTTCGGTTCCATACCTTTCTAGACATGATATAATATATTGAGATCTCTTCGTTTTCAGGTACCTGAGGTTCTTCTGGAACCATCATGTCTAGGGTCTCTTCAGGAGACTCTTTTCTTGGCATTATCATTACCTCGAGTTGACCATCTCCATTATTTGCTCCCTTTTTCTTTCGAGGATTTTTATCTTTAAACCGATTGGTCTATCACGTTTGAGGCATGCATTAGACTCATTTCCAGCATGTGGTTGTCCTTCTGGGACACTTATTTTTACTAGAGCATTAGCAGTTGTTATATATGACTTGTCACTCTCTTTGTTAGTGAATGCGTCTGGTAATTGATTTGCTAATCTTTGTAAATGAATTATCCTTTGAACTTCTAGTTCACACTGTTTAGTTCGAGGATCAAGATGAGATAATGATGATTCATTCCAAATTATATTATTATTTTTCAGTGCTTTTCGTCTCCCCTTAATGTTGGGAATGTTGTTTCAACAAAATGACAATCACTAAATCGAGCCGTAAATAAATCACCTGTTAATAGCTCTAAACACTTAATGATCGATGGTGATTCATACCCAACATATATTCCTAACCTCCTTTGAGGTCCCATCTTTGTGCGTTGTGGTGGAACGATAGGAACATATACGGCACAACCGAAAATCCTTAGATGGAAATATCGGTTCATGACCAAAAACCAACTTTAATGGGGAGGAAGTGTGATAACTTGTTGGCCTGATGCGAATTAGTGTTGCTGCATGTAAAATTGCATGCCCCCAGGCAGATGCTGGTAGTTTTGATTTCATAATCATTGATCTTGCAATCATTTGAAGTCGCTTGATAAGCGATTCAACAAGTCCATTTTGTGTATGTATATGAGGTACAGGATGCTCTACACTTATGAATGAATGCCATAATGATGATACCACGTTGTCACGATTCATGGGATAATCTGGAAAATGTGCTCTTAGCCTTATTAATTGAGCAAGTAGTCATGAAAATACCATATTACGACTTGATATTAAACTCACATGTGACCATCCAGTTGATGCGTCAATTAAGATCATAAAGTATCTAAATGGTCCACTGGGAGGGTGTATAGGCCCACATATATCCCCATGTATTCTTTCTAAAAAAATCAAGGATTTTGTCCCTACCTTAACTGGTGATGGGCGAGTGATTAACTTCCCTTGTGAGCATGCAACACATGTAATATCCTTAGATTGTAGAATCTTCTGGTTCTTCAAAGAATGACCACATGAATTTTCTATAATTTTTCGCATCATTATTGATCCGGGATGGCCTAACCGGTCATGTCAAATGATAAAATTTTCTTGGTCCATAACCTTTTGGTTTATGATCGCATTTGATCAACTGCACCAATTTTAGTACAATACAGACCAGAGGCAAATGCGAGTAACTTCTCTAATGCGTGCTTTTTTCCCGAAATAATATTTGTGATTTAAAGGTACTCATCATGTCCCTCACACGTAGTTCACGATGATATCCATTTAGACGAATATCTTTAAAGCTTATTAGATTTCTTTGAGATAGTGGGGAAAATAAGGCATTGTTAATTTTGAACAAAGTTTCCACTTTGTAGAACTATATAGCTTCTCTAAAGCCTTCAATTAATTTTGTTTAACCAGATATAGTACCAACGCTTGCCTCTTTCATTGTTAAATTAGAGAAATAATCATTTTCTTTAGGATTGTATGTGTAGTAGCAGTGTCTATTAAACATACATCTTCACCATTAATAGGAAGTTTAGTTGAATACTCCATATGCTTCAAACAAAACAAAAAAAACAAAGTTTCATAAATAAAGGTATAATATGGTTCAAACATAACAATTCCATATAGCGCCCCCAAAATACTTCAAAACAAAACATAACAAAATCCCAAACAAAATTCTTAATAAAACATCAAGGAAATAGCATAATTTTAAATTTAATCATTCACGCATAGGGAAAATTGCAAGCATCCAACTGGTTTGTATCAGCCACGATATCACCAGAATCCAAATTAGCTTGCTCGATAAGGAAGTCATCATAATCCAATTAGTTGCATTAGTATAGTCCTTTCCACCACTTGGGACATCAACATTTTCATCTTCATATGTGAAATTTGTCTCTATTCCTTTTCCTTTGTCTTTTATAGATTGTTTGTAAAGCTCTACCAAGTGTCTGGCTGTACGACATGTACCAGCCCAGTGGTTGTTACCTCCACATCGATAGCATGCATTCGATGAGGTTCCACTTTTCTTTTTACCCTTTTCATCATTGGATTTCTTTTCATTATCATGCAACTTTTGGTGGGTTCCTCTGTTTTTAAATTGAACACCATGATAATTCCCCCGACCATATCCACGTCCACGTCCACGACCACAACCATGACCACGCCCACGTTGATAGCCACGACCACATCCGTGACTTCCACTTTGGTCATTATATGTTGCCACATTCACTTCTGGGAATGGGCTGTACCAACCAGACGGGTTTCATGGTTTTTCATTAGTAGCTCATTATTTTCTCAGCCACAAGCAAACATGATATTAAGTCACTGTATTTGGTGAAGCCCCTTTCACGATATTGTTGTTACAAGACAATGTTTGAGGCGTGAAAGGTCGAGAATGTTTTTTCCAACATCTCTTTGTTAGTAATATCTTCACAACATAGAATCAATTGTGACGTGATTCTAAACATTGCCGAGTTATACTCACTTATAGACTTAAAGTCTTGCAACCTTAAATTGAGCCATTCATAACGAGCTCTTGGTGATATTATTGTTTTTTGATGGTCATACCTTTCTTTCAAATTGGTCCACAGGACGAGTGGATCTTTGACAGTGAGATATTCATTTTTCAAGGACTCATGAATATGGTGGCGTAAGAAAATCATTGCCTTTGCTTTATCTTGGCTATTTGTTTTATTTCCTGCTTTAATTGTTTCCGCAAGGTTATTGGCATTTAGATAGATTTCAGCATCCAAAGCCCATGACAAATAATTTTTTCCAGTGATATCTAAAGCCATAAACTCAAACTTTGCAAGATTTGACATGGCTAACTATATTAAAGAAATACGCATGAATTAATGCATGTTATTCAAATTATAATCTAAAATAATTTAGTAACCATTATTGACTATAAAATAAAACAAGACTAACAGAATAAAATGTATTTAGGCATTACCAATTAAAGTTTGTTTACATATCTTTGTATATGATATATTCATACATATATAGATATTAGATTAGTTAATAGATGGAAAAGGCCAAATTTGAAATGCATATACTTTTTTACTTCATCAAAATTTGCCCTCTTAATTATTATGCTAAACAGTATTTAATAATATTGCATTATGAATCATAATAAACAACTGCATATAATTTATAGATTAATAAGCAAGTAAATACAATTGGTAATTAATGAAAATGTAATCAGTAATGAAATACTAAATTATACTACAAGTGTATTTTATTCATTTATTTTTTTGTATGTTTTACCAACTTATAATAAATCCAAACAAATAAATATGTAAATTACATGACTTAATATAATTAGTTCTATAAGCCTAACAAAACTCATCAGATTATAAACTTTTATTTATCATATCTTAATTTTATCTCATAATAATTGGTATATAGGGAATTTTAACGAGGACAAGCAAACCCAAGGGGTTGAAGCCCAATTTTGTCAAATATATTTCCATTTAATAAATCATAATAAAGAAATTTGGAAGAAAGAATGGGATCATATTCTTTAATAGTAGCAAAATAGGTGTTCAGAGTTCATGTTGGGCCATTTGGTTTACTTTACGAAATTGTTATATGTGTTAGATGAAATGGATACAATAGTGAGCAACATCACGTTATAAAATTCTACTCGGGTAAGAACATGTAACAAACTAAGCCAACAATCCAAAAAATAATTATTGATACATTTTCTTATTTAACATTAGTGTACGTATATTATAAAACATAGTATAATAAAGGAAAATATGTGCTTTTAACTATATTTCTACAAAACTCTTAGGATCCATTAAAAACAAAACTTTTGATTGTGAAAGATGGAATACAATTCAATGACTTAACATTAAAAGGAAACAGAAAATTATTCTCACCTCCCTTTTTTTAGATTAAACAAAAAGATATAACTAATAATATCTTAATGTTCCTTTGAACAAAACGTTTTTATGTGTTTTGTTTCTTGATTTAATATGTACATAAAGTCCATCAACATGCCGAAATTATTAACTAGTTTAAATAACAAAATAAGTTTTATCATCAATATTAAAGATATGGAATATATTTTCCACTCATTCTCTATGATGAAATATAATGAGATGATCACCATCCTTTCTGCTTATAAGAAGCATGCATCAACATCCTCTTTTGTTTTTGGTTTTGTATAAACATATTAGTAAACAATAAATATAAATATCCCAGACTTTATATAAGTAAACTTGTGAATTATTTTGTGAGATTTAAGAGAGAACAAAACAAATCTATAAACACAACATTGTATGAATTGCAATATACGTTTAAGAGAATGAAGAACAATGAAAGTTAATTTACCTTGTGATAATATGATCTTACTTCAAAAGCAAGTCGTGCTGTTAACGTGTTTGAAACAACTGGGGAAATGGATATCTTATTGATATGTAATATGGATTCACATATGCCTCTATTTAAAGCTTACAAAATGGATGTTAAGTATATGGAGAGTCATGAAATAATGCTAAGCACAAGTGGATAGTCACACAATAAATAATTCATAACAGTGTCTCTATTTTTTTTTGCATCTCTGAACTTGTTTAACGGTAATATTAAAATTAGTTTCTAACCCAACCCCAATATTAAAACTAATTTCTAACCCAATCCCCAATTAATTGCATCTCCAAAACAAATTAAATTTGCTGTAAATAGTTTGGTGTAGATGAATTAAATTGCCTTTGATTTTCAAATACAGGAATTGTCCAATTTTTTTAACAACCACGACAAATTTTATTGCCAGATCATTGCATTTCTTCATAACTTGTGATCTGAGATCCGCGGCCGAAAACATATCTTCTTTAAAACCATACCTAATCCACTTGCCATCTTTAAAGATAAGCATCTTCTCGATATCCATCCCCACCTCTCTAAAGTTTTTGATGACCAAAACAATATCTTTCCAAATGCCCTTAATGTGCCTTGCCATAGAAAGATTTCGGGCTTTCCAAGATGATAGCTTAGCATTTAACCTGTCCACACTAACTTGCCAATGAGCAATACGTTTCATGTTGGTAACAACAGGAAGACTAAGGAAAGTTAACGGGAAAGAACCTGAATTACACATATTCAAATAAGACATCTTCTCAACCCTTGCTTTGCTTACACCAACTCCATATAATATAATCGACTTTTTTTCATATTCACCTTTAAACCCGTAACCAAGAATAGAAATCTAAGGATACGATTCATATTTTTTAAATTAGTCCCTAACCATGCACCCAAAAATACCACATCATCAGTGTAGCATAAATTTGAAATGGTTGGACCCGAAATATCCTCTAATTAAACAACTTCTTCCTAAGATTCCCACATGCTTCTTTTGGTTATCCTTGCCCCACGCCGTTGATGGCCCTCGGGTAGAGCCCAACGTCCAAAACTACGCTAAATTATGCTGGTGTGTGATGATGAGTTTAGGGCGGTGTTTGCTGATGTGGACCAAATGGCGCCATGATAACACAAACTCTTATAAAGATTTAGGCTAGATTTTCAAAATATACAAATAAAAAATAAAGCATTTTCAATTCAAATATATGTTTAATAAAGCATTTCTAAAAGTTGTTTTGCCTTCTAGGCAATTTGGTTGTTGAGGGGCGTATGTATACAAAGCGATTATCTGACAATAAGGCTTATTTAGTGGAAGAGTTGACAAGTAAAAATGTCTTCACCTGATCCATCATATGTCAACATTAAAGAAGCACAACGTAGATAACATGACCAAACCTAAAACCACATACAATGTACGCCGCAAGATGCGCATAACCAATTAACCAAGTAGGAAGAACCCTAATGCAAGTTCTACCAGCGATCAAAACACGCATGACCCATTGACCACCAAAACATACCAAATATATAAATCCAAGTTGATAACGACTTTTAATACATAACAAACATTGATCGGGGTAAAATAATAACCACATTGACATTATACCTGAAATTGACGAAGATAAGGAAAGAATTGAATATCCCTCTATTGTAGTTTTTAATTATAGTATAATGGAACCATAACTCGAGTAGTTTCCCTACATACATTCATGTTCATCTCGCGTCTTGTTAGAGTTCAGTGAATAAAACTCGAATGAAAAAATGGAGTCAAAATTTAATCGGCGAACCCTTCATAATTTAGAATTAAGCAAACCCGGTCATTAGAGCCAAATCTTCATCTTCAGTAAAGTGGTTATGGAGATCCACGAGACATAAAATAGTGAATATATAAATGAGGAACCTTTTTTCTCGAAAAGGTCGACCATCGAGATTTGAGGGAGAGTTGTGACTTGCGATAACAATGATGATCGAGCTGACAATTTCTTTGTTCTCCAGACTACTCAATTCTACCCCGAGCCTTTTAGAGTAACAGAGGTTCCGCTAAGTTTGCTTCGCTAGAATAATAGGGCTGGATGTAGTCGATCGTTGGTGTGTTTACAGCTCGCTCTCTCTCGTTTTAGAATGCCAGTTCATGTACAAAGTATTTCTATCCTAAAAACAGAGGTAGTAATGAGAATGTGACATATCTGCATGTGTGAGTTTTATAGACGAGTATATGTGTCTATTTATGTATGCAAGTTGTGGCACGCATGACCCACCATGTAAAATGAGATAAACGCAACGTTATTCGTGTAAGCAAACTACTATTTTGGACATGGTCACACATCTGCAGTATGTTAATTCATTAGACATATACCGCAACGTATAAATGAGATAACTGGACCATGTACATGATATAACCGTACAATTATACAGCACAGAGCATAACTAATAATTTTTTTTATTTTCTTTAAAGAAAAAATCATAATAACATAACACGGAGCATAATTCATAAAATTTGTTAGAGTAAATTACTATTCTTGCCCCTGTGTTTTAACCAGTTTAACCCTTTCAGTCTAAAAAAGAATCTTTTAACATATTAGACTCTAGGATTGCATTTTATAACGGTTTTGGCCTTTAGCACTAGCTATGTTACTTTTTTTCTAGTTAAGCCTAATGGTACTATGGTCCTTTTTTCTAAGTTGTTAAAGCACAAAAATTAGATGTAAAAACGTTGAACCACACACGCACGTAGCGTGTGGAATTTTGATTAAACGTAAAGATTATCGTAAAAAGAATAAACTAAATCAAAACCATAAATAACCAACATAAAAATAAACTAAATGGTAAAAATAAAAAGTTAAAGGTTTACATAATAAGATTAATGAAAGTGAAAGAGGTCATCTTGTAATTTTGAAAGGTATGAAATGTAAAAAATGAAAATTGAGGGTCAAGATAAAAAAATTGAATAGTGAAAAGCCCTCACAAAGCTTTTTTACAAATTAATTCTTATTAAGTTATAAAGTTCTTTTAATATATTTATATTCGTGTAATTACTTAAAATTTTTATTTCTTTATTACACGATTACTATTTAACAAAATACGTTTTAAATATATACAAATAAATACATATTTCTTAAACATTTTGTTTTTTTATAAATGTCATTTTTAAAAACATCTGTTTTTAACCTTTTTAAAACCATCTCATTTTTAAAATCTTTTTCTTAAAGAGTTTGTTTTTAAAATCGTTTTTTTTAAGTCCTTCGATTTAAAATAAAAAATTGAACAATCTTTTACCATTCTTTTTAAAACCATATGTTTTTTAACGGTTCTTCTTTAAAGTCGTTCATTTTTAAAACGTTTATTTTTAAATCGTTTATCCTTCTTAAAATACTCCATTTTTTGCATTGTTTGTTTGTTCGAAATTGGTTCATTATTTAAATCTTTTGTTTACTAAAATCATTCGCTTTTTAATACCTTATATTTTTAACATAATTTTTAATACCATTCGTTTTTTATAAATGTTTTTTTAGTCTTCGAAAAAACCGTTCGTTTATATAAAATTGTTCATTTTTCACCTTTCTTTTTTAACAGTCGTTTTTTTAGACTGTGTAGTCTATAATTTAGTTATTGGCGTTATAAAAGTTAAACTTCAAAAAAGAACAATTTAAAAAAAAAATCAAAGGAGTTTAAAAACAAACGATTTAAAAATCAAAGGAATTTAAAAATGAACAATTTTAAACAAACGAATGGTTTTATCGGAGATCTGAAAACGGCGTTTATAAAAATAAAGCAAAAGGTACTAATAATTATGTTAAAAATATAAGGTTTTAAAAAGCGTATGATTTTAATAAATAAAATTTTTAAAAATGAAAGAATTTCAAACAAATGAACGGTCCCAAAAAATGAAAGATTATAAAAAAGATGTACCTTGGGGAGAGGGTCACAATTAACGAGTAAGTATTTTTCCTCCTCATGTCACTTTTCGATCTCTTATTACGAAATCCCATGCAACTTTGAATATTATTAATAAATTGCTGAAAATTGTTAAGTATGCATGAATGAGATGGATGAAAATGTGTTTGTTGACCTGAATCAGCCTAGATTCTTGTAACGCTTTAAAAAATAGAAGGAACGCTTTAAAATAAACGGTTTTAAAGATGAACGACTTAAAAAAATGAATTGTTTAAAAAACATGTGGTTTTAAAAAGAATGGTAAAAAACAAACTATTCAATTTAAAAAAAACGAAGGACTTAAAAAGGAAGGATTTCAAAAATAAACAGTTTAAAAAGAAACGATATTAAAAACGATAGATATTTTAGTAAGGTTAAAAACATTTTTTAAACGACATTTATGAAAAAGAAAACAAATTGGTAAAGAAATACGTATTTATTTGTATATTTAAAACGTATTTTGTTAAATAATAATCGTGAAACAAAGAAATAAAAATTAAGTAATTACACATATAAAATAATTAAAAGAATTTTATAACTTACATAAACAGCCCATAAGCTATAAAAAGACCATAATACCCTTAGGCTTAATTGGAGAAAAGTAACAATATTAGTGTTAGGGGCCAAAACAGTTATAAAAATGCAATATTAGAGTCTGATATGTTAAAAGATTTCTAATTGAACTGAAATGGTTAAACTAGTTAAAACACATAGGCCAAAAGAGTAATTTACTCAATTTGTTATTTTCTTTCTTGAAAAAAAAACATAATAATATTAACAGTGAATAAAATTTTCAATTGTTGTAATAATTTTTTTTTAATAGTAAGATATGTAAAAGTTATTTGAGCTATATAAAAGTTAGTATTTGACTTTAAAAACGATTGAATAGATTATAAAAAAAATCAACACAAATGACGAATTCCCTCTTTTTCAACTATTACCAACTTCAAGTTATTTTGGAAATTGTTGATCATAATTATTATATCAAGTTGATAGAAGAAATGTGGTTTTACAAAAATTGTATTTAACCTGATATATTACAAATCAGATGCCACAATCAAGAGAATATCACTAGCCTTTATGGCTTTATATCAAAATGCTTTTGTTATTGTTTTTAATGCATAATGGAATGATGATGCTCGTTGGTGTTTTTTTATTAGTCACAGGAGTATTATATTATATGTTTAAAATTTGATAAATTATCGTAGAAAAAATACAATATGTGATTTTAATATAGCGGACAGGTATTGTTTGTTTTGAGTGATGAAGATGAATAAATAACCTATAAATTAATAGAATATAAGCAAGTTGAAAGGCTAAGGTTGTGTAGTGATGTATCCATGTTAAAAATAATAACAATTATATTAAAATTGTTATTATTATTATTATACTTGCAAATAATTATACTAGGGCCGTAGTGAGTTTGCATTTTGCGACGAGCAACGATTTTTCTGTATTCCTCTGTGTGATGGATGGGAATTCAATTGGTATTCTTTCGGTTCGTTACGGGTATGAAGTTCGATCGATATCGTTTTGGTTTGTTATGGTATCGTCATAGCGACCCAAAAATAACCTCCAAAGCTGTTGAAAAGCCTCTAACCAGGTATATTGTCCAGGACCACGAGTCTTCTTCGCCACCAAGTCTTACCCCAAAAGCGCAAATCTAAGCACTCCATGAGATCCGCAACTTCAAGCGCGCTAGCCGGCAAATGCTTCAAGCTCCGGTTTAAACCAATTGTTCCATCCCGTATCATCACTCTATTCGCCACACTCACTGTTTTATCCACTTCCAGATTATATAAATGCGGGAAACAATACCTTAAAGAGCCCAAGCCGATCCTTTAGTCCTGTCAAAATCTGATCTTACGCCCATCTGCAAGCTTCCCAAACCTCCCTGGCATTTAGGAAGCGTAACACGAGACCACGCAACCTAATGAATGCTCCATTTGTCTTCTCTGCCTCCCCAAAGGAACTTCTTACGCAGCCTATCCAACTTGTGGATGACACGATTCTGAGCTTGATATGATGAAAAATAGTAAACCGGGAAGCACTCAAACACAGATTTGAGCAAAGTTATCCTACCCTATGTTGCACTGGGACGGGTACGGGAACGGGGTACGGGTACGGGGACGGGCACGGGAAACGGCAAAACTAAAAAATTTAAGAAGCGGGGACGGGACGGGTACGGGAATAAAAACATATAAAAAATAAATATATATAAAAGATAATGTAAGCTAGACCCTTTTGCCGATTGATACATAGTAAGTAGGCAAAACACCCACCCACTCTCTCTCTCTCTAACGGCGTTAACGGAGAAGACGACCTGATTTTATGTCGGCAGGTTTGTTGACGTTCACAAGGGCTCCACTGAAGCTCTATTTTTCCTTTGCTTACGTCATCTCCCCCCTCTGCTGGTCTTCTCAGCAGGGTCTTCTTCAATTTTTTTCAACTCCTTCGATGCGTTTGAGGCCGAAACGGTAATTAAAGGAAAAATACCTTTTACCGGCCAGCACCCTCATTGAACTACCGTTACCCACCACCGGAGAATCAGGTAACACTCACAATACCTTCTTCTCTTCTGCTTTCTTTTAACTAGGACGATAATTGATGGGTCAAAGCATCAATAAACTTCACCGTTAGAACTTTAATCAGTATAAAAACCAAAAAAAATAAACCGAAACTTCAGGGAAACGTTTCCTGCACGTCCCCAAACCCCGTCCCCATCCGCAGCGCGTTTCCAGGCCGTCTCCAATAAGCCGGGGACGTTTCCCGGCCGTCCCCGTGCCGTTTCCGTCCCCTAGCAGTCCCCGGGACGGGAGACGGCAGGTCATAGGCGTTTCCGTGCATCATAGATCCTACCTCCAATTGATAAAACTGATGCTTCCCAGATCGCAAGGCGGACTTTGATCAAATCTAAGACCGACTTCCAATTCTTGTAAAGATTCAGATTCTCGCCTACCATGAGACCCAGGTACATGTAAGCAGGGGCGGATCTATGTTGGAGCTAGGGGTAGCCCGGGACACCCCTCAACTTTCTTGACGAAGCGTAACTTTTTTTTCATCTGGGTTTTATTTATGCGGGATAACCCTAAGCAAATATTAGGATACCCCTGATTATTTTCATTCTCTAACTTTATTAGACGGTGACACTATATTTAGTAAAGTATATATTTACTAGCCGCACATGATTGACCCTAGGTAAAAGAAAATTTTAAGGCCCATAATTACTAGCTGCGCACAGGGCCTTGAATTCTCTAGGACAAACCTAGGTAAAAAAAATTAAGATACCCGTGAGATTTTCTTCTAGGTCCGCCACTGCATGTAAGGTAGAGTCCCAGCCATGCAGTGAAGCTTAGAGGCCAACTGAGTCCTAGCCATGCAGTCTAGCAATACAAACCGCATTCGACTCCGACCAATCTCCCAAAATTAATATGCCGTCCGCATACATGCAGTGCGTAATTGCAGGGCCATTATTAGGAAGCATTAGCCCCGAAAATAAGGAAAGCGATGATGCACGGTTCAAGAAACTAGTGAAGGCTTCCATTGCTACAATAAAAATAAAAGAGGATAAAGGGTCCCCTTAGCGGACTCCTATGAAGCATTGGAGCTCGAAGGTGGGCAAGCCATTAACTAGAACCGAAGACCATGCCGAGCTAAGAATTTCCCTAGTCCACAAACGCCATTTTAGAGGAAGGCTCATCTGGGCAAGCACAGAATCAATAAAATCCCAACTCAATGTGTCATATGTTAAACTTTCACAAGTGATACAAACCAATCTTGATCAACTTCTTATGATCTTGACGAACAGATCTGATGATCTTGACGAACAAATCTGCACAAACTAATTATGCGACTCTTTTTATTATCAGAAAATAAAAGACACGTACAAAGTAATAGACGAACTAAAACTTAACTGAAACATAAACCTAGATTGGTTTATATAAGATAAATCTAAGTTAACCAATTATACTAGAATACTAATCCTAAAAATAAGCTAGAGATAAACATGACTCATTAAACTGAATAAATAAAATTAACTTATTATTTTATTCTGATCTCCTCCTTGCCACCCCACGAGATCAAACCGTACCACCCTGTAAATATCGCTTCGTTCATCACTCCCTCTCGATATTTACTTTCTTCATTCCTAGAAGAGTACAAAACTTCATCAACTTATCTTTCGTCAGACTTTTAGTGAACATATCTTCAGCTTGATCAAACGTATTCACATACTTAAAGTCGATTTCTCCATTCAACACCTTCTCGCGTATAAAGTGATAATGGACTTCTGTATGTTTTGTTCTCGCATGAAACGTCGGATTTTCAGCTACAAGTATTGAGGAAATATTATCTCCAAACATGGTTACTTTTTCCCCAACTTTTTGATTCATTCCTTCAATAAGCGAACCAACCAGGCACACTCTTGTGCAGCCATCGCTGCTGCTCGATATTCAGCCTCGGTTGTTGAAAGAGACACCGTTGGCTGTCTTTTGCTACACCATGTGACAGCCCCTGAACCAATCAGGAACACATACCCAGTTACGCTTCGTCTTGTTGTCGGATCTCGAGCATAATCGGCATCACAAAACCCAATTAACTCAATATTGGGCTCCCTCTTGAACCTAACTCCATAACACGGAGTGGTTTTTATATACCGTAACACAAGTCTAGCAGCTTCGAGATGTGGTTTTCGTGGAGCTTGGACAAAGCTGCTCAAAATTCCCACAGCATAAGATATATCGGGTCGTGTAAGAGTAAGATAAATTAGGCTTCCAACAATCTGCCTGTACATTGTAACATCTTCTAACTCTTTTCCTTCATCAGCCCGAAGTACTAGATTTGGTTCCATAGGTACTTTCATAGGCTTGCAACTCTCCATCCCAAACTTTACTAATAAATCAACAACATACTTGTGCTGATGTAAGACTACACCATCAGGTTCATATTCTAGTTCTAAACCTAGAAAATGTTTCAACCTTCCCAAAACTTTCATGAAGAACCGAGTGCATAAGTTGGACTTAAGTTGATTCACCACATATATCAAATCACCGGTTATAATTAAGTCATCCACATAAAGGCCGTTTTATCACCTTCTGTACGAACAAAAACACTTGTGTCAGCATGTGTAGGAACAAATCCATTCAATTCTAAAAATTCACTAATCTTTCCGAACCACGCCCTAGGTGACTGTTTTCAACCCGTATATTGCTTTCTTCAATTGACAAACATGCCCCGGAAATTCTTGACTAACAAAACCTCCCGGTTGATCCATATATTTGACAAACATGCCCCAACCCTTACTTGCTGATATAGCTAAAATTACACGCACCGATGTGAGTTTAGCTACTGGACTAAACGTGTCGCCATAATCAATCCCATATTGTTGTGAAAAACCCCTGGCAACCAAACGTGCCTTGTATCTCTCGATTGACCCATCAGCTCGCCTTTTGATTTTAAAAACCCATTTACAAGAAATAGGCTTTGTTTCATTAGGTTTTGGTACTAAACTCCAGGTCTCGTTCTGTAGTAAGGCCCCCAACTCTTCTTCCATAGCCTTTTTCCATTTTGGAATCAATAGAGCCTGCTTCACAGTTTCAGGTTCGACTTCTTGATCAGAAGTAAAGCTACGTTCGCATACTTGGGATTTGGTCTTCGTACTCGTTCAGATCTTCGACTTGTTTGTTGTTCTGTTTCAGCAATGGTTGACACACCATGACCTGATTGTTGGAAGTTTGAGTGGCTATTCGACGAGCCGGTCTGCCATGGCCCACGCCTGGGTGTCGTCGTTTCAGCTTCCGGTTCAGTCAACTCGTTCTCTTGTTCATCAAAGTTGTTCATATGGAGTGTGGCGTATTCATCGTACTCTTGTTTTAATTCCTGTGTATCAGGTAACACCTCTTGATTCGGAGACCACCACGAAGAATTCTCATCGAAGATTACATCCCTTGATACATATATTCTACCGGAACTTGGTTCACAACATCGCCACCCTTTTTCTCGCTATCATAACCAACGAAGATGCACCTTGTTGCTTTCTTTTCTAACTTGTTTCTCAAATGAACTGGGACAAACACATAACAGACACAACCAAATATTCGGAAATAACTTACTGTCGGTTGAACATTGAAGAGTCTTTCATAGGGACTTTCATAACCCATAGCTTGTTGAGGTAACCGATTGCTTACATATGCTGCAGTTCTCATTGCCTCGGCCCAAAATCTTCCTGGAATATTTTTGCTATGCATCATACTACCACACATGTCAGTCAAATGTCGGTTCTTTCTTTCCGATACTCCATTTGTTCGGGGGTATTGCCACAGGTTAATTGTCGTTTAATTTTATTCTCTTTTAAAAATATAGAGAACTCCTTGGATGTATACTCGCCACCATTGTCGGATCGTAAGTATTCAATATTTTTCTGTCTCTCGTTCAGCTTCTAACTTAAACTCTTTGAATCGATCAAACGCTTCAGACTTTTCCTTCATAAAATAAACCCACAAATATTTTGAGTAGTCATCAATAAAGGTAATCGTATATCGCATACCTTTCATTGTAGACTGTTTCACAGGACCGAACACATCGGTGTGAACTAGCTCGAGAGGGACTGACGCATGATGAGCTGATTTTGAGAATGGTAACTTATGAGCCTTTCCGTATTGACAACCCCCACATACTACATCAGTCTTGACTTCTAACTGGTACACCAGCAAGCATCTTTTCGTAATAGATAACTTGAGTTTATCGTACCCTACAGGACTCAATCTTTGATGCCACAAATCCTCATTCTGGTTCTTCTTTACCTTGTCAACATATGACGTTCCGGCAGACAAAACATACACGGAATCATGCTTTCTCCCGCGGATTACAGGCTTAGATTTAGTTTCAAGTTTGTCGAAAATACACACATCATTCAGTCCAAATAACACAAATCGTCCTGTACTAGTAATCTGTGGAACAGAAAGATGATTCTTTACCTGGTACGTGAAACACATTCTGCATAACCAGTTCTTCATCATTCTTTTCGGGTGTAAACCTCACATCACCAACATGGGCTATTGCGTGCTTCGAGTCATCAGCAAATACCACTACCTGGTTACCCTCATACTTGATGGGGTTCTTTAATCTCTTTTTGTCTCCCGTTAAGTGATTAGAGCAGCCTGAATCAACTATCCAATCGTTAATATAGTTAACCGAGGGTTCCATAGTCACTGTCAACGCGTGAACGATCTCAGTGTTTGCAAATTATGCTTCTGCATCCCAACCTTCTTCAACTCCGTTTTGCGTGGTAGCGGCATTCCCCTCCTCAACCTTTACTGATCGGCAATTTCTGGCTAGATAACCTTGTCACATCCCAACCGATGGCGGAAACATCGGGATGAGACGAGCAAATTGTTCAAAAGCATCATAACGCTATTGTGACAATATAATTAAATTCAATTTCATAAATACTAAGAATTCAAATACAAAGTTTTGAATAAAGTAAACAAGCATAACATAATATGTATTTAAGGTGCGTTTCTAAAGCTTGTCCTATCTTGTTTCTTCCCTTCATCTTGGCTAACAACCTGCAACATGTATTAAAGTAGGGGTAACTTTGTAAAATGTAACCAAGTTTCTCAACCGTCTTAATTAAGTCACTGAAACTTTTTTTGTCTCTCTAAAGTGACTGAAGTTTCATTTGTTGTTCTAATACTATGTAATTATCAAGTTAATAGGTTACTAATGATGATGTGTCAGGTTTCATTTATTTTTTTTAATTTTTAAGATGATGTGGACAATTTCTTGTTTAAAGGATATATTTTTATTATTTTTAAATCATCTAATTAATTCTTTTTTTTAGAATTTAAAGAACTCCAGTGTAGTCTATTGACCCTAGGTTGACTAACCCTAATCTAATGGCACGTATTTTGTGTCATCGTCTTCACCATTTTTGAACAAACTCCACCCTTTTGAACCAGTAAACAATAAACTAAAAGAGCACTAATCAATTAATCATTCCGTTCTTTTGCTAGCCACCACCATTCCGTTAACTATCTCAAGGAACCTATAAGCATGAAACGAAAAGGCACTAAACATGAAACGAAAACAGCAATTTGGAACAAAAAACGAAAAGAAAAACTAAAACAAGAATGGAAAAAGCAATATGAAAAACACACTGGTCTGGGATCCCAGTTCTCAAAGAAAGAAACCATATATGGTCGTCATAGTCGTCGAAGGTTGGTCACAGAGGGTCGTCGGAGGTCGAAGATCTTTCTTTTTTATTTTGAACGCAGAGCTCGGAGATCTTATGATTGGAATTCTGAAATGTTCACCGGAGGTTGGGTGGGTTTAAAGAAAAGGTTTAAAATATTTTTTGATTATACGAAATCTATCTAATCTAAATAATATCCAATTAAGCATTTAAATAAAGTTAAAAAATAATAGAAAACTATTATAACCTTATGACCTGGTAATTACATAGTATTAGAATACTAATTTAAAGTTTAGTTATTTTAGAGAGACAAAAAGAGTTTAAGTGGCTTAATTGAAACAGTTGATAAACTTGGTTACATTTTTATAACATTTTCCCATTAAAGTATAATCAACAAAATATGTGGAGCGAACATATAAGTTTGATACATAGTATAATAGAAATAAAAAAAAAACTCATATCCAATACGAAAACATATAACAAGTTTCACCATGCTAACTAACACAGTCCAAGTGATAGCCCAAGTTTCCAATGCGTTAATAAAGCCTATCCCAAAGAATAACGGGAGGTAACAAGTTTCACTTAACAATACCCCAAAGACTAACGGGGAGGTGCATTACCCCTATAGCATATGCATAGTACTACCATTGTTAAGGCGGAACTACACACAAGGATTAAACGTTCACATAGCATCAAAGTCTCAAGTATCAGAAGTTTCATGTTTAAATGGATAGAGTATGTTTCAAATAAGTGTCAAGTGTCTTGATATAGAATACATGTTGCACCCTAAAAGTGAAAAAAAAGGGGATTAAGTACACTCACCTTAGATTGCGTATAGCTTCTTGGAATCACACGAGTAAGATTCGTCAAACAAATAACCTAGAATAGGATATAAGTTCGTTATTGATTATGGTTTATGTTATTGGAATGATATAAAGTTGTTTATATTATTTATACACTTACGACTACGGTTAAACTTGTAAAGATTAAATAGTAATGATAAGAGATTAATAATATTAATAATTTTAGTACAAAAAAAGTATAATAATAATAATCACAACAATAACTAATATTGATTTATAATAGTATTATTAGAAATGATAATAATGGTTTTAGTTATTTAAATTAGAATGTTAAAAAAAAGAATATTCAGTTTAATTTTTATAAACTGTTTTTTTTATAATAAATTAAATTGGTGTTCGGCCTAAAGTAATAATCATATTTTAGATTTTGGCCCAACCAGACCTTGACCCAATAAAATAACATGAGCCCAAACGATTTTGCAGAGGAAACAAAAAGAACTGGGCAAGAAGGCCGGCCCAGTTAACAGGCCAACCAATCAACAACAGAATCGGCGAACTGGGTATTGGCACGGCCTGAACCCGTGTCCCGCGATGCAACACCAATTGATCTGGATTTGTTTTGTGACGAATTAGCCTGAATAATTCATACGTAGGTGACATGGTCATCTTCTTCAAAACAACAAATACATATGTGAATGTTTACGTTTTATGATTTCAAAACAAAGATAACATAGTAATTCATGTTTATGGAAAGAATTAACTCTTTTGTTTAATCGATTACTACTGTGAAGAAAAGAATTCGAGTGAGGGTGTACGACAAGCGCGATCACAAGTTCCCGGTGTGTTCCTCAGATACGACTCCAACGAGCTTCGGTTACTCCGGCCAATCTTCGGCGACATCTCGTGTGTTCCGGTGAGTGTGATGATATCGAACAGAGAGGGTGCAGAGAGTGGGAGGTGTTTGTGACGGTATTTATAAGCGGAGCAAGAGAAACCGACGGAACATGATCAGTCCGAGATTAAATCGCCGGAATCTCAGGAGTCATGCTCATTCCGTTTCAGGTTTGGCGGGAGTTGATTCAAATGGAGACATCCAAAAAGGGTATTTATACTAAGTGATTCGGATTAGGAATGAAAGAGGTCTATGGTCGAGTGGTTTATTGTGCGTGTGAGAGGACTTCGAACCGGGTTGGGCGCGGGTTCGATTCTCGGCACACCCTTTTTTTTGTTTTACATTTACCAAATTTACACAAATGGTCCATGTCCTATAGTTCCAATAGTTGCATCTTTAGCCCCTCCATATCACTTAGCATTTAAGCAAGATAGGTGGTGTAGTAGGAAAACTTAACTAAGTTAGTTAATATTAACTCTTAACCTTTTATTTATGAAAGATTTAATTTAATAATTAAGGAAAAGTGGATATTTGAACGGTTTACAAAATTAAATGATGCTTAATTAAATGGTTATTTAATTAAATGATTAATATTAATACTTAATTGAATAATTAATTAATAAATGGATGCTTTATTAGGAAATAAATGCATAATTGTTTAAATAAATGAATAATCAATTAAATGAATTTCAATAATTAAATATTAAATCAATAAATGCTTTAAATCATGACTAAATAAATATAAATAGATAATTTTTAAATAATTAAATAAATGCGAAATTACGGAGCGTTACAGTCTCCCCTACTTTAGGAGATTTCGTCATCGAAATCTTTAAGAGGAAGACTGAATGAGTGTTTGGAGGAAGATTATAAGATGTATTATTAAAATCAGACGTGTTTAATGAATGCCTTCACAAATTTAACACGTTTCAAGTGTTTAATAAGAATCAAGATTCGCGAGTATAGTGTTCCAACATTCGAATAATACACAAATAAATGCATACATCAAAGAAAAATTTCATACTCATTATGATCAAAAGTCCTCGAATACAAGATTTGAAATGAAAGAGAATACAATTATTTAAATGAAGAAAGTACGACTAGTCTAGCTCAAAACAAGAAACGCAAAATGAAGGCATAAAGTTGCTGAAGGTTAGTTTTGGTTTTGAGGTTGGACTTGGGCTTGGTTGGCTGGTGGGGTAGGGTTGTTGCGACAATAAGGTGCGGTATGCCCAAAACGGTTAAAAATGGTGCAATTACGACACATCCTCAACTAATTAAGGCTAGACGGGTCCCTAAAATAAAGGTAATAAATCCAACTGCACATCCTCAACTAATTACCTCATCCTTATGAAACTAAAACTGGAGAAAAATATCCAAAAAATTCTGTTGCAAAAGAGACCCAATACCTTCCAATGAAGATTTGGCCCGGGTCTTCTGTTTCAAATCTAGCAGCTTAATTAAATCAAAATCAAGAGCCTGTTGTTTGCAGTCTTCAAGGTTTTCAAGGTCAATTAATGTACTTATTCGACCAGATAAATAATTTTTTCTTATCACCTTAATTTTTTCTTAAAAGAAAACATGGATAGATTGATTTTGTCCAAGACTTCACAATTTAAAGTGATTTATTTTGAAGACTTTTAGGTAGTGTTTGGTATGCAGGAATGAGAGGCGGAACGCAATGGATTATTCCGAGGGAATGAAAAAAATGGGTTTGATAAGTCAAGGTAGTGGAATCACTCATTACAACATCCGGTCACACATGTTATCTTTTTTTTTATTGCCATTGTATTCCCTTAATAAGTTACAAAACAAACAAAATGTTTTCTCCATCTTGAAATATACTCTTAACCCGTTTCCATATTGATTAAACATTACGGACGAACATGTCTCGCTTTATCGATCTGTTTGGTATGAGGTAATGGAATAGATGAAGGAATGGAATGAACGAGGTAATAGAATAGACGAAGGAATGGAATGAACGAGGTAATAGAATAGACGAAGGAATGAAATAGACGAGGTAATTGAATGGACACCGGAATGAAATGAGTCATTCCATTTCATTGTGATGTTTGGTTACTCATATGTGAATAGAATAAATCATTACTTTGTATAATTTGATAAACAAAAAAAGACGAGATAACGAAACACAATTGTATTAAAAAACGACAAAAATATAATTGCCTCAATAATAATAATAACAATAATAATAATAATAATGGTAATAATAATAATGGTAATAATAAAAAATTGATATATATCAAAACTATATTAATAATATAAATATAAATATAATAATAATATATTTATTTTCATCCCTTTCGAATGCTTCATTCCATTACCACATGATAACCAAACATGTTTCTTTTCATTCCGTTAAAATTATTCATTACATTTCACCTTCTATTCCTTCGTATCAAACGCTAAATATAGTTTGTTAAAGAATCATGGCGTCATGTTCGATATGAACCTCTAATCAAATATACTAGTCAAGTAAAATCTTTGTGATTAGGGTGATATGAGAAACACAGATTCTGTATATAAGGATTTTATGGAGGATAATCCAAGTCAACTTTTATACGATATATTATTCAAAGACGAAGATTTAAATTCAATAATTTTCGTTTAAAAATACATTGTGTAAGATAACTTTTTTTAGAGTAAATTGCCAAAATCGTCCTCAACGTTTATTCACATTTGCTATATCCATCCAAAAAAGGTTTTTTTTTCTCATAGGAACCACTGAGGTTTCAAAAAAGTTGCCAAATCCATCCAAAATGACTTAACACTCTTACAAAACTAACTTGATAGAGGGTAATTTAGTCATTGTCTTAATTTATTTAATTTACCCTTTGTTTACAGGTTATATCTTGCCCCCACCCTTTTATAAACAAAACCCTAAAACCCAATTGTTGCATGTCGATGTCAACATACATCGCATACATCATACATCGATGGTTGTCTGCAACTATGGTTCTCCAACAACAATTCGAAGGTCTTTCACGTCATTGAACCCTGGGAGAAGATTCTATTGCTGCGACAAACGGGTATGCACATTCAATTTCACTCATTTTTTTTCTGGATGTGACAAATTTCGGTTGAATTAGGGCTCAACTTCACTCTTTTTGTATGTTAGGACGATGATGTGAGTGTTTTGCCTTCTTTTTCTCTTTTGATTAAAGACTAATTTGGCTGATTTTTTTCATAGGGACGTGGTTGTGGTTTTGTATGTTGGGCTGAACCACAAGTTTCTCAAAATTCAGATGTTGGCATACATGATCTCTTGAACTCAGTTAATCAGCATGAACAAAATAATAGGGTGTTGCATAACAGGAACATGGTGCTTGAAGATGCTACAAGAAAGTTGAAAAGAGAGAACAAGAGGCTTAAAATTATGTTGATAGTTACTTGGATGATTATCATTTTGTATTATCTTCAAAGGGATTACTGAATGAAGTTCAAATGTAATCAGAATCAGAATCACCCTCACTCCCCTTATCACTCCCATTATCACTCCCATTACCCATATCACCAGAACCTTCATGACTCACATCCTTTCTAGGAAAAGTGCTTAAGTGCTCAACATATACTTCAATCACTTTAGTAGTTTCAGCACACTTTATCAACTTAAGAGCATCACTGTCAGTTCCTAATGGTCTTAAACCTAAAACCAAGTCTTCTCTGGGGATTTTAAAATGATATGTTACTATGTCTTCTTCTGAATAACCTAATTATATCAGCATATCATTCATGAAACTCACTGAAAAAATGTCAGAATTCACCTTATCAATGTAGGTTAGGTTACCTACCTCATATCTTAAGTCTGGAAAATCGCAAAATTTCCCACCATGATTAAATTCCAACGTGAAGAAATCATGGTGATTATCTGAAATCAAATACAACACGAAAAATTAACAAAACAATAACAAATTAAAAAAAAAACAAGTCGCATAACACCTGAATGAGAGGAACAAACCGTATTCAACTTCTGGATTGAAGTTTGAATCTTGTTCTCTAACATTCCAGAGGCTCCAATTGTCATTCATCGCACTTCGTGATGTTTAGATGGTTGCCAGATTGTGGATTGAAGAAGAACATATGAATGGTGAAAAGAACTGAGGGTGAAATTAGGGTTAAAAAGGGGGAATTAAAAGTAATAGTGAAAATTACCAAAGTACCCCTAGGTTAACATTGCTTCTATTGGTGTTAAGTCATTTTGGATGGATTTGGTAACTTTTTTGAAACCTCAGTGGTTCCTATAAGAAAAAAAACCTTTTTTGGATGGATATAGCAAATGTGAATAAACGTTGGGGACAATTTTGACAATTTACTCTTTTTTCTATTATGTAGCTTTTATCAAAACAACACAACAAATACGTGAGGTCTGAATGTTATTATATTTGAATATACTGAATTTTAATTAAGATTATAACTAGAACTTCTCAGAGCTACTAGAGTACTAACTCTGAATGTTATTATATTTGAATATACATAATTTTAATTAAGATTATAACTAGAACTTCTCAGAGCTACTAGAGTACTAACTATTTTGATTAACGTATGTGGCAACAGAGCTGCACAAATCATACGTAGGATCCGGATATGATCGGGTATTGAATGGAACACGATAGGATTCGGGTACGGGTATGGAGGAAAAACCATATCTTATGTAGGTATTACTGGGTCATGGTGACGTGGGTTATCTTTCCAAAAAAAATGTGACATGGTATTTAGTGGACAGTCCAATCCTAGTTGTTATATTTTTTACAACCTGGGCTTGAGGCCCAAGTTAGACGTCGGCATAATCTAATGATAGCTTAAAGCCCATGATTGCTCATTTATTTTTTTAATTTGTATTCAACTAGTTGATGCCCTGTCCGCGTTGCGGGGCGATGGCCGAATAATTCTCAACCAATTAAAAAAACATTTTAATAGGTTTCCAATAAATAAACTAAAACGATGACAAGACCGTAATTTTGAGTTCAGGGCAAAACCGTAATTTGTCAAAACTAATGAGCGAGTGTTAGGCAGCTCACTGACATGGAAAAATTAAATTGAGTCAACCAATTAAAAAAACACTTTTATAGTTTTGCTAAAAAAACTAAATCGATAGCAAATTTTGAACTAA
The DNA here is from genome assembly GCA_947069175.1 of Scalesia atractyloides. Lineage (NCBI taxonomy): Eukaryota > Viridiplantae > Streptophyta > Magnoliopsida > Asterales > Asteraceae > Scalesia > Scalesia atractyloides. The sequence goes on along the minus strand of CAMTDV010000014.1, from coordinate 18,785,281 downwards.
GAGCGAAGTTTTTTTATTGGGGTAAAATCGTAATTTGCCAAATGCTAAAGTGATGGCAAAATTGTAAATTTGAACCAGGGGAAAAATTGTAAATTTGAACTTGGGGTGAAATCGTAATATAAATTTAAATGGCAAAACCGTAACACTAAGCTGAGGGCAAAACCATAAAATTGTGGCTAAATAAAAATTTTGCATTGAGATTAGAATCGTAATTTTGAGTTGGGGGGAAAAGTGTCACACCCCAACCGATGGCGGAAACATCAAGGCGGGACGAAATAGATTGCTCATTGCTCACAACGCTAATAGTGACAATAATTAATCTAAACCAAATTTCATTTCGTAGATAAATTGTCATTACAATACAAGGAAAATTCAAATAACAACAATAACAAGGACAAAATTTGATACAACATTAATAAACCTAAAACGTCTATGTGTGTGTCTAGCATCAATGCTACTTCGATATCATAGCATCATCCTTCTCAACCTGTAACATGTTTAAAATAAAGTTCAATGCAAAAGCAAATGTGAGTACACAAGTTTAAGCATAAGCATACGTATACGAATAAGGTTTTAAAAACGAATCCACATGGCAACTAAGTTTACACGAGAGCATTATTCATGGCATACAATATTTCTAGTCAATCCTCTTGCTTACGCATAATAATGGTAATTTAACATGACCTCTAGATTCACGAGTGGGTAGTGCGTTACTTCTATAGCGCTATACATGTCAAATGGAGGCTTAAGATAAGCTAATGACTATGGTATTACATAAGAATGGTCCAAGATATAAGCATCATGTAATGTATCAAAGCGTTCATGTATATTGGATTGTTTCGTGCATTGCATAAAGTCTAAGTTTAGTGATTATGAATAAGGTAAACATGTTACACCCAAAAGTGATAAAAATAAAAATGGGTCGAGTGTACTCACGGTTTTGCAAGCTTTCCGACTTGTTAGTTCCGTGAAGAGTTGTTTGGTTGCGGGAGGAACACCGAGTTATCCTACAAGAGGAAACGTAGGTGTGAGTATTGGATGTTTGATGGAAGGTTCGGAATTTTGGAAATAAGCATAACAAAGTATGTATACGAAAGTATTCACTAAGCTCTAGCACTCGTTTTGACACTATGGGAACCCATTAGGGTTTATTGTGATTTCATAGGTTATAACACCACTTAGAATCATAACGAGGAACTAAACATTTTAGTGATTAAACTTAGTAACTTGACATATGATTATATAGTCATTATCAAGGTTTCGGTTTTAAGTGTATTATATAGTTATATATGTACATTATGTCATAAGTCTAGCATTGATATCATGGAAGTCATGTACGAGGTAGGTGGTATAACCATCCATTTAGGAACCTCATGAGAGTTCACTACTACACAAGTTGTCATAGACAACAAAGAGGGTCAAGAACAAGTATAGTAAAGGAAAATGAGATTACATGCTTTACTAAGTAGCCAAGTAAGTTATAACCCGGTGAGCCGACGCCGACACAAGTCAAAGGCTAGAAGGGGTTGTGCTACTTTCAACTATCAAGCTACTTAGAATGGGATGAGAAAACATCAAGTGTTGTGTGGACTTAGATGGGATAGCCCAAGCTAACCTTGTAGTCGCACTATATTCAAGTTCAAGACTTGGCAACACTTGTGAGCTTAAAGCTCACGTAAAACAGAAAGTTTAGGGTGTTAGAACAGCCCATAGTTCATGTAAACAAGCTTGGTTAGGCTTCACTAATCATAAACTTGATTAGGAGCATAAGAACTCAAGGTTGTTTGAGGTATAACATAAGTTTCAAAGAGATTTGTTCAAAACATAAAGTTTGGAGCCCTTTAGGTGAACTTCCAGGTCTGGATTCTCCAAGGAGAATCCGTGGAATCGAACCCAAGGTTTATCCAAGTGTTATGGAAGAAGAATCAAGCAAAAATGTTAAGAAATGAGCAAGTTATGCTCACTTTTGTAAAGTTTGATGAATCTGCCCGAGTTCTTGATTTCCAACAGATTTAGGATGTTTGAGATAGATTAGAGAGTGTTTAGAAAGTGAAAAATGCTTGGAGATGGTGTGGTATTTATAGGGGAAGGATTGGAGGTTGTTGGGAGGTGTTTTAATGAGGTTTAAGGCCATTGGGCGAGAAAGAATGGTGTGGATCCGTACAATTGTGCGGGCTGGTGGAAGTGTCTGTCCGCCATACCCCATGCGGACCGTATGGGTGAGGCCATGCAGTCCGCAAGGTCTTGGGCAGGACACAAAATTTTATTTTATTTATTTATTTATTTATTTGCTAATTGGGCCTTGTCTAGTGTTACATAATACGTGTTTTAGGACCATTTTAAGACTTTTAAGCATAAGTATCATTTTCTAAGGTTTACATAAGTATAAAACGGATATGATTAAGTGTAAACATCACGTATAAGTCTCGTATAAAGTATGATTGTCACGTATTTACAAGTTTGTCACGTTTCTAAGTATCAAGCATGAACGTATGAATATGTGTAAGTATGCATAACATGATTTGAATAAAACTACGAATTTCATTATGATTCAAGTCTCAGATTACAAAGATTACAACGAAAGAAAGTATACAAGATTACATAGGTTTCTAAAAACAGAAATACAATACGAGCTTTCTAGATATGGAAAGTATGAAAAAGTCGGGCGTTACAAAAAGCAAAATTTTATTTTGAACTGGGCAAAAACGTAACCTTGAACTAAGGCGAAATCATAAATTTTGAAATTGGGGCAAAATCAATTTTTGAACGGAGGGCAAAATCCTAATTTTATGCTGGGGCAAAACCATAAATTTATTTTGGACTGAGGGCAAAATTATAAATGTGAACCGAGGGCAAAATAGTAATTTATAACTGAGGGCAAAAGTATAATTTTATTTTGAACTTGGGATAAAATCGTAATTTTAAACCGAGACCAAAATCGTAATTTTTAATTGGGGAAAAGCATAATTTATAACTGAGGGCAAAACAGTAATTTTAATGTGAATATAAAATAATAAACTGGTTGGTCCAATGGGAGAGTGCTAGGCATCTGTCTGGCACTATTCCCCCATCTTATAAATGTATGTATTGAAAATGAAAATGAAAATGTATGTATTGAAAATGCTCTTATGTTCCTACTCCATAGCAATAAGCCCACGACTGTCGGCCTCATTTATATTTTTTTAACATTCAACTAGTAAGTTTCCCTTCGCGCATTGAAATGTTAAGTACCTCGAATTTATTACGTCTAGTAAAAACGTATTATATTTGACTCGACTTGTTTACAAAGAAAAAACTTCAAAACGTAGAACAATTGAAAATGTACATTGTAATAAGCATAAGAACAAATTATATTTGACCCAACTCATTTTGGGAAAAGTTTACATCGAAACGTAAATCAACTTAAATTTACGCCGACATGTACATAAAAAAACATGTAAAAGTCGATTATAGAGTTTTTAGAAAGTTAATGAGTTGTAAATATCAATATTAAAAGTTGAAGGTAAACATATAAAAAAACAAAAAGACAAAAAAGTCCAACACAATTGACATAAGTTGGTAATTGTAATATATATAATAACTAGTAACTAGGACCTGTGCTTTGCAACGAGACCGTTAAGCCGAACAAAAAAGTTAATGTAAAAATGATGAATCATGCAAACATGTTACATCGTGTTAACTCGCTAAAATTAGACTAAAAGGTAAAATATAAAAAAAATAACTAAGTCAGCTTAGAACCCCACGAGTTTCGACGAAGTCGTTAAACCGTAAAAAATAGACGTAAAACGTCGAACCACATGCGTGTTGCAGCATGTTAACTCGCAAAATTTAGAACAAGTCGTGTAAAATGATAAGTAAAAGATGTAAAGTACAGGGACCACATTTGAAAGTGATAGAAAAAATTTGTAACAAATATGTAAAGGACGAAACTATAAGGGTTATGTTAAAAATGAAAACTATAAGGGTTAAAAGTATAAAAAATAAAAAAGGGTTAAAGTAAATAAAAATTGAAGAGTGAGAAAAAAGTAAAAAAATTAGACAAAACTGAATAGTGTTTTCGTCAAGAGTTTTTTTAAAATTAATATATATATAGGTAACATAAGGTTCTTAGATTGTCTCCAATGCAACGACCTGCATTTACTACATGCATCCTAGTCATCACTGTCACATCAGTTTTTTACACATTCTTTCAACATGCACTCTCTCTCCTCTATTTAACTTCAACCCATCATTCCCACATACATCCTCTTTCTTCCACATCACATTTCTTTTTTTATTTTTCTTTAAAAACTTTTAGTTTGTAATCTTAATTTTTTTTAAAGGACCCACCTTCACCTTCTCTCTCTCTGCATGTAGGTGCACTTCCCTACATGCAATCCACTTAAATGTCATCTACCCTAATGCTTTCTTTACAAATACATCCTCCACATCATCAAGTGCAACCCCCCAACAAGAAGCATGGGGGGCAGTGTTATGCTCATACTCCATAGAAGCTAGCACATGAATTTCCAAACGAGTATTGGTGAAAAAAATATTAACTAAAATAGTATTATTAGAGAACTTGGTTGTCTCTTTAAGACTGTGTGATTTCTCATTTCCTCTTATTCTCTCAACTCCACCCTAGCGTCATATCACCTTTCGTTTCCACGTCAACAACATTATTCTAACATGGGTTGTGGTTCTCCTTCTTCTCCCTTCCATTTTTTTTATATTTTTTTGGGGTATTTTATTTATAAATAACATATTTTTGTTTGTTTAATCTGTTAAAAATAATAACTGTGAGCATTTTTAAAGAAAATTAGACATTTCATTAAAAATCAAGAAATTTACAAATAAAATAATAAACATGAATTCTAATCTAAAATTACATAATAAAAGCATAAAATAATTTTTTTCTAAATCCACGAACATTACTACTCGTCATCAAGGTGAGCGATATGAAAATTATACCAATATATTAAATCCGCACATGTGTATAGTAACTTGTGTAATTTTTGTGGGATTTGGTGTTCATAATCATGCTAAAGTAACTTGTGTAATTCTTGTGATTTTTGGACAACTTTTCTATTTATTTCACAATTTAAATTCCAATATATCTTTATGAAATTCATTAAAAAAAATTATCAACATAACATTGTATAAATATTAATTTAATTTCGTTTTCTAGAAAATACTAAGTTGTGGTTCTAATTTTATGAGAAATTTTTAATACCCTTTAATAATTATTTTTATAATAAAATAAATTTTATTATCATGGAAAGTTTATAGTCAAGAAAGCTCCTAAACTCTCCAAGAGATGAAGATCATCGATCTCATCCGGATCTTTTAAGACCCAGGAAAACCATGGTGAAACAAGACACAAGCTTCGCGGAAAAAAAACTAATCGGTTCAGTAAATAATTATTCTAAATTTAATAAATATATTTTAGGTTACCATAGCCCCCAAAGCATAGGTTGTAGTTTTGAAACGTGTTAATATGGTTTTTTAGTATTTTGTATATTATAATTTTAGGGTAGTTTCGTCTCTTGGAGTTTTCTCACTCTTCGTACACTATTGCACGGAATAAAAAATACGCAACCCTGAGTAGATCTTTCTAATTCCCTCTTTTACAACTTAAATGCTTTGAGGTGTATACGCAACCCGTGAGTAGATCTTTCTGATTCCCTCTTTTGCAACGTAAATGCTTTGAGATGTGTCACGTGTCATTTATCTCATTGTGTTACATATTTCATTTATCAAATACATGTAAAAGCTCAATGTGTAATTATGTGGTAGTTGTACTTGTTTGACTAACCATTTAATGTTTTGTGTCGCTAATCATTCACGCACATGGATCCATAGGTTGTCCGATTCCCCATTACCATGGGTCGTAGCTTGGTATCGCTACAGCATAAGATTTGATCGTCGGTGGGCTTGAGTCTCACATTTATCGCATTTTTCACATTAACGCATTTATCACAGTTTCACATTATCATATTTTCGCATTGGTTTGTCGTGGTTTATTTACCACTGATGTTGTTACTCACTAATTTACCATTGAATTGCATGTTAAACCATTCATAATATATAAACAAAAATTGTTTTATTTAAATATTAGATTTACTCACGACTTATGTTGACAACAAATATTTTTATACATGACACATATGAACATGTTTGATGTTGGAAGACGAGGACACGTAGGGATATGCCTTAGAAAATGAACTGGATTTTTGTTTATGTTTTGTTTCGTTTGGATTATTTGAGTACTTGTTTGATTTCGTGATATTTGCTTAATTCGGATATGAATAATATTTAACTTTTAATTAGTTGTCATGAGCTATAAACAATCATCATGCTTCGGTCACCTAATCTGCTGCGGGTCGGGGTGTGACAAGGAATAAGTTCGTATGGAGGACATTCAGGTTCTACATGTTCTAGCCGATTTTTAGTACGTGGATATTCATGAAAGGGCTACCAAGACAATTTTTCACATGTTTTCGATTCAGCTTTTGCCTTTCTACTTCTCCGACTTTGGCGAAAGGGGTATATTAAATGTAAAACATTGTAACATGTTTGTATTCCCTTTTATATTATTTAGATTGATTGACTGAGTCTCCTCAATCATAGGAAATTAGTTAGCTTCAATTATGTATTTATTTTCGCTTGTAAATCAATCAATTCACTTTTGAATCAATACCGTTTTACACAAAACAACTTTCATAGTTTCAAAACTTTTGTATTAAGGTTATGGGATATACTTTAACATTTAGGGTGTTAACGGTGATATAACATTGTTAACTGGTATTGCACACTACTCCTTCCTTGTGTTAAATGGATTAAAGTGGCTATATGTTAACATCTTACCGAATGTTAAGAGATTTAATTAATTATACTTTTCTTTTTAAACCAAAAACCACTAAATATAGGGTTAGATAAAGTTAACGGGATTAAACCATTTTCTTTGAGTGGAGCAAAGTGAAATGGCGAATAAATGTTGATGTGGCATTTAGGTGGAGTTAAGGAGGGTTTAAGTATACCCCAAGGACTAATTGGTATAAATGAAACTTGTTACCTTGCTTTTTCTGATAATAGGGTGAAGTTCCTTAAGTCTTCAAATAGTTATTTCTTAACCAAACCCAAAAAAATTAACTGAGTGTTGAATATCCGTAAACCCATCTTCTGAAACACTTAATTTTCAGTTAATTTGTTAGGCTGAACGTTATATGAAAGGAGAAGGGGTTAGTGATGTTGAGACGGTATCAGTGAGGAAGGGGAACCCCCCCTCCCTCAACCCGATTCCCCTTCGGTGCGTTCATGGGACATTTCACGTTTCGTCCGACCCAATATGAATGTTAGAATATTGATGGAGGGGAAACCTTCCCCTTATGGTGATGATGAGAAATAGTGGAATGGGATTGTTGATGTGGAAGATGAGGATTCAAAAACTATACTCATTAGGCTTAATGTGTAATTTATATAAGCCTAATAATAAATAGTAAATAACAAATAGCCTCTTTTACTTGATCATTATTAAATTAGGTTAGACCATCCATAGTCGTCCCAAATGGGGCGTTCTTTGTGCCCGAAAACGCCAAATCACGCCGGGGAACCACCCCCCTCGGCGTGTTTGGGTGATTTTTTTGTTTTCGCGTGATTCAAAGCACGCTATGTTCGAATTTGTTTGGCCAATGGTGAGCGTTTGATCAAATTCAGGGATAAACTTTGTGGGTTTAAAGAGATAGAGATGGAGACAAGGGATTCAGGCAAGAAAATGGGACGAATTCGAGTGGTTTGGGTTTTGTGGTTAGCCGGAATTTTCGCCGGAATTGGCGCCGGTCAAACGAAGAAGAAGGGGTGGGGAGGCGGGTTGGTTTGATTTGAAAGTTTGGTCACTTGTTACATTAGGCCCCTGTAGTTTTTAGTTATTCTTAAAATAAGTTTAAAACTAAAAACTTGAATTAAAATAGTTACAAAACTAACAACTTGAAAATTAATGTGTTTTTTTTAAGTATGATTGTTTATATTTTTTAATGCTAGTATTGCAATTTTTTTTATTTAATGAAATATTATTAGTTTTTAATTTTAAAAAAATCAATAATTGTGTAATGATTGTTTGGGACACTATTTGGCATTATTCTACTACGCCTCTTTTGTAAAAACGCCTCCTTTGCTGACTGGACTGCCACGTGACAGAAAAAGCCCAAGGGTGGGGGCATTATTCACAAAACCACTACACATGGTGTTACTGAGATTAGGAGTGAGGGACACAAGTTTTCCAAAAACATTGTTTTGATAATATTTTCAACGTCATTTTTGTAAATAAGTTGTCTCCAACAATTGTAAGGAAAAAAAAAGCAAGCCAGTTATTTTTATAGTTGTATTTTTTTAAAATGAATCTTTTTTTAACATAAAGGGAGCCAATTTATTAATCAAACTTTTACATGTATTTTAAAATATTAAATGCATAATCTTTGTACATGTATTTTTTAAAATTTTAAATGCATAATTTTGTACATGGAATCGGTTGAGGGTGGAACACCACTTTCTCCAGTCACAATGTGTGGTGAGAACATTGTTTGACCAATCATACAATACTATCACTTCCACTAACTTCTAATGCTCTTATTTTAATCGGCTTAATTATTTTTTTTTGAACGGCTAGCTCCTTTTCACGTGTAAATCCACCATTTCAGAGCTATGTCCAAAGGCCGACTACTCGACCACCGCTAGAAAGCGTAGCACACCCCTAATGCACAGAAACCCCGTGGAATAGATAAAACTGCGCCCTTCTTGAACTCGAACCTGGGTAAAACCACAGGCCAAGTCTTCACCGAGATAGGAACAACCACTATGCTATAATGGAGGACCCTAATTATATCTTCTTGAAAATAAAGAAGTAACAAGTACAATCTAAATGGTTCAGTTTTATTGGATTATGTCAAATCTTATTATATATGATAATCCACATTAAGTAATATATTTTGGGTCAAATCATATTTAGGTGAAGTAATTTAGGTCATGTATCATTGTCATGTTATATCACGGATAATACGATTTATTTAGAGTGAAAACAAAAAGTAGAAAAAAATCCAAGTGAACTGTTAATTTCAAGAATCTCATTTACATTAGTCTGTAAACGTCTCTGTTTTATTTACTTAAAAAGTAATAAAACTCAATTTCCTTCTAAAAAAATCTTTCTTTTTTTTTTCTTTCCTTTAATTTTTTTAAGTATATTTATCAATTTCGATTTGTCTCCACTTATGTTACGTGATTTCACTCATCATCCTTTATTTATTTTGGATGATAAATAAAAAAAGATGATTTCATTCTAATGTAGCTAACGTCTTTGAGACTGCTATAGATGAGTTGTCGTCAAGGAAGATTAGAAGATTAAACAAATTTTAATTTTTGTAGAAGAAAGATTGTCCCTCCTACATTAACCATTGAATCAAAAAATGTACTTGTCCTTCACACTATGGTCTTGCTCAAAGATAAGCTCATTTCTACGCTTCCAAATGACCCACCAAGTAGTCATAAACACAACCTCGATTACTTCTTTCATATTCCTTGGATCCAAGGATAACGGCAAACTTATATTCAACCATCTAATAATCGCAGTACTAAAGGAATTTTAATTCCTTTATCTATAAGGTTGGTCTTTTGGTAGGAAGGCGGTCAAGGAGCACCCTCCACGATAGATATTTACTTTCATTGGCACGAATCTATTCCATCTCGTTGGCAAACCACCATCTGGAAGAATTATCTTACCAATATAACTCCTAACTCTTTTAACCAAGAAATTATCATTAACTTCCAGATTCTAAATTCATTAATCTAAACCCTTAGATATCTCAAATTCATATATAGTCCCGTTTTGCTGTGCAATTTTTTTTTTTAATCTAAACCCTTAGATATCTCAAATTCACTTAACAAAACATTTAGCTGTTTAGTAAAGACAACTCGATCCCACCCTTCAATTCTCTTCTCCACGCTCAAATCCATTGCCCATTAATCGTCCTATTACTAATAAAGCAACCCGTAATTTTTTTTTTATATTTCTAGTTTTAATGTTTTAATTTTACATCTCTTTTTTATTAATGTTAATCAATGTTTTTGTTTATTTCTTAAAAATTATCTGCCCCCCCCCCCCCCCTAGTGTGCGGGTGTTCCCGACTAGTTTAATATATAAAAAAATAAATGCAAAAGATGTTTTTAACACTAAACGAGATTACTCTTAAATACTCCTATACATACACTTTGCATGATTTTAACCTGTTTTCTAAGTTAGAGGGAAGATACCTTCGTTACACTAGGCTAAATATAAATAGGAAACCCTATTGAGATTATAAAACCAAATGTAACAATCTCTTTATATACAAATTTTAGGGCAATTAATATACATATTTTCTAGCGTTTTATGAAAAAGAAATACCAAGGTTTTTTTTTAAATACTTTTCTCATGTAACGGGTGTGTAACACTAAAGAACAACATTTTGTTAAATTAAATTACCTTTCCGTCAGTCACACCATGTCTATCGAAAAGCAAGAGGTTAATTTCACTTTGAAAATTATATAAATTAAAACAAAAAAACACTATTAGTCAAATCAGTCGCAGGTGACCTTTGAGTTCAGTAAATAGGTCAATAGGTAGGGTGGACATGATTCTAAACCATACTCAGTGGAACCATAAAGTTATAGCCTGTCTCTCCTCAATTATTCAGCGTGCCCTCTCCCCCCCTTCTCACAACCTCTGAACCCCACCACCTCCTTGACTTTAATTATTAGGACCACCTTACAACCACCACCTCCGCCACCGCTTTGGATCCATTTTCCACCGTCTCCGCTCTTTAAAAATCCATTCTACCACCCCTGTTCCGCCACCTCTCACAATCTTTTAAAAGCTAAAGAACTAAAGGCCCCCAATTTTCATGCTCAAATTTCCACCGTCATATACTCACCACTGCATTGGATTCTTTTAATTGACGGAATTAAAGATTTTCGTCATATGCTAGTTTTGATTATAAGGAGATATGTAACTATCCGCTCTTTATTGTTTGAAATTGCTATTTATGTTGGCTTTAGTTTACAACAACTTAAATTGCTATAAAACCTACTATTTACAAGTGACAACGAAATAATAAATGATATAGATCTTATATTATTACTCTTCACATTCCATTAACCAAATAATAAATGATACAGATCTTATATTATTGCTCTTCACATTCCATTTTTATTGGATACATTTTTAACAGAATAGTGGCATATATTTAAACACTAACAAGATACTAGAAAATCAAAACATACAAGTCCTCTTTATGGAGGGATGAGAAACAAAAAATAAAATTACACTAGTTGCACCAATCAACAATTGAACAATCTTTTTTTTTGAACGGCCAACGAAAATTTTATTCAAAATCAAAACCGGTCAACAAACAACAGTTAACCCGGCTGTATTACATAGTTCACCAAAAAAACAACATTATATCAAACCCTCAAATAAGATAACTCAAAGTTACACCAATCTTCCCATGTTAACGTTTGAGATTTCGCCCTGCTTTTTACCCATAAGAAGCCATACGTTTTAATTTCTTCTTTTATTCTCACCAAGCTTCCACAAGACCCAAAGAGCTATTTGAAAAACTGATAACACCGCCCTCTTCCATTTTCTAGTCCCGCGACACCTGTTTGGTACATCTACCAAGTCTTTAAGCTCAAGGATAAACAAAGGACTTATCCTGCACCAACTTGCAATAAATTCCCAAATCTGTTGTGCAAGAGCACATGTCACAAAAGATTGCTTTTTGCCCATACAACAACAACCATATATCCAGCAAATCTCACGCATAGCAAAATTATCTATAGAGTCTAAAAATGATGGAATGTAGACAAAACCAAAATAAATAAATTGCAAAGATTGCAAAGAACAAAACCAAAATAAATAAAATGACATAAGAAACGGTGGAGGAATGACCCGACAAGGACATTTCGGGATTGTCAAATAATATTTATGTATAATAAATAACCAAATCTTGGTACACAAACAAAGGATCTGCACGATCTTCGATTAAATAGGAGATTTTACGTAACCAACTCTCCGTTTTCTAAGAAACCCTATTTCACCAAAGCCTATTAATAAATGAGGTCGCTTAACAGGTATAGATCGATTCATTCTCTTCTCTACGAAATTAATACTTTCTTTACCGATACTTATTCTCACGCCGAATGGTGGTTACAGGAATAACCTCATTCCTGTAACAAGTCCTAACGATGGTTTGTTTTGTAGCTTACTGTTCGGGTCGATCGGATCAGGCTTATTCATAAGGAAGAACCATCTCAGGTGACATCTTTACATAAACAAAAGAGAAGATAAAAGAGTAACATAGTAAAAACATGAACAAGTATGACATTATCAACAATACATAGACATGCATAGTCACAATCAAGTATAAAATCCCTCGAAAGTGTAAAAACATCTAAGTTTATAAACCAAAGGTAAGGCACATCTGTATCTTCACTCAAAGTTCTTAACCTTAATCCCATACCTCCATACCCTTTGATCATGGACCATGTTCTCATAGTGATACAATTCTAACAAATCCTTCCAACTTAAACTTTTTGGCGTAATCTGGTTTCAAAATTTTATCAGTTTTTATGGCGAAATAAAATATTATATAGTTTTTTAACCCAAAAAAATATTACATTAAATAAGCACACCCTTCAACAACTTAAGAGTTGTGGATCCAAACACTTATGATAAGGTAATTGGTAACAATTATGAACCAATAACATGATTAATGGCAATATGTCATACATCCGTGGAATATTATGCACACATCAACTTCATCATGGAAGTTATCCCCAATGAACATTATAAACATCAAACTCGTTCCAATTTGATGAAATATACCATAGATTAATCATGTAATATCTTTACAATATTATATATATATAGAGAGAGGATAAGTTAGGTCCACCTTAAATAGAAATATCTTTATTGGTTGAAAAGGGAGACTTGCACGCTAAAACTAACCAAAACGAGGCTGCACAGACTGTAATATAATTTTAATTATATGCATGCTTAATCATGCTAAAACCAATAGATGTTATTTTTTTTATATATGTTCACACCATTTGGTACTTGTACTTTAATTTCAAAATAAAAACTTATCTAGCAGATTAAATTAAGATTAAACAAGAATATAGATAAAATTACAAAAAATATACAAACATAAAACTATTAAAAAAATTTATTAACATATACAATAATTAAAAAGAGACCAAAATAATGCTCATAATCTAAATCATGTTTTGAACAATAAATTAACAAACCTTTAGTTACAATGATTCCTAAACGACATGAGTGACTCACACTCCTAAACTTAAACTACACACATAAACCAAAAAAAGAAAACATCCCCTGAAAAAGTAGAATTAATCTTCTCAAAAAAAAAAAAAAAATTGTCGAAAAGAGAGATTGGTGAATGATTACAAGCATGCTCAAGAATAATAATCTCAATCAATTAAACTTCACTTGGTGCAGCTATCGAAAGCTGCTTTAACCACTCAAACGTTCGGTGACGTGACGCCATCTGTCTCACATCACCGATCATTGTACTGTCTTCTGTTGTTGTCTTCTTCTTTCCAACAGTATCTTTCATGGTACCAAGGGTTGTAACAGTAACTGCGGTACATTTGCATCCACCGAAAAACAACTTTTGTTTTTTCTTGTTTTTCGTCGGATGCTTTGTTTTATTTTGGTGTTTGTTTTGACTTTGTGTTTGATCATTTGTACCATTCGTACCATTCATACTATTCATACTACTGCTGGTGCTGGTGCTGTTGCTGTTGTGGCTCCCGAATCGCTTGCTCCGGTTTTTTAAATCCGATAACCCGATTTCTTGTGGCTTTACTAAACCCACTTGTAAAAAACTCCATAACGATGACGATGTTTTCGGGTTTGAATGTGAAAGTGTACGGAAACTTTGGGTTCGGATCTGCGGTGATGGGCTCGGGTGTGAGTGGAACTGGTTTCGGATCTTGGGTTTATACCCGTACTCGTTGCCAACAACACTCATCGACGCTGACCGGTTTATTTTCCGGGTCAACCCTGTTTCGGAGCAGACCGAGTGGCGTAAGGGTAGAATCTGACCTTGGAAAAACACGTCATCGGCGTTACACATGTTTTCCGGTGAGAGACAAGTGGTGTCGCCGTGACAGGAACCGAACTGGAAGTCTTCTGGTTCGGTGTTTTCTATGTTTGATGTTGTTTGGATTTGAATGTCGTTGGTGGGAAGATCGCAAAGGGATAATGTTTCTTCTTCGTTGTCTTCGAAACATTGGTTGTCATGAGAATCGAATTGGACCCAATTACCGTTGCAGCGAATTGTTGCCATTTTTTGGGTGGATTTTGAAGAAAGATGGAAGGGTTCGTTTTTTATAGGGGGTCGGTGGGGAAAGAGAAAAGTGGAGCAGGCAGAAAGCACAAATGATTATAGAAGTTGGATTTTGCATTGTTGGTGCTTTAAGTTTTAGTCCATTGCCTTTTAAAGTTGTAAAATGTATAAAAACTAGTAAGTTTCACTCGCGCGTTGTCGTGTGAAAGTGTATATATGTAACCAAAAGATAAAAGCTAGATAAAAAAAGGCGTGATGTGTCAAAAATGATATAAACATGTGTTTTGTATCAACTGAAAACGTTAAATACGAACACCGATAACAGTTTCTATAACACGATATTGGTATCAATGTTTTTTAGTTGTTAGTAGTTCGGTTCAGTTTCGTATGGTACTGGTACTTGGTGTAACTTACAATACCAGAAAAGAAATATTTTATTTTAAATACAAGTACGTTTTCAAAACACATATATCAGAATGTTGGAAAAAAATTAAACACAGTCGTTATTTGGATTTTTCAAAAAAATAATAATGAACACTAATTATTAAAGAAAGATAAAATTATTAAAAATTTAAATCGGTAAAAATCATGTATTATTTTTAGTATATGAGGTGAAATTGAAACTAGAAATAAAGGATGGATTCGTATGGATATTATTCATGGAAACAATTTTGTACCATATATTATTAGTGAATATCGTTGGTAAATTCAATCTATTTAACATTGGGGTTCTTTTTTGAACGATAAATTTGAATTACTGACAGATCACTGGAGTATCATTGTGTCATTAGTGAAACCACCTGATTATATCTATCTCCACTAGGCATAATGCCTATACATCAATTCAGGAGGAAACCCAATAAATATGGGAAAACCCTCATTATGGGAATCGAGCCAAGGACCTATTGGTCCCAAAGCCTTATCCCACCCTCAGAATGCCATTAGACTATAAAGCATAATTGATTCCAGTGCTAAGGCCCTCCGTAGTGGGGCGGTTTGAGGACGAAAGCGCCGCCCAAAGCGCCCCCACACCATTACGTGGGGCGCTTTGGGTTGATTATTTTGGATCCCCGCTTTGTATACAACGGCGGTTTCAATGTGAGTTTAAAAAATATATCCGTTGAATAACAAATCTTTTCTTAAAAAAATATTTTACTATATATATTTGACATCCCGGGTTTTTCGGATAACTTAAACGTAATACTTGTCGAGTGAATTATATGCTATGTATTAAACGTGTACGAGTTAGTGAATACGTGATACGTGGTGTGCGATTATGTGATTGTTTTAGTTATAAAATAATTATGGTAAATATGTACACGAACCGAACCGAACCGCGACACGAACCAACTTTGATTCCTTGTGACTCTAGGAGTTAACCAAGTTTTAAACTTTAAACCCAAGTCTCTTCGGCCATGCTTTCTATCCAAAACCCAAGACCATATCCGCGAGCAAACACAAACCGAACCAACCCAAGTCCTTGGCCGCGAGAACAAGCCAAACCGCAAACTCATTGTGTGCAACCCAAGTCCTCGGCCACGAGCTCAAACCAAAACCGTAATCCTTATCTCTTTGCGCCTTATATATATACTAGCCATGCATGATTCATTCAAAAACACAAAACCCTAAAAACAAAACAGCCGTCGGCAGCCAATCCTTCATCCCCTTCGACCGCAAACAGCTTTACTCTTGTTCCATCGATTTTCCAGCAGCTTTCCTTCATCATCTCGATCCGATCAGCCTTCCCTTTTCTTTCCTCTCGGTCGCAGCAGCAGCAGCCCTCGCCATCTTCATCTCTCGGCCGCGAGCAGCTTGTTCTTTTCATCCTCTCGGTCGCAACTATCCTTGATCATCGGTTCCTCGTCTACTCACGGTTCATTAAGCTTGATAGTAAAGGTTAGGGTTTACCTTTTGATTACAAGATCATATTTGGATACATGTGTTTTGACTTTGTTGTTTTCGGATTGTTAATGTTAGAATTGAAAGTTGGATGCTTGTTTGAAAATCTGAAATCATAGGCTGAAATTGTTTGTAAAAACTAGAGATGTTGATTAGGGTTTGCATGGATATGTTATATGTATTGATCTATGATTAGGAAACCGGTTCTTGATCGCCTAGGTTAATCATATGAACGGGTTATGCGAGTTTATGGTAACAATATGCTAAAACAGGTTGCTGAGTAATAGTTACAGCCGATTTCATCTGGCTGTAACTCGGTCATTAGTTGTCGAAAAACGGATTTTCTAATGTCTAGAACGTAGATATTTGAATAACGAATCTAATGGCGCTGGATTCATAATTTTCTGAAGTCGTTTGATATTTTTAAGTGGCCAAATAAGTTCAGTAACTAAAGCTGTGAAAATCCTGAAATTTTGTTGGTTGTTTATCGAGTTGGATTTTATAATCAGTAGGGAGTCGAGTCATGAATTTTTTACAGCAACTAGGTATGGAAATTTCCGGGCAACTCCAACTGGAATTTTGTTAATTGGACGATCAGTGATTTTTAAATAAATTCTTCCGTGGACTGCAGTCAGAAAGCGATAAATCTGACTGCAGCCTAGTATATTAATATTTATGGTTAAATGGTAAAGATTTAGGACTTGGAAAATTTATATAAATTTCTACAGTATAAATGGCACCTGCTGTAAAAATATTGGAATTTTTGGAACGTTGGAACTATTTTATAAAAATCCTAGAAAACAGCTGAATTATGAGCGTTAAGCTGAAATTTGATAACTTGTGATTGTGTGCACCAAATTGTTGCATGGATTGGGTTATGTTCATGATAAGTTGTTTTGATCACTAGGTTCACATGAGGATACTTGCATGCATGTTTGAGTGTTAGATATGTTGTTTGTGTGTATCACTTTGTGCGTAAATTAAGTGTAGAATTTGTATTGGTGTGTTCACACACTGACGTGAAATCAATTGGTTTGTTAGGACGCAATTAGCGGTCCCATCCTTTACGACTTCTTTGCTACACTAACCGAGCAACAAAAGGTGAGTTCACGGCCCCTAACTTTATCCGGTTTTTAAAAACAGGGGGAGAAACATGTATACACTCTTCAAACTCAATCTCTTTACGTTATACGAATTTAACGTCACATAACTATTCGGTAACTAAGTTAATGTTAATGTAATGTTATGGTCACTAAGCAGCTATATCACTTAAGTCCTCGTCAATCTCTCGGATCGTTAGTATTGGGTTTTAATAGCGGGGGAGTTATAAGTAGTACTACTGGGCCCGACAAGCCCCATCCGAGCTAGTCGCGCTAGCCGACCGGGTATGGTCAACGGGTGAATAATTCGGCCTAACTTCGCCATGGTCAGTGATAGGCCTGGCAACACGGAGGCACAACAGTCAGCTTCGATCGCGAACACTTACGTGACATAACTTTAGGCTAGCTACCTATATATGTTAACATTGAACTTAATTACGAATCAACTATATTATCCCGGGTTGAGGATAATGGAAACAACAACTTATTATTCTGGGTTTAGAATAATGGAAACAACAACTATATTATTCCGGGTTGAGGATAATGGAAACAACAACTTATTATTCCGGGTTTGGAGTAATGGAACCAACATCATTATTATTCCGGGATGGGAATAATGGAACTAAATCGTTATCCCGGGTTAGGGATAACGGGGAAAACAAACTATAACCGAACAAACGAATTTATGAAAACCTGTGAACTCACTCATCTTTAATGTTGACACTTGTTTCTTTACATGTTTCTCAGGACGCTAGGAGCTCTAGGTGCACTCACATGCATTGAACAAGACATCTTTTATCGAGTCTCAATTACAAATGTTGTTTTGGGTTTTTCATTTGTTTTGGCGTTTGTGTTGGCGCCCGCTTCACTATTTATTTTATGCTTCCGCTCAACCACTTAAACTAGTGCTTCCGCTAAACTTTGGTAACTAACTAAGACAATCTAAAATCTACGATAAATGGGTTAATCAAATGATTTTTGGAAAACGTATTATCAAATCATATAGAGTCGTTCGACGTACTAGTGTTTCAGATTCTGGTTTGTTCACACGCCTCGCGGTAAAACTCCGCAAGTGGAAATGGAAGGTGTGACATATATATATTTCACCTCTCATTTTATTCACACACGAACTATCTCAACCAAATACATCTACCATTTTAAAAAAATAATGGGTTCTCCATCGGATGATTCGTTCACCAATATTTATCGGAGATTCTTTTCGGCTGAAGAAACCGCTGAGGAGAAAGAAGCGGTTACGAGTGCATGCGGTGCGTTGATACCAGCCATGGGACACGTTGTACCTACTCCTCCACGACCCATATTGAGGCGCACCTGTATATTGGGAGACCGGGAAGCGGCAAACGAGCGTTTGATGAAAGACTACTTTGACCCCACACCGGTTCACGGACCAGCCGTTTTTAGACGTCGGTTTAGGATGAGCTAAAGTTTATTTTTGCGCATTAACGAAGATTTGGAAGCAAAGTATGACTACTTTAAGCAAAGACTGGATGCTAGAGGATATCTAGGGTTCACCACAATTCAAAAGGTAAAACTTCTGCTTTACGTATACTAGCCTACGAGAACACCTACGACATAAATGACGAGTACTTGAAGATGGGGAAGAAAACAACACGTGATACCGTGGAGCAATTCTGCTTAGGTAATTATTTATACCTATTTTATTTTAATGATTCGTCACCGTTTAAGAGATCCATCTTGGAACGACCTTCAAGAAATATACGAGGTGCATTTAGAAAAGCATGGGATTCCTGGCATGATCGGAAGCTTGGATTGTCGTCATTGGCGTTGGTATAATTGTCCAACCGCTTGGAAAGGTCAACATACACACGGTGACCAGAAAGGACCGACTATGGTTCTACAAGCGGTGGCGTCGCATGACCTGTGGGTTTGGTCAGCCTTCTTTGGTGCCGTTGGGTCTATGAACGACATTAATACCTTTGAGTGTTCACCTTTTTTAGAGAGCTACATTTCTGGAATGATACCAAAAGCCGGATTTCATGCTAACTGGAACGACTACGAACATGGTTACTATCTGGGCGATGGTATCTACCCGGAATATTGTTAAGACGTTTTCTGAGACGCTCGATGAAAAAAGACAATATTTTAAAAAATAAAAGAGTATGCGCGAAAGGACATCGAGAGGTGTTTTGGGGTTCTTCAACAACGATGACATTTTAATAGAAATCCATGTCGTATGTGGCATAAAGATAGAATTCGAACGGTCATATACGCTTGCATCAATTTGCATAATATAATCATAGAGGATGACGGGAAAGCAATATGCAAAAACTACTTTCTAGAAGATGAAGTTGTAGCAACCCAAGCAACAATGGAAGAGAGGTTGGTGAATGCTCAACTATTGCGATCTAGGGAACTACATAACGCATTAAAGGCGGATTTGGTTGAGCATGCTTGGACGATTCGTCTAATTGGAAGCACTAGTGGCGTCGAAGAAGAAGAAGATGAGGAATTCGAAGACGGGTACCATGCAGACGGGGGATTTGATGATGGAGAAAATGAAGAGGAAGAAGGAGAGAACGACGTCGAAAGCGAGGAATAAATGTTTTTATTTTTTTCTTTAATGTATTTTTTTTATTTTTAGTGTAATGTTTTTTTGAAATAATTCATATTTAAGAGAATAGTGGTTTGGGTCATGACCACACCCTTAGGGTAGTGGTTTTAGATGATGGATTAGAAGTAGATGACATGTCGCTGATGTGAAGGATGATCACCCTATAACCTTAATTCTTTTATCTCATCATTTTAGCGTTGAATATGGATATGGCCACTGATTAAGGAAAGAGATTCCAACGAACATAGTCTTTTAGCTAATAATATATATATATATAATATATATATATATATTCATAATAAAAACAAATAAACCTACCGTGCAGTGTTTAAATACTATTCTATTTTTTATTTACAAATCATATTATTATTACTTATTTTGTCGCAAAACATCGATTAAAGACACGTACTAGACGGCATCATCCTTATTTAATTTCTTTTAGACATAAGAAATACAAAAAGGCCGATAGGACATCTCTTTCTAAATTACCTACGTAACATAATTTCTCATAAAATACGAGTTACACTAACTGATTGTAGGCATGGTTTACAAGGCACGAGTACTGTTTGTCTAGGCCAATTAGTTCCTGAGTGCTCTCCGTCTAGTCCGAGTACTTCCTGACTACTCTCAAATCTGACTAGAGAGTGTCTAACAACTTTTACAACATGATTGTAGAATGTAATTTCACTACTATTGTGAAACTACACAACAAAATTTGATTTTAGAATAACCCTTATATCACTACACTAATTTTAAATATTCTTCTAGATCCTAAGGACTTTTTTACTTGTCACTATTAAAAGATACATAAAATATTTGATTTATAATCACATATATAAATTAATAAACGTGGCTAATTAAATTAATACTTTTCTATATGTAATTTGACTTTTTGAGGCTTGAAATGGAAGTTCAATTTTTTTTCTCTTACAGGTTGGGTAAAGAGGGCGGCCTGCCGTGAGCAGATTCACATGAACCCCAAATGCCCAAATGTTTCCTTTTCATACAATCGTCGACACCCACCCTAAATTAAAAGTTATTATTTTCAAAAATTTAACTTCTAGTGAATCAGAATGTTTCGATTATGAGCATGGCCACCCCACATATAAATTCTACTCATTTGATTATTATTTGAAATTACTTATCACGGCACAAATGGAAGTTTATAAAAAAGACAATTAATCACTAAATTATGAAAATCAATTATAATTATAACGTCCCATGGTAATTGGTAGGGGTTTTATCATCTTAAACATGTTTTATATGTACTTATAAATTGTCATAGAAATATGTATCATGTACTACTTAACCTTTACCAAAATACACTTCCTAAGTGAAAAAACAATTTATGTATGACTAGCTCAAGTACAAAGCTTATATTGTTTTTATAGTAAAAAAGTAGTAAACTTTGTGGTCAAATTATTCATCAAACTGTTAGATTTCATGTTAGTGGGTCATGCTTGTGGTATGAAATATATTGTTACATCTTTTAGTTCATATTTTCTTGTATTGATGTTGTAAGTATTGTAGTATATAATTGTACATATTGATTAGCTTAACAAAACTTTAGTTACATATGGTGAATCGGGTAATGGTAAATGGTAATACACCTAGATACGCCACATAAGTTGTGTGCATGTAATGAGGTGAATCTTGGATTGCAAATACATTAATTTAGGTGTAAGCATAATCGATGATCAGACACCATATTGACATCCTACCCAATGCATCATGTGACATTGTTCTTCTCGTTAGTAGGTTCAAGCATTAATCAAAAGACCTCAATGGCTAAGGCTAGGTCAAGAGTAGGGTCCTTAGTGTTTCGTTGACCACATAAGTAAGGACCCTCACAAGGGAGAATCTCTATACGCAAATGTAACCACAAGAAGATTTTGAACCACCTAACCTGGCATGTATGTTGGGAGTACTTAGGCAATTAAGCAAAGCATCGCTATATGTACACGTAACCACAACAAGATTTTTCCAAGAGAAGTTATTGCTTACCAGATAATGTAGTAAAATAGTCAAGAACGCGGTAGTAAAGTCGTTAAAAGCAACTACAATCCAAGACATCTACTTCAAATTATCAAATATGGTTGTTTTTTTACCAAAAAAACGTCATTCAACTTTAAACACATGACCCCTCGTATGAACGCCTAGTCAACCAAGGATACACAATATAATTAACAAGATAATAGAGATATACATTATTAGCATGGTACTTGGTGCTTAATTGTTCTGTAAGCATATAGTATTTTTTGGGTATCTAGCTTTAGGGTTGTATTTATTTGTGCATGTTTAGTTTGTTCATGAATTAGAGCTTGCGCTTGTCATGACGGTCTTTTGAAAGTCATATATTTGAGAAAGTTTTGGTTCTTCGGAGGTTACGTTACTCATGTTCAACAGGGTAAGTGGACCAAATGTTAGTTTTATATTATAAAAGTTTAGAGCATCTTGAAAATTGAGTTTCTTCTAAAGGTTTCCTTGTGCCCGAAAAAAAGTTGGTTTACTATTTTGAGACAAGAGAGTAATGATTTTATCTATATAATTAAAGCCAGAATCAATTGAACTTTAATTAGCAACCACCTCAATTAATTAATAGTTAATGGTTGAGATTTTCTGAATATGAATTATTTCAAAATTTCAAAATTCAAATATTCTTAACGACTGAAGTTTGACTTTGGAGTAAATTGCTGTCAATGAGTGTGATGTTTTGAACTTTTAATAAGTTTTAATGCTAACCTTTTTATGGTCAAATTTTCCAATAATAACCCATCAAAATAATCAGAACAAGTTTACAGGCCAAATTCATGTTGATCTAAATTTGGCAATTTGAATAGCATTATAAGGCTATGCGGTATGGTGATGGCCCTTCCTTGGAGGATAATCTGCCATGTAAGCGCCACATAGATCGGGTGTGAGGATACAGCAAAGAGGATGAAGGTAAGTAAATGAGGGATGGACCTAAAATATATATGTATCTGTATGTATATGTTCTGTGTGTGAAGGGGTTTTGTCTTCTAGTGGGGCGTCTTCAACGTCTAGCACAAGCCGATCATGACGACCCGGGGGCAGGGGGAGAAATGGTGTTGGGGCGGCGATGGGGCATGCCGAGCCTATGCCGACCCCATACCTTGTAGCCTAACATACAATTGCAAGTTACAATAACACTAACTATAAGATGGCATCCTCTTGTTTGCTTTCCTTATATCTTTTTTATTTTTTTTTGTGAACTTCCCCTATATTCCTTTTGGTTATTTTATCTCTTATGAGCTTTATATTGTATGTGTGGTGGTGGTTCATTAGTAAAATAAATCCTATAAAAACCTGGATAGTAAATTGGGGGGTATTGGATTTTAATCCTAAGAGGAGTTTTGGATTCATTCCGTATTTCGTACGCTAGGAAGTCGATCTGAACTGTAATTATAGTCTTCGCTTGAACCGAAGAGAGCGATGCAAACAATTCAGGAGGCTGCAAATCAAACCCTTAGTTCAGTGCCGAGTTTCATAAGTACTCCTGGTGAATCATTTTTTTCTCCGGACAGAATGGGGTGTAGGCACATTTATTGGAGCAATTGGGAAGAACACCGACCTCTTTCTTTTTTCAGTCGTTAGAAAAAGGAGACGATAAACAGTGGCGTCTCTGAGAATTCACGTACCCTGTTCGAACTCGAAAAATGTGCCCTTATACTTTAACGATAAACAATGCAATTATGTAAATGACAAAAAAATTATAGTATTTGATAAACAATGCAATTATGATAATGTCAAAATTAGAATATTCTAACGAGCTACATATGATATTAACGCCTAACAAGTATAATGGATGTTCAATTAACAAGAATAATTGATGTTTCACAATTGTAGTTTCAAAGATTAATCAAGAATGAAGACTGAAATCCATATCAAACAATACTCTTAATCTTATACTCAACAGTCAACAATAAATTATAAATCAATGATCAATAAATCAATAACACTAAAACTACGATTGTGAAATCGAAAATCAGACTTAACAAACTAATAGTTTAAGACAATTACACAATAAATCAATGATCAATAAGTCAAAAACACTAAATGAACCTCTTGAGTTCTGATGTTATGTTCAGAAATCGGAAATTCGGAATCAGTGTGTGATGTTGTTCTTGTTCAAGTGTAACATGCGTGATTATGGTTTTTCAACATGCGTGATTAGGGTTTTGAATTCTACCCGACCAATAGCCTATGGAACCGGATTTGCCAACTTTAATCACAACAAAATCGATTTCATGAACCTCTTGAACCAACCCCTCTTACGGGACCAAAGCAATTCGTTTGGAATCCGAACTTCAAAATAGGAGGTTACGTCTCATCACAAGGTTACAACTCGTCACAAGGCGAGCCGACTATGTCCCAGAGATACAATCGGAGACCCAACCAGAGACACAACCGGACCAAACCAAACCAGACAAACGAGTGTTACATAAAAAAGAAACAACCGTGACCCGAACAAGAAAAACATGCAATTGGTAGGGGGTTATGGGGCTCCATCCACTACACACACATGTTATATAACTCATCTTTCTTACATTTTTTGTTACTTATCACATAACCATATTCATGTGGCTTGACCACTACACATGGTCTAACCTTAACCCCTCACCACAATTATATTTATGGATGGACAAATGGTACGTAACACCCTTTCTGCATATGTAGCAAACACATGGCGAAAAACTTCCTGTTGTCTTTGCCTATCACATCGAGTAGCCTAAGCATACAAGAAAACATGATAATTGATTCTACTATAAGTGTTGTACTTAAAAAAAAAATAAAGAAAAACAAACACTTAAATATATAAAGTACTTAAAAAATTAAGAAAAATAAACACTTAAATATATACATTATGATATTGCTTTGAGAGCTTGGATATATTAGGCAGGCCTAACTTTATAATAACATTTATATTAATGTATGTATAAATAAAAAAAATCACCCATGCATAACATTGCATTTAAGTTTATATAATTGGATGGGGTTTCATGTGAAATTTGAAGGTACTAGGGAGAGGTTGATGTCTTTAATGCCGTATCATGGGAAGCTTGTGAAGCAGAAAAAGACCTCTCTGTATTTCTTTTATGTTATTTTATTCTGTTAATTTATTATTATATATGTTGGAACCAACCTGTTTCTTTAACCTGCAGGTATTAACTGTCTTCGTTTTATACCACACACCACAAATGTGGATTTCATGTGACCAACAATGTCTTGCGCATGTTTTCTAAACGTTCTTTTCTGTGTTTATTAAAGTACACTTCATTAACTAGGTAGTAAGATCACATCTATGTGTTAAAAGAATTAGTTGTAAAGATTTTTTCTTAATTACAACATTATGCTTTACAAAGTTTTACTGTTACAAAGGTTTTATATTTTCTTACTTCCATTTTAAGAATTAGGTGGGTGATAAGATCTCCTCCTGTTTCACAAATTTAAAAACATTACAAAAAGAATTTAACTTCCAAATTAGAAAATCAGTTCTTTCCTCACGTAATATAATAAGTAACAAAATCACAATTTTGTTAAATTTGATGTGTAAGAGACTTTAATATGTAAAAAAGATATTAAGAGGCTTATTGAAAATAAAAACAGAAAGGATGCTTATTTTTTTAGTGAAATAGCCATGGTTTATAACTTTATTTATTCTTATAAGTAGGGCGCTAAACAAACTGAACGTTTATCGAGCAGTTCGTGAATCGTACGGCGAAAAGTTTGCTTGGTTAATGAACGAACACGAACAAGATATTCCGTTCGATTAACTAAATGAACGAACACAAATAAAGGTCGCGTTCGTGAACATTCGGTAATATGTTCGTTTGTTTATGTTTTTAATGTTTTTTTTAATATTTCTCTTTCCTTCTTTAGTTTTACTTTCCCCTTTTTTTGGGATATGTCTAAGTAACTAGATAATTATGTTTTAAGTTAGATAAACTTGATTTATCGTATGATGCTTGTAGTAGACTTCTTGTGCATTGAATTCTTGATTTATCATTTAATGCTTGTAATTGACTACTTGTGTCGGATGTTTAAGGTTAACGGTGCTTTTTTATTTCAAGTTTAACGCTCGTCTGTGTTTGTTTATGTTCGTTTACATTCGTGACCAGTGTTCGCAAACAACTAGACAACCTTAACAAACAAACACGAACATAAACTTCTGTTCAACATGTGTTTGCGAACATCTGCATTTCCTTAACAAACGAACACGAACATGGCCTCATTCGTGTTCGTTTACAACCCAACTAATAAGAAGACAAGTAAATCAAATCAAAGCAATTTCAAAAGAACATAGTATTATAGTTAGTTTGCAACGTTTAAAAAAAATAAATTATTTTAGATGACAAACCATTGCTTTGGACTTTAGTAGGCCAATTATGAAGCAAATTTAATAAAATAAAATATATAATTAAAATAATTAGTTGGCCAAATTTTGGTTTTTTCCCTGTCGACAACTTCAATAGATATTAGTATTTGAAATTATACATGCTTTCTTTGTTTGACTCGTTTATATTATAACTTTATAAGAAGCTTCATGTTACGATTTACTGCTCTTACGTAACCAATTTATTTACTTGCATTTTACCGGCTTTTCATGAGAGTTGACGATTGTCTCCTAGTTTCATTTGTGATCTATGACCAATCTACGGTTAATGCATTTCCAGCTATATATCATTTCAATATCATGTATACATTAAAACTAATATTCTTCTATTAACTAATTTTCAGCATTTTTCAAAGAAGAGATCACTAAATACTCATGAATCATGATGCAACTATTATTGATAATAGATAATTTAAACAAAAGTGTTTAAAAAACAAGAGAAGTTTATTTTAAATGCCAAGTCAAAGTAGAACCATTGTTGATAATAGATAATTTAAACATATATCGCCCCTAAAGATTCCATATCATTAGCGGCGATATTTATCGTCCCTAAAAGTCAATGGTGACGAACCATTAGGGGCGACTCAAACTATTAGTGGCGATTTATTGTTTCAATAGGGGTGATGTATGTCGCCCCTAAAGCTCTAAATCCTTGTAGCGATTGCTAACCAATGGTTTGAAAAATGTGTAAACTCATTATAATTAAAACTGTAAAATAAACAATTTTCATCATGCAATGAACTTAAATATGGCTGGGCTTGTGGCAGGTACATGATGCAACCATTTATCTCATCCTAATTCCTAACTATAAACCATAACGCATCGTTTGGGCTGGGCTACTTGTACACACTACAATTAGTAAAGTAAAAAAATTAAAAATCGTCAGGTGAAAAGAAAAAAAAACCAAATTATAGAGTTTAGTCATATGTATGAGTTGCATACTTGTATTACACTAGAGATGGGCATAAAAACCGGTTCCGAACCTGAACCGGTAGAACCGAACTGGAATCGGTTCCAGTTCCTACCCGACATTAAGTAGAACCGGTTCCGGGTTCAAAATACCCGTTGGTTCCAACCCGGTTCCACAATTTTACCATTTGAATCGGGTAGTAACCGGTTCCTAACCGTACCCGGTTCCTACCCGTACCTGGTTCCTACGTGGAACCGGTTCCTGACCGTTATAATATTACCGTTGGAACCGGTTATAGCCGTTAAAAATGTTACCGTTGGAACCAGTTATAGCCGTTAAAAATGTTACCGTTGGAACCGGTTTCCTGACCGTTGGAACCGATTCTATATATATTGTTTTGAAATCTATTGTTTAGCACACAATTTCTCATATCTATTCTTCTTGTTACATTTCTTTCTTGTTCTTTTTCACATTCTAATCAACAAATGGCCTCAAAGAGTTCCAAAAACGCAAATTCTCAATCCGTTAACAATGTTCCTCAAGATCAATCGGTTCCATATGTGGTTGGAACATTGTCTCATAATCGCGTAAGGAAGTTTGGAGCAATTGGGAGTTGGTCGAGATGAGTGACGGCTCGCAAAAAGCTCAATGTAAACATTGTGGATCGTTATTAGCCAAGGAATCAAACTCAACGTTAACGAAGCATATTAATAAGTATTGCAAAGTTTTAAAGGAAATGACATCCGGTCAAGTTCCACTATCCAAAGATGGTACCATTTTTCGTTATGAGCAAAAATTAGCTCGCGATCGGATGGCGAAGTTGGTGATACAAAAAGCGTTGCCGTTTGGACACTTCGACGACCCCGATCTTACAAATCTTATTCGGGAGACGCTACAACCTCGCTATAAACATGTAAGTCGTCGCACTTTAAAACGTCTTTCTTTAAGTTTATGGGAAAATGCAAAAAAAGATTAAATTGTTTTTTTAAGAATTTAAAAACTAGTGTAAACCTAACTAGTGATGTGTGGTCAGTTACACATGGTTTACCGCAATCGTACATATGCTGTCACCGCTCATTGGGTTGATCCCGATACATGGCAAATGATGAAGGGTACGATTGCATTTGACGAGTTTCCTTCTACTCATACGGGAGAAAATATTTATAAAATTATAAATGGCACAATAATTAAATATGGTTTAGAAGATAAAATTTTTTCAATATCCTTTGATAACGCTTCAAACAACACAACGGCGATTGAAAAATTAAAGTTGAAGTACAAACCAATACTTGATGGTGTTTTTTTTCACACACGATGTGTTGCACATATTATTAACTTAGTAGTGCAAACCGGTTTAAAAGATCAATTTGTATCGGATTTTATTATAGCATTTAGAGCTATGCTCCAAGATGTTTTCAAAAGTGGAAATGAAAGATATCAAGAATATAAAAAACTTTGTAAAGATGTAAACCAAAAAATTATTGGACCGAATTGGGATATACCGACTCGTTGGAATTCAACTTGTCATATGTTTGAAATGGCTATAAAGCAAATGGGCATTTTAAAATCTTTTCATACAACTTTAAGTGATGAGTACCTTGTCGTCCCCTTTACCGACACGGTTTGGGAAAATATTAATAACCTAAGTACTTTTTTACAAGTTTTTAAAACTACAACGACTTTGATTTCCGGTGTTTATTATCCTACTAGTTCTAAAGTTGTGGACCAATTGTATTTGATAACAACTAATTTTAAAAAGTTTGAAAATTCTAGTGACATGTTAAGGAATATGACGAGACCAATGATTCAAAAATTTAAAAATATTTTTTAGAATTACCACCCGTTTTTCTATGTGCCGCTGCTTTAAATCCAGCTTTAACGTACCGGGTGTTGAAGCTTTAATTGATGAAATTTATGACAAGTTGGATATGCATGAGGAGGATCCAACTTTAAAAGCAAAAACAAAAAAAATATTCAATGAGTGTATGGCCAAACTTTATGATCATTATTTAAAAAAAATATGGTGAAAAAAATCATACAAATTTGTTTGAGTCTCGGTCCACGGCCTCTAACGATGAAACAAGCGGCGATCCACTTATAACCATGTTGAATGTCGTTAGAGACGAGACGCTAGACAACAAAGGGGTAGTGAACCAACAAGCGAACTTGGGAGATATAAAAAAATCAGTATTCGCTTACTATGACCACCGAGGAGTATAGGAAATTTGATGATTTGGCATGGTGGAAATCGAAAGAATCTGAATACCCGATTCTAGCCACCATGGCTCGTGATATACTAACGGTCCAAGCTTCCACGGTAGCTTCGGAAAGTGTGTTTTCTCTTAGTGGCAGGGTTTTGTCAATTAGAAGAACAAGACTAACTCCGGAATCGCTAGAGATAGCAATATGCTTAAAGGACCATTTGGATGCCGTTGATCGTGTTCAACATAAAACTAGTCTAGAAGATGAAGTTGAGTTAGAGCATAAAATTGTTGACGAAGAGGAGGACGAAGAAGTGGAGACTAACGATTCGGACGACGATTGTACCGAGGTACCCGCACCTAAGAGAAACTCATTGGAAAGTGTTGCACCTGCCGCTAGTAAACGATCAAAGAAATAAAATCTTACTAGAACCGGTTCTGAGTAATTTTTTATTTTTATTTGTAACCGGTTAATTTTTTTATATATTGTAACCGATTAATTTGTTTTTTAATTTTAACCGATTATTGTTACTATTTTTATTTATCAATGTAACTAATAATAAAAATCAAACATAACAAACACAATAGAAAGAAACATTACACAAACTTTATTAAAACACCAACGATAACATTTATCAGGAACCGGTAAGTAGGAAGGGGTTTATATACAAAAAAAAAAACGATTTTTTAATCAGGAACCGGTTCCACCGGTAACATTTATCAGGAACCGGTTCTGAACAGTAAAAGTCAGGTTTTTACTGCCAGGAACCGGTTCTGAACAGTAAAACTCAGGTTTTTACTGTTCAGAACCGGTTCTGAATAGTAAAAGTCAGGTTTTTACTGTCAGGAACCGGTTCTGAACACTATCAGGAACCGGTTCCGCACCATACCCGGTTCCACACCATACCCGGTTCCATAATACCCGTACCCGGTTCTACACGGTTCCATATTCTTGGGTGTGAACCCGGGTAGGAACCGGACCCGGTTCCACACCATACCCGGTTCCAATGACATCCAAGCAGAACCGGTTCCGGGTTGGAACCGGTTTCGGGTAATAATAAAACCCGATTATGCCCATCTCTATATTACACTATATTATTATTATTATTAGTCATATGTATGAGTGCATACTTGTATTACACTTTATTAATATTATTATTATTATTATTATTATATTATTATTATTATTATATCTACATGACTACGTTGTGAACCTTTCATTAGTTTAGCATAAAATATAGTCTTCGATTTGAGTTTTAACACATGAAAAACCTAGAACATTCGATTCGGATCTTTTGATCCCAATGTGCTCTTGCAATCTCGATTTTACAAAGACAAAAAATATACAAAGTAAGATCTTGATCTTAGTAACCTTGATTCAATGATTCATCCATATTTTAAAATACATGGTAACACAAACTGTGTATTTTGTTATTTTATGAAAACTAACAAGTATATGTTATTTTAGAAAAATCAAAATAAATGTTAAATGAAGTATTAAAAAAACAATGCAAGTGACGTCAACATTTCATTTGTCGGCCATTTTTACATACAATGTCTCATGTTGTGAGTAGGCTCACACTCTCACTGCTCGCACCACTCATGCATGGGCGGCATGGTGTTTGCGTAAGCGTGAAGTGGCATGGCACGCTCTCCTCTCCCCCCTCAATCCTCATGATGCATAACACACGCTTTAAGGTTTATTGGTCTAAACAAAGCAGTCTTCCGTAAACTGATAATGAAATTTATACAGAATGACACTTGGGGTGTCACATTTTAGCCTTAAATTATTATGAGCATATTAGTGAGTCTTTTACTATAGTCTTTTATAAGAGTAATAAGGCTAAGCAGGGGTTCCCCACCACCCCACCCCACACCTCGACCAGATCATCCCAAATCCTTCTGTCTCAAATGTCTAGCGGTGTCCCATACTACTCTAGCCAGATTTTTGCAGGAAGGTGATGCGACCAGTTGTCCCCCCCACCATGACACCTCAGCTCCCCACCAAGTGATACCATTAGTATAACACATGGCCTAATAAATATACCGTTTAGTTGCTCTAATCAATACTGTTTATATAAATAATATCATAATGATACATATGAAAATAGATTTAAACTAAGAAAAGAACCACTGGTAAATGGTTAGCAAATAGGATTTAATAAGAATTTAAATAGGATCAGTTTTCGATCACTTTCCCAGACTTTCCTTTCTGTTTGTAACAAACTCCCAATCTCCATCGGTGATGCACGGTTTTCACACGAGACTGTGCAACACATTAGCTACTATATACTTTTATCATTTATACTATTCTATAAATGATATTACAATAATTATATAACATTATTCTATAAACCTAGGGATATTGACAATGAGGTGTGTATATATACAAGTGAAAAACCAAACTGATTTATAACGCAATAAGTACAACTGTACAAGGTTAAACTTATCTAATGTCTATTTATACCAATAAAATGTAAATTTGGCAAGTGTTATGTTAGGTTTGCCTATTTTAGTTTTCAATACGGAAGTATAATGCTACTCTCGACGAAAGTATGACTCAAATTTTAGGAGAATTTCGTGTTCACGATTTTGGCATGTTTTTCCTTTCATCACGGCTATAGTTCATACGTGAACTCCTGATTTCAACACCATTTACTATACATTTGATCACTCTCCCCGTGATTATTGATCATCAATCATCACAACTCACTACACCTTTGAGTTTCATTTGTCGGAAACTATCTGATTGATGAAGTCCAGAGGTAAAATAGGCGGGTGGTCTACTCTTGGTTTACCTGCTGTTTTCATCTTATGTATCTTCGTTTTCTTTTTGGGATTCTTCGGTTCATCTCTATTATCTCAACAGGTCATTCTTTCTTTCGTCCTCGTAATTCTGGAGTTGTATTGAGAATTTAGGGGTGTAAGCTCGTTAGCTAGTCAAGATCGGCTCGTTAAAAGCTCGAATCAAGCTGAGCTTAAACGAGCGATCCTAAACCTGAGTTTCACTTATTGGGCTCGAGTTGGCTTGCAAACTTAAATGAGCCTTTACTTATATTTTGTATTTAATAAATTAAGCATATAAAAGTAAAAAATTATAAATTTATAAAAAAAAATGTAATAAACGTGTATTAATCAAGTAATAACTGAACAAACGACCCTAGCTCGAGCTTGAAAAATTACTCGCATGTGGCATGCCAAGCTTGAGCTTTTGAAATAAAGCTCAAAACTAGCCGAGCTCGAGCCTAGTTGACTTGGGGCTTGGCTCACTTACACCCCTGATTGAGATTGATATGATTGCTCTATATATAACATAATATTTAGTCTTCTAGGACTGTAATTTACTTAACAATTGTGAGGAAATGAAAACAGGTTGAAAATGAATTTAGTTTACATCCAAGACCTAGGGTACTCAACCAGAATGAGTATGAACCGTTGCCTAGAGGAGATTCTGGTGATGACTCCTTAACCACCATTCCTTTTCAGGTACCCTTTCCAACCTTGTTTGTTTTATTATTGCTCTAAACATAGCTTTTGTTTGTTTGTTTTTTTTTTAACGGCGATATTTCATTAAATCAAAACTAGCCAGGAGCTAGTGAATACAAGCTGCTGAACATACAAACACACCATTACACATTTTACACTTACAACATTACAATCAAGATGTTTATATTATGGTTTGCGATATTTCAATCGAGCAAAGTTTTGATGGTTATATTATGGTTTGTGTGATTGATGTTCTTGTTAGGTATTAAGTTGGACGCCTCGAGCACAATACTTTCCAGGTTTCGCAACAGCACAACAATGTGAAAGCATAATCAAGATGGCTGAGGTTCGACTCTCGCCTTCAGGCTTGGCTTTACGGGAGGGAGATACAACTGAAAGTACCAAGGGAGTTAGAACAAGGTATTCATATAACATCTTAGATGCCATATATAAACATTTAATCAGCTTTAATTCATATGTTTTTGTTTGTCAAATGAACCAGTTCTGGCATGTTCATAAGTGCATCTGATGACAAAACGGGTACCTTAGATCTCATTGAGAAGAAGATTGAAAGGGCTACAATGGTCCCCAGAATTCATGGAGAGGTATTCAATTCTTTCAATATAATCTCAAAAATATTACGTTACGAGTTGGGTAAAATCTTAGTATCTAGATTTTGAAAATAAGTTAGATATTACTCATGTTATTAATGAACAACTAAATTAATTGTGAAATGAAATGTAACACCCACATTAGTTGTGAATGGGAACGAAGGCTTCCTTATAAGGGCTTGATACCTTCACCATCATGATGCGTTTTAAACGTGAGGCGATGGTGGTTCATCCCGGACAAAGCGGACAATATCATGGTGCGGTTACGCTGAGCTGTTACATGAAAACCCCTAAAAATGTAAATGAAAATGGGAGATGTGTTACATGAAAACCCCCAAAAATGTAAATGAAAATGGGAGATGTCGCCCTTGCAGG
Source organism: Scalesia atractyloides (assembly GCA_947069175.1). Classification (NCBI taxonomy): domain Eukaryota; kingdom Viridiplantae; phylum Streptophyta; class Magnoliopsida; order Asterales; family Asteraceae; genus Scalesia; species Scalesia atractyloides. Next base: position 18,751,313 of record CAMTDV010000014.1, on the reverse strand, counting down.
CGACAACCCTATATGTTTAAAAGTGTAAAGATCAGTGGATTCATATAGTACTAGTTAGTTGTTTGATGCAAGAATGTTATTATTTTTTTCAGTCATTCAATGTTTTAAGGTATGAGATTGGGCAGAGGTATCTTCAACATTATGATACTTTTAATCCTATTGAGTACGGTCCACAGAAGAGCCAGCGGGTACGCGACTTACTAAACCTCGGTTGCTTTAAGGTTAGAGAACGTCGCAACGGTCACTGATGCATGTTTGCTTTCTTGCAGATGGCTTCTTTCTTGTTGTATTTATCTGATGTTGAAGAAGGTGGCGAAACCATGTTTCCATTTGAGGTAAGTTTGTAACGGATTTTTTTACTTTAGGTATTCTCCAGAGCATGGTTGTAAAAATCCCGACTAGTCTCTGATTAGTCGCCGGTTAATCACTCAATCAGAGGTTCACTGATTAATGACCGATTAACAGCTAGACAGTCAATCGTGGTCCTATTCTGACCAAATTTTGGCTAGACGCCGGCCAAATTTTGACCAAACCTTATAAACTCCTTCAAATTACTTAAAAATGGGTCAATGAGGGTTTAAAAGATGTCTACTTTAAAAAACTACAAATAAAAATGTTTGTGTATATATGTAACTAAAAATTACATATAAAAGTCTCAATCCTATTAATTACGATTAATCTCGATTAGTCGCTAGTCAATACCCACCGCCCGACTAACTGCTCCAAAATTACATGGTTTATAGTCAATTTTAAACTTGTTTTAACTAGCATATGTGAATCGTGTTTTTGAGGATCCAATATATTTCTTAGAGTTTGTGATGAGTTAGCAAACATGGCTTTTTAACATAAAAACCATCCGCATCCGCTAGATAAACTAGCATACCACCTATAACTAAAAATTGACGGTAAATTCTATATAAAACTTCCCAGACCACCTAAAACAAATAGGAAAAAAATGTATTGATCCGAACTATTGCGTAATCGGCTAATTCTTATTTGTGCATGTTACTATATGAGTTTCAGAATGGTGAAAATAAGGGTGAGGATCATGATTACGAAAAGTGTAATGGTTTGAAAGTAAAGCCACAGAAAAGGCGACGGGCTATTGTTTTATTCATTATACCCGAATGGTACTATTGACCCGGTAAGTTCATCTTTCCTTTAGGTGTAATTGTAATTGTTTCACATTTTATTCTTTCTTTGTAGGAGCTATATATATATATATATATAACACTTATGTTTAATGGTTCTTAATGCAGACATCGCTTCATGGGGGTTGCGCTGTAATCAAAGGCCAAAAATGGGTGGCCACGAAATGGATTAGGAATCAAGCAGAATTCTATTGATATAAATTTATAGCAATTCCTCTTGTTCATTCAAAGCTTTTACTATGTCTCGGTTTTTCCGTGGGTTAGATCATAAATTTTATAAACAACATTACAATGGTTCTTAGAACATCGATGTACATTACTAATATTACTGGCGGAACATAAACATTTTAACTTGGGGTCATGATAACATTTGTAGCGATGCAATCGTTACTTTATTATGGATCGAAATGGACTAGGAATCAGTAAGAGTTTTATTAAAATACTTTAACAACATTCCTCTTATTTGTTCAAAGCTTTTACCATGAGTGGGTTTTCCGTTTTGATTATAAATTTAATAAACGACATTACAATGTTTCTTATAACGTGGACTAGATATTTAACGGATGTTGTACATCACTAATATTATTGTATACGTTACACGATACGGTATTTGAACAACGCATAATATTACACATGACAAACTACCTCTCATATGCTAATCGGTTGTAGTTATCATAAAGTCTAGTTGATTTTTAGAGGTAGGCTGTAATTGTTAGGAAAAACCAATGACACAATAATTGTTCCAGTGGGGAACCTATATGCATCGGCTTCAACCAGTGGCGGACCCAAGAATTTTTCCATGGGGTGCGGAACACTTTTAAAAATTTTAGACCCCTAGGCATATAAGTAAAAAAATGGTTCGTATCGGATCAGTTCGGGTCATGTAAAACAAAAGAACATCAAACTAAATTTATATAATCATTAAAAACATGTCAAACCTTGTTACAAACATAATTAAAACGTCGCCCTACGGGTTGTAATTATGTTTCAATTTTAATTCCCAACTATTCAAGCCCTAAAAATCATAATGTAAGTTGTAATCACCCTAAAAATCATCTAAACAACCATAAACAACGTCAAAACACACAAAATTTCAAACCTATTTAACAACTTTATTACCCCTTTTCTCCTATAATATCAACCAAAATCATCAAAAAAACAAAGAAACTTACCCGTGTTCGGATTCCGGTTGGATTTGGTGTCGAATGGCGGTGGTATGGTGGCTGATTACTGTGGTCGCCGGCTGCAGGACTGTTGTCGTTGGGTGATGTTGTTCATTGGCAGTGCAGGGATGCAATTATTTCCAAGGGTTTTGGGATTTAAATATTTTATTATAGTTTGAAATATTGTTGGATTTGGTTAATGGGCTAATCTTTATTGGGCTAATTAGTTAGGAATTATAAGTGGGTAAAGGTATTGGGTATTTGGGTTTAGTTAGTTAGGTATTAAAAGTTAGAGTAAAGTTCTATTTTGCTCATTATGGTTTGGTCCAGACATCTACTTTGCTCAAATAGTTTCAATTTGATTTTTTTGCTCCTTGTGGTTACTCAATTGGTTCAATCTATTCCCTAGCTTACACTTACACCCTTAAAATTGTTTTTTTACAGAGGCAAACAAGTCTTTTTGCATAGGTTGTATGGTGTAGGTTTAAATTACTTAATTATATTAGTTAATTTTTCTTAAACTCAAATTACATATACAATTTTATACATAAAAAAGGGGTATACCCATTTGCCTTTATCTAATTTCCAATTAAAATATATAAATTTAAATATGTGATTTTTTTATGTGCATTGTTGCGCAAAGTGTCTTATTAAATAGATTTTATGGTAAATGAGTATATATTTGCGTTTATCTAATTTCCTCTTAACATTTGCAAATTTAAATATTCAAATCTTTTTATATGACACACAAAACTGTGATAACGTATAGTTGGTACTAGTTGAAAGGTAATATGTACTTAAGATATTTGAATAAATAAAATCATATACAAAAAAAAAACATTTTAGTCATGTATGTTAATGTATAATACTAACTGTTATTTGTTATTAGATTTTATAATGTGAAAAATCAATTTTCTTGAGTATAATCACCTTTCAACTAATACCAAGTATTAGCTACACATTGTCACAGTTTTGTGTGCCATGTAATGTAAAAGATTATGTATTTAAATTTGCATATGTTAAAAGAAAATTAGAAAAAAGGCAAATGAGTATCATTTACCATAAAAAAATCTATTTAGTAGGACACTTTGTGCTAAATATACATATAAAAAGATTTACATATTTAAATTTGCATATTTTAATAGGAAATTAGATTAAGGCTATTGGTATATCCCGTTTTTACGTATACATATTGTATATGTAATTAGAGTTTATTAAAAAAAATTAAGTAATTTAATCATACACCATACACCCTATGCAAAAAGCTTGTTTGCTCTTATAAAAAATCAATTTAAGGGTGTGATGTAATCTAGGGAAGAGATTGAACAAATTGAGTAACCACAAGGACCAAAAAAATCAAATTAAAACTATTGGAGCAAAATAGACACCTGAACCAAACCAGAGGAAGCAAAACAAAACTTTACTCTAAAAGTTATATAATTTAGGTAGTATTTTTTGATAAAAACAAGAGTTTACTAAAAATGTTAAAATAAAAATTGATAACACTTTTTACCTAAGGGATGCGTATGAAAAATTCCAAGGGTGCGGTCGAAATTCCAAGGGGTCGGACATAAATTCCAAGGGGTTCGACGGATTTTGCCGAAAGTTAGCACTAAATTTTTTTCCCCAGGGGTGCGTCCGCCCACCTTGGGCTGGGCTTGGGTCCGCCCCTGGCTTCAACTAAGTTTTTCTCAAAGCTATATGAGAGGGTATATAAAAGATAAGAATTAGGCTAGGTGATGTGGGGGCTTTATCACGACACATCAACGCCACATAAGCGGAGTCTTTATGGTTAACTTGCACGGTGTGAGTTAAAGCCCCCTTTAACTATATAAGAAAAAAGATAAAAGAAATTAACAATAAAATGAAATGTGATTGATAGTGCAAGTGGACCTCCTCCTCTCTTCTTCCTCCGACGCCTACCATGGCTATGGCTGAGGCCATGGATAGCGTCTCCTTTAACTGAGGCGGGATGTTGTTGGGGGCGCCAACCAGGTGAGGTGGCTGGGGGAGTTGCCCCCACACCGTTTAGCCTTAAGGTTTGTAACTTAGTTAAAGGCAAATAACATAGACCAAAAACATGCCCAAATCTTCTAAGGCTTCACTAAATTCAGAATACTTTCATAAAAATTAACATACACGATAACTGTTTGGATTTTTTTTCTATAATCTTCTATTTCTTTTAGAAGGGAGTATACTGTACGCACGCGCAGCGGAAATAAAATTTAATGAAGCTACAATGAAACTAAAAAACCAAAACGATTTCGAGGAACCAAAAAGATTTCAAGGTAAAAAGTGATGTTTCGGTAGGAATTGTTGAATGTGGTCAATCTTTTCCTATGTATTTCAAACTACATTTGAGTGATGTATTAGAGCATCTACATTAGTGCGTTTGTTGGCGCGTGTGAAATGATGTGGCGGAAATAAACTGGACAAACCCTTTGTGGGTGAAGAAGTTTGTGAGGTGAGGTTTGTAATTACAAACCACCTAGAGACCTTACATTTGGCCCTCACTCTCAACATCTCTCTCACATGTAAATATTTTGTGGTGATTTGTGAAGGTCTGATATTATGAGAAATGGAATGTTTTTAAAGGAGATTTGGGATATGATATGATAGGTAAGCTAGAGGTTTGTGGATTTTTGTTGTTGTAGATGCTCTTAGAACAACTTGAACCTTGTTCACAAACATTGTGTAAATCTTCTTTTGAACAAATTTCCTTTACAAACAAAATATGTCTTAGTAACTACCAGTCAAAACAAACTCTCCATAAAAATGTAAATCTTTTTATAAATCCATTATGGAGGGTTTTAAAAGTTATTTCATAAAAAAAGTTGTAGAAGTATGTGTATTACCTGGGTAAACTTATTCTACAAAGGCTCCTAAAAATAAGAAGCGTACAAAGACACAATGGATCGCAAAATATAACACAATATCGAGCAAAATATAACACAGTGCCAGAAAATATAACACAACGTCGAAGAAAAAAGACACAGTAAGTCACAAAAAAGACATATGACGCAAATAAAGAAAAGACACAATGATAAATAAAAAGACACAATGATGTAAACAAAAAGTCTAAAATCTACAAGCTAAACATCTAAAAAAACCTAAAATCTCACATCGTAGAGTTTGATAAGACGGTTCCAATGCTGGCTGCCGCTTGAATGAGGCCAATCGGAGTCCATTTGATACCCTTTTTACGACTTCTTATATTTAGAGACTTGATATTTGATCCTTACCTGTATTACTTGTAAACCTTTTCAAATATTTTTCTTTATTCTTCATCCTAAAACTTATTAGGAATAGAAATATGCATTTTTTTATATTGTTCATCAATTTATATTTTTTTTCATGTTCCATTATATTTCAAAGAACTATACCTTTACCTTTAAAATAGGTCCAAATACTTTCTAGCCAGTAACAAAATTCTTTTTCTTATAGTAACAGTCATCCACTTGAAGAGAACCGGGAAAAGGCCCCAACCTAACTTTGGGCCAACGTGCGTTTTCTAGCTTATGTAAGTGTGATGTCAGCCCAAAACAGATAAACATTCAACAAACCAGACAGGCCTCAGCCCAAAACCAGATAAGGAAAATTGAACCGGAAAAGGCCTCCAAAATATAAAATAAAAAAATGCGGGAGCCCGGAGGAGATGAAGTAATGATAGCTAACGATACCCAATAGCTTTGATTATGATATGCCGATTAAAATATGTTGGCTATGTTTAGTTTGATCTTCTAGACTAAAAAAAAAAAAATACATGTGTGAGTTATTGAGTTACTTTAGCCTAGAGTTAGACCAGGTGGGAGGGCTCTTATCTTGCCATTGAGTTAGACCAGGTAGGAGGGCTCTTATCGTTGGCCATTAAAAAAAGAATTGAGTTGGATGAACGTTGTTGCCTTTTGATATATTTGATAATTCTAATCAAAAGTGACCCACATTCTCTATAAATTGGTTCCCAAATTAGCCAAAAGTTGTTTTGGTTGGTCTAAAACCAATTCGATAAGTGTTTCAAAATCAAAAAATGGTATGGAACTGATCAAACTCATATTAGTGATTATCAAAACAAAGCAGTCAAGTCAAGTTAAATACTAAGCATGACTAAATGGATTCCATAGCTGATTTTGGATATTTAGAATTGAACTAGTCATATAAATATAAATAGGACCACTTAATTTAATTTGTGTTAAAAATAAGCATACTTAGCATAGCGTAGTGTAGATGGAACAGGAATTGGAAAATTATTCGGGATGACTGATTTGGGTTGTACGTATGGATGGGTCCCTTCAATCCCGTTATTACAACCGTGCTTCAAAAATTTTATCATTGGTAAGAGTATGCCGATCATCCCTATATCAAAAGTTGCATTTGCCTACGTCGAACCTCATCTGAAATGCATACCCTCCGGCAATGAAATTAAAATGTGCCTTAGTGACTCTTTTAAGTGTTCATACGTTATTGGGAGTCATCTATAATCATTTAGCATTGCTAACGTGATGGATATGTATACTTTCAATTTTCAAGAAAGCACACATATAATTTTATAGAAAAGCTTTACAAAACCTGAGTGTTACACTTTTTCAACCTTTCTAATAATTTTTAGGTTGAAATCTAAACCCCGTATTTATTTAGCATTATTAATACTTGGCGGAATATAAATTAACCAAAAATCGAATAATAATAATAATAATAATAATAATAATAATAATAATAATAATAATAAAGGAGTGGGGGAGTCTTGAAAAAGGGGCTACCCCACTCACAAATAATTGTGGGTAGCCGTCTCCCATACTTTTATTTTACGTAAAATCCTGATTATCCTTAAAAATTTAGTTAAATTTTTTGTTCCGAAGAAAAAAAAGTCATGAACTTGCCACTACTTGAGATGCATTATAGCTCATCTTTTATACCTTTTGACTAGTCATATACTCGTATTTGATCACAATTCGTCCCTACGAAATTAGATAATTTTTGTTTAACTTTCTATTCTTGAGAAACAATAGTTACTTTGTAAATAGTAAATCTCATACAGTGCCTTTCACTACAAAGTATTTCAGTGAATCTTATATAACCTAAAAACATTTATAAAATACATGATTTACAATAATACATAAAAAATATTTATAATTACAATAATGCATCTATAACCTCAACATTGTTTTTTCACAGCTTTTTTTATTAACCCAGTCTGATTCACAACCCCTGACCCACTTCTTTAAATTCCCCAATCGTTTTCTTATTTTCCACTACAATCAAATCATCGTTTCCTTATTAAATGTTTAATTTATTCAACTTGTATGATACATAAGTTTCTAATATCATACATAAACACTTTGAATTCTAATATCATACATAAACACTTTGAAAGAAGACTTTAGGGATTAAACGAGTAGTTTTTTGTATGGATTAAAACCCAATGGATTGGGTTGATCCATAATATAATTAGACTCGTGCCTCACTTGCCTGTATGATATGTTTTTCAAGATCCGTCGTAGTGATAAAAGCAAATCAATAGTGATGTGGATATATTTAACAGGAATTAACGTCTAATGTTCAGTCAACATTAAGAAACATGTGATGTGGATATATTTAACTGGAATTAACGTCCAATGTTCATTAAGAAACATGTGATGTGGATATATTTAACCGAAACTGACGTCCAATGTTCAGTCAACATTAAGAAACATGTGTGATGTGAACCTCACGTAACTACTTGTATTTAATTCATACACACAAAGTTTGATTACATTTTCTCCACATGCAAAAGTGACTCCTTAAAAAGATATATAATATAGAATTAGGGTAAAGCCATTCCACACACTCTCAAATCTAGGAAGGGTATAAAGACATAATAGATCACAAAATATAACACAATGTTGAGAAATATAACACAATGCCCAAGAAAAAAGACACAATAAATCACAAAAAAAAAAACAAAATAACAAAAAAACACAATGACAAATAAAAAGACACAATGATCTAAACAAAATTCTAAAATGGATAAACTAAAAATCCAAAAGCGAATCTAACATCTAATATCGTAGAGTTCACAAGCGGTTCAAATGCCACTAGAATGAGTTCCACCGGAGTTCATTTCATACCCTTTCTACGACTTCCTTTATAGGAGACTATGTATTTAAACCTTACGCTTATTATACAAAATTTTGTAAAATGCACATATTATTCTCTATATCAAAGTAGAGAACTTTGAACAATCTTGGTTGTGATTGGCTGCAATTCTCTATATCAAAGTAGAGACTTTGAACAATTCTTGGTTGTGATTGGCTGCAATGCTCCATTACGATAGAAATCAATTCTCCAAATATAACTCTCAACTCCATTATATACTCACACAAGACTAGAAACCAATGTGTAAATTAATTCTAGTAATAAAAGCAAAATAAATTGTTATTCTCTATATCAAAGTAGAGAACTTTGAACAATTCTTAAATTGCAAAACAGAAGGGGTTGATGTGGTAAAACGAAACCATCATATTCATTCATGACATTATTTTCCAATTGTTTTGCATTAATACAACAGTGGGAAGGGTTCATTGGTTGCAGGATAGAACTGGCGCACCAATCCATACCGGTCGCGTACCCATAGGCATACACACAATAGCTCTACGCACCCTACTCGAACCAGCACCGTACAGGCTTAGACCCGCGTGCCATACATTGATATTTCCCGACGGACTATTAAAACCCGCGCCATGTCACGCACCATACACCACATGATGCGCCGACCCAATGCTTGGGTCGTGACACATCATATATGACGCCAACCTTTGAGTCGTGGTACGCTGGTCCGTGCACACCTGGATGACTTGTGCCGTACCAAGCACAAACCAGACTAGTCACGCCAACGACGCGCCACTCGTGTTCCAGACCCGGACATAAGGCCAAAAATATAAAGGCATCTCTCAAGCGATTTCTGGTGATGCGAGTGTGCAAAGTGCGCCATCAAAGGACCACATTATGACCATTGCCCACGCCATGCACGAGCGAGTTAAGGTTTGCATCCTTTAGGGTCCCCCACTAGACTAGTGTTGCCTAATATAAAACCATATACGAAAAGTGCTCACCTCACCAATGTGGGACAAGATGACAAAACCTTAATACATTTTCTTCCAAACTTGGTTGTTCAAACCACACAACTTCGAGCATCGATATTTCATTTACCTTAGCTCCATTTTGAATGTGCTTTGGTCTGTTGTGATGCTCTCACAAAATAAACAAAAAAACCCACGAATAATCATTTATATAAAACATATACAGATATAATAATTTATATCCAAGTTATTTAGTGGAAAACACATTTCCACTAAAAATTCCAACACAACTAAATATCATCTAACCTTACACTTGCAAGAATTTAAATTTACACCTACTTTTACGAGGCAATTATCATACCACTAGACTATTAGGCCATACTCGGGTAAAATGATTATTCAGATCTAATAAATTTAAAGTTTGATAGTGATAAAAGAACAAAATTATGACTAAATGAGTAGTTTAAAGAAAATTCCAAATAGGAAATTCATGCATAACACATTAATCCTCCCACTTGTGGCCTAGTGGTAGGAGACTTGGGTTTTCCAATGGAGACTCAAGTTCAATTCCCACTTGTGTCATATTAGGGTGGATATAGGCAATGGAGGAGTTGGACTAGGCCTGTGTGAGGTTGTCAGTTTGATTCTCGAGCCCAACTGGGTTTTCGTCCCACTGTGTGTTACGTCAGAGAGTTCTGTTTTTGTGGTGGCACAACAACTGTCAAGTGACAGCCGGCGGTATGGTTTACCGAGGGAACCCCCAAAAAAGCCAAAGTTTGAAGCCAGCATGGTGTCACGGAGTTAGTTCTTGAACTCTCGTGCAACACTTAGACTTGATCTAAGTTAAGCCTTTTGGTTGTGTTGGGTTGTGATTATGCAGCGGAAGTCTTTTGTGTGTACACAAGAATAAGTTTGTAGTGCAATACTACAACAAAGATGGTATTTTGATTACTTGAACAAAGTTACAAGTACAAGAGTTTACAAGTACAAGAGTTTACAAGAAGTTGAGTTATGAATGAGTTATGAGAGGTAATGTGGGGTGATCTCAAATTGAGGCCTTCACTACATATTTATACTAGTGGCTAAGTGTTCTAGATCATTCATGATTAGAATATTCATACATAAATATCTTTGATATTTAGAGCTAATTTCTAGATCTATCTTGCAAAATGTCACACCCCGACCCGCAGCGGAATAAGAGTCGGAGCATAATTGGGTTATCACCAAAGCTCATGATGTTTACTAATATGTTACATATTTATTAAATCCAAATTACATTTCAAAGTTCCAAGTCAAATTAATACAATACAAGGAAAGGAAAAATTAACTAAAACAAATCCATAATCTAAACTGGTTTATTCTTCTAAGCCGCCCTATATGTTTCTTGCTTCAACTAGATCACCTGTATCATGTGTAAAAATGAGAAATTTTGGGTCAACAAAAGTTGGCGAGTGAACCTTGTTAAGAACATTTGTTATTGATTCATTATTGTAATTAATTTAGGAAAACCGTGCAATAATCATATATGCACAAATGTATGTAAACATAACAATCACAAACCACCTTGCTTAAGCATGAAATAAGAATGACAATGTAAATGTTGCCAATGTCCCGTTCACGCTCATAGGTAATGGGGAACGGACGGCCTATGCTAATGTATGTGAGATCAAGGCTCAATCAAACGGAGCCGATCTTATGTTGGCAACGCGTGGTTCACGCTCATAGGTAATGGGGAACAGCTCACGCTCATAGGTAATGGGGAGCGGCGGCCTATGAAATGTATGTACTGAAATGATAAATTAAATCTAAACTTCAACCACACAAACAACGGATACATATTGAATACACATGATCATGAATATGATGGATGCACAAGTGTTTAATTAAAATAAATAAATAGCGACACATGATACACCCCAAAATGTGATTAAAACGGGGAATTGGTAGAGATTCACTCACATTGGGTGCGTTTGTTTGAAGGTGTTGAATGCGCACGAGTTTAGAGGATTGATCGACGAGAGATCACTAACCTAATAAATAACGAAAAGGTACGGTAAGTATGTGGATTTTATTAACTATTTTAATAGGATTTTTGGATATATTTTTGTGAGTTTAAGGCTACTTTCTAACTTTAAAAACGTTATTTTTAAGTATTTTTAATTGATTTTTAAATTAAATAAATAAAAAAAATAATAAAAAAAATTGTTGACTTTTTGACTTTGACCGTTGACCAGGACTGTTGACCGTTGACCGGTTCGGTCGGTTATATTGTTGCACTGAGTGAGGTTCGAACCGGTGACCTCCCGTACGCGTGCACGCAGCTCTACCAACTGAGCTACGTGTCTAACCCGAAATAATTCTGTTTTTAATTATACTTATATACTATTTAATTTAATCCGAAAATCATTTATTTTTAAAAAGGATTTTAAATGTATCGAACCGGTGCTGATCACAAGTCTCGAACCCAGGACCTGTGAGTTAACGTGCACACAGTCCACCGCTGGACTGTGTGTCTAACCTGGTTAATAACTCGGTTTTTATTATACTTAACATGATTTTGAGAGTTAACCCGGTTCAGTTAAAAAGGCATTTTTATAACAAGAAAGTAAGGCTGGGACAAGAATCGAATGCGCGACGTATGTGAAATTGTTTGCACACAGTCCACCGCTGGACTGTGTGTCTAACCCGTTCATTAAACCGATTTTAATTAATCTTATATTATACACAACTTCATCTTCTTCGTTCAAAACACAGACATCGATCAACTGACTGTTATTTGTCAAATTAACTTAACGAACGTTATGAGCCATCGTAAAGTAATGAACAGAAAAAGGTTTGAGGGTTGATTGTACCGAACTGTTCGTCTTTCTTCAGAAGTCCGGCAAGGTCGTCGGCTCTGTTTTGGTGAGCTTCGGCTGATAGGATTTGCCAACAAATTGGAGGGATTAGATGTGAAATGGAACTACTGGGTAACGATTATCAGTAAGTTAAAAGGATCATACCGGTTAACAGCAGGTTTCTGAAATTTCAGAATTTCTCCGGCGAAAACAGATAATCCGGCAACGTCGTCTGGAAAGGATTCTGGGTGAGGGATTGATATTAGAATTTTGTCTAATAATGGAATGAAACAGAAAAATCGAAGTAATTACCGTGTAGATGGAAGTCTCGGTTTTCCGGCGACTTGCAGATATTTTCCGGCGAGTGAAATTACGTCGAGAATTTATGCGGTTGTGAGCGAAAAAGTTAACAGAGGCTTGTGGGTGTTTTTATAGGGAAAAACATCGATGAATTTAGTCCGATTACCGACTTGATTCGTCGGTCAATGTTTCTCCGGCGGTTATGACTGATGTCGCGGACTGGACATCGGTTATAACCGATGTTTAAGGTTAATGCTTCGGTTAAAACAGAAGAAACCGTCCAATCTCGGCGAAATCGTCGGGATTTCCGACGACTGCGATTGGGCGCGACTTGGACCGGATTTGATTTCTGCGATTCGTCATTTCAATTAATTGTTTTGGTATTTTAACAAAGAATCAAAGTGGCGGAGTGGTTGATTGTGTGAAAGTTAAGTTTGTGGGTTCCCGGCTGACTCGGGTTCGACTCCGGCAGCCGGTTTTCCTTTTTAATAAGTTTTCTTTTACTCTTTAACAATTATAATTTATATCTTCTAATTTGTTTATTAAATATGTATTGTTTAAAATTAAAATAAGTCATAAATAAACAACAAAAGTTTAAAACTGATTGTTCGGTTAATAAACGAAGCGGGTTTTGAAAACCCGTTTTTCGACGGATGTTACAGTATCCCCTACTTTTAGAAATTTCGTCCCGAAACTTAAGTAGTAGTAGTTACAGGAAAAAAATGTGGGTATTTCTCGCGCATTGAGTCTTCACGTTCCCAAGTAAACTCAGGTCCTCGTTTCGACTCCCAGCGTACCCTGACAATTGGGATGCGGCTTCTTCTTAAACGTTTTTCCCCGAAGTCCATAATTTCTACTGGTCTTTCAATGAAATGCATAGATTCATCGACTTAAATGTCTTCTAGAGGAATACGGAGATTCTCATCGGCGAGGCACTTCTTCAAGTTTGATATGTGGAATGTGGGATGAATTCTGTTGAGTTCCTCCGGTAGGTCAAGCTTGTAGGCTACAGGTCCTACTCTTTCGAGTATCTTGAAAGGACCTACGTAACGTGGTGCTAGCTTGCCTTTTTGGCCAAAACGAACTACTCCCTTCCACGGCGATACTTTTAAAAGTACTTGGTCGCCAACGTTAAACTCCAAGGGCTTTCGTCGCTTGTCAGCATAGCTCTTTTGACGACTTTGTGCCGCTAGAAGGTTGCTTTGGATTTGATGAATCTTGTCGGTTGTTTCTTGAATTAATTCTGGACCGGTGATTTGAGCTTCTCCAATTTCGTGCCAACATACTGGTGATCGGCACTTACGACCATATAACGCTTCGAAAGGTGCCATGCCGATACTTGAATGATAACTGTTGTTGTACGCAAATTCAACTAATGGTAGGTGAGCGTCCCAATTCCCTTTGAAGTCTATAACACATGCTCGAAGCATGTCTTCAAGAGTTTGAATGGTGCGTTCAGATTGACCATCAGTTTGGGGATGATAAGCGGTACTGAGATCTAACCGTGTACCCAAAGTGGCTTGTACAGCTTGCCATGTTCGTGAAGTGAAACGACCATCACGATCTGATATAATGCTTAACGGTACACCATGACGGCTTACGATTTCGCTGATGTAGATACGAGCTAGTTTCTCATTCTTAAAGTCTTCGCGAATCGGAATGAAATGAGCTGATTTTGTAAGACGATCAATGATTACCCATATAGTGTCGTACCCACCAGAAGTGCGAGGTAACCCGGTAATGAAGTCCATGGTTATGTTTTCCCACTTCCATACAGGTATTTCAGGTTGGACCAGAAGTCCTGAGGGTCTTTGGTGTTTAGCTTTCACTTTAGAACAGGTAAGGCACTTGGAAACAAAAACAGCAATATCCTTCTTCATGCCAGGCCACCAGTAGGTGTATTGAAGGTCCTGATACATCTTGTCGGCTCCTGGGTGTACAGAGTATCGTGTTTTGTGCGCCTCTTTCATAAGGGTATCGCGAAGGTTGTTGTGATCGGGAATCCATATGCGATCTAGATAATACAGAATGCCGTCAGATTTTGTTTCGAGTTTGAGTTCGGCTCCACAAGATAACTCATTGCGTATGTCGTATTCTATTATGGAAACATGTTGAGCTTCTCGGATTTGGTTTTTGATGTTGGTCATGATTTGCGAACATAGAAGACGAATGGAGTTCGCATAACCCTTTCGACTGAGTGCATCGGCCACCACATTTGCTTTGCCGGATGATACCGAATTTCACAGTCGTAGTCATTAAGAAGTTCGACCCATCTTCGTTGCCTCATATTCAGCTCCTTTTGGTTAAAGATATGCTGGAGGCTCTTGTGGTCAGTGTAAATTTCACACTTGGTACCATAGGGGTAATGTCTCCATATCTTAAGAGCGAACACAACGGCTCCAAGTTCTAGGTCGTGAGTAGTGTAGTTCTTCTCATGAGTTTTGAGCTGCCTAGAAGCATAGGCTATCACTTTTCCCCTTTGCATTAAAACACAGCCTAGTCCCTGCCCTGATGCGTCGCAATAAACTACAAAGTCATCGCAACCTTCGGGGAGTGTGAGGATAGGTGCGTCACAAAGCTTTTGCTTAAGGGTTTGGAAGGCTTCTTCTTGTTTAGGTCCCCATGCGAAGGGTTTTCCTTTATGTGTCAAAGCCGTGAGTGGTACAGCGATACGAGAGAAATTTGATATGAAACGACGATAGTAACCAGCCAAACCAAGGAAATATCTTACTTCGGTTAGGGTACGTGGCGCTTGCCATTCTTGCACTGCTTTGATCTTTGCGGGGTCCACATAAATTCCCTTGTCATTGACGACATGACCAAGGAACTGTACTTCTTTTAACCAGAATTCGCATTTGGAGAATTTAGCGTAAAGCTTTTCGGTTCTCAAGAGTGTGAGGATGAGTCGAAGGTGTCGTTCATGATCAGTCTTAGACTTTGAGTAAATGAGAATATCGTCGATGAAGACTATAACAAAGCGATCGAGATAGGGTTTGTAAACTCTGTTCATTAGGTCCATGAAGACGGCTGGAGCGTTGGTTAGACCAAATGGCATAACCATGAATTCATGGTGACCATAACGAGTTCGGAAGGCGGTCTTTGGGACGTCTTCTTCATGTACCCTGAGTTGGTGATAGCCGGAACGAAGGTCGATCTTTGAAAAACAAGTGGCACCCTGGAGTTGGTCTAGAAGATCATCGATGCGAGGTAATGGATAGCGGTTCTTGACCGTTAATTTGTTGAGTTCTCTGTAATCGATACACATGCGAAACGTTCCATCTTTCTTCTTTACAAACAGAACAGGTGCACCCCAAGGCGATGAGTTAGGACGTATGAATCCTTTGTCGGTCAGTTCTTATAATTGACTGGCCAGCTCTTGCATTTCGGGTGGGGCTAACCTATAAGGAGATTTCGCGACGGGTGTAGCGCCAGGTATAAGATCGATGCGGAATTCGACTTCTCTCTTGGGAGGAAGTCCTGCGATGTCGTCGGGAAAACTTGCGGGAATTCTTTCACTACGGGTATATCTTCGAGTTTCTTCTCTTTGTCTCCCTTCTTGACAACGTGAGTTAGAAATGCTACATAATTCTTGCGGAGATATTTTCGGGCTTGAAGACAGGACATCAGCTTGAGTCCTTTCGAAGGGGTTTCTCCAAAGATTCGTAGGGTTTGACCATCTGCAAGAGGAATGCGAATGAACTTTTCGCGGCATACTACTTCAGCATGATGTTGGCTGAGCCAGTCCATGCCGACTATAATGTCAAAACTTCCCAACTTCATAGGAATGAGGTCAACAGGAAAATCGTGATCGTTTAGAGTAAGGGTACAGTTTCGGATAATGGAGTTTAATGAGACCGGTTTTCCGTCAGCAACTTCTACCATTATGGATTCCATAAGTTTATCACGAGTTTGGTTGAGGATGGGTTCAAATTCTAAGGACACAAAACTCTTATCCGCGCCAGTATCAAATAACACGGATGCATAACTACCATTGACGAGAAACGTACCGTTAACCATGTTGTTGTCGGCCCTAGCTTGGTTGGCGTTGATGTTGAATGCTCTTCCTCTAGCAGGTGGAGGAGCTTGGTTAGCTTGGTTCACCGGATTTGCTTGAGCTTGAGCACGTATGATGTTCACCAAGCGTGGACACGTGTTTCTAAAGTGGTTTGGGTCCCCACAATTGTAGCAAGCCCGCATGGATTGCATCATGGGGTAGTTGGGTTGATAGTAGGTTTGGGTTGTATGTTGTGTAGGTGGTGGTAGTAGGGGTTGTTGGGCTTGACCCATTATTTGATGGTGGGTTTGTGGGTTGGTTGCGGTTCATTCGATGTAGTGAGCGGCAGGCTTGGATGGTGTGACCTGCACGGCCACAGCCGGTGCAATATTGACAGGGGTGCTCGGGGGAGTGATGGTATTGACAACGGGTGCATTTTGGGTAAGGGCCAGAGTATTGTCTTTTGAATGGTGCGGGTGAAGGTGCAACTTGTGTGATGGGTGCAGCAGGGATAGGGAAATTGGTTTGGGTGACAGCAAAATTTCTGGTATTTCGTTTCCTCTTGTTTGAAAATTTTGAGGAGGAGGTGGATTAGTTTGAAATTTGGCCCTCAACGGGGGCTTTCTTTTTCTCCTCTTTAAATTTACTGTTTCTGATGCGGTTCTCGGTAAGTTCTATGGCTAATTCCATAGAAGCTTCGAGAGTTGCAGGCGAAGTGCTGAGTACAGAGTCTTGAATCTTCAAGGGGAGGCCTCGAATATAGTGCTCAACCAAGCGGTATACTGGGGTGAACAAGTTAGGAACCATCTGGTTCAGCTCAAGAAATCTTTTGTTGTAGGAAGTATGATCCCCTTCCTTTTGCTTCAGCGAGTGGAATTCGTCTTCCAACTTCTTGAGTTCGCTTATTGGGCAGAAGCGTTTTGTCATCATTTCCCTTAACTCTTCCCAGGTTAAGGCCATAGCGTCTTCAACTCCTCTTTTACCCTTCTCGGTGTTCCACCAGGTCAGGGCTACCCCAAATAATCTCCCGGTTGCGTAACGTACCTTGCGATCCTCGGGACAACCGCAATTTAGGAAGGTGTTTTCCATTTCCTCAAACCAGTGGAGGAGGGCGGTGACACCTTCGGTCCCTTCGAACTTTGGGGGATCGCAAGACTTGAAGTGCTTGTAGGAGCACTTCTTGGAGGAAGGGTTGTCGGTGTTTTGATCCTCTTGATTTGGTGGGTTGACAGGATTTGCGGTGAGAGCTTGTTGGACTTGAATTACAATATCAGGAAGTACTGCGGCCATTTGTTTTGCAATTTGAGTGGCCAAGCGTTCGTTTGACCTTCCTGACTTTCGTCCTCCACGTAGCTGCCTACCCGACATCTACATGAATATACATAGGAAGATGGTGAGTTTATGGAGTGTTTAGGTGTCATGTGTCTTAAAGAAAATGAAATTAACATAAATATCAATAATGCAACTACATCCATAGGATGTCTTGGGTTTGCTCATGTTGGGCCTCAAATGTCCCCCATACTATCTCCGGTATAGTCATGTGGGCCCCCATGACTATTGGCTTAGTAGGATTCACATTGGTATTGGCGGTTTAACACTCGCATCACCCGAATGAAAACCACGAAATATGTTTGCGAGATGTATGGTCGGAGGGTGTCCAGGAATAGACACAATGACAACTCAAGTGGTGTTAGCTCACACGACGTTTGGTATAGCATGCTTTGGCCTAATAGGTCCTTCGTACTCTCATCGTTAGTCCCCAGGTAGGCAAACTGGTCCTTTATTTTGGATTTATACGAATGCCAAGCCTAGACAGGACGTTCCGACTACCGGTACTCGTACCCTTCCAGTTACTACATGCCCGTCATGAGAACTCACTTTGATATGATTTGAAAACACAAAAATCGTTGTAACAATCGTATAAATTGTGAGGTGTGTGCTCCCATGGATATGATATGTTATGAGAAATGATTTATGATAGGCATTGTATAATAATATGTACTTATAAACATGCTTGCATAACATTGAAGGTAACAATAAACATAAAGCATATAAACATCATGAATTTTGCATGTAACACACAAAAATTTAAAAATTCTAAACAACTATAGTATAGGCTCTAAGGGTCTAATAACCTATCCTATATCCCTATAGTCATGGCTCTGATACCAATCTGTCACACCCCGACCCGCAGCGGAATAAGAGTCGGGGCATAATTGGGTTATCACCAAAGCTCATGATGTTTACTAATATGTTACATATTTATTAAATCCAAATTACATTTCAAAGTTCCAAGTCAAATTCATACAATACAAGGAAAGGAAAAATAAACTAAAACAAATCCATAATCTAAACTGGTTTATTCTTCTAAGCCGCCCTATATGTTTCTTGCTTCAACTTGATCACCTGTATCATGTGTAAAAATGGGAAATTTTGGGTCAACAAAGTTGGCGAGTGAACCTTGTTAGGAACATTTGTTATTGATTCATTATTGTAATTAATTTAGGAAAATTGTGCAATAATCATATATGAACAAATGTATGTAAACATAACAATCACAAACCACCTTGCTTAAGCATGAAATAAGAATGAGAATGTAAATGTTGGCAACGTCCCGTTCACGCTCATAGGTAATGGGGAACGGACGGCCTATGCTAATGTATGTGAGATCAATGCTCAATCAACGGAGCCGATCTTATGTTGGCAACGCCTGGTTCACGCTCATAGGTAATGGGGAACAGCTCACGCTCATAGGTAATGGGGAGCGGCGGCCTATGAAATGTATGTACTGAAATGATAAATTAAATCTAAACTTCAACCACACAAACAACGGATACATATTGAATACACATGATCATGAATATGATGGATGCACAAGTGTTTAATTAAAATAAATAAATAGCGACACATGATACATCCCAAAATGTGATAAAAACGGGGAATTGGTAGAGATTCACTCACATTGGGTGCGTTTGTTTGAAGGTGTTGAATGCTCACGAGTTTAGAGGATTGATCGACGAGAGATCACTAACCTAATAAATAACGAAAAGGTACGGTAAGTATGTGGATTTTATTAACTATTTTAATAGGAATTTTGGATATATTTTTGTGAGTTTAAGGCTACTTTCTAACTTTAAAAACGTTATTTTTAAGTATTTTTAAGTATTTTTAAATTAAATAAATAAATAAAAATAATAAAAAAATGTTGACTTTTTGACTTTGACCGTTGACCGTTGACCATGACTGTTGACCGTTGACCGGTTCGGTCGGTTATATTGTTGCACTGAGTGAGGTTCGAACCGGTGACCTCCCGTACGCGTGCACGCAGCTCTACCAACTGAGCTACGTGTCTAACCCGAAATAATTCTGTTTTTAATTATACTTATATACTATTTAATTTAATCCGAAAATCATTTATTTTTAAAAAGGATTTTAAATGTATCGAACCGGTGCTGATCACAAGTCTCGAACCCAGGACCTGTGAGTTAACGTGCACACAGTCCACCGCTGGACTGTGTGTCTAACCTGGTTAATAACTCGGTTTTTATTATACTTAACATGATTTTGAGAGTTAACCCGGTTCAGTTAAAAAGGCATTTTTATAACAAGAAAGTAAGGCTGGGACAAGAATCGAACGCGCGACGTATGTGAAATTGTTTGCACACAGTCCACCGCTGGACTGTGTGTCTAACCCGTTCATTAAACCGATTTTAATTAATCTTATATTATACACAACTTCATCTTCTTCGTTCAAAACACAGACATCGATCAACTGACTGTTTATTTGTCAAATTAACTTAACGAACATTATGAGCCATCGTAAAGTAATGAACAGAAAAAGGTTTGAGGGTTGATTGTACCGAACTGTTCGTCTTTCTTCAGAAGTCCGGCAAGGTCGTCGGCTCTGTTTTGGTGAGCTTCGGCTGATAGGATTTGCCAACAAATTGGAGGGATTAGATGTGAAATGGAACTACTGGGTAACGATTATCAGTAAGTTAAAAGGATCATACCGGTTAACAGCAGGTTTCTGAAATTTCAGAATTTCTCCGGCGAAAACAGATAATCCGGCAACGTCGTCTGGAAAGGATTCTGGGTGAGGGATTGATATTAGAATTTTGTCTAATAATGGAATGAAACAGAAAAATCGAAGTAATTACCGTGTAGATGGAAGTCTCGGTTTTCCGGCGACTTGCAGATATTTTCCGGCGAGTGAAATTACGTCGAGAATTTATGCGGTTGTGAGCGAAAAAGTTAACAGAGGCTTGTGGGTGTTTTTATAGGGAAAAACATCGATGAATTTAGTCCGATTACCGACTTGATTCGTCGGTCAATGTTTCTCCGGCGGTTATGACTGATGTCGCGGACTGGACATCGGTTATAACCGATGTTTAAGGTTAATGCTTCGGTTAAAACAGAAGAAACCGTCCAATCTCGGCGAAATCGTCGGGATTTCCGACGACTGCGATTGGGCGCGACTTGGACCGGATTTGATTTCTGCGATTCATCATTTCAATTAATTGTTTTGGTATTTTAACAAAGAATCAAAGTGGCGGAGTGGTTGATTGTGTGAAAGTTAAGTTTGTGGGTTCCCGGCTGACTCGGGTTCGACTCCCGGCAGCCGGTTTTCCTTTTTAATAAATTTTCTTTTACCCTTTAACAATTATAATTTATATCTTCTAGTTTGTTTATTAATTATGTATTGTTTAAAATTAAAATAAGTCATAAATAAACAAAAAAAGTTTAAAACTGATTGTTCGGTTAATAAACGAAGCGGGTTTTGAAAACCCGTTTTTCGACGGATGTTACACAAAATATCCAACATTTCCAAGAGCTTTCATGATGATTCTAGAGAGTTCTTGGCTGCAACATTTGGTTAGAGTTATTTAGGCCATTCTAGATCCTTTCGAGCTCCTTCAAGGATGGTCTAGGACCTTCTAAGGGCGCCAAAATGTTCCAGTATTGTCTAGGCTGTTCCGGAGATTCCCGGACAGCCCTAGATGCTTCCTTAGTGTTCTGGAAACTTCCGGAATGCTGAAATTTTGAGCTAAATTTTTGCGGGGTGTGACATCCTCCCCCACCTAAATTCGCAACGTCCTCGTTGCGATTTTGGGTTATGCCTCGTTGCGAAGAATGTGTGGTTGTTCTTGTCTTTGAACCAACCTCCATTTGTATTGATGTTATTGACATACCTTGACGTCCAGCGTTCGTCTCGGTCTTCATTTTGTGAACTTGGTTTCCGTCTATGATGCAAAATCTATTTGCAAACGGAATGAGAAAGGCCTGTTCCTTTTTGAAGAAATCCTGGCCAAGCACGAAGTCGTGTTCTTTCATTGGCACAACGGAAAGGTTAATCTTACCTTTCCATTTGCCGATTGTGGTTTTTACGCCGTAGGCCATCCCTAGTGTTGGTTGGATGGGTCCGTTTGTGGTCTTCATCATTGCGTTTTGTTTTGTTACTCGAACACCGAGTCTTATTGTTTCATCTATTGAGACGAAGTTATGGCTTGCTCTTGTGTCAACTAGTGCCTTAGCGGGTCTCCCTTTTACCACCATGTTGACGAGTTGAAGTCCATCTTCCGACTTCTTTTCTGGTTTTGCGGTTGTTGGTCTTTTCTTTCCCTTGTTCGGGGGCTTTTTGATGTTATGTTTTTCCTGTGTTTTGGGAGTTTCTTGCGTATTTAAAGTGTTGAGATGACTTACTTGCATGGACCCCAGACATGCTTCTGGTTGTGTGTTATCGATGTCGTTCATTTTTGCTTCTGGTTGTGTGTTATTGATGTCGTTCATTTTTGCTTCTAACTCAGCAAAGTTTTTGTGAAGGTTTTGGATCTTGTCGTCTACCTCTTTCCGCAACGTTGCGATCTCTTCTTGGATCATGGCTTGCATCTCGAGGCGTATGACGTCGATAGCGGTTTTGAGATCCTCTTTGAGTCTTTTTAACTCAGCTCGCAATGTTCCCAAAGCGTCTAGCTTTTCCAAGGAACGATTGACAAGAGTTCCAAGTTGTGTGACTGATGCTTCGACATTAGTCTTGATTTTGTCTAAGGATCCAACCAAATCCATAGACACGCTTTCAACTTCTTGTTGATTATGGTTTTGATTGTGTGTCTCCTCTTCGCTAGAGACGTTTTTCTTGCTTGTTGCTCCTTTCTTGTTTTTATTGTTGGCCATCCCAATGAATCAAACACCGCTCTGATACCACTTGTCACTGAGTTAATTCTTGAACTCTCGTGCGGCACTTAGACTTGATCTAAGTTAAGCCTTTTGGCTGTGTTGGGTTGTGATTATGCAGCGGAAGTCTTTTGTGTGTACACAAGAATAAGTTTGTAGTGCAATACTACAACAAAGATGGTGTTTTGATTACTTGAACAAAGTTACAAGTACAAGAGCTTACAAGAAGTTGAGTTATGAATGAGTTATGAAAGGTAATGTGGGGTGATCTCAAATTGAGACCTTCACTACATATTTATACTAGTGGCTAAGTGTTCTAGATCATTCATGATCTAGAATATTCATACATAAATATCTTTGATATTTAGAGCTAATTTCTAGATCTATCTTGCAAAAATATCCAACATTTCCAAGAGCTTTCATAGAGATTCTAGAGAGTTCTTGGCTGCAACATTTGGTTAGAATTATTTAGGCCATTCTAGATCTTTACGAGCTCCTTCAAGGATGGTCTAGGACCTTCTAAGGGTGCCAAAACGTTCCAGTATTGTCTAGGCTGTTCCGGAGACTTCTGCGCAGCCCTAGATGCTTCCTTAGTGTTCCGGAAACTTCCGGAATGCTGAAATTTTGAGCTAAATTTTTGCGGGGCGTGACAGTGGGCCCGGTTAAGACAACATAGCCTGACCAAAGTGGGGTAATACGAAGCTCTCCGATTTAGAGAGTGTGATAACCTTATACATGAAGTTCACCGTTAAAAAAAAAACATAATACAGTATCATTAATGTCTTTTTGGCAAAAGTGAAATGGTTATTGAAAATAAACTAGGTAGACAAGCCAATTTGATAAAAAGATGGATGCCTATTTGTTAAAACAATAACATAAAGTAAGTGGACCAGTACATGGTTAATTGGTCGCTCATCCTACAACTAGTATTGATCGCGACCTACTACGTTTGTACACCCCTCTTCCTTTAGGTATGGTTAAACTAGGTAGACAATTTTAACCTCCTCTTTTGAGCCGAGAAGGAAAAAAAATCAAAACCCGAGTGGAATATCTAGAAGTCAGAACATCCGTGATAGACTAATAGGTAATTGAGTAATAGGATCGGATTAAAGATTGATTAAACAAATGTCACACCCCAACCGATGGCAGAATCATTGGGGCGCGACACTAGGCGAACTAGATTGCTTAAGAGAATCCATAACAACTAGTTAAGCGATAATATTTAAAAGGCCCGATTTCCCATACAATCAAACATAAAATCCAACTAGTCATTACAAATATCAAAATCTCTCAAACAACATAGTTCGTTAACTAAATTTATTACAAGTTTCTTAAGCAAAACCATAAGTCCGTTTTTGCAGCGATAACATCCTCAACCTGTTATATACGTTAAAATACAAGTCAATACAATAAAGTAAAGGTGAGCATACAGGTTTAATAGCAATATAATAATACAGATAAAGCGTTTACGCATAACCAGCATGTAACACGTAGAGAAAGTGAATCTAAGTAAGCTAACAATAATAATACAAGCTAACCAACACAACTGCGAGGTGGAGTATGCGCGATACGTGTTCACAACAGCGAACACGCACGTAAAGTGAATTTGCGAGCCTTAACAACCCCCGAACCAATTGGGTGCTGAGTCCAAAATTTAGTACTATCGTTGCTAAGGGTGGTCTGCAAGTCCTCATTATTCACACATAGGGGTGTTCATGGTTCGGTTTAAAAACGTGAAACCGTCTAAACCGGTCATCGGTTCGGTTTCACGGTCGGTTTTCTTTCTTAAATTTCGGTCGGTCGGTTTCAAAATTTCCAAACCGTAGCGAACGGTTTGGTTTTCGGTTTATACCAAAAACCGGCCGTATAAAACCGGAACCAGACCGTTGAATAGACGTGTATTATTTGTTAGATATTTTACACTAGGTATAATTAATTATTATTTGTATATTTAGTGGGTATAAATAATTATTATTTGTATATTTAGGCTTGATTGAATTAATATTATAAAATAAGTAGCGACATTGAACGTTACTTACAGCATAATTTGTTTTTGGTGTTCTTAATTTCTAGTTCCATGTATAAAAATACAAACAACTCTAGGTTAATAGGCTCCAGAGATACATGTACAAGCAAACCAACATCAAATTTAAATGAGACCGAACCAACTTTTACCCATATAAGAAATCAAAATACATTCCCTTCCTTAACAGAACAACTCAATGAGCCATTAGAGGTATGGTTAAATCCATAAAATCTATTTTATAAATGGACTATTACAAAAGCCCAAACCATCAAATTAAACCGGAGCCAAACCGTTAGTAACGGTTCGGTTTGATTCGGTTTCAAGATTAAATGGTTTGGTTTCGGTTTTCGATTATTAAAAACCATTATTAACGGTTTGGCTTACGGTTTGACGTAAAAACCGTAAAAACCGAACCGTGAACACCCATATTCACATAGGCATAGCAAATAAACATTCAGCGATTCACGTATAACATGCGAGAGCGGTTAGCGTTAAAAGAGTTTAGCGTTGTATGTAGCGTGTTTTGACATAGAGAACGTATGCAACACCCAAAAGTGCATATTAAGCGAAAAAGGGTTCATGTATACTCACAGTCGGTGCTTAACGATGAAACACGAACTGTTATGGATTGAAGGGAGCGCCGGGATCAGCCTGTAAGCGAGAATAGAAGTGCATCAGTCTTCCGAAGTGCTGAAATGGTCAAAGTGCGAAGGAACATTAGACAAGTTCGGTTGAACTTGTGCTGATTTCAGTTAAATTAGACAACTCCAGGCGAAGTTGTGCTGATTTCCTTAGTGCGGTATAAGTTCGGGCGAACTTGTACAGAACTCATGAGAATCAGCCAACTTCGGGCGAAGTTGTTCTCCTTTTTTGGGTCAGGTGCAAGTTCGGGCGAAGTTGTGCCTAACCAGGTGACAACTTCGAGCGAACTTGCCCTATTTGGGGCGAACTTGACTGTTTTGGTCCAAAAATCTTGCGTTTTCGCGTCGTTTGCTGAGGAAATCGAGTGTTCATCCCTCCAACCTTGAGCTACTGAGAAAACATAGGCTGAAGAGGTCTTTTGGAGCGAGTTTTAGCCATTTTACAGGAACTTGGGCAAATCCGGGCGAACTTGTCGGTTCGTACGGGTTAGTCCAGTTCGTGCAAAGTGACGATATCATCCTTGTGCTTCCGGATCTGAGTTTCTTGCTGGACGACGCCTCGTTCCACTTTATAGTGAACGAAACATACATTACTTAGTCCGTATTTTGTGTAAAAATCAATGCTTTAAAAGGTTTTGCTCAGATCTAACACTTGGTGAGTCGAAATCATCAGGATTTCTAGCTTCGTAAGCCAAAGCTAAGCCCAAATACACTCGTTTAGTGTAGATCTAAGTGAAAAGAAGTAGTTTTATGGAAAAAGATAAAGGTTTTCATAAACAAAGAAGTTTGGATGAAATCGAAGGTAAACCTTGTGTAAAATCATAGTAGAAAACATTGTAGTTTGCATAAAACGGGTTGATTCTTACTTGAAAATCAAAGAAACAAGGTGTAACACCCCGACCCGCAGCGGAAAAGGTGATCGGGGCATGATTGGGTTATCATCAAAGCTCATGACATTTATTATGCGTTTCATATTCATTAAATACAATTTAATGGAAATTTACAATAATTGATACAACATATTCTAACTATCAATCTAAGCTTCTTTGTTCTCTTCTAAGGCATTTCCTAGGTTTTCTTTGCTTCGACCTGTTCACCTGTATCATGTGTAAAAAGGTTTTGGATCAACATAAAGTTGGCGAGTGAATCCTATGGAAAACATTTGAACAAGTTTATTTAAATTGATTATGAAATATGTGCACAACCAAACATGAGTAAAAATAGATGTAAACTTATTCAACAATCATAAGATATTAAATGAAACACACATGAACAATAATGGAACATTTAGAGGCACGCGATGCTCAACTCGTCTCTCACGAGGAACTGAGAGGCCTAATGAATGAATTGCATAAACATGATAATATGAATGACACAACTACAAACAATATAAACTCAATGATACACACATGAACAATAATGAATTTGATTTGAGGCACGCGTTGTTCAACTCGTCTCCCACGAGGAACTGATGGGCTTAATGAATGAGTTTCATATAATTTGACAAAAGGAAATAAGTAATCACAACAATATAACAATCTAAGTTTAGATCATGATGTGGTATGGCACAAGTTTAAATAAACAAGTTAATTATTTTTATAACAAATGACACACCCCAAAACGTGTAATTTAAAAGGGGGAGTTGTAAGATTCACTCACAGTGGGTGCGTTCGGTTGATGACGTTGAATGCACGCGAAGTGGTTTTAACCACGAGTGAGATTAACCTAGATAAATCGCATTATGGTTTGGTAAGTAAACGGATTTTATTAACCTATTTTAGTAGGATTGTTGGGTGTATTTTTGTGAGTTTGAGGCTATTTTCGAACCTTAAAAATGTTATTTTTAAGTATTTTTAATTGATTTTTAATTAAAATAATTAAATAAAAAAATTTGACTTTTTCTGACCGTTGACTTGACCGTTGACCGTTGACCTGACCGTTGACCGGTTCGAGTGCGTATTGTGTGCGCTGAGTGAGGCTCGAACCCGAGACCTCCCGTACGCGTGCACGCAGCTCTACTACTGAGCTACGTGTCTAACCTGTTATATATATCTGTTTTTAATTATATATATATATTAATTATGTTAAACCGAAAATCCTTTTATTTTAAAAACAATTTAAGTGAATCGGATGGTGCGCTGCACAGGTCTCGAACCCGCGACCTGTGGCTTAAACTAACACTCAGTCCACCGCTGGACTGTGTGTCCAACTTGTTAACTTTACTGATTTTTATTATACTTAAACACAAATTAGTTATTTCCTTTTCTGTCTTATTTAAAAAAAATAGATAATTGTCCGAGTCGGTGCAGTAGCCCGGACTCGAACTCGTGACCTGTGATATAAACATACACACAGTCCACCACTGGACTGTGTGTCTAACTTGGTTATCTTTCTGGTTATTAATATACTTAACATAGATCAGTATGACTCCGGTTCGGTTAATCAAAAAAATCATTTTTATTAAGGCGACGTGTGTGAAACAGGATTCGAACTCGAGACGTTTGTATGTTTAACGTGCACACAGTCCACCGCTGGACTGTGTGTCTAACCCGAGTAATTTCTTGATTTATATTATACTTATATACTATCGTAACATCGTCTTCCTCGTTGAGTTTTAACCAGAGATGACGACTGACTGGTTCGAAGTCTTAATCGGTTTCTTTAGTGTTTTAGGTTAATTATAGATGGGATATAAGTAAAAAGAAACAGAAATTAGGCGAAAAGGTATACCGACTATCTTCCTCTGTTTTCCGGCAGAACTCCGGCGACAGCAATACCTTCCGGCGACGAGTGTCTTGCAGCAGAGAAACTTCAGAAAGCTTACAAAATATGTGGGTGACTTCGGTATAAGTTCAAATGGTTTAGTAAGGCTCAGAAATGAGGAAACCGGTTTTCCGGCGACGAACAGAATAATTCCGGCGAGTGGAATTACGTCCGGTAAAGGTGTGGTTTTGAGCGAAAAGGTTTGCAGTGGGTTGTGGGTGAATTTATAGGGAGAAACCGAGATGTATTTGGCCCGATTTCCAACTGGATTCATCGGTTATGAAAACTCCGGCGGTTATAACTTTGGTCGTGGACCCAGACGTCGGTTATAACCGATGTCTTAGTAATGGTTTACGTTATAACGGAAGTTGTCGTTAAATGCTCGCGAGATTGCCGGGATTTCCGACGACTGAACTATTGAGCGCCGGTTTTGAATTCGTAACGTCATGATATCAATTAAATGATTCTAATGTTTAACAAGTAATATCAGTGGCGCAGTGGTTTGTGTGTGGTGTGTTAAGTTTGATGTTGAACCGGTACTGACCCGGGTTCGAAACCCGGCAGAACCAAAACATTTTTATTTTGCGATTTTTAACAGTTTTTCAAAAACTAATTATATATTCCCGTATAATAATTGATTATGTATCGTTTAAAATTATTTTGGGCATTTAATTCGCAACGAAAATTTTGACTGACTGTTCGGTTGATAAACGGAGCGGGTTTGGTAAATCCGTTTTTTGACGGATGTTACAGTATCCCCTGCTTTTTAGAAATTTTGTACCGAAATTTAAATAGTGATATATTTGACTAAAAGAATGACGGTGTTTAGTTTGTCAGTTACTTGCTTAGAGAAAGTAAGGGTTTAAGTTTTTGTTTGAGGCGGTAACGTTCCTTGTAAAGGTTAAGAACCCTATTACAGGAATCGCTTTTTGTTGCCTACTGTAAGAGTATCGATAAGCAGAGATTATTCGCTAACTATGATATCATGCATAAAAGTTTGAATATGTTTGGAAGTGTATGGTTATATCCTAAGGCAAAACTTCTAACACTACAACCTACATGGAATATAACACAACAGCTGATATTTGAACATAAATAAACACGACTGCAAGTATTTGAATCCACATTCTGATAACATATATGTTTGAATGGTGGAAGTTCCTCTCTCGTTTGTTATGATGGAGAGGTTAGTTTATGTAGAAACGGAGCACAATCCAATCTCTTTAAATAGTAAGATGATATAAATGTAACATAATTTCAACCAAGGCAATACCAAATCTTACATGGAACTTCTCATAACCGCCTGATAATGCCTCTGATCCTTTGGCAAGAATACTTATATATAGGAAGTACCAGCGGCCTATCCACCATATTCTTGCCAAATTTTCATTAGTTTTATCCACAAGTTATGATTAGTTACCAAGAAACTAATAAATCCTACATAGAACTTCTCATAACCGTCCGACAATGCCTCTGATCCTTTGACAAGAATACTTATATATAGGAAGTACCAGCGGCGTATCCACCATATTCTTGTCAAATTTTCATTGGTTTTATCAGTGAATTATGATTAGTCCTATAACTCTACAACCAATACAACAAACATAAAATACTGAAATGAAATATATCTGTGCGATCAAGGCTCAATCAAACGGAGCCGATCGTATTGTATGTACTGAAAATGAAATTGTCTGTGTGCTCAAGGCTCAATCAAACGGAGCCGAACGTATTGAATGTACTGAAAATGAAATTGTCTGTGTGCTCAAGGCTCAATCAAACGGAGCCGAGCGTATTGCATGTACTGAAAATGAATAACTTAATCACACAAACAGCCTATGCATGGAACCTCTCATAACCGTCTGATAATGCCTCCGATCATTTGACAAGAATACTTATATATAGGAAGTACCAGCGGCGTATCCACCATATCCTTGTCAAATTCACATTGACTTTATCCGCAAGTTATGATTAGTTCTATGCGACTCTACAACAAACACAACAACCACAAGATACTGATAATGAAATTGTCTGTGCGCTCAAGGCTCAATCAAACGGAGCCGAACGTATTGCATGAACTGGAAATGTAAATTGAACTGTGCGCTCAAGGCTCAATCAAACGGAGCCGAACGTATTGCATGAACTGGAAATGTAAATTGAACTGTGCGCTCAAGGCTCAATCAAACGGAGCCGAACGTATTGCATGTACTGAAAATGAACAACTTAATCTAAACAATAATCACACAAACAGTCTATGCATGGAACCTCTCATAACCGCCTGATAATGCCTCCGATCATTTGACAAGAATACTTATATATAGGAAGTACCAGCGGCGTATCCACCATATTCTTGTCAAATTCTCATTGACTTTATCCGCAAGTTATGATTAGTTCTATGCGACTCTACTACAAACACCACAACCACAAGATACTGATAATGAAATTGTCTGTGCGCTCAAGGCTCAATCAAACGGAGCCGAACGTATTGCATGAACTGGAAATGTAAATTGAACTGTGCGATCAAGGCTCAATCAAACGGAGCCGATCGTATTGCATGTATTGAAATGTAAAATGAAATGACCGATCAAGGCTCAATCAAACGAGCCGATCGTGCGGGCACGCCACTGATCAACCGCATAATAAAATGGGGATCAAGCTCAACCTCATAAATGGGGGGGCTGCGGCCTCGGCAAATGCATATACTGAAAATAATAAACAATAATTATTCTAACAGTCTACACATGGAACCTCTCATAACCGCCAGATAATGCTTCTGATCCTTTGACAAGAATACTTATATATAGGAAGTACCAGCGGCGTATCCACCGTATTCTCGTCAAAGTTTCATTGGCTTTATCCTTAAGTTATGTTTGGTTCTATGTGATAAAGAAAAACATAAAACTAAACGATAGGAGTTGAATCTGGATCTTCAGCGAAGAGGACTAGTTGGGTATCTTCGTTTGGGCCGTCATTAACTTCGACAAGATTGGCGTTGATGTTGAAGACTCTTCCTCTTGCTGGTGGCATAGTGGTTGGGTTTTCTTGGTTTACTTGGTTAACTGGGTTTGATTGGGCTTGAGTGTTGATGACGTTAACCAATTGAGGGCATGTGTTTCTAAAGTGGGTAGGATCGCCACAATTGAAACAAGCTCGAGCATATGGGAACACGGGGTATTGGGGTTGTTGATAGGTTTGGTTTATGGTTTGAGTAGGGGAAAAGGTTTGGTTTTGAAAAGTGCGGCAAACCTTGCTCAAATGACCATAGCGTCCACAAGTTGTACATAGCCGACAAGGTAGGGTATGGGGATGGTGATAAAAACAGTTGTTGCATCGAGGGTGAGGTCCAAGATATGGTTTCTTATTTGGGTAAGAGTTGGGTGCCACTTGGGTGATTGGGATAGCTCGGATGGGTATGGCTGTAAAATTGGTTGATTTCGTTGGGTAGCAGCGAAAAGTTGCCCGTCTCTTCTTCTCTTAGGATTGGGTTGAGAAGGGAATTCGGTTTGGGTGGAGTCGGAGGTTTCAGTCGATTCTTTATCCCTCTTCTTCTCCTCCTTGAAGTCTTTGTTTCGGATTCGGTTCTCGGTGAGCTCTGTTGCTAACTCCATTGCTGCTTCCAAAGTTGCAGGCTTGGTACTTATTACAGGGTCTTGAATCTTTGACGGAAGACCACGAATGTAGTGCTCGATCAAACGGTAGAGGGGAGTGAACATGTTGGGAACCATTGATGTAATTCGAGGAACCTTTTGTTGTATGTGATGTGGTCTCCTTCCATTTGCTTTAACGAATAAAATTCATCTTCTAACTTCTTGATTTCGCTCCTTGGGCAAAATCGTCTGGTCATGATTTCCTTCAATTCGTTCCAAGTTAAGGTCATAGCATCATCGACACCTCGTTTGGCCTTCTCTGTATTCCACCAAGTAAGTGCTATTCCATATAGTCGACCGGTAGCATAACGCACTTTGCGATCATCAGGGCAATCGCAATTTTAGAAAAGTGTTCTCCATCTCTTCAAACCAATGGAGGAGTGCGGTGACGCCTTCAGTCCCTTTGTATTTCGGAGGGTCACATGATTTGAAATGCTTGTAGGTGCATTTAGTGGTATTTGGGGAAGAGTTGATAATGTTTTGGTTTGCTTGATTGACAGGATTAGCGGTAAGTGCTTGTTGGACTTGGATTACAATGTTGGGTATTACGGCAGCCATTTGTTGAGCGATTAAGGCAGCCATGCGTTCGCGGGCTTTTCTTGCTCTCGTCTTCCTACGGGCGAGGTTAGAAGACATCTAAAAGGAATACATGACAAGAGTATGAGTTGGATGTTTTTGGGTTCATGGGTCGCATTAGGAATGAACATTCATAAAATAATTATAGAAAGATAAATCTACTTCATCCATAGGATGTCTTGGGTTTTGCTCGCCGTTAGGCCCTACATGCCGCCATACTTTACCTGTGTAATCATGTGGGCCCCCATGAATACCGGTTTTTCATATGGTTCGCACGGGTTTGCCAGGTTGCGTACACAAAAACCCGAAGAAAATCGAGAAATATGTATACAACGTGTGATATTCGGAATGTGTCCAGGTGTAGACACGGTGACACCTCAAAGTAGGTTAGTTCGAACGACGTTTGGTGTGGCATGCTTTGGCCTAATAGGTCCTTCGTACTCTCATCGTTGGTCCCCAGGTAGGCAAACTGGTCCGTTATATTGGATTTATACGAATGCCAACCTAGACAGGACGTTCCGACTACCGGTACTTGTACCCTTCCAGTTACTACATGCCCGTCGCAGAACTTACTTTGATGAGATTTGAAAATTGCACAAAATCTTTGGATAATGAGAGTATAAAAATAAATTGAATACATGAACATCGATATATGTATAATGAATATGTATATAAGCATGTATGTTTGACTGTAAATGTAAACAAATATGAAACAAATAAATATCACAAGTTTGTATGTAACCACCTAATCAATTAAAATTTAGGCAGACTATAGTATAGGCTCTAAGGGTCTAATAACCTATCCTATATCCCTATAGTCATGGCTCTGATACCAATCTGTAACACCCCGACCCGCAGCGGAAAAGGTGATCGGGGCATGATTGGGTTATCATCAAAGCTCATGACATTTATTATGCGTTTCATATTCATTAAATACAATTTAATGGAAATTTACAATAATTGATACAACATATTCTAACTATCAATCTAAGCTTCTTTGTTCTCTTCTAAGGCATTTCCTAGGTTTTCTTTGCTTCGACCTGTTCACCTGTATCATGTGTAAAAAGGTTTTGGATCAACATAAAGTTGGCGAGTGAATCCTATGGAAAACATTTGAACAAGTTTATTTAAATTGATTATGAAATATGTGCACAACCAAACATGAGTAAAAATAGATGTAAACTTATTCAACAATCATAAGATATTAAATAAAACACACATGAACAATAATGGAACATTTAGAGGCACGCGATGCTCAACTCGTCTCTCACGAGGAACTGAGGGGCCTAATGAATGAATTGCATAAACATGATAATATGAATGACACAACTACAAACAATATAAACTCAATGATACACACATGAACAATAATGAATTTGATTTGAGGCACGCGTTGTTCAACTCGTCTCCCACGAGGAACTGATGGGCTTAATGAATGAGTTTCATATAATTTGACAAAAGGAAATAAGTAATCACAACAATATAACAATCTAAGTTTAGATCATGATGTGGTATGGCACAAGTTTAAATAAACAAGTTAATTATTTTTATAACACATGACACACCCCAAAACGTGTAATTTAAAATGGGGAGTTGTAAGATTCACTCACAGTGGGTGCGTTCGGTTGATGACGTTGAATGCACGCGAAGTGGTTTTAACCACGAGTGAGATTAACCTAGATAAATCGCATTATGGTTTGGTAAGTAAACGGATTTTATTAACCTATTTTAGTAGGATTGTTGGGTGTATTTTTGTGAGTTTGAGGCTATTTTCGAACCTTAAAAATGTTATTTTTAAGTATTTTTAATTGATTTTTAATTAAAATAATTAAATAAAAAAATTTGACTTTTTCTGACCGTTGACTTGACCGTTGACCGTTGACCTGACCGTTGACCGGTTCGAGTGCGTATTGTTGTGCGCTGAGTGAGGCTCGAACCCGAGACCTCCCGTACGCGTGCACGCAGCTCTACCGACTGAGCTACGTGTCTAACCTGTTATATATCTGTTTTTAATTATATATATATATTAATTATGTTAAACCGAAAATCCTTTTATTTTAAAAACAATTTAAGTGAATCGGATGGTGCGCTGCACAGGTCTCGAACCCGCGACCTGTGGCTTAAACTAACACACAGTCCACCGCTGGACTGTGTGTCCAACTTGTTAACTTTACTGATTTTTATTATACTTAAACACAAATTAGTTATTTCCTTTTCTGTCTTATTTAAAAAAAATAGATAATTGTCCGAGTCGGTGCAGTAGCCCGGACTCGAACTCGTGACCTGTGATATAAACATACACACAGTCCACCACTGGACTGTGTGTCTAACTTGGTTATCTTTCTGGTTATTAATATACTTAACATATATCAGTATGACTCCGGTTCGGTTAATCAAAAAAATCATTTTTATTAAGGCGACGTGTGTGAAACATGATTCGAACTCGAGACGTTTGTATGTTTAACGTGCACACAGTCCACCGCTGGACTGTGTGTCTAACCCGAGTAATTTCTTGATTTATATTATACTTATATACTATCGTAACATCGTCTTCCTCGTTGAGTTTTAACCAGAGATGACGACTGACTGGTTCGAAGTCTTAATCGGTTTCTTTAGTGTTTTAGGTTAATTATAGATGGGATATAAGTAAAAAGAAACAGAAATTAGGCGAAAAGGTATACCGACTATCTTCCTCTGTTTTCCGGCAGAACTCCGGCGACAGCAATACCTTCCGGCGACGAGTGTCTTGCAGCAGAGAAACTTCAGAAAGCTTACAAAATATGTGGGTGACTTCGGTATAAGTTCAAATGGTTTAGTAAGGCTCAGAAATGAGGAAACCGGTTTTCCGGCGACGAACAGAATAATTCCGGCGAGTGGAATTACGTCCGGTAAAGGTGTGGTTTTGAGCGAAAAGGTTTGCAGTGGGTTGTGGGTGAATTTATAGGGAGAAACCGAGATGTATTTGGCCCGATTTCCAACTGGATTCATCGGTTATGAAAACTCCGGCGGTTATAACTTTGGTCGTGGACCCAGACGTCGGTTATAACCGATGTCTTAGTAATGGTTTACGTTATAACGGAAGTTGTCGTTAAATGCTCGCGAGATTGCCGGGATTTCCGACGATTGAACTATTGAGCGCCGGTTTTGAATTCGTAACGTCATGATATCAATTAAATGATTCTAATGTTTAACAAGTAATATCAGTGGCGCAGTGGTTTGTGTGTGGTGTGTTAAGTTTGATGTTGAACCGGTACTGACCCGGGTTCGAAACCCGGCAGAACCAAAACATTTTTATTTTGCGATTTTTAACAGTTTTTCAAAAACTAATTATATATTCCCGTATAATAATTGATTATGTATCGTTTAAAATTATTTTGGGCATTTAATTCGCAACGAAAATTTTGACTGACTGTTCGGTTGATAAACGGAGCGGGTTTGGTAAATCCGTTTTTTGACGGATGTTACAGTATCCCCTGCTTTTTAGAAATTTTGTACCGAAATTTAAATAGTGATATATTTGACTAAAAGAATGATGGTGTTTAGTTTGTCAGTTACTTGCTTAGAGAAAGTAAGGGTTTAAGTTTTTTGTTTGATGCGGTAACGTTCCTTGTAAAGGTTAAGAACCCTATTACAGGAATCGCTTTTTGTTGCCTACTGTAGGAGGTTCAACGTTTTTACGTCGTCTATTTTTCCCGTTTAACAGGTTCGTCGCAACGAGCGGGTACTAAGTCGACTTAGTTATTATTTTCCTTGTTTTACGTTATGGTCTACTTTCTTCACATTAATACGCGTTGATTGTTGATGGTGATGTGATATTGGTACTATTTGAAACAGTTTTACGTCCCCACCGTAATACTACTTATATTATATGTGGAATCAAAATCCCCAAACTATTTGTAACAACTTTTACCAAACAAATGCACAATTTTAAGGGTTTTTTTTGTTGCTTACCAAAATATGATGGGTCATGGGTAATTGTTGCTTCCAAAACATGATGGGTATAACATACAGAACTACACCTAGAACAACCTTACAACATTAAGTCATTAACTAAATCAACAACACTTTAAAGTAATCATACCACCATATGGATATGATACCAAACATTTTGGGTGGAAGTAAAAGTTTCCAGTTGTGTTTCATTATTTGACACAACACTACCAAAGACAAGATGTACACCAAGCTTGTGGGGCGGCAACCCCAAACTCCTTTTGCTGCCTGTTATGTTACAGATCACTTAATGTCTTCTACCCAACAATCAATGCAATTCCTGTAAACATTATACCCATTTAATTTGTCGGCCAATTTGTATTCAAAATCGGGTAATTAAAACATTAAAATTCGTTGTCTAGGGACGATTTAGGTGTCGCATTGATGATGAACGGTCGATAATCATTGTGTTTACAGTTGATTATTAGACAATGTGGGTCTGTTTATCCCAATTTGAAAAGATGAGTATTATGTGGTTGATAAAATACCTCACTGGTCAATTTGAGAAATTTCTAATCTTATTGGCCAAATACTTCAAACCCATTTGCATTCACCACCACACACTCAAATACTCCAACTATTTTCTTGCAATTATCTTTAATTATGTCATGTACATGAATACCAATTTTATAAAACTCTAGAGTGGAATTTACTATTTTGCCCCTGTACCTTCCTTCCTTTTTGTTAAAAGATGTTGATTGTTTGACATGTTACATAATCAAAACTCATAGTTAGTGCTTTATCAGTTTATCTTCACTGAAATTTGTAAAACCAATAGTGAAATGAGTGTACTTTTGTAAGGTTCTTTTTCTGTTCTTTAAATATTAGTACATTTTAACATGGTTATGTTCATGATTGCTCTATCATTGCCATGGTGGATGTCCTACAAGAATGACTGTCCTGCCCACTGCCCTTAATACCCCTGCCTGCTAAGAGATTATGATTGATTCCATGAAGAAAACTAGTGATTGGTATGTTTTCAATCTTCTTGTTCTTGTTTTTTTTCTTAATTTTTTTGATACTTTGTTTTGAATTTTCTGATTATGGATGAATATGAAGTTTTATTTCAATGTGAACAGGATTTGCTCACCGGAGATCCCGAGCGATGTTACAGTTCATGCAGGCGGTGTTTCTTTTTCGTTACACAAGGTATAAAATCTCTTACGCCCCGCTTGCGGTATGCGCATATAATATATATATGTGTGGGCGCTCGGGGGCAAAAGTGAAAGTGTACTAACTTTAACGTTATTTTACTAATTTCGTGAAAATAAAAGAGGGGGATGGTTAATCATGCATCATGTGGTGGCGTTGATAGCCGAAAGACAAGGGGGTACATGCACGAATCGGCCTTTGTCTCAATTGCTAAATGTTATGTGCCTTATGTCCAAGGCTTGATGCAAAACTACCATCGAGCCGGGGGTCTCACTGGAAGTAGCCTCTCTATTCCTACGAGGTAGAGGTAAGGCTGTCTACATCTTACCCTCCTCAGACCCTACCTTAGTTTTGCTATTGGTGGGATTTACTGAGTATGGTGATAATAATGATGATGATGAAGGTATAAAATCTCTATGATGTTGTTTAAATGTTGCTTGATAAACTAACATGTTTTATGCAGTTTCCGTTGGTCTCAAAGTGTGGATATATAAGTAAATTGGTGTCTGAGTCTAAAGAGAATGATGGGTTAGTGGTTGAAATCCCGGATATCCCGGGAGGGTCTGAAGGATTTGAACTTGCGGCGAAGTTTTGTTATGGAATAAACTTTGAGTTATCAATGGAAAACATTGCGATGGTGAGATGTGTAGCCGAGTATCTTGAAATGACAGAGGATTATGCAATTGGAAACTTGATAACAAGATCTGAATCCTATATAAATGAAGTAGGACTTAAAACTTTGGCTGGTGCAGTGACCATTTTACAGTCTTCAGCAAACCTTTTGCCAATGGCGGAAAAAGTAAGACTGATTAATCGATGTATAGATACTATAGCGTTTATTGTCACCAAAGAAAGCCAGTTTCCGTCTTCTAGTGGTGCAGAGGGGGCTTTGGTTACTTCATCTTCTTCATTATCTCACCCGAAAGATGTTGTTGATTGGTGGGCTGAAGATTTGATTGTTCTTAGAATCGATATCTTTCAAAGGGTTCTTCTTGCAACGATTTCGAGGGGTTTCAAACAATATGCTCTTGGTCCGATTCTAATGCTTTACGCTCAAAAATGTCTTCGTGGTTTGGTATGATCTTATTTTTTTCAGCTGAATTTTAATAATTTACACAAATTCACAACCATGGGCCTTATTGTGAACTTTTTAATAACTTGTTTTAGGCCACTAAACCATGTTGACTTTTTAATGACTTGCTATGGAACCCACTTTTGACCATGTTGACTGTGCTCTGAATTCTGTTTTGATTTAACTAACTTGTTTTAGGCCACTAAACCATCAAAGTTACAATTTACGATCTAAGGTATTTTCTTACGATAACTAGTTTTTAGGCGCCGCATTATAAAACGTCAACACGGTCAAAAGTTACTAACATGCCAATTTTAGTGTCACAGTTTTTGACCGGTTACTGGTTCGCATTACCTTAAGTTTTTTAAGGTTGGTTATCCTAAATCGAACTTTTTGAAACTTCGACGTGTTAGTCAAAATATTAATCGGGCCAAATTTAGGTGACCCTTTTATAGCCCTATGTAATATGTTTCTGTAAAGCCACAAGTTTCTTACTTTAGCACAACTTTTTCGTTGATTCATATGTGCATCTATCATCAAACAGGAGATATTCGGAAAAACCAAGAAACAAATCGAGCCAGAACAGGAACACGAAAAAAGGATAGTTTTAGAAACAATAGTCAGCCTTCTACCAAGAGAAAGGAATTCAATGTCGGTTAGCTTTGTCTCAATGTTGCTTCGGGCTGCCATATATCTTGAAACAACAATGGCATGCAGGCTAGATTTGGAGAAACGGATCGGGTTACAACTCGGGCAGGCAGTTTTGGATGACATATTAATCCCTTCATTTCATTTTGAAGGTGACACATTGTTTGATGTTGATACTGTGCAACGAATCATGATGAACTATCTTGAATATGCATTAGAAGGCGCTCGTGATGAAGATTATGCTTCTTCTCCTCAAAGTGAGATGGAGAAAGTCGGGAAGCTTATGGAATGTTATCTTGCTGAGATAGCTTCTGACCGTAATCTGTTGGTGTCGAAATTTATAAATCTAGCTGAACATATTCCTGAACAAGCCAAGGTTTCAGAAGATGGAATGTATAGAGCTATTGATATTTACTTAAAAGTAAGTATTCTTCTTCTATCTAAGCTCAACAATATATATCTATATCTATATATATATATATAGTTAATATTTAGTGATGATATATAACAGGCACATCCAATGTTAAGTGATATGGAAAGAAAAAAAGTTTGCAGCTTGATGGATTGCCAAAAGCTTTCACGAGAAGCGTGTGCACACGCAGCCCAAAATGACCGGCTGCCTGTGCAAACCGTGGTTCAAGTTCTTTACTATGAACAACAACGGTTACGAGACAACATGGATGGTGGTTTGATATCAGTCGACCCTACGGCTCACCAAACCAACAAGAAACAAACACTTAATGATGAGCTCTCGCGCTTGAAAAAAGAAAACCAAGATCTCAAATTCGAGCTTTTGAAGATTAAAACGAGATTAAAAGAAGCAGAACGATCATCATCATCGTCTATTGAAAAGTCTTCGGTCAGCAGCCCTTCTTCCACATGTTACTCCGCTGATAAACCGCCGTTGCCTAGAAAATCTTTCATGAATTCTGTGTCAAAAAAGCTCGGAAAACTTGCACCGTTTCTACGCGCCGACGGGGTTTTACCTTCGACTACTAGAGGCAAGAATAAGCCAAGTAAAAATAGAAGACATTCTATATCTTGATTCATGCTTGGCAAGAAGATTGCAACCAATGGTAATTCTTCTTAAATTTTTTTTTTCAGTTAATTCCATGGCTTTGATATATTTGTGTGAAATATTTATGTAAAGTTTGTATGTACATCACTATAGTTGTATAAGATTTATTATAGGGCTGATTTGAAATGGAATGAATGTGCTAATCTGTTGTTGGGTACTTGGGCTGATTTAAATTGTGGGTTAATACTATTGGACTGCTCCAATCATGGTTGTTGGCCTGGTACAGTGTTGGGCTTATACTTTATTGGGTACATACGGTTGTGGGCTGCAAGGCCTCTTAGTTAATTGTGGGTGGGTTGTAACTTGTAAGTGTAACCATACATACTCATAACTCATGTTAATGTAATGTAATTGTTTGGGTTTACTTGTTCCTATAAATTTAAGTTAATTAAATAATAAAAAATAGGGTTGAGTTATTGTACAGAGCCTCCTAAATCCATGAAGATGGAAAAAGACAATGAATCACAAATTATAACATAATGTTGAGCAAAATATAACACAATGCTGAGTAAAAAGACACAATAAATTGTAAAAAAGATACAATGACAAAAAACAAAAACACAATGCCAAATAAAAAGAAACAGTGATCTAAAACAAAACTTCTAAAATCTACAAACTAAAATTCCAAAAGGGAAAACCTAAGATCTAAGATCATAGACTTTGATGAAACGGTTCAAATGCTGCTAGAAATGAGTTCAATCGGAGTCCGTTTTATACCATTCCTACGACTTCCTAGTTTTAAGAGACTATGTATATGAACCCAACCCTAAAAAAGTAACGTAACTTTAGGCATAAAGATTCAGTTATTACAATATAATGATTAAAAAGAATAACATAAAGATTAAAAAAAAACAGTAGAACTCCTTTTCAACAAAATGGCATGTTTTTCTCATTGATAACTTAATCCACATAGCTAATATCTAAATTTGTCCCGAAGTTCCTGGTATTGATTCACTTTGCATAAAATCTACCAAAGTACGTAGTGGATAATAACTAAAAAACATCAATGACTCATGTAAGGTTATGTATATGAAATTATCCAAGGTTAGTCAAATCCTTAAATTTAGTTCTTTCCTGATTTTCTTATCCGGTCTTGTGTGAATATTAATATATTATGGCTTCAACAAAATAAGTGGACAACGAAATCACTGTGCAAATTCAAAAATAATACTATTCCACCATTATCGAATCTAAAGCAACATTGGAAACCAGATTGTCAATGTACGCATTATATTTAACATCCACTTTAATATTGTAATTGCCATAATTACTACTTCCATCCTATATCACTATGTTGGCAAGTATTATGATTTTTACTAAAGTTTTCAGGTTGTTTTCACATACCATGAGATGCCGTTTTTCATTTTTGTGGTGCCAACAAGAGTTGGGTATGCAACATATGTATGTGTTCGATCAGTGGTTACACCTTGCCTTTTTTCCACTCGTCGTCATTACATCTCTTTAAGTGATGCAAAACAATTAATGTTGTCTTCATCTTCTTTCCCTCGATTAGTCTATTTGATTTTGCGTTCGAGTAGTTTCTTTTGAGTTCCCTTTTTCTTCTGCATTTGATTCTATCAACCGAGGAATTCACGGTATATATTAACTTCATCTAAGGTTATCATAAAAAACTAATATTATATCACCAAAGTATAAAAAAAAGGTGTGTCCGTTATACTTTTTTATCACCTAAATTGTTTCAAGTTTTTCGTTGTATTTAAGGTATACTTTTTTTTATTGTAATACATTTTATAGATTTTTCCATATTTGGGTTTTTTCACTTGAACGACGTGTAATGTGGTGTTCTTACATTAAGACCATGCGTAGTCATCAACACTCCACCCTTGGGCGTTTTGCGTCATGTGACAGCCCAGTTAGCAATGGGGCGTTTTCTATAATGGGTGTAGTGGGATGTGGGACATTATCTTAAAGGGGTTGTTAAACAATTAAATAAATAAAAAAACATCAAAAAATGGTATTGGGCAAGCATAGGAAAAGAATGAATGTGATTGGCCATGGGGGTGGGGGTTTGGCGTGAATTAAAAAACGCCCGGAAGCTTTTTTTGTAAGAAAAACGCTAGATAGCGCCGGAGGGGTGGGGGTTTGGGCGCGATTGGCGTTTTTGGGCAAGATACCGCCCGACTACGGGTGGTCTAAGTATTTTGAAAAACAAATTCAAAATGCATATTATATACTTGTCACATTTTAGGAACAAACTCCATTGATGGCCAATGAAGAGACGACAACCAATGGTGAGATGACAACAAGCCAATCATGGATACAAATAGAAAAGATGGTTTCGGTTATGAATTTCAATTATGGGTCAGGAAGCCAATCATGTAACACAAAAAGATGATTTAAGGGTCACTTCAAAGATATATACATCGATTCAATGATGGATCCACACAAATTGAAAAGATGATTAAGTTATGGGTCACTTAAAGATATATAGTTATCTCATTATGAATCGACACATTGACAGAAATAGAAAAATGATTTAAATTATGGGTCACCTAAAGATATGTATGATTCAATTATGAATCGACTGATATTGAAAAGATGATCATTGCAATTATGGCTCACTTGTTGCCGATGAGCAACAAAGAAAAGAAAGGACATGTATATTCACACACCCACTTGTCTATTCACACACCTCCAGTGTTGAGCTGTGGTCAAAGCGTGACGTTTTGGTCCGGTCAACCAGACAAAGACTGACGGGTGTCTGACGGGTCTGTTGAATCTGACCCAAACGCCGAGCTTTGGCAGCGTTTTGTCCTGTCAACCAGACAAAAGACTGACTGTCAGTCTTTTGTCTGGTTGACAGGATCAAAACGCTGCCAAAGCTCGGCGTTTGGATCAGATCAACAGACCCGTCAGACACCCGTCAGTCTTTGTCTGGTTGACCGGAACAAAACGCCGCGCTTTGACCACAACTCGATACTGGGGGGCGTGTGAATAAACAAAGTGAGTAGGTGGGATGTGTGAATAGCAAGGTCCGAAAAGAATTACAAATGGAAGAAAGAAGACCATTACACAAATAAAAAAATATATATTACTTAAACCTAAATTGAGTTATGAACAATGCAGAAGATCAATGCATCTTAGAGTTTTGTATCTTGTAATTGAACATACGTAGAAGACTAGAAGAAAATCCTTGGCTCCGTCAAACCTAAATAAATACACATCTATCTACGTGATGTCGATCAGTTCTGTTTCAACATAGTGGAAAACATGTAAATCATACATGTACCAGCAAACATACCAGCAAAGAATCCAAAGACAGATGCAGACACCGAGTTTGACATGATAGTCAGCTTGATCTGGTCCCCGTTTAGGATGCATGTTCTTGATGGTAGTACCGAATTCTAGGGTTAGGAATTCGTAATATGGATAGAGAGGGAGGTCGATTTTTGATTGATGTTATGAGAGTCTAACCTTAATCCCTCTCTAGTATTCTCCTTTATATATACCAATGGGAAACCTAATTAGTTAAATAGGGTAATATGATTCATCAAATAATTATATATAGGTATAATTTATTTGATCTATATAATATAAAGAGTTAAATGCCATTTACGTCCCTGTGTTTTGTTCACTTTTGTCATTTCAGGTCAAATTTCAAAATTGCACCATTTTCCTCCCTGACATTTTGAAAGCGTGCCATTTCAGTCCAAAAAAATAACCACAGTTAAAAAACTCAGTTAGCTTTGGGGTAAAATTCGTTTGTTTCTAAGCAGCTAGTTACGGGTTCGATCCCGGCCAGCTGTAATTTTGACTGTGGTTACCCCTAAGCTAACTGAATTTTTTAACTGTGGTTATTTTTTGGACGAAATTGGCACGTTTCCAAAATGTTAGGGAAAAAATGGTGCAATTTTGAAATTTGGTCTAGAATGGCAAAAGTGAACAAACCACATAGATGTAAATGACACTTAACTCTAATAATGATTATAATGACTACATAAT
Organism: Scalesia atractyloides; assembly: GCA_947069175.1. NCBI lineage: Eukaryota > Viridiplantae > Streptophyta > Magnoliopsida > Asterales > Asteraceae > Scalesia > Scalesia atractyloides. Next base: position 18,707,089 of record CAMTDV010000014.1, on the reverse strand, counting down.
TAAATATAACATAATAATTATATTTAATCTTACATGTGATTAATTGGTTTTCCTAAGCGAAAACCAAAAGACCTACTAATGTAAACTGTTGAATGTCGTAGACAAGTTAATCTCGATTTATTTAGGTGGTTGGGTTATTGAAAAACAAACAATAGATTGTCTTTGAAACATGTTTTGGTTTGTAGATAGTCCGCTACCACAGACTTTGAGAAAAGTCCAAATTTGCTATTTGAAACGCCTGAACTCAAAAGTATTCATTTTTCTTTTTTATTCCGATATTTCATTTTTCTATTTTATTTTATTTTCATTTCTTTACCTATGTTGTTTTCGTTTGTTATAAAATGTCATATGCAAGCAAGGATATCAATGTGTTTCAACAACTCCAAAAAGATGTTGGAGGATATCATTGTTTTGGATCGGCGCCTAACAGAAAAACTTAACGAGCTCACAAAAAAGGTTGGCTAGTATCCATAATACTCAGGCCGAATTGCAAGTTCAATAGATGCGCTTTATGCGTGTTATGAAGGCCAAAAGGATGTTAAAACCTAGATGTAATGTTAATATGTTGTACCTTCGGATAAATGATTGTCAATTTTGTTTTATAATAGTGTACAATCGTTACTAAGGTTCGTACATTAGACCTAATAAGTTTTATTGTAAATTTTGAATGTAATGACAACCAAATGTCTTATCATTTAATTATAGTAATCCATGTCCATCCTTGGTACCCAAATAAATTGGAAACTATCTATGGTCACTCGAGAAAATCCTCCGTTACCCTAGTTTATGCCCCATGAATTCTTTTTCTTTAGGTTACAATCCTTATAACATTTGGGATCATTAACACTTTTGTAAAACCCTGTTATTAGAATTGCATGTCTCTTGCGCCTCTGAATAGGAAGGCAAACTAAGTAGTCTTATTGAAGTCACCATGGTTGTTTTTTGAACTCCAATGAAATGGCATCTCCTTACTCGTTTCCATAGTGACACTGATTTCACTCAAAGAACCCAAGGGGTGTAACACTCCAAGTTTTAGGTAATGTTTTCGATCTTGCCCAAAGTTTTTGATAAATCGCTTTATAATACTAAATTCATGATACATTTTAAAACTTATGATGGTATACCTTTTATCACTTGCGTATACAAAATTCTCTTGCTCCTCACATGTTGGTGGTTCATTGTTGCCTTCTTTAAAGCCTCTTTTGTTATAATCTTTTCTGCCTCTCCAAAACTAATGCCATCACTTGTATTTTTATGTAATATAGCATTAGGCGACAATCTTAGGGTGTCCCTGCTGGTCTTCATCCTATTGATGATAGTAATATGCGGGTTATATTGAAAGCTAAACATGACTTTTTACGTTGCTCCCATACTTCCGGAATATAGTTTCTCACCGGTTATACCCGCTTTGCGTGGACGTAACCTGGAAAAAAAGACACATATTAGCATATATATGAAAACATATAAATTGAGTATGGAACAAAGATGAACATTAAAATAGTTTTCTCAAAAACGAATATTAGGTGAACTTAATTAGGTCATCTTTTATTAAAAATAATGCTATAATAATAATAGTAATAGTAATAATAATAATAATAATAATAATAATAATAATAATAATAATAATAATAATAATAATAATAATAATAATAATATTTTCATTATTGCATAGAAAAAATAAGTGGTAGCAAATACTACAACACAAAATGAATAAAAATATATAAACCATGAATTGAATGTTACATGCGCCTGAATTGATTCAAACCAATGTCATCAATAGGTAGAATTTTAAACTTTGTTCCTCAATAAGGTTCACTTGTAGTCTTCTTGGCTAAAAGAATGAACTAACTAATGTTGTCGGTTTTGGTGAATTTGAATGTTGTAAATCCAGGAGTAAAGAATAAAAGGCTCTAACGAGTACATATCCGGAGGTTTTAGGAATAAAAAATTCATTCAAAGCTTAAAAAAGCACAGATCTGGAAGTTGTTGTTCGAACATATCATGTAGGACTAGAAGAAAACTCATATCAGGTACGTGAAGAACACAAATCTAGGAGTATAAGGCCCAAATGAGTACCATTTGAAAGTTTTTTCATGCAAAATTAGTGTATGGAATTCTAATGGGCACATATTTGAATAAACAAACCTTGATCTCGTATGCACCACTAAAAGAAGTAGATCTAATTATTAAGCAAAGACGATTGAAGTGTGATTCGTTGTTGGTACCACATATGGCAATGAAGAAACAAATTCTAGCAATTAGGTTTAGGATCGTGTTTCCACAGTTAGTGAGCTTTTGAGATATTAACCTCATGACACTTCGTCTTCTTCGTGTCCATTCATATCTACAAAACCTTAAAAACTCAAGTCCGAGGTCTCTAGACCACCCTCTAACACTCAAGTCAGTATTGGATAAGCTTAAGCATGCAAGTAAGAGAAAGAGTAAGTTAAAGGTAGAAGAAGAGAATCCTTTACCTAGAAGGGAAGTTCCTTAAAGGAATTTAGGTTAGGGATTTGATGGGCCTCTGTAAGTTAGGCCCAAACCCATTAGGCCAAGCCTCATTTAGGACTATCCTCAATATTTATCATCTCCAGTAGAGATGGGCATAATCGGGTTTTATTATTACCCGGAACCGGTTTTGCTTGGATGTCATTGGAACCGGGTATGGTGTGGAACCGGGTCCGGTTCCTACCCGGGTTCACACCCAAGAATATGGAACCGTGTAGAACCGGGTACGGGTATTATGGAACCGGGTATGGTGTGGAACCGGGTATGGTGCGGAACCGGTTCCAGATAGTGTTCAGAACCGGTTCCTGACAGTAAAAACCTGACTTTTACTGTTCAGAACCGGTTCCTGATAAAATGTTACCGTTGGAACCGGTTCCTGATTAAAAAATCATTTTTTTTGTATATAAACCCTTCCTACTTACCGGTTCCTGATAAATGTTATCGTTGGTGTTTTAATAAAGTTTGTGTAATGTTTCTTTCTATTGTGTTTGTTATGTTTGATTTTTATTATTAGTTACATTGATAAATAAAATAGTAACAATAATCGGTTAAAATTAAAAAACAAATTAATCGGTTACAATATATAAAAAAAATTGACCGGTTACAAAAAAAATAAAAAATTACTCAGAACCGGTTCTAGTAAGATTTTATTTCTTTGATCGTTTACTAGCGGCAGGTGCAACACTTTCCGATGAATTTCTCTTAGGTGCGGGTACTTCGGTACAATCGTCGTCCGAATCGTTAGTCTCCACTTCTTCGTCCTCCTCTTCGTCAACAATTTTATGCTCTAACTCAACTTCATCTTCTAGACTAGTTTTATGTTGAATACGATCAACGGCATCCAAATGGTCCTTTAAGCATATTGCCATCTCTAGCGATTCCGGAGTTAGTCTTGTTCTTCTAATTGACAAAACCCTGCCACTAAGAGAAAACACACTTCCGAAGCTACCGTGGAAGCTTGGACCGTTAGTATATCACGAGCCATGGTGGCTAGAATCGGGTATTCGGATTCTTTCGATTTCCACCATGCCAAAACATCAAATTTCCCAATTGCTCCAAACTTCCTTACTGCGATTATGAGACAATGTTCCAACCACATATGGAACCGATTGATCTTGAGGAACATTGTTAACGAATTGGGAATTTGCGTTTTTGGAACTCTTTGAGGACATTTGTTGATTAGAATGTGAAAAAGGAACAAGAAAGAAATGTAACAAGAAGAATAGATATGAAAATTGTGTGCTAAACAATAGATTTCAAAACAATATATATAGAATCGGTTCCAACGGTCAGGAACGGTTCCAACGGTAACATTTTTAACGGCTATAACCGGTTCCAACGGTAACATTTTTACGGCTATAACCGGTTCCAGCGGTAATATTATAACGGTCAGGAACCGGTTCCACGTAGGAACCGGTGAACGGGTAGGAACCGGGTACGGAACCAATGGTATTGAACCGGTGAAACGGTATTTTGAACCCGGAACCGGTTCTACTTAATGTCGGGTAGGAACTGGAACCGGTTCCAGTTCGGTTCTACCGGTTCGGGTTCGGAACCGGTTTTTATGCCCATCTCTAATCTCCAGTAATATATTAATATATGAATGTTTTATCGCATTAATTGGTTTACCTCTACAATTGGTTTCATCTACGGATGGTCAAATGGTACACGGTACCAAGTCGTACCATATCGGGCCATTTTCAGTACCAATTCAGTATACACTTTTTGCTTTTTTGGGATCGTTACTTTCGGTTCGGTACCGTACCTATATTTTGGATTGATTTACCTTTGGATATCACACCGTATGGTACCAAGCACCTTTGGTACCGGTACTCATTTTTGCGAGTTTTGGGATCAGTACTACTTCGGTATCGAATGATACCAAGCTCATCCCTAGTTATTGTACAATAGTAACATTATGCTTGCTTAATAACCTTGTGGAAAAAAATTATATTGGTATACTAAATAAATTTTTCCTTAAGTCTTTTGAGTTCCAATTTCTTTTCTTTTTAATATTTCCAATTCTTTGTATACCATTGTAACATCAGTTTTATTAAAAAGACTACTAATCAATCAGACTACTAAAATCAATTACTCGCATCCTTCTTTGTAATTTGTAAGGGTCGGATAGTATATAAAGTGGTATTCACAGGTGAAATATATGGAAAATCTAGTATGCTTGTATTTAAAATAGGGAGTAGATGTGTTCAATAAATTACAAGGTATTTTATATGCAACGTCATAATGTTTTGAGGCACCGTTGCAATTTTACAATTTTTTTATGCGTCATACATTAAAAAGACGTTTAAACTTTGTTGTAATGTTAGATATAACGTTGTAAGCTGGTTGTACACTGTCTGTCGCATTAATAAAAAAGATTGTTTTTAAGAAAAAATGTTATCCTGAAACTGAAAGAGAAATACAATTTTCAAGTTTATGATAAAACTGTTTTATTAAAAATAATCAATAATATAAAATTTGCTTAGACTTGTTAAATTGATGAAACTAATATATCACCCCATGCTTCGTTGCGAGAAGATAGTTCTCAACAAACACGGGGGCATGGTAAACATTAACGCATCTCATTAATAATATTATTAAATATTTGATTGATTATACAATAGTTTCATATAAAATTTAGAGTTAATTGTCAAAATGGTCCCTGAGGTTTGGCCTCGTTTGCCATTTTCATCTAAATGACATTTTTGTACCATTTTGCCCCCCACATTTGTAACTTGTTGCCATTTTCATCCAAATTGCCTAACCAAGTTACTTTATACCGTCCGATGGGGTATTTTTTAAATTTCTCAATTATAAGGGGGTAACTTGTAATTATCTCTTACAGATATTATATTAGTCTTTTAACATTCCTTCCTCACAAAACTTCATAAAACACAAATAGCAGCAGTAGGAGGAGCTTCACCGGCAGTGTAGTCTTCACCGGAGCAGATTTCAAGCTGCCGGCCGTCGTGTTGCTCCGACGACCATCGTGTCACATCCCAACCGATGGCGGAATCATCAGGGTATTGGCACTAGGCGACCAGATTGTCTCGTAAGAATTCCATAACAATTATTTAACAATATCTTTCAAACATTAACGTACCATATCATCAACATCACATTTTAAACAATCATTACAGAATCTAAGTTCTCCCACAAAAACAAAAAGGTTCGATATCCCCTATATTTATTACACTTGGAAACTAAACAAAATAAAGACAAAACTAAACTACGCTAAGCATGCAACATCCAAGCATCCATAGCTAAAATCCTCAACCTGTTACATACGTTAAAATACAAGTCAATACAATTAAGTAAAGGTGAGCATACGAGTTTTGTAATACTAGCATAATAAAGAAACCGTTCGCAAATAGTCTAACTACATATCATGATACATCGAAACATTTTCACACAGATTAACATAGGCTTATTTCTCATGCTAACTACCGTGAGAAGGCTTGCGCGTCCATCCTAACTAGACCCCGTCGGGTGTAAGCCACACTATAGTACCATACTAGCTAAGGAGGCAAGTTAACGAAAATAAGTCATAGTCACATGTTTCTAGCATCACGTATTTGAGCATCTATAATCAGATTATTCGCGTGTGATAAACAGTTTGATTTGTGAAGTGATTTTGATATAGGAACGTATGTAACACCCAAAAAGTGCGTTAAAGCGAAAATGGGTCAAGTATACTCACTGTGGGTGGGTTTAGGTAAGAGTTCAGGATCTGAGGAGAGTCGAAAAGAGCGCTGGATCAGCCTGCATACGCGAACGAAAGTGCATCAGTCTCCGAAAAGCTGAAACGGTTAGGTCTTGGTTGGGAAGTAGCTAAGTTCGAGCGAACTTGAGTGGAATTGGTGAGTTGTGAGTCAAGTTCGGTCGAACTTGATGAGTTTCTTTGAGGAACTTGTCAAGTTCGGGCGAACTTGTAAGATAACCTTACTAAAAAGGAAAGTTCGAGCGAACTTGTTTAGTTTCCTAAGAAACTAGGCAAGTTCGGGTGAACTTGCAAGAAATTTGGTGAAGGACACTCAAGTTCGGTCGAACTTGACCCAAATGGGTACAAGTTCGGTCGAACTTGACCTGGTGAGCTGATGATTCTCGAGCAAACTTGATGTTTTCGGGTCCAAAATCTTACGTTTTCGCGTCGTTTGTTTAGGAAAATCGAGTGTTCATCCCTCCAACCTTGTGCTACCGAGCAAACTTAGGTCGGAGAGGTCTTTTAGAGCTGTTTTAGCCGTGTTACAAAAGCGTGGGCTAATCCGGGCGAACTCGGGTTCGTTCGGATTAGTCCGGCTTGTGTAAACCAACATAAACGTCCTTGTGCTTCCAGATCTGGGATCTTGAATGATAGATGCTTCGTTTCATATCAGAAGATGAACAAAACATCATCAAAAGTCCGTAGTTTGTGTAGAAATCAATGTTTATCAAAGTTTTTTCTCAGATCTATAACTTACAAGCCGAGATCTTTCAGATCTCGTGTTTGGGAAGCCTCTGCTAACACCAAACGAACTCGTATTGTGTAGATCTAAGCTTAAAACAGGAGTTTTAGAAGAAAAAGATATAGATTTTCGTAAAAGAATGAGTTTTGATGAAAACGAAGGCTATGCTTGTGCAAAACGTTGTAAACCTTTGTGGATCGTTGATAAACGTTGTTGCAATGAAATCGGGTTAATTTTTACTTAGAACACGTAGGTTTTGGGTTTGAGAGCTCTGGGCGAACTTACAGCAAGTTCAAATGAGAGAATAGAGCTTGGTATTTATAGGAGAAGGCAAAAAGTGAGGCTGGTGGAGTCAAGTTCGGTCGAACTTGCATGAATTTCATGCAAGTTCGGGCGCACTTGCTTGATGTTTGAGGAACACCAGTCAAGTTCGGCCGAACTTGCTGATTCTGTGAAGAATCAGGCAAGTTCGAGCGAACTTGGAGGCAAGGGAGGGATTCTTGTGTCATTAGGCAAGTTCGGGCGAACTTGTGGTAGCCAAGTTCGGCCGAACTTGACCTGGTGACCAAGTTTTGTTTGCCGATTTCGCGTTAAGAGTTCGTTTGGTCATTCGGTTCGCGTAAGTTAGTTATATTAAGCGTTATTGTCACACCCCGACCCGCAGCGGAATAAGAGTCGGGGCATAATTGGGTTATCACCAAAGCTCATGATGTTTACTAAAATGTTTCATATTTATTAAATTCAAATTACAACTTAAATGTTTAAATCAAATCCATACAATTACAGGGAAATGAAACTAAGTAAAACAATCCAAAGCCTTAAACTGATTTATTCTTCTAGGCCTTCCTATGCGTTTCTTGCCTCAACTGGATCACCTGTATCATGTGTAAAATGGGGGAAATTTTGGGTCAACAAAAGTTGGCGAGTGAACCTTGTTAAAAACATTGTTGTTGATTTCTTGTTGTATTAAATATTGAAAAGTTGTGCAATAATCACATGTGAGCAAACGTATGTATATAACAGAACACAAACCATATTGGATGAGTATATGATATGAATGATGATGACTGTGAGATCAAGGCTCAATCAAACGGAGCCGATCGTATGACATGAATGATGATGTATGTGAGATCAAGGTTCAATCAAACGGAGCCGATCGAATGAGGCACATGTACTCAACCCATATCCCACGGGGAGATGATGGGCCTAATGAAATGCTTGCACTGAAAATGATAAATCCAAACTAAACATAATTCACACAACAATTTGTACACATTGGATACACATTAGATCACAGATATGATGAATGCACAAGTGTTTATATTTATATAAATACAGAATTGTACGACACATAATACACCCCAAAACGTGATTAAAACGGGGAATTGTAGAGATTCACTCACATTGGGTGCGTTCTTTTGATGACGTTGGATGCGCACGAGTTTTGGGATTTGATCGACGAGGAAAACTAACCTAAATAATAACGAAGTGGTTCGGTAAATAAATAGATTTTAGTTCATAATCTTAATAGGATTTTTAGATTTATTTTTGTGAGTTTAAGGACGTTTTCTAAATTTAAAAATATTATTTTTAAGTATTTTTAATTGATTTTTAAATTAAATAAATAAATAAAAAGAAATAAAAATTTTGACTTTTTTTGACTGTTGACCAGACCGTTGACTGTTGACCGGTCGGACTGTGGTTAAGTGTGCGGTGAGTGAGGTTCGAACCCGAGACCTCTCGTACGCGTGCACGCAGCTCTACCAACTGAGCTACGTGTCTAACCCGAAATATTTCTGATTTTAATTATATTTATATACTATTTAGATTATTCAGAATTCTATTTAATTTAAAAAGGTTTTTAAAATCATTGAACCGGTGTGAGAGCCTGGACTCGAACCCGCGCCCATAGCCTTGTATTGCACACAGCCCGACCAACTGGGCTGTGTGACTAACCCGAATGATATGCGATTTTAATTACATTTATATACTATCTGCGTCTTAATATATATCAGTATTAAAAATGGTTGGAAATTTGTAAGAATCGGGTAGCGTGTTAAGACTCGAACTCGGGACCATGATTTTAAATTTGCACACAGTCCACCACTGGACTGTGTGTCTAACCCGGTATAATATTCAGTTTTAATTAAACTTATACACATTTCGACTTCGTCTTCTTCATTTATAAAGACACAGAACAAGGACGCCCGACTGTTTTTGTTTAATTCGATTATCGAAACTTATAATTGGTTGGAATGTATTAAATAATGAGATTAAAGAACAGAATTGTACCAAACAGTGCGTTTACTTCAGATGACCGTCAGGAGTCGTCGGCTCTGATTTGTGACTCTCGGCTGAGTGAAATGTTTGACAGTTTAGTTTCTTGTGTTATGAAATTAAGTTACTGAGTAAGAGATTGCAAGAGTTTTTAGATGATTATACCGTTCGACAGTGAGACTTTGATGTTTCAGTGGAATTCCGGCGAGTGTGAGATTTTCCGGCAGCGTAGTATGGGACAGATTCTGGTTGAAGGATTGAAGTTAATACTTGTCTAATAATGGATTGAAAACAAAAGAGTCGATAATTTTACCGATTTGAAGTGAGTCTCGGTTTTTCGGTGAAAGTCCGGCGACTGTAAAATTTCTCCGGCGAGTGCTAAAGCTTCGAGAGTTTGTGCGATTTTGAGTGAAAAGCTTACCAGAGTTTTGGGTGGGTATTTATAGGGAAGAAACAACATGTATTGAGTCCGAATTTGGTCTTGATTCGTGGTCAAAGTTTCTCCGGCGGTTACGACCGCAGCTGATTGATAGACGTCGGTTATAACCGATGTCGAAGTCGGTTATAACGTTATAGTCAAAAGGAATAATGGCTGAACTCGCGGATTGCCGGATTTTCCGGTGATTGCAAGTTCTGCCGCGCTGAAGTCCGGATTTTGATTTCGAGTTTTAATTTAAATGTTATTTGTTTCAGTATTATAACAAAGAAGTCCAGTGGCGGAGTGGTCAGCTGGGTGTTTGTTGAAACGGCTGACCCGGGTTCGAAACCCGGCAGCCTCATTCATTTTTCTATTGTCTTATTTTTATTATTTATTAATTAGGGTTTAAAATTCTAACAATGTTTATTAATTATGTACTGATTAAAATTAAAATGAACAGTATAAACGCAACGAAAATTATAACTGACTATTCGATTAATAAACGAAGCGGGTTTTGGAAACCCATTTTTCGATGGATGTTACAGTTATAATAGAGTGTTAAGCGTTATACTTGATATAATAGTGCGATTTAGCGATTCGAAAGTGCGAGCGATGCGATAGCGAGTGTAAACATAACCACAAACACACATAACACATAAACAATTGCGACTTGCGATGCGATAAGATTAGCAATGCGATTTGATAAGCGATTAGAGGTGATAATAACGTACAATACCATAATTAATTAAAATAAACTTTATTATCAACCGAATCCCGGGATTACAAAAGAAGTACAGCGATAAAAACAAGGAAAAAGATAACAACGAACTTTTGAGTTGTTACACATCGTCTCTGCCTCGGTTTTCTCTCCCGAAACCATAGGTACAACATCCGGTGTAGTATCCACCGAAAAACACCTTCAAAACGAATATATGTACATCGAAAGCTTTTTCGGCAACGTACCGAACGGATCTGGTAAGTATTTATGGTCCGACAATTTTATGTATAAAGGCGATTGGAGAAAGTTTAACAGATTGTATGTGTGGAAGAATGGGTATGTTGGAGAACGGGAACGGATCTAGAAAACTTTAAGGATGGTAAAGAAGGTATGTGTGAGATAACGGGAACGAGTATGTTAGAGAGTAGAGAAAACTTTAACAGATTGTATCATCTGAGGTTCAACATTTAATATTTTAATCTAAAATTCATTTCAGGTTCAACAATTTGTTAATGAGAAATTTAGGGGGTGTTTGGGATTCCTTTTAGCTTGTGACTTCTTAAAAGTCCTTAAAAGTGAGAAGTCGGAATTTGTTACTTCTCAATTTCTCCTTTTTGAAGGCATTTGAAGGCATAAAAGGACTTATCAGAGAGTGTTTGGGATTCCTTTTAACTTATAAGAAGTTAAAAAGTCAAAAGGAGTTCCAAAATAAGTTAATCCAAACACCTACTTGACTGGGTTTTGTGAGAAAGGAATGTTAAAAGACTGATATAATATCTATAAGAGATAATTACAAGTTACCCCCTTATAATTGAGAAATTTAAAAAATACCCCATCTGACGGAATAAAGTAATTTGGTTAGGCATTTTGGATGAAAATAGCAACAAGTTACAAACGTGGGGGGTAAAATGGTACAAAAAGGTCATTTTGGACGAAAATAGCAAACGTGCCCTAACCTCAGGGACAATTTTGGCAATTAACTCTAAAATTTATAATAAACTACAATTGCATGTATCATAGTAACATATTATGATAAAATCACATCTAATCTTGTTGTTCATTTTTTTGTTTAGCTGTATAACGTGCGTAAAGCACTTCAATTGCCACATGAGGGGTCCAACTAGGTTTCAAGGATATTCGCAACTTTCTCGATCAGGTCGATGATATTTTCAATGACGTGCCAATCGTATGCTACGACTTCATCCAACAATTTTTGTAAAGGGCCAAGGAGTTGAATCTCATTTGACATTGTCCACACTAAAAATATACCCAAAAAAGTTAAAAAGATAATAGAAATCACTGTTTTACTTTCCAAATATATAAACGCATATGGTGCAAATTTTCATCCTCATCGCCTCGAAATGAAACTTGTTGCAACGTTTTTGTCTTGGGGCAAGTTCGTTATGCGAGGGATAGTTACAGAGCCCAATCATAAGGCATAAGAAAACGTAGGTTATTGTGGTAGCAATTAAATCAATTGCTAAGACAAAACGATAACCATAGTTCTTTTTATGATCATTACCTCAAAATGAAGTGTAACAAAAGTGCGTCTCGAGAACTCGTACCCATAGCTTATAATCAAAAGATCTATAAAATGCAAGTCGTAAAACTATTTACTTGTGTATAAGAAAGATCAGGCCCGGTAATTAGGTTGGGCAACTCGGGCGGCCGAGGCACAAAATTTATAAGGGGTCGAAATAAAAATAAGTAGTGCATATTATATTGATCTAATGGGGCATGGGCCATTGTGGCTAGAATGAGCACTAAAACTTAACCTCGACTTTTGATATTTTTTTACGATTCGCATCAACAGAACAACAACATCAGCAATGACATCATTCACATCAATAATTCAACAACAAAGAGACATCGACAAACTCGTCTAGGTTTTTGATTCTTGCAGTTTTGCATTTTTTGTTCATAAATTACTAATCAGGTAGTGGAATTGGAATTTGAATGTATAATTTTGTTTATGATTCCATCATGTTTGTTTGTGTTAAGGGTGCGCATGGGTAGGTTTTGGCTCAAAACCATAACTATAACCATAACCACAAGGTCAGTTAATAGATAGCCATAACCGTAACCGATCGTTAATGGCGGTTTTGGTTAATCGGTTTTGAAGGCTTTAGCGGGTCAGATACAGATGGTTAATCGTGAATTTAAATGACATGATATATTCTATAAATTCAAATAAACAATGAGCAAATATGAAATACTCTATAAATACTAAACACATTCAACCAAAAACATTAAATATTAAAAGAAAGGTGAAACCTCCTCAATCCTACAAAGATTTTACTCCTTGTCGGTTCGGTTACCGGTGGGTATGGAAACATTAATAACCATAGCCGACCCGCTACTTTATGTTTTTCGAAAATCAATTAACTGACCCACCGTTTTGTCATTGGGTTGGTTTTTCGGTTAATTCGGTTATCAGTTGGTTAATTCACTTTTTTGCACACCCCGGTTTATGTGATTTGAATGTTTGGAAGATAGAATTAAAGTTAAAACTTTGTTTTTTTAGAATCATCCTTTGATGTTTGTTTATGTGATTTACAGATTCTAAATGTTTAAAACTTTGATATTTAGATTTTTTCAAGATAAAACTTACATGTTTAAAACTATGATCTTTAGATGTCTCTCGTTCCCAAATACAAATACCTAGGGCTGCAAAGGAACCAAACGTTCAACGAACAATTTGTGAAACATTCGGTGAGAAGTTCGTTTGTGTTTGTTCGTTTAATAAATGAATGAACACAAACAAGAAATTTTGTTCATTTAGTTAAACAAAACATGAATAGGGGTTGCATTCATTTATTTATGTTCGTGAACGTTCAGTAATATGTTCGTTTGTGATCGATAGTTTATTAGGGTTTTTAACTTTTATTTTTTATTTAACTACTTCAAAATTCTCACTAATAATTTATTTATCAGATTAGTGTATTACGTGTTAGTGTTACTCCTCACTTCCTAGAAACCTAGTTAAAAATTATCATTGTCGCTCTCATTCGAAGCAGACGCTACACAACTACGCCCCGACTCTCATTCTAGTCTCTGATTTAGGGTTTTTACGCTCATGTTCTTCATCATTTTTAGTACAAGATAGGGGTGGTTTGTGTTCCTTTATGTTTATGAACACTTGTTTGTGTTTGTTTACTTTCGTTTATGTCCGTATGTGCTCATGAACATTCGTTTGTATTTGTCTGTGTTCACTTTTGCCTGGTACCTAAAATTAACAAACAAACATGTTCGTTTCCTTAAGAAATAAACACGAATAATAAATCCCGTTCAGTAAGTGTTAATGAACAATTCGTGAACACTTTAGTTCCTTAACAAATGAAAACAAACAAGGTTGTGTTTGTGGTCATTTAGTTCGTTTACAACCCAATAACTACCTATTCGGTAGTAAAAAGTTAAAAAAGAAAAGCTCTAGGAAGACAAAAGAAAGGCTAAAGAAGTAAGACAAATCATATACATAAGTTTTTCTTAGAACAACTATTTTAGATAAGGGCATCCGAAAGGTGGGTTGGATAATGAAGGTTATGCGAATTGGAAGCATGTTTCTCATGGTCTTAAAGAGCATGAAGTTAGCTTTGAAAATCTTAAGAATATGAATCAATAGTTTGAAATGAGTCAACGGTTGGAATGCAATGAAACAATTGACAAAGTAGCGTATGAGCAATTTAAAAAAAAAGATGTTATTGGAGAGAAGTCATTTTAAGGATTATTGGACTTGTGAGATTTCTTGCTAAACATGGTTTAGCATTTCACGGGTCAAATCAAAAGTTGTATCAAAATAGTAATGGAAACTTTTGGGATTGATTGAGATGTTGGAAGAGTTTGACCTGATTATCAAAAAGCGTGTGCGATGTATTATGAATGATGAACTCCATATACATTATCTTGGGCACAATATCCAAAATGAGTTAATACAATTACTAGCTCATCAAGAAGATAAAGCAAGCAAAGTATTATCGATAATACTTGAATGCACACCCGATACACCAAGAACAAATGTCCATAATTGTGAGGTATGTGAATTTTAACTCTAGTTTTGTGATCATTGAGGAATCTTTTTTGAGTTTTTTGGTTGTTGATGATACTACCGGTAAAGGACTTTTTGAACATCTAAGAAACTAAAGTCTCTAGGTCTTGATATCGATGATATGTGTGGTCAAGGTTATGCTAATGGAGCAAATATGAAGGGAATAATGGAGTACAAATGAGATTCTTAGAAAAAAAAATCTTAAGCTTTGTGTAGTGCTTGTGGTTGTCATAGTCTCAATCTTACATTGTGTGACATGGCTAACAATATTACTAAGTCTAGAGAATATTTTAGGATAATACAATGGTTTATACTATATTTGCCAATTCTGTTAATAGGTGGCAGATTTTAAAAGAAAATGTTAAAGGATTGACTCTTAAGTCATTATCTACCACTCATTAGGAAAGTCGTGTATATAGTATTAAGCCTATTAGAACTTAACTTGTAGATGTAAGAAAATCTTTGCAACTAGTTAGGTCCAAAAGTTTGAAGTTAGTGATTTTAAATTTTTGATACAAATTGTCCCTGGCATGAAATATTATCTAAGGTAAATTTGGAGAGCAAAAAGTCACAATCAACTGAGGTGGTTCTTGATGTTGCTATTGATGAAGTGGACAAATTGATTAAATGCATCAAGAATTTTAGAGAAGTGGGTTCGTCTAAGGCATTTGATGAAGCTAGAGGTATTACCAATGAAATGGATGTTGATGCAGAATTCCCTCAAAAACGTGTAATATATAGGAAAATACAATTTGATGAGCTTTCAAGTGTAGAGAAAGTTATATTTTCACCCGATGAGGACTTTAAATTCAATTACTTTTTATGTATTGTTGATCAAGCTATTGTTTTCTTGAAACAAGATTGGATCAGTACCAAAAATTTGAAAAAGTACTTGGTTAATGGTTTCCTAAAAAGTTGAAGACACTTGATGAAAAAGATCTTAAGTCTTGTTGTTATCGTCTTCAAGATGCATTGAAATATAAAGAAGAATAGGACATTGATGCTAATAAACTTTTTTGAAGTTGAAGTTGATTAAGACACTCTTACCGAGTCACATTGTCAGGCCTTTTGATGCTTTAAACAATATCAAGAGGCTCACTGATTCTCCTAATGGTATAAATGCACATAAAGTGCTTTTGACAATTTTGGTAACGATCAAATCGCCGGAAAGAAGCTTTTCAAAACTGAAGTTGTTGAAGACTTCTTTAAGATCGACAATTTTTGAAAAAAGACTTAACAGATTGGGGATGATATCGTTTGAAAACGAAACATTAGAATGTATGGACTATAAAGACTTGATCGAGAGCTTTGCTTCCATAAACGCTAGGAAAACTGCATGATTCGCTTAAGTAAGTTCGATCATTTTGCTACACTACTTTTATTTTTTATAACAATTTTCGTTGTATTGTGGTTTCTTGATATATAATCGATGAGTTTATATTTTAAGGAGTAGGCCCAAATTTTTTTTTGTCTCGCCTTAGACCCAAAAGTTTATTATCATTCTCTGGGATGACCTTGTGAAAGATGGCCTTAATAGCCTAAGACAATAACGTGTCATCGGGGACACCCGACTTCACACAACAACACATGCATAAAGGGCTTCTACACAGTGCATTAGCAACTTATATAAACAACTACAATACGAACTCTCTCACAAAGAAAAGTTGTAAACAATGGTTAGTAAATTAATCAAAAAACAAATAAGTAACTTTAGGCTCAGCCATGCTTCACAACGCACGTTTCCAACATTAATCGCCTTAAAAGTAATTAATCAAACCAAGTTCTGCACAGATTAAGAGTAAGTTCAGGCTCAAAATAAATGAAGCAATATATATGGTTGCTTGTTTCAAGCCATCTCAGTTGCCACTTCAAGACTTTGTCATCATCATTGCCCAACCCTAACCATATCTAATGCAACATAGGGAACTCAAATCCTTAGATACACATCATTGCCTAGCAAATTCAACTAATAAAGGTGTTAACAATGGAGCCTCAGGTGGCTATCATAGAGTCCATAGAGTCCGAGCCTTGGTAGATTTTCTAACTTAATGTTCTAAAACCCATATAAGATCGAACATGTCAACACCAAAAATAAAACCCAAAAAAACTCATGTTTATAAACACAAGCATCATATGTCAAAAAGTCTCACTAAAGCATTTCACCGAACTCCTCATGCATAGTGCCCAAGGTAACACATATTCACAATGAAAGGCTCATGTGACCATCACAACCAACACAAACAATAAGGCTCAGCTATGCATCATAGCCTCAAGTTTTTCAAACCCAAAGTAGATCAAATCAGATGAAAAAACATCACAATTAAAGTTCATAATCCATGGTGACCCTAAACAAAAAACGTAGCAACCAAAACCAACCATGGAAAGCCCCTAATTGGGTAAAGATTCATCGATCGAAAACACACCATCACGACCAATGAGGCTCAACTACGCATCATAGCCTCAAGTTTTTCAACCCAAAGTAAATCAAAGCAGATGTAATGACATCACCAACATAGCTCATAAAGATTTATCGACCGAAAACATAGCCACGCCCAACTAGTAGACAAAGACAAACACATAACAACAATGGATAAATTACCTGGCCATTTTCCAAATAGAAGGGAAAATCAAGAAGGCAACCGGAGCATTCCAATGAAGAAGGGAAATCTAAAGCCCGAAGAGCGGCGATGGTTTTCTCGGAGAAAGGGTTCAAAGAAAACTCGTCATGAAATTTTGCAACCAAATATAAACAATGGGCCAACATGTGGTTTCACAAATCAACACATGCATGAAGAGGTTGTATGTAACTAGCAACTTATACAAACAGCTACAACTATAGTATCAACTCTCTTACAAAGAGAACTTTATAAATAACTAGCAAATTTTCCCACGCGTTACGGCGGGTCTAAATGTAAAGTAACTTGGCTTTGTACAGTAAAGACCTGAATCGTTTCAAAACAAAAGTTAAGTTATGTCAAAACGTAGACAAATTGAAGATGTACAAGAAATAAGCACGGAAACGTATTAAATATGGCCCCACTTATTTGCGAAAGAAATTTACGTCGAACAACAATCTGAACCAATACCGACACGTACAAAAAAATAAGAAAAAAATATGTCGTTTAAAGTTAAAAATGGTACCACGCATTGCGATGGCGACGAAACGTAAAGTAAGCCGAATTTATAAAGTCTAGTGAAAAAATATTATATTTGACACAACTTGTTGTAAAATAAAGTTTATGCCAAAACGTAGATCAACTGAAAACGTAAAAGAAAAAAACATATTATATCTGAGCCTACCCATTTTCAAAGCACGTAAAAAATGATTATAAAGATTTTAGAAAGTTAAAGAGTTATAAGTATCAATACTAAATATTGAAATGCAAAGGATAAAAATATCAAAACTTATTAAAAGACAAAAAAAAGTGGCCAATGGCCAGCTGCCATACAAGAGCATGACACTGGTCATCAAGTTTACGAGTTGTGATCGTAGGTATAGAGAATATTAATCAAATTAGATTGATACCGAAAATTCAATATATTCACATCTCATTCTTTTTCTTATCTTTCAGTCATTTATAACTTTGAATTCCAATTTCGTTTAAATTTCGATCTTAACTATCGAATTAATGTGATCCATGATCCACAGATGTTTATTTGTCGATTATACATTCAAAAAATTTGGTAGCATAGATAAAAAAAGGTTTTTATATAATAATGATGATAACAGATTGGATAGGTGGTGTCACTCATATAGAAGGGGAATCTAGTGGCCATATAGTGGCAGACAAAATATGCGGGCAAACTCTCCGTAATGTTGGAGAAGGGGATTATATATAAAATTATAAATATATTTGCTAAATAATCATCAACTTGGTTGGTGAAATTTCAAGGTTATTAGGTATTAGCTGGGTATGCTTATCTTTCAAATATTAACATAAATAATATAATACATGCTAAAATAGTATTTAACAAAAGTATATTAATAACGTTTTTTTTTGTTTTTTTATAAATTAGATATATTAGTTTGTATTATATGTAACTATACGAATTTGTAAATTTAGTTTGAAAATTAATGCAATTTTTTGTGGTGATTAGAAAAGAATAGAAAGAGTAGGTTTCAGGAACAAACTTTGTAGGTTCTATATGCGTTGTTTTGTGGGCGAGCCAATGTTTAATAATATGATATATCTTTTTTTTTAAATATTATTCATAAGATATTCTAATTCTAAATACTATTATATTGTAATTCAATCAACCAATGAATATGTACTTGAAAGATGCCATATTTTTTTGTCTTTGGATATGATTCTTCCCCCCTTGCTTTCAAATTTTAGGTACTTCAAAAGCAATCTAATAAGAAACTCGATCCCAACATGTCTCCATGATTTTAAAAAAAGAGAGAATAATAATTGACTTGCATAAAGCTTTATTTTCTATTTTCTTCACACCAGAAACACATGGAAGAAGATGCATTTCCATACATAAAAAGTTACTTACAGGATCATTTAAACCTTCTGAATCTTTTTATATTATTTAAACATAAATGGTTTAACATAACTAAACTTATTTAAACATAAATGGTTTAACATAACTAAACTTATGATAAAATATATACAAGTATATTTTTTTACGTTTGCTACTTAAATGAATTATCTGAAACTACCTACGATTTAGAGTATAAGATAAAGACCAAGAAAAAAGATGGTGATTCTTTTATTTCATACAACTATCAAGAAACACCGTTGTTTTTACGCGTTAAACACATACAACTATCAAGAAATACCGTAGTTTTCAAGCGTTAAACAAGGAGAGACAAGAAACCCTAGAAGTAAAGAAAGCAAGACTGGTAGTCGGGTACGATAATTGCTCGCTTGAAGACCTATTTATTTTACTTAAGATCATTATATCAACTTGTTGAATTCTTTACATTTATAGAATCTAGACAAGTTGAACAAAAAAATTAGCCCTTTGGAAGCTTATAGATATCACTTATCCACATTTGTGACATGTTTTGTGTACTTGTGTTTTATCATAAGATATGGTTCTGAGTAGGGTCCCACCCCACCCCACCATGGCCATACATCATCCATTACCATCACCAATAATACGAGAAAATCCTAAACACTTCGACAAAATTATCCGTTACCGATAACGCATGCCATGGGTGATGGGACTTCATCACCATACATCATAAGCAAAAAAAGCCACTTTTCTTAACAGATATGAAAATGGGGTTTTTCACACAAATGACTAGAGAGACAACCATCATTGCAAAAAGCCAAATCAGTCAATGTACATGTCTTAATGCATCAGGTACAAGTTATAGTAGCATGAGATGATAAAGAAAATATACCTTCTAAGTTCTAAAAGCCTAAACTCAACTCATGGAAATAAAAAAAGATAAAAAGAAAGAAAGCTAGAACTTCACACAAACAAGCAAAACAGTTCATAAATAGAAACTTTAATTTAAAACCCTAAAAATCAAAGATCTTGTAATATACCAAACATTTTCTTGAATTCAACTTCTTCTTCTTTGTTTGATATCAAGTCATGTTTAAACTTAGAACCTGATACATCCATTGAGGGTGTTTGAGTGATACATCTGAAGTATTATTGTTTCTTCTGTTGCCACTCAAAAAACTTGAATTATCTCTTGTAATTCTATCCACTTTGTTTATGTTACTCGACCCCGTTGAAGACGATGAAAAACTCGGTACTGAGTCTGATGATTCGGGCTTATCCTTCGTGCTTCTTCGCCTCCTACGGTTAAAACTTGTTGGGGCCAACGTGAGCTCGATTTCACATTCGTCTTCTTCAATTTCTTGATCATCTACTAATGTTTGTGTAACATGATCATGCCCTTTAGTTGTTGCTGGCTGTTCCAAATCAATCTGGTTCTTCTGTTGGTAATTGTTGAAGGAAATGTTTTCTTGATGATTATGTCTGCTGCTTTGCAAGTTCTTCATCAGCATCTTCTGGATTTGATACAGTCTATGTAGCTCATATACCTAAACATATAACAAACTAATCAATACCCATTTTTGATGATCTTTTGTAAACACAAAATCCATTAAAAAAGTCAGATTTTTCACTTGTGACATACTTGTTCTTTGAAGGTTTCTTCATGCTTTAACAAAGCCATCTTCATGCATTCTTTATCATATGGTTGAACAAACTTGTCCATTATTCCTTTCTTCAATCTTTGATGAAACCGAGATCGAATTTTGTGTTGCTAAGATTCGGATCTGCTAAGAGCTGCATTTGTAGAACATATACTAATTCAGAAATTGCATGGTTCTAATGTAACACAAAAAGTTAAGAGGTAATTCAAGTCAAGATTCTTTTTGTTAGTTTTATTCATATGCCACCTTCATGTTACAAGAACTCATGATCATATATTGTGTAAAGACTCAAGTCATGAAGCAAAAGATTGACAAAGAATTGAACACAAAATGGACCACTGAAGTTCATAAGATGAGATATGCATATGACTACAGAAGTAGATAAAGAAGAAGCACTAGAAATTAGTTACGTGAAAAACCCTAGTGGAACAACTATGAAGGTGTGAAAGGACACCAATCATTTCATATAAACTAGTGATTATATGAATCAAGTTTTCAACTTTTGTGGAAAATAATTTCCAAAACTGGAGAAGAACAAGAAGAATAATTAGGGTTTCTTACCTTTTTAGAAGTGGTCAAGATTGAAGCAAGTTGGTAGTGATTAGAGGTTTTTAACTCCAAGAGTTTCTAGTGATTGTGTTCCAAGAAGAAGAAGAAATAAGGAATATTAGGAGGGGGGGTGGGGGTGGGGGGGGGGGGGTAGGATAGGGGGTGTCCTCTTTCTTTGTGTTGCTTACAACTCAGAGTTGTAATAGAGAATAACCACAAACAGCTAATCAGTTTGTTTGATACGCATAACTTTAGGATGACACCTTACAATCCTCATGTTCATAATATTTTAAATTATTCGTTAGTTAAAGTAGCAGCTACTATTATTAAAAGAACTATTGATTTTATCATATATATATATACTATTTTTTTTTCGGTCCACTTTCAAAGCAATTTGCTATTGATTATGATTGAATATTTGTTTTCTAGTTCAAACACTTTGGTTCCAAATCTAACACAAATTTTGTACCTAGCTAATCTAGGCGATAAGTAAATGTTGTTCTTAATAATCTAGGCGACAAATAGACTTGTGACAGTGTATCAAGGTGTGTGTATTATGCGTGTGCTCTCTCTAAAAGGTTTAGGTTAATTTCCAGTTTTACTTAACCTAGATGTATAACTTTAATCGTATTTAAGTTTATCGATAACCAACATGCATGTTAAGAGATTTTTGTTAAACTGATCATAACATATTTGTATAAGAATCAAGTTTGAATCTTAAATTTACTGTTATTCTATGCAATTTTGTTTTTATAGTATAATTCTTCAAACCTTTTATAAAAATCATTTGAGTTTAAAATATACAATAGAATATAATTTGAGATAAGGATTGGTGAATTATAATTTTTTAATGTTTGAAGAGCACAGAAATTCAAAAGCATGCTGAAGATTGAGTCATATACTATACATACCAAACAAATCTTACTCCTTTGTCCAATCTCCTACATGTTTTGTGCAACACATCCTGCCCCACCCCCTATTCTTTTTCTAATAGAAAATTTGTGAGCTATACATTTTTTTTACAAAAGATTTAGGCAAATTATTTTCTATTCTCAGTAAATGTATAGTTGTTATATTTTTAACCACAAGAATCTGTTATCATAAAACTTACGGAACCCAAAAATTTCCACAAGAGAAGCACTTACTAAAAAAGGAGTTCGATCGAGTTGATTATGTCTATGTAAACTGTGGTTTGACGATTAAATCGGTAGATTACTAGATTATATGTTGGTGGATGCAAAGAGGTGAAAGAATTTTGGAACCTGGTTACTAAATCGTGCAACAGTAGCGAATCTAGAAAATCCTTATAGGGTCAACGTTTCAAAAAAGGGGGTAACGAAATAAAAAAAACGTCAAATTTCTCCAAAATTTACACTACCACCGGAGAGCCAAGGGGTAGTGGGGGTACCCCTATTAACAAGCTAGGTCCGCTCCTATTGTGCAACCTCCCTTCGGTACAAGTATCTTTGGTTTCATGGATACTCGATCTACCATTTATTTGCATGGAATGGCGGCTGCCGGCCAAGAAGGTTATTAGATTGATTATCATGAGTTAATTATGTTCTATGGAAGATTTTATAATTCAAACAGTAATTGTTTGATTTATGTCCAAATCATACATGATACATTTTAGTTGTATTCATTTTCAATTTGATTTAGAACTTTAAATAGTGACTGAATATGAAAATAGATCAAAGGCCAAGGGAGTGGAGTGTAACTTTATCCATCTGAAACTGAAAGTTAGAGTAGATATTATACGAAGTTACGAACCGATGTGGGCCAGAACCAAAGGGAATGTGTGGACGACGAATAAGGTGTCCACATACACCTGGCCTCACTTATCAACAGATATTGACCGTTCTTTTTATTTGTCTGGATCCACATATAAGAAAATCTCATTTTTCCAACTTTATTATTATTTAACTTCATGAAAAATTATAAATCTGTTTGAAAACTACATAAAGTTAT
Organism: Scalesia atractyloides; assembly: GCA_947069175.1. Classification (NCBI taxonomy): domain Eukaryota; kingdom Viridiplantae; phylum Streptophyta; class Magnoliopsida; order Asterales; family Asteraceae; genus Scalesia; species Scalesia atractyloides. The sequence continues at coordinate 18,684,036 of CAMTDV010000014.1, read as the reverse complement.
AACTTTTACTTTTTTAGAATGAAGTTTTTCCATGTATCATTATGAAAGATAAATAATATGCCTAATAAAGCGAATAAAAAGCATGAATTCTTAATTTTTATAATTTTAGTTATACATCATTAAATGACATTTTAGTTATATTTATAAATAATATATAGTTTTTTTTTTACAAATAAAACCTTTCTTTTGTCTAGTAGTGTTTATAACATAAGAACAATCCAAGAAGATTATGTTCCCGTGGTTTCCTTTGATTGAATTAGATCCAACAAATCCGTCTTTAACATTAATTAACCATGTGGGGGCAAGGGTGGACTTAAATATATTTTAATTAATAATCAAACCATAACATTAATTGCTTGTTCTAAGATTCATTTTCACATGCAAAATGCATCTTTATTTCAATAATAATTATAATAAGAATACTAATAATTTATTTTAGCATAAACCAAAATTGAAGAATAAAATTTTGTTGTCCATCTGTCGCAGATTCGATTCTCCTAATCCATCACCGTGTACTTTCCTTTTCATAATAAATTAATAAAAATGGTTAAAGTATGACAGATCAAACAAGTCAGTTTTCTTTAAATTTCGTTTGAAAGTAACTATTGCAATACTTAATCAATTTGTTTAGAGTAAACTGCAATTTGTGTTTATGAAGAAAGAGCTCAGTGTCAAGTTGTGCCCCCAAAATAAAAAATTTGCTTGTGAGTCCCTGGGAGACGCAATGTGTAGCGCTTCTACAAGATAGGGGACTCAACAAGCAAAATTTTCATTTTCGAGACAAAACTTAACACCAGGCTCTTTCTTTATCGACACGAATTACAGTTTATTCATGTTTTTAATATCTTAAGATGCGTTTGAACAAGCTACAAACACAATAGACTAGTATATTATTATGTGGGAAAATGGATGAATTATATATCTTATTCATTAATGTCAAGAATAATGGATGAATTATATATATTAATGTCAAGAATCATAGTTGAAAAACAAGTAATTACGACAATAGGTGTGGTTGTTCAGGATAATTTTGGAATTATAATAATAAAGATAATTTAATAAGGAGGTGGGGGCAGGGTGCACATGCATCACTGGGTCTGGGGATCTCTTTCTCGATCTGTCTCTGTGTGGTCTGTACTCTCCATGTACCTTAATCTACAAACATGTCATCATTTCTAGTGCATAATCTATAACTACTTTATAACCATTACATGTTGTATATCTCAATAAAACGAATATATTAGGATGCGTGGAATATTGTAGGCGTTATCGTGTGTTTTTCTACTATTTTATGTGTAGATATTTATCAACTTTACTTCTAAACCAAAACACTAGTTAATCAATAAATTAAGCTGTAAGAATTGATAAAAAGAGTTGAATTTGTGATCAAACTTGTAGGGTTTGATACATGGTTATGATGGCTTTTATGCAAGTGTATAAAACATGACAACATGTGAACCAAAACTTGTTACAGCAACTTATCAAACTTGTAAAATTTAACATATTTGTAATTGTTTTGACACACTATTATAAAAGTTGTACATACATCCATAACAATAGCTTATCAAACTTACAAAGTTTTAACCACTACAACAAACTACCATAAATATGCCCTCATATATAACGTTGTTTGAAACGAAGTTAAATTGCATCGCAACACTTCAACGAACTAGGACCCTCTTGGTAAACTAGATTATATTTGATGCTGATCTGGTCCGGGCGTCTCGAATGCCCAGACTGATATTTAGAAGCTGAAAACCTTCAGTAGACGCAGCATCCTAGACGGCCGGTTCAAGTTTCTTCAACTTTTTTAGATTCTTCTCATCGAAACACCCCATTTACACATATTATGGCTTCCTTAAATCTTTTACTAGCCAGAGATGTGACAGTTTTAAGTTGTAAGGGAATTGTGGCTTGATTGTTTTATGCTTTGACACTTCAAGATCTCTTACTTTCTTTTAAATGCTTCCAAAACACGTGTTTAATGCGATTCATTTGCAAAACCCAAACCATCTCAAAGTAAACATGTTCTACACACAAAGCATGTAAAAACACAAATTAAACACGTTTAACACCAAAACTTAACCCAAATATCACAATCCCACGAGGAACTAGGACACTATAGGAAACGACTAGACTATATTTGACCGATCAAAAAAATATATGGTCGCGTAATATAGAATTAGAACTTGATTTTTTATGTTGAAACGTCCCAAACCCGGGATTCTAATATGTTGGATTTACTATTCAACACATAGTTCTTATACTAGAATATTATACCTAAGCAGTGGAAACATTCAAGGAAAAACAAGTCTTAACATCCAAAAGAGAACATGCCAAAAGCCAAAACATAACTGACTGAATTATCTAACAAAGATAACTATGATGGTAGTTCACAGGATATGGTAGCGTTCAATATATGGCTGTTCAAATTGCTCGGCGCTCGACGCTCGTTCGATGCTCGTTTGGAAAATGCTTGGAATTTGCTCGTTCGATTCAACTCGATTAATAAAATGCTCTGTTCGGATCGGTTCGGTTTGTAAACGAACCGAGCACGAGCAAAGGTCCGCTCAGTTCGGTTCGGCTCGATTTATTTTTTAATATATATATATGTGTGTGTGTGTGTATCATTTTTAATGAAATGACTAGAGACCAACATCAACAATGTTTATTCCAAGATCCAAATAGAGCTCATTTAAGTAATTAGAATTGAAACCTAATACCAATAGTCCATTGTCCAATACTTAAATGTCCATTTGAATAATTGAGTCAAAAATTCAAATACTAAAATGTGAAGCGTCGATCAATACTCAAGTCTCAACCTGCCATTTGATTCAGAAGTACAAGACCCTAATCAAAACCCCCCATTGGCCATCGTTATTCGATTTCTCCATCCCACTCGCCAAGACGCCAACTCGCCAGGGTTTTGCTTCCATCGGTTCATTCAATTTCAAACTTCCGATAGAACAAGGGTTTGTTTCAATCGGTCGACGATTTATCTTCCCGCTTAGTTAATCTCGATAGAACTAGTTTAGTGTTTTTATATTCCTTGTTATTTCTTAAATCTTTACTTGTTTTCTATTGGACGAAACATTAGGGACGAAAACTGCACTTTATTCTAATAACTAGCACCCCCATCCTCACTTTCCTTGTTATTATGCGACGCTCGATACTCGCTCGACGTTCGTTCGAAAAATGCTTGGATCGAAAGACGCTCGCTCGACTTCTGCTCGGTTGAAAAAACGCTCTGTTCGGTTCGGATCGGTTTGTTAACGAACCGAGCACGATCAAAAGTCTGATCGGTTCGGTTCGGTTCGGCTCGTGAACAGCCCTAGTTCAATATGATGCCCTTGACGTCAACAAATGCTCTCGAACGGACCTATACTTTAACCTGATGTGCATGCTAAAAGTCAGCTACGCTCAGTGAATTCTAGTTTTATAAGAACATTTTTTGTATATTTAACATGCATTATATCATAGCACAGTATTACATATAATAGCATGGCATAGCCTCTCAATACATTACATAACATTATTGCTATGCTTTACATAGTTGTACAACAACCGTCAAGCTACCAAAGCCCTACCCTTATTTTATGCTTATAGCATTAACCTAGACGTCTCAAACCTTTATCGTTAACTTCAAACATGGTCAAATGTATGAGAAAGCCTGTTAACGACCTATTAATGGACTTATCATCATGCATAAATCATGAACACATGTATGACTTTTTATGACCTAATGTTATTATGTGTAGGCTAAAACGTAACATGTGACAATGCCCATAAAGACCAATAGTGGACTTATCATCATACACGAGTCATTAACACATACATTACTTGTATGACTTGATGTGACTATGCGTAGGCTAAAATGATATATTAACACATAAACAATGTCCTTAATGATCTATTACTACACTTCTCATCATGAAAGGGTCACTTATACCTAAATAAATTATTACGACCTATGATGACTAGTTGTAGGCTAAAACAACTCGTTTAAAATTTGAAAACACTCAATGATGGTCATTAACAACTAAGTGACTTGTTATGACCTTATATGACTAAGCATAGGCTAAAACAACTCTTATTAACATTTGAGAAGACCCATTAGTGTAATTATCGTTATACATGGGTCCCTGAAAAACTAAATGACTTGTTATGAACTAATGTGGCTAAGTGTAGGCTAAAATAATTCAATAACACATGACAAGCCCCATGAGTGCACTTATAATGTCCGACCTCTTGGACCCTTTAAAATTGTATGATTTGCTCACCACGAGCTCACAAATTTGTTTTTTTGTTACCCGGTTGAAAACTTCCGAAGAAGTCACCTGTCAGACCTCAACCGATGGCAGAATCATCGGGGTGTGGCACTACGCGAATCAGGTTGCTCAAGAGAATCCATAACATCTGTTAAATGACAATATTTATAAGTTTAACTTCCCATACAATTAAACAAACATTTCATAACAGTCGTCACAAATTACATGTCTCTTAATCAACCAAATCCGACAACCTAGATTTATTTAGTGGGTTTCTAGAGAGTCCTAATCTTAATTCGTGATAACCTGCGTTTAACCTGCAACATACGTTAAAATATTGTCAATACATAAATGTATTGGCGAGCATACCGGTTTTGATATAATAGCATAGTAGATAAAAAATGTCGCGAGATACCACATATACATAAACGAGATACAACATAACATATAAATCGATGGACAAATACTCCAGCTAAGTTCCGAGATGACTGCGATGCGTGTTTGTGATATGCGTAACTAGACCCCGTCGGGTGTGAGTCGAACTATGATATCATACTAGTTAAGTTGGAAATCAACGAGTAAAGGTGGAGAGGGCTTATATGTACCTAGCATCACGTATTAACATGTATAACAGATATTCGCGTGTGATAAATCAGTTTGTGCGTTTGATGTGTTTTGTTATGAACGTATGTTACACCTAGAAGTGCGTTTAAAGCGAAAAATGGGTCAAGTATACTAGCAGTGGGTGCGTAAGAGTGAACACCGAGAGTTGATGAGAGGTGAGAAGAGTGTCGGTTTAGCCTTCTAAAGTGTTGAAACAGTTGAAACGGAGAGTCGGTGCGAGGGAAAATATATTTTCGTACGAATTTAGTTTTGGTGTGAAAATTTTGATGAATATTTCGTGCGAAAATTTTGGTGAAATTTTCGTGCGAAAACTTCGTGCTAAAATTTTGGTGATTTATCTTGCGAAATTTTCTTACGAAAATTTCGTGCAAAAATTCTGGTGATTCAACTTGTGAAATTTTCTTACGATAATTTTGGTGATTTAACTTACGAAAATTTCGTGCAAAAATTTTGTTGATTCAACTTGCGAAATTTTCTTACGAAAATTACGTGCAAAAATTTTGGTGGTTTTCATCATTCTTCGAGAAATCGAGTGTTCATCCCTCCAACCTTATGACGGGTAGTCCTTTGGACAACCCTTAAATGCGTTTAAACTAGACAATCTCGCACATTTAATCGTATTAATTATTAGAATTAGATGACTACGGGATATTTGGCGTTGCAGGTACAAAGGAGCATAAGAACGAGGTTTTTTAACGTTTGGATGGATGCTTGTACGTGTTAGAGCCGAACCGTAGCTGTGGAATCGCGCCATACAAACAAAGGAGGAAGCCCCAGTTTCCACCGTAGCTTACGGGTGGATGCTGGGAAACAATTTGGAGACGTAAAACAGTTTCTGAACACCGTGGAGTTTTGGGAAGTCCACCGTAAACTACGGTGACACTGTAGCTTAGGGCGGTGGCCAGCGAGAAAGTTGTAACTGCCATATTAATCAGTTTTTGGAGGTGTCTTTTGGCATTCAAACATTGTTGTCGGTTACCTGCAAGGTGGGGACGAATTTTGGGTGTTCTTGAGAGCGTGAAACAATTTTCTAAACATCGGATTAGTGTTTTTAATTCCTTTGAACATTTATATGTGTGTGATGATGATTGTCTAAATCATGAGTGGCTAAACTTATGGTGATCATCCTAGATTGAAGGTTTGTTTGAGACATTCATGTTCTTGTTTTTATTTCTAGAATAATAGAGTTGCATTCTTTGTTTGTTTATTATGATGTGTTGATATTTGTTTGTTACTTGTTAATTGATGTTTTAATCACAACCTAAATCGTACGTTCTTGGTGTCGTTGATAATCGAGATATCACGAGAGGGGTTAGGGTTGGATATTGATTAATTGATCATCGGGTAACAACCTCGCATTAGTATAATCCGAGTACTTAGTTCCCTTTCATCACAGCAAGTAACAACACATGAGTCATGTCTATGTGACTCTTTCTAGTTGAATTTGAGCAGAATGTCAATTGAAACTGGAAATCTAGGATGGTCATTTGTCTCTAAACCATTTACAAACCAAATCTTTCTTTTGTAAATTGCTTAGTTAATCTTAGTTTTAAAACCAAACAATCCAAATCTCTAAAATTAATTTTCTGTAATTTAGTTTAATTTAATTAGTTAATTGATAAAGCTATAAAATAAACACATTTTCCACAAACTCCTCGTGTTCGATACCCACTTACCGCTAGCTATTTAGTAGTAGTTGGTTTAAATTTGCGTGAGACTACGACATCACGTCAAATTTTGGCGCCGTTGCCTGGGAGTAGTGCGCAACGTGTGTTAATTTAGTAGCTTTTGTTTGTTTTTCGGGTTTACGCTGGTTGTGTTTAGTGTGCAGGTACTTACAGGTGTATGCATACTAGAGGCTCTTACAAGTCATCATCGCTAGCATTTGATCCCGAAATCGAGCGGGCCTTATGATGAAACCGAGTCCTACTTCGAGAAAACAAAATCATTAGTTCACCTATTACACCAAAACACACCATGGATTTACCAACTCCCCCTACGGGTCAAACATCACCGTCTACACCTTCACCAAACCCTACTACCAATTCTACCTCCACATTGGAAGTACAACCAACTAACACCACATCACTCAAACTGGACCCACCCTTACCTTTGCCTCCACAACAATGGTTCCACCATTTTCATCGTTTTTTCCAACTGCTAGTCAATCATCTTCCACTCAACAAACACCACCAAATCAATTCCAACCCAGTTCACCCATTGTCCATACTACATCTACTTTCCAACCTTCACATCAAATGGGTTTTTATCAACCATTGTCTCAATATGTGCAATCTTCGGGTGTTGGAGGAGAAGGTTTTTATGATGGACATGATGATGAGTTTAGAGGATACGAAGAAGAGGGGTACTATTATGGGGGAGAAGGAGGTAATTTGGGACCTCAAGGAGGTATGGTTTACCAACAAAGGCAACAAGTAGAACAAGTTCAAGAATTGGTTGGCAACCAATGGGGGTACAACAAGTTCGTCCACATGGGCCACAGTTTCAACGGCCTATGCTTTTGCAACAAGTGCAACCTCAATATCAACAACCACAGTTTCAACAACCTCCACAAGTGCAAAGACCAATGCAACAACCGGTTGTGCAACAACCTCACTACCAACAACAATTTGCACCTCATATGGGTCGACCAAGAGTACCGTTAGGCGCTCCACAAAGATACCATAGAGAAGTGGCAAGGGGAGTTGAAGCTCATTTTCGACCGGTTATCACAAACAACCCTTCCCCGGTGGTAATTCCGCATCATCCAGATGGAAGAACCTTTGAGGTAAGAACCAATGCACTCTAAAGTTTGCCTAAATTCAAAGGGTTAGCATCGGAAGAACCCTACTTTCATTTGGAGGCTTATGACTCCATTTGTAACCCTATTGGGGGACAAGGATTTTCAGCGGATGAGGTTAAATTGGTTCTTTTTCAATTTTCGTTGGAAGACAAAGCCAAAAAATGGTTTTATACGTTACCTTCCGCCTCGATATACACTTGGGCCGATATGCAACAAAGATTTTTAGAAGAGTTTTTCACTACCCAAAAGACGAATGATGCGAGAAAAAGTATTCGGGAATTTCGGCAACAAGTGGGTGAGATGTTTCATGAGGCATTTGATAGGTTCAACATGATGCTTAAAAATTGTCCACATTATGGGATTGCTCTTTGGGAGTTGTTACATGCCTTTCGTGAGGGGTTGAGTGATGGTGATGCTCGTGATTTAATGTCGGTTTCTAACGGTACATTCGGTACCAACTACGGGCAAGATGATTGGGCTTTCTTGAAACAAATGTCGTTTAATTCTAAACGGCAGGCACAAGCATCGAGAAATAAGAAATATGTGGTTACAAGACCACAAGTAAATATCGTGGAGGAAGTGGAGGTACACCCTACTAGTCAAGTTTTTGATGTGTGTAATAATTGCAATGAAATAGGGCATGCGGCGGATGTTTGTGTGGCGGCATGTATTGAAGGTCAAGCAGAGGAGGTGAATGCTATTCAAGGGAGTGGTAGAAATTTTGGCATGAACTCGAACACATACCACCCCGGGTTAAGGAATCATCCAAACCTTCGTTATGGGAACCCGGCGAATCAAGTTAACCCAAATTTCCAAGGGACTCAAGGAAATTTTGTTCCGCGCCAACCATACAATCAAGGTAATTTTAGAAGTGGGAAAAATCAAGGTTACCAAGGACAATATCAACAACCGGGTGGTGGTCAAAGTGGTTCTTCGGGTCAAACTTCATCAAGTGGGAATGAAGTTATGGATGTGATTCGGATGATGCAACAAGACATGCAAAAGAGGAATCAACTTGATGAAGTTCGAATGCAAAAGGATGAGCTTCGTGACAAGAGCATCCAAACATTGACCACTCAAATGGGTCAACTTGCAACCAAGGTAGCGGAGTTGAAAAAGGGTAAAGGTCAACTTCCTAGCGACACTAAGGTAAATCCTTCTCATAATTCTTCACGTAATATTCCTATTAATCATGTAAGTGTCTTAAGAAGTGGAAAAGAATTTAAGGCAAATTTTTCACCGGGCTTGGTTGATGGGGTGGTAGAGGATATTACGGGTAATGAGAGTGACGAGGATGAGAGTGTACCTTTAGTGGTTCCTAAAAATTCCAATGTTGAAACAGAAAAGAAAATTAGGTTTGGGTGAAATTGTAGAAAATAAAAACGAGGAAGGAGAATCGAGTCAAGTCCCTTTTCCTTTGGCTTTACTTGATCCGGGAAAGAAAATTTTCATTTCAAAAAGGGCCCTCAAAAGGAGGAATTGTTAGATGTTTTCAAACAAGTTAAGGTTAACCTTCCTTTACTTGATGCAATTAAACAAGTGCCTGCATATGCGAAATTTTTAAAAGAATTATGCACACAAAAGAGGCAACAAAAGAAAAGGATGCCCAAGCGGGTTGACTTGACCAGGCAAGTTAGTGTCGTGCTTAACGGGGAACTTCCTCCTAAGCTTCAAGATCCGGGAACGCCTTTAATGAATATTCAGGTGGGAAATTTTCAAATGTCAAAGGCGTTATTAGATCTTGCGGCCAGAGTAAGTATTTTACCGGGGGGGGGGGGGTAAATGACCAATATGATTTTGGTCCATTAGCACGGATTGAGACAACAGTGGTGTTAGCCGATTTGTCTCATAAACTCCCTCGAGGGATGGTGCAAGATGTAATAGTTAAGGTTGATGAGTTCTACTATCCAGTGGACTTTTTAGTCTTAGATTATTCATCTGCGGACCCAAAACAACAACAAAATGTTATTTTGGGTCGGCCATTTTCTAGCACCGCTCATGCAGTGATTGATTGTCGATTTGGTACGGTTGATATGACCTTCGGCAATAGGAAAATGCGATTGAATTTTTTTACTAACGTTTCTAACTCTATTGGTGTGGATGAGTGTTTTATGGCTGATTTGGTTGATGGATGCGAACCGCACGAGTATGAAGAAGATAGTTTAGAAATGTGTGTTTGTGATTTTTCTGAACTGGTACATGCTTGTGCATTGCGGATTGAGGAACAAAAGTTGGAGGCTTTAGCACTTAAAGAGGGTCGACCGCCATGGACACACCAATTCGAGAGTTTACCGGTGGAGATTAGCTCGGGTATGAAGCCGTCATTGGAAGAACCACCGAAGTTAGAGTTGAAGGACTTGCCAAACCACTTGAAGTATGCGTTTTTATGGGATAATGACACATTACCGGTCATTATTGCCTCTAATTTGGAGATGGCTCAAGAGCAAGCATTGTTGGAAGTGTTGAAGGCGAATAAAGCGGATATTGGATGGACGATTGCCGACCTAAAAGGGATTAGTCCGTCCATTATCATGCACAAGATTATAACAACCGAGGATGCAAAACCCACTAGAGAGGCTCAAAGGAGGTTGAACCCGAATCTTCGTGAAGTGGTAAAAAAGGAGGTAATTAAGTGGTTGGATGCCGGAATAATCTATCCGATTTCGGATAGTGATTGGGTAAGTCCTACCCAAGTGGTTCCTAAAAAAGCCGGCATCCAAGTTGTCAAAGATGAAAGTGGTGAACAAATAGCCACTCGACCAGTTATAACCAAATTGCCATCCATCCGGGTGACCAACACAAAACCACCTTCACTTGTCCATATGGAACATTTGCTTTTCGGCGGATGCCATTGGCTTGTGCAACGCTCCGGCGATTTCCAACGATGTATGATGAGTATTTTCTCGGACATGGTTGGGAGTCACTCAAAGTGTTTATGGATGACTTTTCCATTTTTGGCACTAATTTTGAATTATGTCTCGACGAGTTAGAAAAAGTTTTAAAAAGGTGTGTCGAGAAAAATTTGGTGTTGAGTTGGGAGAAAAGTCATTTCATGGTCCAAGAGGGTATTGTGTTAGGCCACGTTATATCAGAAAGGGGGATGGAGGTGGATAGGGCAAAAATTCAGGTAATTTCATCTTTGCCTCCACCGAAAAACGTTAAGGGGGTACGATCATTTTTGGGACATTAGGGTTTTTATCGACGATTTATTAAAGGTTTTAGTGTTATTACTAAACCTTTATGTAATTTGTTGTTAAAAGATGTCCCTTTGAGTTTACTAATGAATGTTTGCAAGCTTTTAATGTTTTGAAGGAACAATTAGTGAAAGCTCCCATATTGCAACCACCGGATTGGTCGAAGCCCTTTGAAATCATGTGTGATGCAAGCGACACAACTATTGGTGCGGTTTTGGGTCAACGGGTCAACAAAAAGCCGGTAGCATCTATTATGCCAGCAAAACTTTGTCTGAAGCGCAACTCAATTACACCACAACCGAAAAGGAGTTGTTAGCGGTGGTGTATGCTTTGGACAAGTTTCGATCATATATATGGGGGAGTAAAGTGATCGTGTATCGGACCATAGTGCGGTCCGATATTTGATGGAGAAGAAAGATGCAAAGCCTCGATTGATTAGATGGGTTTTGTTGTTACAAGAATTTGACTTGGAAATTCGAGATAAAAAGGGAAGTGAAAATGTTGTGGTGGATCATTTGTCCCGAATTCCTTTGGAAGGAGTTGAAGATGAGGGTGAGATTAATGAACGGTTCCCGATAAACAATTGTTGGCCGTGTCTACTTTCGTGGCACCGTGGTATGCTCACTATGTTAATTACTTAGCCATGGGTGCCATTCTGGACCATTGGAGTAAGAAAAGAAAGCAACAATTCATGTTCCAAGTCAAGCAATATATTTGGGATGAACCGGATTTGTTTAGTATTGGACCCGATCAAGGAATTCGAAGGTGCGTGCCCGAAACGGAAATGTTGGAAATTATGCTCATGCTCATTCGTCGGCATGTGGGGGGCATTTTAGTGGTCACAAAACGGGATACCGAATTCTTACATGTGGGTTTTATTGGCCTACCATCTTCAAGGATGCATGTGAATATGCCCGACTATGTACATGATGTTAACAAATGAGTAGTATTTCGAAGCGAGACGAGATGCCGTTGCAACCCATTTTGGTGGTGGAGATATTTGATATGTGGGGGATAGACTTCATGGGGCCATTTCTGAATTCGAACGGGTTTTTGTACATCTTGGTCGCGGTGGATTATGTCTCGAAATGGATTGAAGCTATACCCACAAGGACAAATGACCATTCGGTTGTTTGCAAATTTGTTCAATCCAACATCTTTGCTCGGTTTGATATTCCGCGGGTCATAATTAGCGATGGTGGGTCACACTTTAAAAATTTTAATTTTGGGAAGTTATTGAAGCGATATAGTGTGAACCATCGGATCGCTACACCGTATCATCCGCAAACAAGTGGACACGTTGAGGTGTCCAACCGTCAAATCAAAGAAATTCTCATGAAGACGGTGCGAACGGATAGAAAGGATTGGTCAAGTAAGTTGGACGATGCATTGTGGGCATATTGAACGGCCTATAAAACTCCTATTGGTACAACTCCTTATCGGATGGTATACGGGAGGGGTGTCATTTACCGATGGAGTTAGCGCATCGGGCGCATTGGGCAATCAAAACGGTGAATGCGGAATATGATTAAGCGGGGAGAATTCGAAAATTGCAAGTGAGCGAAATTGAGGAAATACGTGATGAAGCATATGAGTGTGCTTCCGCATATAAAGACAAACTAAAAAAGGTTCACGATGCGAAAATTAGGAAATGAACCTTTGAAGTGGGTCAAAAGGTATGGTTGTACAATTCTCGATTAAAGTTATTCACGGGCAAGTTGAAGAGTAAATGGATGGGTCCATATGAGATTACGCGAGTGGGTCGATTTGGTGATGTTGACATTATGGATGTTAATACCAACAAAAAGCAAACGATGAATGGGCACTGGCTCAAGCCGTATTTAGAAGGGAACAACATCAACAAACTCGAGCTTGATAAAGTGGGCTATGTCTTACGCCCGGTCGATGAAGAACAAGCATGAGAGGCCCAGGTTTGGTAGTGTAAATATGTAGTTTAGTTTAGTTGCTTTGATTAATTACCGTACCCGTTTTAGCTTGTGTTCGAAACAAGTGTGGGGAAATTCTTTTGAATTTCTTTAACATAGTGTTGAGGAAAACACGGGTTGTTCATGGGGGGTAGGGTAATTTTCATAGTTTTTGAAAATATAAAAAAAATTCATAAATATGATTAAAAAAATTCGAGATAAAATGCCCAGATACCGCCGTAGGAAACGGTGGGGCCGTAGCTTATGGTGGCCATAAATCCTTACGCCACTTCGAACCTGCTTTACGATGTACAAGAAGTGCCAGATGCCACCGTAGCTTACGGTGGCACCGTAGCTTACGGTGGCAAGCTGGCGTGTAGGTCCAATTATTAAAAAAACGAAAAATAATCTTTAATCACAACCACATATACGGGTTTTACCCCTTTTCATCACAAAACTTCATCCTCTTCCCCATTCATCTCCCAAACACAAAACCCTAACTTCCATATCTAAACCTTACACCATTTTCTCAAATCTCAACAAAATCAAGTGATTTTTGGGTCAATCTTGACTAAAATTTCGTAGGGAATTCAGATTTGGGCTTATTTTTGCAAAATTTCTGGGTTTTGGTGGTCGATTTTGGACATCTTTGGTCCGAAAATTTGGGGGTTTTTGTGGGTTGGTGTTAAGCTTGAAGTTTTTGTCATACTCATTCTCTTGAAAGCAAAGGTATGTAATTTATGTTTATTATTCGAGGTATATTGCATGATTGCAAGTTTTCTTGATTGTTTTGCATACACACTTGCTTATAGAGGTCATTTGATATGAACTTGAGGGTTAATTGAGCAATGGTTGTTGATAGGGGTGATGTTAAGGTTTTTGGTTCTATGTTTTGCAAAAATTGTTAAATATAGAGGCACCATGCCCAAATTTTGTTAAAAAAACTTAAAAGCTTGTGTTTTTACATCAACAATCATTGTGATAAGCAAGTTTGGGGAAGGTAAGTGATGAGAAGTTAATGTTATGTTTGTGTGTTTTGTGGTTGTGATGTGCAAAATTGTGGGACGAAAAGGAAAAAAACATGTTAGATCTTCGAGTAATCTGGCTGAAAATCCAGGAAGGAAAAGAAGGTTACTTCGTTTGGCTGATCAAGACCCGGAGGAGGAACAAGAAGAAGAAATGGAGGAGCAGCCACGTGGTCCAAAACCGGTATGGGAAAAGCGTCCTTTAGACGAGCAGACGGCAGAGTGACAGGCGGTATTATTCCATGATCAAATGAAAAATTGTCTGCGTAAAGAAGCTTTTATTTGTGAGAAGGAAGTGCGTGAAGTGGATTTTGGTCCATTTGGTATCACTGATCGGTTTAAGGCTCTTGGTTGGGAAGTAGCTCTTAAATGCCATGATAAAGAAGTAAAGAACTTGTATGATGCTAAGATTCAAGAGTGGATGGCCACTCTTAGATGTCCACCATACCGTGGAGCATCTAAAATGAAATTTTTTGGTACCGTGAATGGAATTGAAGTTGAGATGTCGTTTGAAACATTGCGATGGGTTGCAAAGTTTGATAGTAAGCCTACAAATCAGTACATGATCCCCAAATTGGAAGACTTATACATATCACCCGAGAAAAACTCGCAATGGCAAAACATGTTGAATTATCTATATCTTCCGGGTACGACACATGGGAAACTTTACCGAAAAAATTTAAAAATGTGGCGAAGTTGATGTTGATCATTTGCACATCGAATGTCATTCCGAGGCGGGGTGATAAAGTTGAGGTGAGGTTTCCCGAGGTGCCGGTATTGTATACATTGTTGAAAGGAGCACCCCTTTTTCCTTTCCGATTTTTGGTGTTGAACAATGTACGGATAAGTCGAAATAGTGATCAACGGAAAATAATACCGCATTGTAGGCTTATCACGACATTGTTGAAGATGTATGGAGCAATTAATCAGGATGATAAAGGCTCATACAAGAAATTTAAGCCTTTTGATATCAAGAAGTTGGGGTCGGCGTGGACGTATTCTAAGTTAGAGAGATATCACAAGTTAAAAAGCGAAGGTCAAAGGTGGAGAGCTTTGAAGGTTGATGCGAGGCCATTACGGCTGGGTGAAGAGGATGAACCGGAAAGTGAAGATGAAGCTCTCAGTGGGGATGACGAGTATATGGATGATCAATATGAGGCTCCTACACATACGGGTGGTGAAGGACCAAGTGGTAGTAGAGGCGGTACTCAATCAGGTTATATTGGGAGTGCATTTGATTATGCACAAATGTCATACGAACCAGATTGGGCATATGGTGGATCGATGGAGCAGGTTGTGGAGAGAATGCGGCCGCCTGTTTTTTCGGATTTTTCTGATTCTGCTCAAGTGGCGTTTGATCATCAAACTTTCATGGGAGCGAGTATAGAGCGGTCATTAAAGAGAAATTACGACCGACAAGAGTTATGGAATCGAGCTCAAATGTATGCTCATGAAGAGGAGATTAACAGCCACTACATTGATGATCGGAACAGACGCATGCATGATGTATGGCATGCGGGTCAACCAGTTGTTGCCGATCCTCCTATTGTGGATTACTCCACATTACCACCGTATGACGGTAGTGTATCATATCCCACCCCACCATTGCATCATTCACAGTGGGTGGATCCGCATACGGGAATGGGAGGACAACAAGCCAATCAAGGAGGAAATCAAGAAGGTAGTAGCAGTGGCTCGTTTAGATTTGGAGAGTTCACAGATGAGATGACATCCATCTTCGGACCCCCAACCTCGCTATTATTGATCAGGTGGTGTTCTGTCTTTGCTTGTATATTTGTGTATATATTTGTGATTATGTTGATATTTTCGGTTGGGTGGAAGGGTGGTGTTAAAATCTTTGTTAATGGGTTGTGAAGGTTGGTGGAGTTTTTAATATATAAAAAAAATACAAAAAGAAATTTTGGATTTGAGAGAAAAACCAAAAGTGGATGTTGATTGTTTGGATTGAAAAGATCTCCCAAAACCATACATTGGGACAATGTATCCCAAGTGTCGGGATGGAGGGAAATTTTGAGGTGAAAAAAAATTTTCAACCATGCAAAAGAGTGTCAAAAATTTGAAAATCTATCATTAAACCGCATGGCACATCGGCAACCCCTTTTATGCGTCTTTTCATGGTGAGTTTTTGGCCACACATTTACTTGTTAAATATTCTTTGTTTGATTTGAGTGGCAATGTGTGAAGTGTGTTAATAGAACTTGTTGGTTGATACATTTTAACGCATTAGCTTGTTTGCTTGTAGAGATGATAAGGGCATTTAGGTGGCCTCGTCTGGATGTGTGAGAGTGTGGTATTGGGGGGTTGGTCCTCATACGTTATATATATGAGCTTGGTAATGTGAGGGGTGGGGGTTTGGTCCGTAGTAACCATGTTTGAGCTTCTAGCCATTCGTTTGTGACCCATGCCTAACTCCTTATATTTACCCATTGATTTGATTCGGTGTAGTAGTGTTAGTTAGTATTTCTTTTTTATGTTGTTTGTTTAAGTGGTTGAAAAAAAAATTTGAAAAAGCCAAAAAGAAGGAATAATGATGTTAGTTGTCAAAAAAAAAAGAAGTGCAATTGTTTATATAGTTAGTGCTTGTGTTATTTCTATGTTTATTGTAATAGGAACACCAAATCGAATCAAAGAGCTACTTGCATATATTCCCTTATTTCCTACCTTTACACCTAGCCCAGTTACAACCATCAAGTCCCTTTGATTTACAAGCAATCTAGGTATATTTTAGGCGGGGGATTTGATCTACATACAAGATTATTGTCGCACATTAACACATTTGCGTTGAGGGTTCTAGCAAAAATGTGCTCGTTTCTTTGTTTTCACCCGAGAGGAGAGTTATTTGTGAGGGGTGTGTTATGTGGTATGATTTTGGGTTAGTAAAAGGATGGCACATATTTGCTTGGTTGAATTAAAATTATTCATGTATTTAGAAATGGTTTGTTGTGTTGCTTGGGACAAGCAACGATTAAGTTTGGGGATGTGACGGGTAGTCCTTTGGACAACCCTAAAATGCGTTTAAACTAGACAATCTCGCACATTTAATCGTATTAATTATTATAATTAGATGACTACGGGATATTTGGCGTTGCAGGTACAAAGGAGCATAAGAACGAGGTTTTATAACGTTTGGATGCATGCTTATACGTGTTAGAGCCGAACCGGAGCTGTGGAATCGCGCCAAACAAACAAAGGAGGAAGCCCCAGTTTCCACTGTAGCTTACGGTGGATGATGGGAAACAATTTGGAGGGGTAAAGCAGGTTCTGAACACCGTAGAGTTTTGGGAAGTACACCGTAAGCTACGGTGGCACTGTAACTTACGGCGGCGGCCAGCGAGAAAAGTTGTAACTGCCATATTAACAGTTTTTGGAGGTGTCTTTTGGCATTCAATCATTGTTTCCGATTACCAGCAAGGCAGGGACGAATTTTGGGTGTTCTTGAGAGCTTGAAACAATTTTCTAAACATCGGATTGTGTTTTTAATTCCTATGAACATTGATATGTGTGTGATGATGATTGTCCAAGTCATGAGTGGCTAAACTTATGGTGATCATCCTAGATTGAAGGTTTGTTTGAGACATTCATGTTCTTGTTTTAATTTCTAGAATAATAGACTTGCAATCTTTGTTGGTTTATTATGGTGTGTTGATATTTGTTTGTAACTTGTTAATTGATGTTTTAATCACAACCTAAATCGTACGTTCTTGGTGTCATTGACAATCGAGATATCACGGGAGGGGTTAGGGTTGGATATTGATTAAGTGATCATCGGGTAACAACCTCGCATTAGTATAATCCGAGTACTTAGTTCCCTTTCATCACAACAAGTGACAACACATGAGTCATGTCTATGTGACTCTTTCTAGTTGAATTTGAGCATGAATGTCAATTGAAACCGGAAATCTAGGATGGTCATTTGTCTCTAAACTGTTTACAAACCAAATCTTTCTTTTGCAAATTGCTTAGTTAATATTAGTTTTAAAACCAAACAATTCAAATCTCTGAAATTACTTTTCTACAATTTAGTTTAATTTAATTAGTTAATTGATAAAGCTATAAAATAAACACATTTTCCATAAACTACTCGTGTTCGATACCCACTTACCGCTAGCTATTTAGTAGTAATTGGTTTAAATTTGCGTGAGACTACGTCATCACGTCAGCTTAGGCCACTGATCGAACCTTGTGCCGGAGAGGTCTTTAGAGTGAGTGAGTCGTTTGTGGAAACTCGGACTGGGTCGTATGAACCAAAAGTTATTCGTATGAGCCAGTCAGTTTACACAATAGACTGTTCTTGCGTCTTTATGCAACCAGAACTGAGATCTTGTCTGAAACGGATATAATTTTGAGTCCATTTCGTGACGGTTTTGACAGCGCCTCGTTCCACTACTTAGTGAACGAAACATTAGTCGGTCTGATCTGTTTTTCGTATAAAAATCGATTTATAAAAAGTTTTGTTAGGATAAACACTTGGTGAGTGTGAAACAACAAGGTTTCAGGTCTGAGAAGCCAAGGCTAACTCAAACATGCTCGGTTAAGTCCTAATCCTTAAGAAAATCAGAAAGTTTCATGAAAAAGATGAAGGTTTTCGTAAAACAGAGAAGTTTAGATGAAACCGGAGATAATCTCGTGTAAAATCGTTGTAGAAACGTTGTGATTTGTGTGGAAAACATAGTCTTCTTACTTTGAACAGAGAAAACGAGCTAAAGAGTGTTTTGGTGCGGAATGGTAGCAAGGAGTATGAGTGCACAAGTGAGGTATTTATAAGAGGAGAGAATTGAGAGGTAGTCTGGTGAAATTTTCGTGCGAAAATAGCATTTTCGTGCGAAAAATGGCATTTTTGGGCGAAAATGCCATTTCGGGCCAAAATACGTCGTTTTTGCACGAAAAATAACATTTTCGTGCTAATTTTTTTTCTAAGGCTTCGCTTAGTTAGGTTAAGTGCGTTGAAAGTATTTGGCGGATCATTAAGCGTTTAAATTAAATTAAATAAAATAAACAAGCGAGAGAGTAGGTGTCTCAGTTCCCAAGTCTTGCGAGAGTCGCGTTGTTGTTCAAGCGAGCAGATAGTCTTGGAAACATTAGACAAAGTTTATAGTATTCAGCGAGTGCGTTGTAAGCGTTGTGAGGTGCGATGTATTGTGTTTGAAATAAGCGATGATGTGCGAAAGTATGCGATGTAGCGTAGTAAGCGATATAGTTTACATTATAATCTGAATCTCTGGTGCTAGGCATAACGAGAGTAATGAGCTGTGAAAATGCGGGTTGTTACAGTCTCCCCTACTTTAGGAAATTTCGTCCAGAAATTTATCCGTGAGGAAGACTTGAGAATAGACACGAATAGATAGCGGTAAGGCGTTAGCGTAGGTTGAGGATGAAAGAGCGATCGATATAGGATTGATGAGTGAAAGCGTCTCGGTGGTGTAGGGAACCGATGAGTAAAAGCGACTTGTGACTCGTTGTTGATAACTCACGAGTTGGCGATCCAAAAATGTTTTTATGTTTTGGAAAAGTTTTGTTAAACTATTACGAAAAGGTTTTAAGGAAAAACTTGATTTAGGAAAATTTTCTTACGACGCGGAATTAGGCTGAGTCGGTCTAACCCACGTTGTAAGAAATGTTTTTGTTGGTCAAAAGGTTTTAAGTAATTTAAAGATTTTAGTAAATTTCTTTCCACTTGCTTCCAAATCATAAGGTAAAAAGGTTTTAACGGTTTCAAAAAGTTTAATTAGCGTCAAACTCCACATGGCATCTTTCCATGAAAGTTTGTTAATATGGCTAAAACACTTATATATAGCGTATCCACCATGTTTTAGCCATATCGCCTCCGTCTCGTGGAGCGATGTTAGGTGTGCCGACATATTAAGGATAGATTTCGATAACCTTGGTTCAAGCGGTAAAAGTTCGGACCAAGTTTGAAAAGAAGACCAAGTAGACTGAGCGGAGAAGTTGATTGCAAACTTTGTTAGAGACAGGAGTGTACGGGAATGATTCGGCGATTGGAATAGCGAAGCGGTAAGAATGAGTGATGCGATAAGCATTAAAGAGTCACGAGGTGAAGATGATAAGCAAAGAGATAGCGTTCGAGCATCGGGGGGAGAAAGCGATAAGCGAAGCAATAGCGTTTCAGCGTCGAGAGGGAAAAGGGATAAGCGAAGTGATAGCGTCTAAGCGTCGAGATGGGGAAGCGATACGCGAAGCGATAGCGTTTAAGCATCGGGAGGAGAAAGCGGCAAGGGATGCGATATAGATTTCATCGAAAGCGAGTTCACGTTGTTGTAGACTTACGAAAAGTCTAGCGATGGTGCGATCCAGAAGTGATGAGATGTTACGCCTTGCGAATGAGTTTTGTGTGTGAAAATAGTCACCATAATATTAAAGGTCTAATAACGTTCAACTACACGTGGCATTTCTTCATGAGAGTTTGTTAGCATGGAAAAAGCACTTATATATAGGAAGTACCAGCGGCGTATCCACCATGCTTCAACCACGCCGTCTCCGTCTCGTGAATGGATGTCACATTTTGTCGACATGGTTAAAACGCTTATATATAGGAAGTACCAGCCGCGTATCCACCACGTTTTAACCATGCTTTTAACGTTAGGGCACCATTAGAATTTACTACGATCCCCATGCAGACCCCAAGATAATCCCGTGTGCACCCGTGATTAATTTGGTGTTTGCATGTTTATCGTAACTTATTTTAAAGGCACATAGTAGGGGTAAAAACATATTAAATCGTGATATATTATATAGCGTTACTAATAAGATTTAGTGTGTGAGCTTAGACTAAATGCGATGACTCGAGAGAGGGATAGAGGGAGATGTCGTCGTATGCTGAAGCGACATCGAACGATAGAACAATTATAAAGCATAAGTACTAATGTCGAAAATCGTACCATTAACAACGTCGTTATGCGCCAGGTCGGTGTTGATGTTGACGACTTCGCTGCTGGGGTTGCGGCTGCTGGTGCTACTAGTGCGCAGATGCTAGGGCTGCGAGTTGAGTCGGCGGTGCTGGAAGGGCTAGCATATCTTGTTGCCGTGGCCCTGTTCGGCAGTTGCTGGTGAAGTGACCGAAATAGTTGCAGTTGATACAATAGCGGCAGCTGGCTCCGGCCTGATGGTGATACGTACATTTCGGACACTGGGGATGAGTCCCTGTGTGGTTACGCCTTGGGTAAAATGGAACTGCCTGGAGAGGTTCAGGGTTGAGCGGTGCAGTTGCTGAGTAGTTAAGGCTCGAGCTTTTTCTCTTGCGGCTAGATTCGGCGGTGGCTTGCGATGGTGTGTCGTCGTCGTTTGTTAACTCGATAGTAGCTTGGTTCAGCTTCTTAGTGGGATTCTTGGAGAAAAATCCAGCCAAGACTCGCTTATCATTGATCTCTGCGGCCAATTGATAGGTTTCTTTGATGGTAGCTGGTTTTGCAGCTTCGACAAAATCGCCCACGCACTCAGGCAAAGCACGTAGGTACTTTTTAATAGCCTTTTTGGGAGTGTCGACTTGGCTTGGGCAGATGATGCTAAGCTGTTTAAACCTTGTTGTGAGGCTGGCGTTGTCACCTTCGACTTGCTTGATTTTCCAAAACTCATTTTCTAGCTTTTGGACTTCGTGGGGAGGGCAATATTCTCTTTTCATGAGCTCTTTCAGTTCCTCCCATGATAACGCGTAAGCTGCATCGTTCCCACGTTTGATGCGCTCGGCTGTCCACCAATCGAGTGCTCTTGATTGAAATACTCCTGTAGCACATGTGGTATGAAGATGCTCAGGGCACCCACTCTGACGGAGGGTAACCTCGATTGCATCAAACCACTGAATCATCTGAGATACACTTCCTTCACCTGTGAAGACCATTGGGTCACATGCCTTGAACTGTTTGTAAGAGAAAGTAGACTTTGGTGCATCGGACTTAGAGTCTTCCGATGTCTGAGAATTGCTGAGGGCTTGAACTTGGGTGATGATTTGAGGAATGATCTTGGCCATTTCCTTGGCCATGAGCGAGGCGATCCGCTTATCGGAATTTCTTCTAGCTTGACGTCGCGAGTTGGAAGCGTTCGAAGACATCTAGACAAAGAGATTTGGAATGAGATTAGATCATAATGATTTTTGAAATTGCGATGCGATTTAGCGCGTTAAAAATTGGTTATAGTTGATATAGTAACACGTATTCTTATAATTCACATAGGAAAACACATCTCTCCTAGATCTTTTCGTATTCACATAAGCACATGTAACCACATACTATATATGTATATATATGTATACGTACATATATATAGAGAGAGAGAGAGCGTGAGGACGCGTTTAAGAGAGTTTTTATGATTTAGTTTTGTTGCGAGTATTAGCTCTTGTTTTGGATTGCGATGGCTGTGCGAGTCGTGCATACGTTGATGGAGCGAAAAGCGATAAGTCGAGAAATCGATAAAGCGTAAAATCTTCAATTCGAAAACATACAAGCATAATAAAATTCGATGATGCGTAAAATCGGTGATTGCAGGCTTAAAATTAATAGAGTGTCCAGGGTTTTGAGACAGCGACTACCCAAAGTGATTCAATCATTCCGTTGAGTTTGGGCACACGCTTTGGCCTAATTGGTGAATGCTCTCACCGCCTCACGGCTAACGACATTACCCTTCCGGTTACTACGCGTCCCAATTCATTGAAACAATCGAGACTTTGGTGAGTTTTGAAAATCGTTGAGTGGGATGAGTCTTCAAGGTTCGGGTTTCACCCCTAACTTAATAACTTCGAATCCCTTATCGTGGTTTCCCTCCTAGACCCATCAGGAGGTTTCCACCGGATAGAATGGGAAATTTCCGTTAAGATGTGGATATTACTCCTAACTTAAGAGATAATTTCATGCAAATCGGAATACGCAGAGTGAGTGATTCGTCAAGAGTTTGCGGTTTTCACACATAATCTCGACAAATCGACTCATTGGTGAGGTACGAGTGTCTTTGCAGCTTCGTGTGTTGTGTCCAAGTCTTAGGAAAGACTTCGTATAGTATTTTAAGTCCAAAGATAATGTTTTAACCGGATAAGCAAGGAATAAGCGCATAGTTTCCTACTATAGACTAGGAAATTTACCTAATTCCCTATAGTTATGGCTCTGATACCAATCTGTCACACTCCAACTGATGGCGGAATCATTGGGGCGCGACACTAGGCGAATCAGGTTGCTCAAGAGAATCCATAACATCTGTTAAGTGACAATATTTATAAGTTTAACTTCCCATACAATTAAACAAACATTTCATAACAGTCGTCACAAATTACATGTTTATTAAACAACCAAATCCGACAACCTAGATTTATTTAGTGGGTTTCTAGAGAGTCCTAATCTTGATTCGTGATAACCTGCGTTTAACCTGCAACATACGTTAAAATAATGTCAATACAAAAATATATTGGCAAGCATACAGGTGTTGATATAATAGCATAGTAGATAAAAATGTCACGAAATACCACATATACATAAACGAGATACAACATAACATATAAATCGATGGACAAATACTCCAGCTAAGTTCCGAGATGATGCGATGCGCGTTTGTGATATGCGTAACTAGACCCCGTCGGGTGTGAGTCGAACTATGATATCATACTAGTTAAGTTGGAAATTGACGAGTAAAGGTCAAGAGTGCTTATATGTACCTAGCATCACGTATTAACATGTATAACAGATATTCGCATGTGATAATCAGTTTGTGCGTTTGATGTGTTTTGTTATGAACGTATGTTACACCCAGAAGTGCGTTTAAAGCGAAAAAGGGGTCAAGTATACTCACAGTAGGTGTGTAAGAGTGAACATCGAGAGTTGATGAGAGGTGAGAAGAGTGTCGGTTTAGCCTGTGCGTAAAGACGAAAGTGCATCAGTCTTCCATAGTGTTGAAACAGTTGAAACGGAAAGTCGGTACGAGGGAAAAGATATTTTCGTACGAAATTAGTTTTCGTGCGAAAATTTTCTTTTCGTGCAAAAATTCTGGTTATTTATCTTGCGAAATTTTCTTACGAAAATTTCGTGCAAAAATTATGGTGATTCAACTTGCGAAATTTCGTGCAAAAATTTTGGTGATTTAACTTGCGAAATTTTCTTACGAAAAATTCGGGCAAAAATTTTGGTGACTGAACTTGCGAAAGTTTCGTGCAAAAATTTTGTTGATTCAACTTGCGAAATTTTCTTACAAAAATTTCGTGCAAAAATTTTGGTGGTTTTCGTCATTCTTCGGGAAATCGAGTGTTCATCCCTACAGCCTTAGGCTACTGATCGAACCTTGTGCCGGAAAGGTCTTTAGAGCGAGTGAGTCGTTTGTGGAAACTCGGACTGGGTCGTATGAACCAAAAGTGATTCGTATGAGCCAGTCCAGTTTGCACAAGTGACTGTTCTTTCGTCTTTGTGCAACCGGAATGAGATCTTGTCTGTAACGGATGTAATTTCGAGTCCATTTCGTGACGGTTTTGACAGCGCCTCGTTCCACTACTTAGTGAACAAAACATTAGTCGGCCTGATCCGGTTTGGTGTAAAAATCGATTTATAAACAGTTTTGTTAGGATAAACACTTGGTGAGTTTGAAACAACAAGGTTTCGGGTCTGAGAAGGCAAGGCTAACTCAAACATGCTCGGTTAAGTGCTAATATTTAAGAAAATCAGAAAGTTTCATGAAAAAGATGAAGGTTTTCGTAAAACAGAGAAGTTTAGATGAAATCGGAGATAATCTCGTGCAAAATCGTTGTAGAAACGTTGTGATTTGTGTGAAAAACGTAGTCTTCTTACTTGGAACAGAGAAAATGAGCTAAAGAGCGTTTTGGTGCGGAATGGCAGCAAGGAGTATGAGCGCACAAGTGAGGTATTTATAGGAGGAGAGAAGTGAGAGGTAGCTGATGAAATTTCGTGCAAAAATAGCCATTTTCGTGCGAAAAATGCCATTTTTGGGCCAAAATCCGTCGTTTTCGCACAAAAAACAACATTTTCGTACGAATACATGAATTTTCATGCGATTTTTTAGGCTTCGCTTAGTTAGGTTAAGTGCATTGAAAGTTTTTGGCGGATCATTAAGCGTTTAAATTAAATTAAATAAAATAAACAAGCGAGAGAGTAGGCGTCTCCATTCCCAATTGCGAGAGTCGCGTTGTTGTTTAAGCGAGCAGATAGTCTTGGAAACATTACGCAAAGTTTATAGTATTCAACGAGTGCATTGTAAGCATTGTGAGGTGCGATGTATTGTGTTTGAAATAAGCGATGTAGTGCGAAAGTATGCGATGTAGCATAGTAAGCGATATAGTTCACATTATGATCCGAATCTCTGGTGCTAGGCGTAACAAGAGTAACGAGCTGTGAAAATGCGGGTTGTTACATCACCCATCCGTGTACTGCTTCCACGTTTGCACACTTAACTATGGAGTTCTAGTGAGATCCACAACCAATGCGCCCAGAACGCGTTGGTGATATTTGAGGCGTGACATTGCAAACGACCAGTACTCTTTAGTGGACGTAACATAACGATAGGAGATTTTTCGGTTTGTCTAAGGTGTTACAAATTAATCATCTAACACTATCAAGTACCACCTAAATGATTTATATGACCTAATAGGACTAGGCATAGGCTAAAGCAACTCATTAACACATGAAAATGCCAAATAGTAGCTTTATCATAATGCAATAGTCATTAACATCTAATTTACTTGTTATGGCCTAATGTGATTGAGTGTATGCTAAACTAACACATTAATACATGATAAGGCTCCTTAAGCCCTATTATCATAAACATATCATTAACACATGAATGACTTGGTATGCCCTAATTGACTAAGTGTACGCTAAAACAACTCATTAACACATAATAAGGGTTGTAGATCAATTGTTATATCCAGCGAACTTTTTAATGATATTTTTCAACAGAATGTCATTCGATATCTTAGACCAAGATTTTAAAGACTTCAAACAAATGTAGTCATCTTCTCTCAGTCCAATCTCTCGCTCAAATCCTACTGATCTATTTCTCGAATCATGCCTAACCACTAACATTCTAGCCCTTCTTACTTCACGAACCAACAACCCCATCTTCGTTTCCTTGTGTCCCTCCTTCATAAACCACGAGCAACAAGTCATCATTGCACTCTGGTCACCGTCTCCGGCACCCTATTTGACTTCTTAAGCAAGGTAATTAACTCGGAAGTTTTTGTTCTTGCATAGCAGTTTAGTTTTGACAAAATTTAATCCAAATATTAATTTGGTGATTTGTATTTTGGATAGGTATACAAGTGTTTGGGATTTAACGATATTGTGATTTTTGCTAAACTGGTATATAAGTCCTATGAATTGCTAAGTTTGACCTAACGTGACTAGGGTACATTAATTTGGTGACTCGAGCCATGCTAGCTTTGCGGAAGAGGTGTGAAACATCCGTCTTGGGTTATGCACTAAAGATTCAATCTGAATATCCCTAATTTATATTTGTATTGATCATGGACAGTTTTTTTCCATATCTAACACTCTTCCATGACTTTGAAAGATTTGTATGTTTGCATTACATTATAGTCATTCCTTGAAAAAAAAGGAATGTGAACAAAACTTAGATGTATGTTTCTTAAGCCATTTGTAGACAAGTTGAAGATGTTATATCATCATGATGTTCTAACGTATGATGCTAACTTCATTATGAAAATCATACTAATGTAGATCGTCAACGACTTCCATGGCTTTGTAATGTTGTCAGGTTAGAGCATACATGTTAGAATGTCATACAACGAGGGTAATGTGGAACTTGTTAGTTAGAAAATGAAGGGAAAGCTTGTTGGTTTGATTGTCAATGAAAATGGTTACCAAGACAACACAAATTCGATGACGATCAAAAAGGCCTTTTATATCGAAGGTATGTGACATACAGTCTATACTTGATGTTAACCGATGAACACATAATCCATGACTATCCAATTGTTTATAAAGACACTCCTTAACAATAAAAAAATAGAAACACTCTAGGCTTGTTTTTTCAATATTTTTGTGTAGGTGGAAGCAGGCACGATGATGGTGTAGGTAGTGGTGCGACGTCGGAGTGGTGGGAGTAACTAGTAGGTGGTGGCTACGAATAGTGGTGGTTGGTAGTGCTTGCTCACTAACCATGTAACTAACTCTTTTTTATTGCTCTCATTACTAACTAAATGTGTGCCGTGTTGGCTTATTTTGGAAAATCACAATGACGCTAGCCTTCTTGCATCAGCATGCTCTAGGCCTATCAAATCAACTCAAGAAACCCTCCCAAGCGATAAAAAATATTTCTTTTCATTTGATGCTGGACTTCTCATAGTTGGATGTGATGGAATGACATGACGTGTCGTTAATCTATCGGTGAATTTATATTAACTATTAGTAATCCGTAGAGAACTAGACGTGGATAAAAGTTTTACCAGTGGATCACCAACGAGTTTCATTGATGAAATTAGCTAGGGACTAATTTTAACTTCTACTCTACCTGCACGGGCTTATTTGTAACATGCATTAAAGAAATACGAAATAACAAGGTGTTGCTGTCGGCATATTATTAAATCTGTATATATATGAAGTTATGTGCATTCAAATGTAGCATATATTGGGTGCATGTTGGATGTGTGGCAGTATGGGGACATGGAAAGCACGCCTGGGTGGAGGACGAGAGTATGGGTGTGGGTGTGGTGTGGTGGAAAAGGCTGAGCTACCGGCTCGTCTTGGTCCCACCCTTGGCTCGTTTATGGAATCAAACACCCTTCTCAATGTTTCAACTTTTTGCTATATTTTATTGTCACATAAAATACATCACACCTAAGTTTGTGAACTTTTTATTATTATTGTGGGCGTGTCATATAATACAAACCTTTTTCATCTCTTTAGAAAAATACAATACATATATTTATTTTGAGGAAGTATTATAAACATTGCACAAAGTTGTATGGAACAATCTTTTTAACTTCAAAGTAGTAACCCTGAAGTGATAACTTTTTAAAAACATGTGACCCGAATTTGTTATGACCTATTACTTTAGTTAATTCGACACATCCGTATCATAACATTATCGTGCACCTACTGCATTTGAGGTCAAAGATCGTATCTAGTTTGAGACATGTATTCTCTTTAAATATCTTTTTTTTTACTTGAACTTTAAAATGGTCTACAGATTCAATGATTTTTTGATACGTATGGCATTCAAATCTATCTATGTATTTATGACTTAGAAAGCTTTTTGTTTACGTGTGTGCCTTAGGTTGATTTAGGACACAATCTCACAAGTTTAACAAACCTATCTAGTAACTTTCTTATTTTTAATATCTTGTTTTTTCTTAGTCTTTGATTCCTATACTTTTATTAAATAAACTATTATAATGTGTTGTATAACAATTTTGTAATTAAAATTAAAAACCCTCTCTTTAATACGTCCAAAATGAGTATGACTGAAATATTTGTGTATATGATATTATCTGTTTATCGTAATAACGATATATATTAAGTATAAAGACCAAATATAAATGGGTCTTAACTTACAAAATACGTAAGAAATGAAGAAGTGATTTTTTTTGAGTTGTTTTTTCCTACTACCTAAAAAAGACGTTTAATTGCAAAATAAAAAAAAAATCATGATTTTACCATAGTAGAGTAATTATTATATGGTAATTTAATTACTCTAGAATTTTGTAGAGTCTTTATAATATCTCTGTTTGTGTAAAATCATGATATTTATTTTTTTTATTCTGTGATCAAAATACGTACTTAATAAGATAGAAAAAAAAATTCACTCATTCACTTCCTACGTTAAGGGTATTTTGTATGTTAAGACGTATTTGTAATTGCTTAACTCTATGTACTTTAGTATACTTTTTCAAACATATATATCTTTAAAACAAAATCTTTACATAAAAATAATAATATACTTCGGTTTGTTAACAGTAATAGTAACATAATACATATATTAATACGGGATAAAATTAAATATTTAATTAAGAAAATGATGGTTTAACTGCATACGCAGTGGCGGACCTAAGTTATGTGCTGGGTGGGCGGACGCACCCCTTGAAAATAAAAGTTTAGTGTAACTTTTAAGCATGAAATCCCGATTGCACCCCTTAAAATCTTCCTGATGGAGCATATGTGAAGCAAAAACAAAAAAAGGTAAAAAGTTGTTCACCGGAAAAAAGTTATTTGCAGAGGGAAGAGCTGCAAGACTAACTAAAATGAAGAAGACAAGGGAAGATGGTTGGTGTTCATGCTTTTTAGGAGGACCCACTCTCTTATATTTTATTTCGGTTAAAATTTGATTGTATTTATAATTTTTACTTTTTCCTCCTTTTCCTCCTTAAACTGAAAAGACAATAATTTCAATTCAAGTATCTTTATTTTTTTTCTATCCTTTTTATCTTATAATCTTTATTTTTTTTTCTATCCTTTTTATCTTATACTAATTTAATTTTGTAGTATCTTTATTTTAATTTTATCGTATACAATAATTTCAGTAGAAAATGAGTTTTGACTTTTATTTTTATTTAATGTTGTTAGATTACTTTACTATCTTATGATGTCTCACTTGATTAACTTTGATTATATGTATATTTACTTTATATAATGACTTGTCACAACTTTTATCATTGCAATTGTTTTAAATAATTGTAAAAAATTCTAACCAAAAAACACTGGTGTTCAAAACAACCATTAAATATCGGCGGCACTTCGAGAAGTTGAGTATAAAAACGAAATCGTTGATTTCCTTGATTAAACCAATAAACTATCATTTGTTTAGCATTTGAGAGGAAGTGCCGTTAAATAACGTATTCGACCCATGGAATGGTGGTCCACTAGCAAAGGAAAATCTTTTAAACACCTGAGTTTAGGAGGGAGAGATCTTGGGTTCAAGACCGATAGACAATATGAATTAAAAGATATTTGTCGTTAAACAAAAGTATTTGAGACGAAATAAGGTGGAAATACATAACGTAAAGTCTTTGTTAAGAAAAAATTGTTGTGCCCTGTTAAGAAATGTATTACAAGTGCTAAAACAAAGTTTTACAATAATTTCAAGACATGTTACCTTAAATGTTTTAGATACCAATTAATATATCGAATTGTATCATATAGTTTATTTATTGTTAATGTGGGTTAGAAATTTAGAACACCTAATATTTGAATACATATGAGTTATAGTTGAGTCCAATCACTAATGTAATTATGTGAAATCCATAATACTTAAATTGTGAGTTAGTATGTGATAATGTGATATTAAGATATGTTATTAAGTTATTGATTTGAATGAGAATCATAGGATTTCCGCCCCCGACCCGACCCAGACTATAAAAACATTTATTATATAGCAATAGCGAACGACTATTACAGAATTTACGCTCCCTATGAAAAAATTTCCTAGATCCGCCATACATAATATATAAACCCATGTCATATCTTTTCTTATTTTAATTTGTTGGATAAAGACATCAAACTCATTTTCTAGGTTACAAAATAAACGTTTATCTTTCTATTTTAATTAATTTTTGAAAGACAAATATTACTTTAAAAATACTTAATTTTTTATTTTATTTTTCTAACGACTAACTTATACATCCTCTAATTTTACTAAAAAATGACATATTTTTTTTATCTACCATAAGACTTAAGACCTTAATCACATGTGAAGTAACACCTTATCAGCATTTATTGATAGTGGAGAGTTCAAATAAGAATAAATTATAATTTAAAAAAAAGAATAAAGGATACAAAGGTAATTTGAAGAAATCATTTAATGATTCTATTATTTATTTTGCTATTCAAATTAATGAACTCTAATCATTTAATGAGCCCATCTTATAAAATAGTTGGGCACCTTACACAATAAAAAACAGTTATGCACATGATCTTATATATTTAACGTTTCCTACACCATTAAAACAATATTTTGGTGTAGGATACAGAATGTGTAAGACTCAAAACACTTTTAAATAATTTTGCTACTCATAATAAAATATGTGTTAGAACACAAATATTTTTAAATAATTTTGTTACTTCTAGTAAAAATTAGTGTAGGAGCCAATATATTAATGGTGATGAAGGAGGAAATTATGATTGTATTAATGAGACTAAAGTAACTTTTTAAAAATTTATTAATATTCTTCATCAAATTGTCTATATTACCCTTAGTGGATGAAATTAATATTTTGATTTACAACCATTGATAAAAAAATATAAATCTAGATTAATTCATTTTTATTCTTTTAAGAAGATTCTTCTCAAATGAACCTCCACTTATCTTGATATCCCTTTTATCATAGTTAATCACTAAATGTGCTATTTACATATTCTTAAATCTACATGCATTTCATAGAGGTAAAATTAGTATATAATTATTTAAAATATATTAGTTACATATTTCGAAAATATAGTTTATTTCTAAAATTTTATGTCTTTGTCTAATAGATTTTTTTAGGACGGATGTATATACATATATAGTTTATTGCAATGAATCAATCATGACATAAAAGTTAAAATCACATGGTATCAGTTTATTGCACTCAATTATTCTTTTCTTTTTTAGTATAAAAAAATATGCATGATTCACGGATGTATCATGAAACAAATGACAGAGACTAACTATTACTTAATTTCCCTAAGTTGGATAATGATGACAAATGATGGCACCTCGAATCTAAATACATTTTAGGGACATTTTGGTCTTTAGCTATAAATAAATAATGTTTTTATTTTATATAAGTTTAGGTTACAAGCGTGATGTTATCATTCCCATGTAACATCTTTTGCATTTTAAAATCTTTAATTAATGATAGTACCGGTTTCGTTTATGTTTCTATATGCGTTATTACATGACTGTTATAATGATAATGTGTAGTTGAGATAGCTTAAAAGGTAGAATGAATGATTGAACATATCGTTGTCCATATGATGTTTTCAATGAGTATGTTTGGGTTGTTGTTATTGGCACATAACTTAGGTGATTATATGAAGGTAAAAACAAAACATTATAATAATTAGCTTATTTGACAAAAGCTTGGATGATATGGTTTTATATTGGGAAAATTATGTGTTGTTGGAAGCACAATATTTAAGTGTTGTCAAGGATTAGAAAAGAAGTATCCAACTTTGGAACTCTTTTGCTCATGATAACACCTTGGAGGCTTGGACATGTAGCATGATTTCCGCCTTTATACGTTGTTTGTTTAGCGTTTAATGAGGCTCTTAATGGTTTCGATGTAAGGACCTCTTACATCTTACTGGTTTAATGGTTCAGATTGTTTGTTTCGCAAGCAGATGACTAAATGGGTTAAACATTTGCCTTTGAATGGTTAAACATTATACCGAGTCTGAATGGTTAAGATCTCTAATCTGAATTGGTCAGACATTTACCTCTAAACGGTTAAGCATTATACTGGCTCTTAATGGTTCAGACCTCTTACTAGTTCAGCACTTAATGGTTCAGACTCTTACTGGTTTAACACTTAACCTTTCAGAATTTGCCAAACAGAGTAATTACCATAAAGTAATGATTTTTTGTTGCAACAACTCTTAACTACTACTACAAAATCAAATAGGCATAAGAAAAATAATTCATGTGTAACATGTGAATTATCTTTTATTTGGTCCTTGATCTAGAGGTGGAAGAGAGGTTGCTGAACTGATCACATATTTGTTACTTCATCTATATGAGATGTCAAGATAGTAGATGGTGAAAAGTATTAACCTTATCGGCACCAAATTCAGCATTTATACAAACATAGTTTTTTTGAAGAGTTAACTACCATTTTAGTCTCTGTGGTTTAGGTTATTTTGACGGTTTAGTTCAAATGTTTTATTTTTCGCCTATTGGGCCAAAAAAAGTTTCATTGTTGCCATTTTAGTCCACTGGGTTAACTTCATCCATTTTTTCTGTTAACGAGAAGGACAATTCGGTCATTTTATATGGCCGAATTGCCCTTCTAGTTAACAAATTACATATAAAATGATCGAATTGCCCTTCTCGTTAACAGAAAAAAAAAAACAGATGAAGTTAACTCAGTGGACTAAAATGGCAACAGTGAAACCTTTTTGAACCCACATGCAAAAAATAAAACCTTTGTACTAAACTGACAAAATGGATCAAACCACATGGACTAAAATGTCATTTGACTCTTTTTTAAACATACAAACATAGATAACTTTATATTATGGCAACATATTTATATTACTTGGGATTTGTTAACTAACGTCCTCATTACTAAATTCCCAAACTTCTTTATGTAGCAACTTATTATTCTGTGAATATGATCATTTCATTGTTTTCTGAATTTTCCATGATTAATTAAAGACAAATTCTTCTAATTCTTACTAATGCGCATCGTCCTAAACTTGCATATATTCTTCAGTTCCCGAAATCATATTTTTTTTAACGGCAAATTATACTCTTATTCAACACACCCAAAAATTTGTTCAACAAATTACATATGGTTAGTAAGTTACTAAGCCAACCACCCAATACTTGATTTTGCCTCACCAAACTACAAAACAGAAAATTGAATCAATACAACAGAAAAAAAAAAAGAAAAAAGAAAGAAGCTGTGGTTTTTATCTCATCAAATCGAAGCGCACCCATTTGCTCCATTCCAAATTGCTTCTCTTTGCTCGAACCTTGATCCATAGAAACGTGGTCGCTTGTATCTCCCCAAAAATCGCTTCGATGTTTACTCTTTCCCCCCAAATATATTCTCATTTCTCGCCTTCCATACTTCCCAACACGTTGCCAAGACGATTAGTTGAATATATTTTCTTTTCCGGTCTTCGATCAATGCTATTTTGTGATATTCCAACAAGTCTTTCATTGAGAATGCGAATATTTGTTGTATTCTACACCACATACTTACCTTGTTCCATAATATTGCCACTACAAAACAGCCCGTAAAGAGATGATCTGCATCTTCATCCGATTCTCCACACAATTTGCAAGTTGGAGATCTGGGAAGCATACCTCTCTTTTTTAAACCTCTCATCTTTGATAATCGGTCTTGCACTCCACGCCACCCAAATATATTTACTTTTTTTGGTGCCCATTTGACCCACTCATATGGGTAAAACGGAACTGCATAGCGGTTTAACAACTTCCGAGCAGAACTCACCGAGAACCTACCGTCACTTGCGGGTTTCCAGATCCACTTGTCCCTTTGATTCCCCAAGTTTGTTGAGGACAACATATTTATTACATTTTGTAAATGCCTAAGTTGATCGCTCGTACAAGGGTTACTTCTCCATTCCCATTCCACAATCCTTTCTTCCATTGTTACTCGCTTATATTTTTCTAATTCGAACAACTCCGGAAAAGTGTCCCTCAACGGTCCGTCCCCAACCCACCAATCTAGCCAGAATCTGATTTCCCTCCCATTCCCCACTTCCCCTTTTATCAATTGCTCGGTATATAAATTGTATTTTTCTAGCTCTTTACCCATCTTCACAATATTGTTCCATGTGCCCGAGACACCTTCCTTGATTGGTAGATACGAAGACGAATGTTGATGTGAATGGATTGCCATGATTGTTCTTCCCCATAATGTGTCTTTCTCATGCTTGAATCGCCACCACCATTTTAATATTAAGCTCATGTTCATGTCTTTAAGGGATCCCAACCCTTGACTCCCTTTGTCAATAGGGCCTAAGATCTTTTCCCAACACACCCACACAGTTTTTGACTTTTCGTCATTTCCGCCCCAAGAAAATCTTCTTCTAAGTGCTTCCAAAGTATCCAAAACACCTTGCGGTGCCTTGAATAAAGAGAAAAAATATAATGGAAGGCTATCTAATGTTGCTTTTAACAAGGTTAGTCTCCCACCGGCCGAAAGCATCTTAGACTTCCACAAAGATAACCGTTTTTTGAAACATTCCACAATACACTTCCGATGCCGGATTTGATTCATATTTGCCCCCACAGTCCCTCCGAGATACTTACAAGGAAATTTTCCAACTTTGCAATTTATTAGAGATGTCGTTTGATTTAAAAAATTTCACCCACCCCAACCTCAAATAAATTAGACTTTTTGTGATTAATTTTCAAACCCGAAATGAGGTAAAAGCCCCTCATTAGACGAATAATGTTGCGAATGGATTTTTCCTCCCAATCCCCCATAAACACAACATCATCCGCATACATCAAGTGAGTTATGACAGGTCCGTTATTAGGAAGTAAGATACCCTTAATGAATCCTAAAGCCGCCGCTTTTGTCATGAAACCCGTTAACACTTCCATAGCAATTATAAAAATAAACGGTGACAGTGGATAACCCTGGCGCGCGCCCCTCTATAACACTGGAATTCTAGCGTAGGTGAACCGTTTATTAGAACCGATGATCTAGAGGATGCCAAAATACCCCTTACCCATTTTCTCCAAACCGTTGGGAAGCCATTTGTTGGAGAACCCGATCAATAAAATCCCAATTTATCGAATCGTAGGCTTTTTCAATATCAATTTTTAAAACAAAAGCTTTCTTTTTAGATTTTTTCACCCAAGAGATTACTTCATTGAGAATTAAAGGTCCATCTAAAATATTCCGATTTGACAAGAAACCAGATTGACATTCAGAGACAACCGAACCCACCACCCCTTTGAGTCTATTGGCTAGTACCTTCGAAATAATTTTAGAGATACTCCCAGTTAGACTTATTGGTCTATAATCATTGAATGAAATCGGGTCCGTACCTTTTGGGATTAATGCCAAGAAAAAAGACCCACAACCGCGGTTAATGGTACCATCTCTGTGGAATATGTCCATGATCTTCAACAAATCCTCCTTAAAGCTCTCCCAATAAAACTTATGAATCCAAAATTGAAACCATCCGGGCCCGGAGCTTTATTACTCTCGCAATCCCACACTGCCTTCTTGATTTCAATAATAGTAAAAGGTGCCACGAGCCCTTCGGCTTCATCACTCGACAATTGTTTTACATTTGGAATAGTGAAATTTGGTCTATGAAGCATTGGTTCCCGAAATTTAAAAGCAAAAAATTTTCTAGCTTCTAGTTTTATTTTTTCCGGATCTGTCACCCAAACACCGTTAATATTGACCCGTTAATCCTTTTATCTAAGCTATTTTTATTAATGAGTTCATGAAAATACGCCGAATTCTCATCACCTTCCACCGCCCATTTTACTCTCAGTTTTTGTTTTAAATCACTTGCATTGTTTAAGAGTAAATCATGAAATTGTTTTTTACTTTCGGTCCATTGTTGCAATTCTATAACACTTAAAGCTCTTTGTTCCATTAACACCTCCATTTCCTCAATTTTTGATTTTAGTTGTCTACTCAAGGCATTTACCCTATCCCGTTCAGTATGTAACCAAACCTTTATCCCTTTTTGATAAGTTTCAATTTATCCGCTAAAACAAGATCCGGAGGTCCCACCAAAACCGAAAACCGATTCTTGTATGGCTTGATTCACCACCCCATCCAACCCTTCCCGACCCAACCATGAATTAAAAAATCGAAAAGGAATTGAGCCAAAATTTCTTACCGAAGTAGCCAACGTGATTGGAGTATGGTCCGACTCACACCTTGGAAGTGCCATTACTGATGCATCTGGCCACCGATTCCAAAACGCGGATGAGACCAAGAACCTATCTAATTTGCTTAACTTGTTACCCGACACCCTTGTGTATTTCCTGCCTCCCATGGGATATTCCAACAACCCGTTTTCTTCTATAAAATCATTGAAAGCTTCCGCACATCACGGTACGAATTCCGTGTTAAGACGCTCTTCCGGGCACCGAACCGCATTAAAATCTCCCATTAATACCCAAAGTTCCTCCCTGGTTCCAAACTTTTCCGCTAGAGTTCCCCATAACTCTTTTTTATAATTCAAATTTTGAGGCTAAACATTAACAAAATGAATTACCTCTCCGTCTCGTAGCTTGCCTGAGATCATGAGAAAGTTTTGATTTCGAGTAATCCCTGTCTTCGAGAAGAAAGCTGGATCCCACAAACACAACAGACCCCCCGATCTACCATCCGAGTTAATCCACTCACTATTCACCACCCCATTCCCCCAAATTCTATTCGTTGGAATTTTTGATCCATCTTTGGCCAATGTTTCCTGAACTGATATAAAATTTGGTCTCTCCGATTTGATTAGATCCCCCAAAGCTAAGATTTTATGGTCCTCCTTCACCCCTCTAATGTTTACTGAAAGTACCTTCTTTGATCCACATTTAGATCACCTTCTTCTTGAATCATTGATTTCAGATTGGATTCAAACCTTGAAATGAACATACCAACCTCCTCCCCCATCTCAACTGTGTTGCCCGCCTCTGTATTAATGTTTTCGACATTCTCAGCCTGGCTTCCGAAGATTGTGCCCACCGACTCAAGATTAGCCATATTTACCTGACCCGGGCATAGTCCCCGTGGCAGACCGCAGAAGCCTACGACGTCGTGCATCCTTGCGACCCCCTTCATCTGTTTGTCTGATGTTAGATCTATTCTGTGTCGAGTCTTGAAAAAGAGGAGGAAAGGTCTCCTAGGTGTATTGTTTGTTTAGATAAAGTTCAATACCGAAATCATCCCTTGTGCATCTTTTCCTATTGGACAATCAGACATATTCGGGCTTCTAATTTCCTCAGGAAAAGAATTTGGCCCACCATTATTTTCCACCTGAAGCCAGCCCATCTTCACTCCCAGCTTGATTTTTCTCTCTCTCCAGGTCATAGTTTCCTGGGAATCCTCCACCAATCTCTCGCGTGTCGATCCATCATTTATTATGCCGACTTCGTCCCTTGAAATTCCCACGGTAATCGTCTGTTCAACCTGCTTCTCCGTCACCGGAGAGATATTACCGTCACCCGAAACCTGTTTGGATTCATTTGCTGCGATTTTATCCCTCCTCAAGTTCATTGATGTGTGGTGATCAAGAAAGGAGAGAAAAGAGAGAAGGAAGAAGAAGAACAACAGAATTCGGTTTAATCTTCGATACTGTTTATTCATTCTTAACCGTATTTAACAACTAATACAACTAACTAACTAACTAACTATTTCTTCAACAACCCCTCCACTTACTGGACATTACAAGACTAACCCTGTTCTTAATGCTATTTACAGTATTACCCCTTCAATTATTCCGCACATATCATCACTTCCCCCTTTTTAAGAATTTTGTCCCAAAATTCCAAACTCAAACCCAGGAAACCTGAGCATCATTTCTTCCAAATCATCCCAAGATGCTTCCGTAAGTGGTAAATTCTTCCACTTGATCAGAACCTCCACACTCATCCGATTCCTTCTTTTCCGAGTCCTCCGGTCTACAACTGCTTCAGGAAGAAACTGAAATCTTGGTTGCGAAGGAATAGGAATTACAATGCTATGAGAACCTTTAGCTGACTTCAACAAGGAAACATGGAAAGTAGGATGTACTGAACAATCATTCGGCAAGTCGAGACGGTAATGTAACGCTCCGCGTTTCTATACTTTCTATATTTGGAAACCTTGTATCGTACTTCTATTTTTAGTAAGCGTTGTATCTTGTATTCGTCTTTCGTTGTAAATGTTGTAAACCGAGACTTGGATTGTAATGAGAAACTCGTATTTTACCCATATTATGTTAATCATAGTCCTGTTACACTTATACTTGTTCTTACTTTAAACATGTAAACATATTCGTGGTACTCTCAATCGTAAACGTAACTTGCAAACATGGTATGTATGCGTAATCGAGACTTAAACGTGAAGCTTGTAATCTTTAAACTAAATTCGTTACGAAAATATAATTACATATTCATTTATTAAGTTAATTAATTAAATTAATTAATTAATTAAATTAATTAATTAAATTAGTTAATAAAATTAATTAATTTCTGTTTACAAAAAAAATTAAAATGCTAATTTTATATATATATATATATATATATATATATATATATAACATTTTTAATTTAAATGTTAATATATATCTTCTTTAATAAAGTCCAAGGTTTAAAGTGTAATTATTGGATTCTTGAACTTCAGGGCCTTTCCTGCCAATTGTGAAACTGAATTATTGAGTTTTGATTAAAAATAAAAAGAAAATAATAATAATCCAACAAAACCGGATCCGCGGGACTCAAACCCGGGACCTCCGGTTCAACATGCAGCGCCTTAACCACTCCGCCACTCGCCATCAATCTGAAGTAACCCGGGAACAAAAGCCTTATATGCTTTGTTCCCGGTCGAGCTGAAAGGCAACAAGCGCGGACAGCAAATAATTGGGCGGGTTTTTGGTTAATTTTTTGAACTTTTTACCATTAATTACCCACTTAAACCCCACCTAACTAACCCTAATCCTTCCTCTATAAAACCCACCTCTAATCCAAGCATTTTTACACTTTAATCTCTCTCAAATCACTCT
The DNA here is from genome assembly GCA_947069175.1 of Scalesia atractyloides. Classification (NCBI taxonomy): domain Eukaryota; kingdom Viridiplantae; phylum Streptophyta; class Magnoliopsida; order Asterales; family Asteraceae; genus Scalesia; species Scalesia atractyloides. Next base: position 18,644,818 of record CAMTDV010000014.1, on the reverse strand, counting down.
CAAATCACCTCAAGATCCTTGCAACATCAGATTTTCGAGCAGATTGTATACTTCTTACTAAAGTGAGTGTAACTCACTCATTTCTTAATGAAATCACTCCATTCTTTTTCCTACTTGCTTGGATAAACTTTGGGTTGAATTCCTAGGTTTCTCCATGGAGAATCCAGACCTGGAAATGCCTCAAAATGTCCACAAACTTTCTGTTTTGTCTAAACTTTTATCAAACTTGTGTTTTAACTTCAACAAACTTGTGTTCTTGTGCTTACAATCAAGCTTATGATTAGTAAAGCCTAACCAAGCTTGTTAACATGAACTAAGGGCTGTTTTAACACCCTAAACTTTCTGTTTTTGAAGAGCGTTGAGCTCACAAGTGATGCAAGTTCTTAAACTTGTTCATGTGTGTCCACCAAGGAAGCTTGGGCTATCCTAACTTGAGACCACACATCACTTGATGATTTTTCATCAAGATCCCAAGATAGTTTGCTAGACTTAAAGTGTCACAACCCCACAAAGCCGTTGACGATTGTCCTCGTGTGCTCGTCGGGTTGTTGAATACTTGGCTACTTGGTATCTAGATGACACCTTATCATTCTTGTCTTTACATTCTTGTATAGTATATAGTTCTTGTACCCTCCTTGTTACCAATGGTAAATTGTGTAGTGGTGAACATAATCCGAGGTTCAAAGTGGATGGTTTAACCTCCCACCTCATACTTGACATACATGACACTAGAGGTTACAAAGTGGATGGTTCATCCTCCCACCTCCTACATGATTATAATGATATATATATAACTATATTATAATTCTAAAACCGAAACCTTGATAATGAACTTATAATCACCTATCAAGTTATTAAGTTTAACACTAAAGTATGTAATTCCTTGTCACGATTCTAATAGGCCCCGAACCTATGAAATCACACCCAAACTCGTAAGAGTTACTATAGTGTCAAGAACGAGTGTTACATCTTAGTGAATACTTTCATATCATAATACTTTATCAAACATATTTTTTTATCATGCTCGAATACTCCTAATCTCCCGTTGAACTATACTCATACGCCTCGTTTCCTCTTGTAGGATAATTCGGCGTCATCCTCGAACCAACGTCTTCACAGATTGTCAAGTGTAGAAAAGACTTAGCAAAACCGTGAGTACACTCGACCCACTTTGTTTATAACACTTTTCGGGTGTAACATGTTTCCATATACAAAATCACGAACACTTAAACTTTATAAAACACACAAACGATCCCATATACATGAAAGCTTGAATCTTATACTTGATGCTTGTCTTGGATATTCGTATTGCTATGCTTTAGTCATTAACTATTTTTAGCCTTCGTTTGACATGCTTAGCGCTATAGGAATTCACGCATCCACCTCCATCGTGTTATTCGTGAGGTCATGTTAAAACACCGTGATTGCGTTAAGGGTTTGGTTATTAGTATTGCATGCCTTGATATTGCTCTTGTATAGATTTGGTTGCCATGAGGATTGTTTAAACTTATTCGTATACGTATGCTATGCCTAAACTTGTGTACTCGCCTTTGCTTTCGCATTGACATTATTTTAAAACATGTTACAGGTTGAAGGAGATGATGCTATGAAAACAATATAGCAAGGACTAGATACACACAAATTAGACGTTAGGTTTAATGTCGATGTATCAATTTTGTTATGACTTTGCAAATGTTGTATTGTTCTTTGTTTTGTTACATTGATGTATTTGACAATTCTTATGAAATGAAATATGGTTAAATTAATTATTGTCACTTAATAATGTTGTGAGCAATGAGCAATCTCGTTTTCGTCTCATCCCGATGTTTCCGCCATCGGTTGGGGTGTTACAGGTAAGCCACCTTCCCTATACGTTCCACAATCAAGAAAGGCCCAAAATACTTAGGGCTGAGCTTATTCTGTTTCGAATGTCTCAAAGAATTCTGGCCAAATGGGTGCAACTTCAGGTACACATATTCTCCTACTTTAAACTCCCTTTCAGTACGTTTTTTATCAGCTAATTGCTTCATTCTGTTTTGTGCCCTGTGCAAAGATTTCTTTAATTCCTGTAGAACCAGTTCCCTGTCACAAAATAGCTGATCCACAGTTTCTAATGAACAGTCTTTAGGTATGTAAGGCACAAATAAGGGTGGTGGGTATCCATATAGAGCTTGGAAAAGGGTCATCTGTAAAGATGAGTGAAAATTAGTGTTGTACCACCACTCAGTTAGGGGTAACCACTTTAACCAATTCTTACTTGAGCTAAGAGTCATACACCTTAAATAGGATTCAATGCATCTGTTCACAACTTCTGTCTGGCCATCAGATTGTGGATGATATGCTGTAGATAATGCCAAATCAATGCCTTTCAGCTTAGTAAATTCCTTCCAAAAACTGCTAAGGAACACAGGATCTCTGTCAGAAACAATAGTCTGTGGCCACCCATGTAACTTGAAAATATGATCTAAAAACGAATGAGCTATAGTTTCAGCTGAATAGGGGTGCCCCAAAGGAATGAAATGCCCATATTTAGTCAATCTATCAACCACTACTAAGATCGTATCTTTTCCTTGAATCCTTGGAAACCCTCCAACAAAATCCATAGATATATCAGAGAAAATATATTTAGGAATAGGAAGTGGTTGTAGTAACCCAGGATATGCTACATTTTCACTCTTAACCCTTTGACATATGTCACATTTCCTGATAGTCTGTCTTACTTGTTTATGCATACCCCGCCATTTAAACATACTTGAAATCCTTTGAATAGTAGCATGAACCCCTGAGTGGCCTCCCATTGGTGAACTGTGACATAGGTCAATAATTTCCTGTTGTAGAGTCTCAGATTTACCCACAACAATCCTATCATTCTTTGTAAGAATGGTCCCATTCCATTTATACTTAGGAACTAATTCTCCCTTTAACAATTTTTGCAACTTCTGTTGAACAGAAATATCTTGTTGCCAAGATAATTTGATTTTATCCATGAGTGAAGTATTTAAGTGAGAAATTGATATAGTACTAAGGGCAGGACCCTGCACCCTAGATAATGCATCAGCAACCTTATTTTCAACCCCTTTTTTATACACTATCTCATAATCGAAACCCATCAGTTTAGATAACCAAACATGTTGCAATGGGGTATTGAGTTTTTGTTCCATCAAATACTTCAAACTCTTCTGATCTGTTCTGATAACAAAATGATTGGCTATAAGATAGTGATGCCAATGTTTAACTGCAAACAGTATTGCTAAAAGTTCCTTCTCATAAACAGAAAGAGCTTGCTGTTTAGGAGAAAGGGCCCTGCTTATAAAAGCCAAGGGATGCTCTTCTTGCATCAACACAGCCCCTAACCCAATCCAGAAGCATCAGTTTCCAATACAAAAGGTTTAGAAAAATCAGGTAGGGCCAAAACAGGAGGTGTACATAGAGCTTCTTTCAACTTACAGAATGCTATTGTAGCTTCATCATTCCATTTGAACCCATCCTTCCTTAAAAGATTTGTAAGAGGCTTTGCTAGAATGCTATAGGATCTTATAAACCTTCTGTAATAACCAGATAATCCCAAGAAACCCCTTAACTGTTTGATTGTGGTAGGAACAGGCCATCCCCTTATAGCCTCAATTTTCTTTGGGTCAGTAGCCACCCCCTCTTTAGTGATAATATGGCCTAAGTATTCCACTGAAAACCCACAAAAAGAACACTTTGACATCTTTGCATACAACTGATTTCCTTTAATACCTCCAATACTTCCCTCAAATGGATTAAGTGTTGTTCCATGGTTCTACTGTACACTAAGATATCATCAAAAAAAACTAGAACTGATTTCCTAAGGAAGGGTTTGAAGGTATGGTTCATAAGAGACTGGAAAGTGGCAGGGGCATTTGTCAAACCAAAAGGCATAACTAGAAACTCAAAATGCCCCTCATGTGTTCTAAAAGCTGTCTTATGGACATCATTAGGAAACATTCTGATCTGGTGGTAACCAGATCTCAAGTCCAACTTTGAAAAGATTGCAGCCCCCCTAACTCATCTAACAAATCCTCTATCAAAGGAATAGGATAGCTATTTTTGATTGTTGCATCATTTAACTTCCTGTAGTCAATACACATCCTCCACGTATTATCTTTCTTCTTAACTAATACCACAGGAGCAGCAAAAGGACTTGAACTACCCCTAATAACCCCAGTATCCAAAAGTTCTTTTGTCATCTTCTCTATCACATCTTTTTGAGCCAATTGATATCTATAGGGCTTTTAGGTTAATTGTGACATATTCATCCTTAAGGATAATCTTATGATCAAAAGCCCTTTGAGGGGGTAAAGTTATGGGAGTTTCAAAAACTACCTCATATTCTTGTAATAGAGAATCTAATTGATTATCACGTACAGTATTAGAAACCATAGTTGTATGCTGGAACTGATCAATATCATCCACCTTTAAACTATACAAATGACTCTACACTAACTGCCCCTTGTCTGATAACAAATGCTGCATTACTTCCATTGAACAAAGGGATAATTTGTTATTGTGACTACCCTTTAACTGATAAGTCTTGTTTCCAACCCTAAACTGCATAGTCAAGTCTTTGAAGTTCCATACAATATCACCTAATGGCAAAAGCCATTGTATGCCCAATACCATATCATAAGAAGCCAATGGAATAACCAACACGTCTGCTTTAAACCATAACCCCTGCATCTGCCACTCAAAATTCCTACAAATTGTTTGACAAATCAAGGGAACACCATTTGCTACCCCTGCTTTCATAGAACTTATTTTTTCTAAATGACAATTCAATTTAAGAGCCAACTTCTCATCAAGGAAATTATGGGTAGATCCTGAATCTGTTAGGATGTGCAGGGTTTTGGTACCAATGTTGCCCACAACTTGCATAGTTGAAAAAGAAGGCACACCTGTGAGTGCATGAATAGAGATAAGAGGATCATAAGTTGTAGTGTCAATAATAGGTTCTTCAATTATTGAATTTGTATCCTCATCCCCCACATCATTAATTTCAAGAATGTATAACTGCTTGTTAGGACACTTGTGAGTAGAAGAAAACTTTTCTGGACACCAAAAACATTCTCCTCTCAACCTTTTGGCTTCCATTTCCTTGGTAGGTAGATTGAGCTTATTCTTATTGGTGTATAGTCTTTGATTGATAGGTGGGGATGGTAATAAAGGTAAATGGTTAGTGTTCACAGGTGGCTTAAAAGTAGTACTAGAAGGGTTGGGTCTATAAGTGGACACAGTAATAGGATTAGGATAATATTTTCAAGAATGGTTAGAATATTGTTTGGTTTTGGGAAAAGAATTCTTGTTAGCCATGTCCTGTTTTTTAGAGAATTTATAAGCTTCCTTCATGTTTTTTGGTTCGAACATTCTTACTGGGCCTGCTAACTCAGGTTTCAACCCATTCAAGAATATGCTCACAGCATATTCCTCACAAATACTAACCCTCAGTAAATTCTCATCATATCTATCACAATATTCTTCCAATTCCCCTGTTTGTACAGTCGAAGTTAAGATACCCATAGCATCATTATATTGGTTTGTAGAAAACCTTTCTAAGATATTGCCAGAATACTCAGCCCAAGTAACTTCTGTTATAGGTTTGGTTAATTGTTTAACAAAGGATGAATGCCACTTCATAGCCTTACCATCAAGATTGATTGCAGCATACCTCACCTTGAAGGTTTCTGGAGTCTCATCGACATCAAAAAAGTGTTCACATTTACAGATCCAGTCCTCTACTTCTTTTCCATCGAATTTAGGAAATTCAATCTTTCCCAGTCGATACAATCTGTCTGCTCTGGCATGAGTGTTAAGAGTGTTATCCAAATGATTGTTTGGATTACCATCTGAATTGTTCAGATTAATTTGATTTTGAGAAAGTTTCTCAAGGATTTGCCTCATTTCATAGAAAGATTTGTCAGTTTTTTCCATGAAAGCATCAAATTTCAACAACGAGGTGGTGTGATCTTTGATCGTCTTCTCAAGATCAGATTGACTCCTTGTAGTGGTCATAGTCGTTCCAATTTACTAATCACAACAACTGATTCGTACACTGTCAAATAGGACAATAACAGAGATATGAATTGATTCACGAACAATCAATTCAAGAATAGGAAAGGGAATTGATCGAACGAAGATCAAATTCAAGATATGAACAGAATTGTACAGAAATTGATCGAACAAATGATCAATTTCAACTGAATTGAATCGAATCAGAACAGGGCTTCCGAGAATCGGTAGCTCTGATACCAATTGATGTGTGGTGATCAAGAAAGGAGAGAAAAGAGAGAAGGAAGAAGAAGAACAACAGAATTCGGTTTAATCTTCGATACCGTTTATTCATTCTTAACCGTATTTAACAACTAATACAACTAACTAATTAACTAACTATTTCTTCAACAACCCCTCCACTTACTGGACATTACAAGACTAACCCTGTTCTTAATGCTATTTACAGTTTTACCCTTCAATTATTCCGCACATATCATTCATCGTCATCCGTCTCCATGTTGTTGTTTTCTTCCGAATGGCGCACATCCTTGGCTTCAGTCACTTTTTTGGAACAACTATTTGATTTAACCCCTTCCGCTAAAACTAAATCTGGGTTCCAGTCTTCATCGGATTCCTCGATCCACACAGGGAAAGTATTTTCTTTCCACCTGACAATAATTTGATCATTTTATTCTCTTACCAACAGAAACCATTATTCCTACATTTTCTAGAGCCAGGTTTCCTTCACGGATAGAAGCCACTGACCCATGCACTATAGTTCCATAGTTTCCGGCTAATATATCGAAGATTTCTTTGTCCCAGAGTTGAATTGGGACTCCAACGATTTTTAACCACGCCACACGTTCATAGGGAAACTCGTGTCCTTCCCATACCACGAGGGAATAGAACCAAGTTTGCCATAACTCCATCTCTTTCTGCAGGAAGTCGTTCGCCTTTTTGTGGCTCGGGAATGTTAACATCACCCGCATACCACCTACGTATTTTAGACTCACTCCTGGTACCTTGATGTAATGCAAAAAGTCATCCAATCTGCAAAGTCTCAACGAATCTTTCACAGTACCCACCAAAGCGCACCTATTCCATGATTTGCATGCTTGAGAGATCTTATTTGGCAAGGTTATTACCTTGTGTTGGCCCATAACCTGTACTTTATCATTCATCATAAAACTTGGCTGAGTAGTCTCCTTTGGTTTCCATGCAACCTTGGTTAATGCAGGAATCCGATACACCTGATGTTGTCTACCTCCATTATCTGCAGTATGATTCTTGTTTGTTGTCTCGGCCGCTTTTTCAAATTTTGCTACGTTGACAAAAACTCTGCACTCGCCGATGGTCACCGCGTTTAGTGCTTTCACCATCTTATCTTTGTCTTTCACCTCATCGAATCTGATAAACGCAAAGAAACGTCCCGCTTTATCTTTTCTCCTAGCCAAGTAAGCATCCGTCATCCTTCTGCAGCCCTAAACTCCCGCCACAACATTCCGATCGAACACTGGTTTGGGAGATTGGAAACATAGAAAGAGGTGGTGTTGCTGTGGTTATTCTTTCCTTGCGTCGCCGGATATTTATTCCGGTGGGAGTTTCCCCCCGCTCTCTCACTCATATTAAAACTAGAAAATGAGTTCCCGTTGGTCAGTTTTTCACTCGTTTACCAGTTTCGAAACTTTAATCGTCAGTCCATGATTCGTTGGTTCAAAATTAAATTTTTTAATCCTTTCAAAACACTAGTTGATCATTTTCAAAACACTTATCAAATGATATGTTTAATCTAAGAAATGTGATAAGAATGAACTAAGCTTCAATCTCACACCTTTTATTGATATTTCACAAATTTTATTGATATTTCACAACCTTACCTAGCAAGATGCAAGGAAGGCATATTACAACCACCAAAAAAGATCAAAACAAAGCCAAGATACAATTACATGTCACGCCAAAATCTATTCAAACACCTTGAAAGCTTGCCAGTGTTCCCATGTTATTGAGTGTTGTTTTGAACGGTGTTTCACCCAGAGATAACCCAACGCTTTCATCTCCTCCACTATTCTTTGAATATGAGGCGCCTTACCATTAAAAACTGCGTCATTTCTTAGTCTCCAAATGCACCATAATGTTGTTAACACAACACCATGAAGCGCCTTCTTTTTACTTTTTGAACCTTGACTGTGATTATGTAATTCGAGGATGTCTTTTAGGCTGAAAGCAATTATTGGTGGTAGGTTACACCATGTTGCAAGGACCTGCCAAACACACTGTGTGAAGCTACATGAAACAAATAGATGCTCTGATGTTTCAGAAAAATCTCCACAGAAAAAACACGAGTCTGAGTTGACAAGGATATTTCTACGGATTAAAAGTTCCTTTGTTGGCAGCCTATCCCTCAATGCTCTCCAAGCAAGAATTGCCATTTTCTTTGGAACCCAATTATTCCATTGGAAATTACATTCCGGTGTCAAGTGAACATGAGACAACATATTTGTTTTAAGGCTTTTAACTGTGAAGTGACCCGAGCCCTCCAAATCCCACTGCCATGTATCTGGGGTAGACGTCAACCTGACCTGAGCTAACTCCATTTCCAGCCAACCCAGCTCTTGCATCTCTGATTGACCCGTAATCTGCCTTTTCCAAACCCAATTCCAACGATGACCAGATCTCGCAGCTCCCACCCTCTCAGCTACTGGTTTGTTTCCAACCCAAATAAAATTGGGTATTTATCAGCTAGTGCCTCCGACCCGAACCAAACATCAATCCAGAAAAAAATGGATGTACCACAACCCACTCTACCTTTTATCGATTTATGCAAGACAACTCATTTTCGAAGTAGTTCAGACGAAATGTTACTAACCTGTTTCCATGGCCCTGGAATAGTCAGTTTTGCTGGAATATAGTTCCATGATCTGGAGTTGTTATGGATTGCCCAAACAACTTTCCGCCACAAACTTTTGTCTTCTAATTTGAACCTCCACCACCACTTGGCGAGCATTGCTAGGTTTGTGTCCCTCAACGAGCCGAACCCCAACCCCCCATATTTTACCGGTGCGATGACGCTTTCCCATGCAATCCAACTAGTTTTTGAAATTTCCTCCGTCCCACCCCAAAAAAATAATCTTCGAAGTCTCTCCAAAGTGGCTATTACTTGTACCGGCGCCTTATAGAGTGAAAAGAAATAAGTGGGTAATGAATTTAGAACCGACTTTATCAAAGTCACCCGACCTCCATATGATACATTCCTAGCTTTCCATATTGATAGCCGAGACCTAAAAGGTCCACCACCGGTTTCCAACTTTTTATGAGATTCATGTTCGCCCCAACGAGTAGACCAAGGTATTTGAATGGAAAGTTTCCAATCTTGCAGTGTAGAATGTTTGCCCATAGTCTGGATATCATGATTATCCACACCTACCCCAAATATACTACATTTTGCAAGGTTTATTTTTAGCCCCGAAATCAAATAAAAACACCTTAGCAGTCTATGCCCATTTGAACAAGTCCACTCCCCCATAAAAACCACATCATCGGCAAATAATAGATGGGAGAGTAGCGGCCCCTCGTTTGTACATTTTAAGCCACGAAAGAGCCCAATTGAGCAAGCCTTCTTCATGAAACCCGACAACGCTTCCATTGCTAACAAAAAAAAAAGAAAAGGCGAAAGCGGGTCACCTTGTCTAAGTCCCCTCCGACATTCGAACTCGTGAGTGGGGGAGCCATTTATCAAAACCGATGCACGTGCGGTTGTGACTATGGCCATTACCCACTGTCGCCACCGATTTGGAAACCCCATTTGTGCCATAACCGAATCCAAGTAAACCCAATTCAGTGAATTATAGGCTTTATGGATGTCAACTTTAAACAACATGCCTTTTTTCTTCGCCTTCCGCATCCAAGCAACCACTTCATTTAGCATTAACGGACCGTCGGTAATACTTCTACCTGATAGGAACGCCGTTTGTTCCGGTGAGACCAATTTCCCCATTACCCCTTTAAGGCGATTCACCAACACTTTTGAAATGACTTTGTTCACACATCCAATTAGACTTATAGGCCGAAAATCTGAGGGCTTCAACGGATCCTTGATTTTTGGAATCAATGCTATGAATGACGAACTACATGTCGTATTGAGCGAACCCGTCTCATAGAATTCCCCAAAAAGCTTAACAAAATCCGCTTCAAAGCCTGCCCAACACCTTTTCATAAAGCTAAAGTTAAAACCATCCGGCCCGGGAGCCTTATCCCCATCGCAATCCCACACGGCGTTTTTTATTTCCGAAATTGTAAAGGGCTGAACTAAAAAATCAGAATCTGAACCTGTTAATGACGTGAGATTTGGGCATGAAAATGTCGGCCGTACCGGCATCGGTTCCAAAAATAAGTTTGAGAAAAACTCATAGAAGTTTTCTTTAATAAGTGTCGGATTCACCACCCATTCTCCATCAATAAAGAGACCATTGATGCGGTTGTTACTTAGGTTAGCATTCTGGACGCCGTGGAAGAAACTAGTGTTTTCGTCCCCGTCAACGGCCCATCGGATTCTCGCCTTTTGTCTTACATCCAAAAGTTTCAGCCTTTCTGCCTCCATTACCACACACCGGAACCCTGCTCTGAGATCAATTTCCTCCTGGTTAAGACCCCTAGATTCCGCAATCTCCTCCAAGAGTTGAAGTTGATTTTTGGAATCTAAAATAACCCCGTCTGAGCTCAACTTTACTGCAGCGTTCCAAACCTTTATTTTATTTTTCAACCATTTCAGTTTAGTGGCTAAACCTTTGTCCGCCGACCCAACAAAACTGAAACTACTACATAACTTCAAGATATACTCAGTGAATCCCGGGGTTTCCAACCAAGAATTAAAGAATTTGAATGGGATATGGCCAAAGTCGGTTTGAACCGTGGTTAGGAGTAGTGGTCGGTGGTCCGAGTAACCCCGACCCAAAGCCACTAGAGCCGCGGCTGGCCAAGAATTTACAAACTCACTACACACCAACACCCGGTCCAGTTTACTCAACTTTTGGCCATTGTCGGACATGTATGTGTATTTTGCACCACCCATATTGTACTCGTGTAGGTCGGCACTGGCGATGAAAGTATTGAAAGATTCAGCCGCAGAACGACTAAACTCAGAATTAAGTCTCTCCGAAGGGTCCCTAACCTCGTTGAAATCCCCCAAGATTATCCAAGCTCCATCTAGTGAATTCTTCAGATTTAAAATTTCAACCCAAAGGCTTCGACGTGCTGGGGCGTCATTTGGAGCATGTATGTTAACGACATTTACCTTAACCCCGCTCTGCACTAATCTTCCTGAGACCACCAAAAACCTTGTGTGTTTGAAAACACCTTCTTTTGTAAACACACAGGGGTTCCATATACTAATTAAACCCCCAGATGTACCAACGGCATCAACCGATTCTGCATCATATATGGTTCTACCCCAAAAAACTTGTAGAGTTACATAACTTTGTCTCTTGAGTTACATTTAACTCACCTTCCTCCACAACGAGTTTTGCAACATCGCCTTCAAAACCTGCCAAATTAATTCCAATTTGGTCACCGAAAAAAGAGGTGGCGTCTACCTCAGCCTCCAGCGTATCAGATCTGTTGACTATGGAATCCGCAACACTGTCCTGCCCCTGTTGCTCGCGGTCATCAGGTCCAGAATTTTGAGACTTCCAGAAGGGATAAAGACAGGTGTGTTTAAGTCAATGGAGTTGTTGTTGGAACCAGGTCCCACATTCAAAGTCTTCTCTGGTGGGCCTAGAAAAGAACCCGTGGAAGGTGGACTTCTCGCCAATCTGGACCTTTTGCCTAAAATATTGCTACCATTTGGGCCTCCCGAATTGACTTTTTGGCGTTTTTAATTTTTTTTCCAAAATCCAGGTCACCACCACTTTTACTATTGTGATTTGCGTAATCCCCAAGTGCCGCTTTCGACCCCTGGATATCCGTGTCATGATGATGGAACTATGGCTCTTGAGTCTCCTCCCCAGGCGCATGTGTATCCGAATTCCCATGCACGTAATCGAATCGTCGGCTCTTCATCTTCCTTCGGGGTACACCCATCTCCGGGGTCACGTTCCGGCGAAGAGTGCCTTTCTAGACTCCTAATTTCACCTTCTTCCACTTCATCCTCCTCACCATTAACAGACTCCATGGTTACTGGTTCATTTGTAGAGGGAGCCAAAGTTAACTCCTCCACAAATTGTTTTGTACAATCTGTAACTTCTTCTGTCACCCAGGTTTTGAATTCTTTCTCACCCCACTTCAATGTCACCTCCTCATCAATCCTTTTTGTTGATGAGGTTAGAACCCCACAAACACTTGTCGAGTTGTCCGTAGAGGCCCAAGTAAACTCCGACTTCCATACCACTTCTCCGAATAGTTCTCCAATCTTATCGAAAACCATACTTTCCCGGAGGTAAATCGGCACCCCATGTATCCTTAACCAAGCTAGACGTTCGAAAGGAAAGTCTTGCCCTTTCCACAAGACTACCGACGATAATAGTGGTTCCCACACCTCCGTCTTATTCTCCATAAAATCGACTGCCGAAGTCTTGTCTTTAAAGACAACCATAATCTTAGTTCCACCGATCGGGCTGTCTGCATATCCACCATGGCTCTAATCTTTCCTAGAGCACGTACACCTTTTGCGTCCCCGATCACTGATCTCCACATACAATGGTCCGGGTATAAGGCTATCTTTTCTCCCAAAACGACCGTTTTCTTTTGTCCGACATTCCCGGTCACTGCATTGCTGAAGGTGTAGTTTTTTTGTTACAGACTTTTGCACCGACTTTGGCACGTATTGCATCTTTGGCGGAGCGAAGGGCTTTTGTATAACTGGTACATGTTGCTCCTTATCCTGGATACGAGCAAATTCCTTGTGGTCTTTGTCATACTTAGCTAGTGAAACACTTAATTTTGCTTCATATATTCGTACTGTATTCATCCCTTCCAACACTTCTTTGATATTCGTTACACCCTCATATCTTATGAAACCAAAGTTGTTCCCTCGTGCATCCCGTTTCTTGGCTACATAGGCGTCTTTGACCACACCATATGGTTGAAAGGCTTTCCAAAGTAAGGATCTTGACACTCCATCCGGTAGGTTCGCCACATAGAAGGTGGTCAGTGGTACTTGCTGATTCCAGCGATTCTTGTTTTTCCGGTAGAGGACGTTAGTCCAAGGGCCCTCTCCTCTCATCTCACCCCCCCCCCCCCCCCCCCTCTTCACTATTATTCATATCATGTTTATATGTTTCTTTTCCTTGAGCATAATTTAGGTCTAGGCATAGTGCTTTGTGCATCTAATTTGATTACTAAAAGGCCTTTGGCCTAGCAGAATTCAAGCGTGTAAAAATTTGCCTCTTTCAAAAGGTTGAGGATTGAAGTCCTGTGGTGGTAAACAATGATGTAGAATTAAAAGTAGATTATATTGTAGTTTAATAAAAATTAATTTGCTTAAATTTATGCTTGGTTATCAACTTGTAATTTTGTTACATATTGCAGCTAATTTTATTTATCGTGATAGCAAAAGTCTCAATCATGTTATGAATATATTGTTATTATCCATGTTCATAACTCCGTATCATTTATGTTTGTAGTGATTTTAGAGCCTATAATGTTGGTTCCAGGCCCCACACTCACACTCAAAACTCACGTATGTATATGAATGTGATTAGTTGTAGATAAAGAAAATATATTGAAAGTGAAGAATGTTTCGAATGGAAAAGTGGGTGTAATATTCATTAAATAAATGAGGCTTTATATAGCCATACAAATAACAAAATAGGAATATTCTATCCTAAATACTAAAATACTAGTTACAATAAATGACCAAAAAGTGGGTGTAATATTCATTAAATAAATGAGGCTTTATATAGCCATATAAATAACAAAAATAGGAATATTCTATCCTAAATACTAAAATACTAGTTACAATAAATGACCAATTCGGCAAACGTGCATTTCCACATCCTTTAAACTCGGTCAAACATCTATCATAATGGTCCTACATATTCGCAAGCAAAACAACTCCAAAGTTGTTCACCTTCCCACGTTTGCATGAAACCGTAACAGCTGACCCGTTAATTCATGGTCTGCGACCCACTAACCGAACTAAATCCCGTGACTCGATAACGCACCGACTCGTGTGACCCGCGAACAAACCCGAGTAAACCCAACATATAAGTAGAGATGGGTAAAATCGGGTCTTTTGAATACCCGGATCCGGTTCCAACCCGGACCCGGTTCCTCATGCTAGTCAGTAGACCCGGTTCCTCTGTGGAACCGGTTCCAGTTCGTACCCGGGTATAAGTTTTTAAATGTGGAACCTGTTGTAACCGGTTCAGGGTAATTTGGAACCGGGTATGATAGGAACCGGGTACGGGTAGGAACCGGTTCTGTCGTATATGTGAAGAAAAGGCTGCAAGCTTCTGTGTAGAACCGGTTCTGTCGAGTCTTGTCAAGTCATAAAAAGTTGCATTTACTATTAGGAACCGGTTCCGAAATTTGAAACTGAATATTAATTTTAAAATCGGTTTTTTCTTGTATTTAAACCTCATTCTCTACGCCACTTCTAATTTCATTTACTTACTATAAAAAATCAACACTTTAACCACTTCAAATCTAATACTATCAAAGAGATAACGATGGCTTGCAACGATGAGGTCGTGGATGTTCTGGAAACCAAAAGAAACCCCGCTATTTGGAAGCACTTTGACTTGTGCTTGATGTCGGATAGCCATGAAATGGCTAGATGCAAGGGGTGCGGGAAGTTCATGAAGGCGTCGGCCAACTCGACGCTCAAGAAACACACCAACCGCCATTGTCCGGTGACAAAGGCGAAAAACAATGAAAAGGGTGAAGCATCCGGGACCGGGTCATCGAAAGTTTAGTTAGTTTTATGTATTGTAAACCCGTTTGTGTTTTATGATTAGTATGTTTAGTGTTTTATGTGTTTTGTTTAACGTTTCATGTTTAGGTTGTTTGTGTAACCGGGTACTTGTTTCTCGTAATAAATAGTTTTATGTTTATGTATTATACTTTGTTCTAGCAAAGACTTATAAAAAAACTCACATTAAAAATATATTGGCGCCGGGTTTGGAAGGTTACCGTAGGAACCTAGTAAGATAAGAACCGGTTACGGGTACAGCCCGGGTACGGGTTGGAACCGGTTCCGGAACTTATTTTTTTCCAAAAATGTGAAACCGGGTAGGAACTATCGGGTATTTTGAACCCGGAACCGGTTCTACTATATGTCGGGTAGGAACCGGAACTGGTCCCAGGTAGGTTCCACCGGGTCGGGTTTGAAACCGGTTATTATGCCCATCTCTACATATAGGTAGTGACCATTGTATTGGTTTGATATATTTCAATAATAGAACTCTCCCATCCTTTATTCTCTCTATCTATTTTTTTTGTCTTTTATAGATTGTTTGTAAAGTTCAATCAAGTGTTTGGTTTGTTAGTAAACCATTATTATTATATAACAAATCATTAGTTGTTTTGATAAAAGAATCAAGGGTTACAAAACCAAACATAAAAGCCATTACCACTTTGGTGGAATGGTAGAGGCTTTGTGCTTCTTAGAAAGAGACAAGGGTTTAATTCCTGGCATAGAGTATATTTGGTGTAATTTAAATTAGAAGTAAAGATTATGTAGTCTTTGCCGTTAAAAAAAGCTACTTAAATGTCTAAATTGTATCTTAAATAAATAATTAAAGGAGAGCACAATGCTAAGATAGTAAGATGTCATCTTTTTTCATTACTCTTTATTAATCTTTTACCACTTCTCACTGCGCAAGTCTCTGGTAGTCAACGTACGCACGATACATGTCAACATTCAAGTGTTGGCTATAAATCTAAGTGAGATGTGTTATCATATATGATAGTACAATACTCTTTAAGATTGTTTCTTTCTTTAAGCAATTCGTTTCATACAGATAGTGTCCGGTTAGATGATGCATAGGTGTCTATCATGTTATTCACACAGAATCATTGAATTATACTATATAAGCAAATTGGAAATAAATAATCTCACCTAACTCAATTTGGTCGATAATAATCCCAAGTCAGTTATTGGCCGATAATAATCCGAACTGATCAATTTTTTTGTAAAATAGTCCGTCGTTAAAATAGCTTAACGAAGTTAAGTTTTTTCCGAATTACAAACCGATGGTTTAGGGCTTTTGATCAGAACGAGGATTCGAGTCGATTGATGTAAAACTTACCTCGAAAGACTACCCCAACCCACGAAAACAGTACTTCAATTCGGGTGTTTAAACTTTCAATTAACAAAAATCAAGCCATTTCGAGCACAATTTCGAGGTAAGTTTTACATCGATCGACTCGTATCTTCGTTCTGATCAAAAGCCCTAAAACATCGGTTTGTAATTCGGAAAAAAAAACTTAACTCCGTTAAGTTATTTTAACGGCAGACTATTTTCAAAAAAAATTGACCAGTTCAGATTATTATCGACCAATAACTGACTTGGGAATATTATTATCCAAATTAAGTTAGATGAGATTATTTATTTCCAATTTGGCTACTATATTGCCTTTAATATCTCTTTACCTTTAGTATATGGGTAAGGATCAAATATGAAATATAGGAAATAATAACAGAGTGACACGTAGCAAAGATAAAAAAAAAGAGGGGGCATTTTAGTTAAACATAAACTAATCATATAACCTAATCTCACAAAACCCAGATCATTTCATCCTACCTCCACCTCACCTTCACCCCACCTCCACCACTCCGCCACCCACCTCTCCACCACCGGAAGCGGCACAACCACCACTCGTCGCCGCACCTCCATACAACCACCACCAACCTCCACTTGAATCTTCTCTTTCTATGTAATAATTTTCATTGATTTGGTTCGAATTCGAATATAAGCTCGATTTTGATCTTCGATCACAGCGAGTTAAATCAACTGCAACAATCGAGTTTCGATCTTAGAAAGGTGCAGCCGCCGTCAAAGTCGTCGCCGCCGCCGTCAGACCCGGTGCAAGAAGTTTATGTGAGAACGACGATATTGCGTTTTACCTCCTAAACCACCGTTTTCGTCGTCGTCTCTTCCTGGAGATATTTGTTCTTTCCTATAAAGTTAAAAGGAGGATATTATCAATGCAATGACAAACTGCAAAAAGGTTTAGGCATTTCATTAATTTGAGAAATAGTACAAATGGAATATTTGAACAATTATATATTTTTTTTTCTGTAGCAAAAACAAAATTCAATTTGTTGAGTTTGTTACTGTTATTGCTTTGCATCTTGTTCCAATGAAATATTATTAGATAATGTGTTATTTAGGATTTGTTCTAATTTTTATTTTAATTATATAATGTTTTTGTTTTGTAAAACGCAATTGTGAAACATCATTGCGTTTTTTATTGTGTTTTATAACACAATGTAAAACCAGATTTTTTTTCATTGCGTTTTGTAACACTACAAAAAACACATTTTTTGTGTTTTTAATCTATTACGTTTTAGGAAAAACACATTTTTGTATGTTTTTTGTCCGTTTTAGAAAAACCTATTTTTTTTTGTTTTGGTCCATTGTGTTTTAGAAATAACACTTTGTATTGTGTTTTTGATCCATTGTGTTTTAAAAAGACATTTTTTGTGTTTTTTTGACATTTTTTTTATGTTTTTGATCCATTGCGTTTTAGCAAAAATCAATTTCTTTTGTGTTTTTTGTCCATTGCGTTTTAGAAAGAACACTTTCTTTTGTGTTTCTTAGTTCATTGCGTTTTAAAAAAAAATATTTTTTGTGTTTTTTGTTCATTGCGTTTTACGCATCCGGGTTATCGAAAACTTTTTTTCGAAAGTACAGCAATAGTGTGCTCGTTTTAAAGATAAAAAATGTTCGTTTTTATGGTGCAATTTTTATAAAAAAATAATGCCAGTATGAAAGAGTTATTAACGTTTAAAAAACATGGTGGAATTGGAGGAGAGAGAAACTATTGTTTTGGATTGACTAGAATGCCTCTACAAAAACTCATGCGCCTCCTCTTTTGATTCAATTTAATTCATTTAATCTTAACTCTTAATTATTAAATGGATGGACAAGATTACTTTCGTATTGTATCCTGACCCTTATTATATACCCATTTTATCTTTTCTTCTTATTGTAAACCACACGGGGGATTGTTCACTGTTTATTTGTGAATGAGTTAACCATGTGTACAAAGAACTTAGTACTTAAATGCCCACTACGACCGATGAAGGTGAAAGAGCGCACGTTGAGAATATTTTCAAACAGACAAATATCTATGTTATTTTGGTTTCTTAGGAATAATAGCAAAAGAGAAATATAGAAGTGGTTGGAGAGTTGTAATTAGGTTGGGTGGTTGGCTCAGTGCCCGTTGCTAAAGCATCATTTTTGGCGCCTTAGGGGAAGTTTTATAAAGTTGCAATTATATCGGCCATGTTAAACAGACTGTTGGGCTATCAAGAAGTCACAATCGCGTAAGCCGGAGGTAGTAGAGATGAGGATGTTGAGGTGGATGTGTGGACACACTAGGCTAAACAAGATAAGAAATAAGGTTTTTAGGGGTAAGCTAGTATATCAGATAAAATAAGGGGGGGAGGTTGAGATGGTTTGGGCATGTTAGGAGGAGACAAACGACAACCACAGTTAGAAGCGTAGAAAATCTCAATGTGGTGGGGAGGAGTAGAGGTAGGCCAAAGCTAACGTGGGAGGAGCGGATTAGATAGGATTTGCTAGAATGCACATTTTTAAGGACATTGTCCAGGATAGAAGTTTGTGAGGACGTAAGATTAAGGTTAAGGACTTTTAGGACGATAGTTTGGTTTAACATTAAACTCGTTCTTTAGGAGCTTAGGATGTTGGTCTTTTCTAAGGAGCTTGGCGTGTTGATGTGCTTTGGGGGTTTGCATGTTTTTGTTTGTCTGTGTGTTTTTATGTTGTGTTGTCTCTCACTAATTGTCTATTTGGTAGCCTGCTAAAAAGTATTTTTAGTGCACTATGTTTGTTGTTTTTTTGAATAGTGCCTTGTATGTTTGGATACATCTTTGATGTCTGGATATGGCGCCAGAAGCAGCCTCTTTATCCCTTGGGATAGAGGTAAGGCTTGCCTACATCTCACCCTCCCCAGATCTTATCGATAGCTTTGTTATAAGTGGGATTTACTGGGCAGTGGCGGATCTAGAAAATCCGCCAAGCGGTGACGTTTTATAAAATAGCGGTAACGAAATCGAAAAAAATCAAATTTATTCAAAATTTACACTAATTTTACACTACCGCCGGAACGCCAAGCGGTAGCGGGCGTTCCCCCTTGGTATTAACTAGATCCGCCCCTGTTACCGGATACGGTTCTTGTATGGCGCCACTCCCCACTTCCTAGGGGTTGTGACCCTTCAATTGATGGTCGCCAATGAACCTTCATGATTATTCTTAAAGATATTCAAAGAGACATGACGGTTCAAATGAAAGTTACCATGAACAACTGTGATTGTTGATTTATGGTTATAAATGAACCACTGTGCTGGTTCATTCCAAGGGTTGTGACCATTCACAAATACCCTATAAATAAAGAGTCAAAAGAGAACAAGTGAACACAAAAAAAAAATCCTCGAATAACCCAAAAACTCCTTTTTCGCGATAGAAACCAAATGGTTGCCGATTAGTTACTAGACTCAATTAAAATATGTGACTAACAAACAGATCGTCACTAAACAGTTCTGTTAGTACAATAACCAGTCCTTAGTGACAGAACAATTTTAGTCACCATATGATCCGCTCACTAAATCAAATACAATGACACAACAGATAGGTCACTAATCGTGTCATTAATTATTGTTTTTGATCATAACGATGTTTTACATATATGTTTGGTCTTTAAGGATAGAGATCACTCGCTTTGAAGCAATAAGCTTTAATTTTAATTGTCATTTATGGTTTACTTTAGATATTATCCGGAACACCATGATCAACACTTTCATCGTTGTACCAAGTCTAGGACCACCAATATTGCCGCTTACCGCCCTAGTATATTGTATATGGTCCATTGTGTGACCACTAGCCGCTTACCGCCCTAGTATATTGTATATGGTCCATTGTGTGACCACTAGAAACCTTGTGACCTCGCGTACCCACCACAAGCATGGCTATTTTTTTAAGACGGCGATGGATTTTATTACTAAGGCACCTAGCAAGAGGCTAAAAGCTAATAAACTTACAACATAGATTCATTTTGAATTAAAAAGAACACCAAGATGACCACTTTAAAGAGGCCATAGTTGTCCTTTTTTGTATCCAGAGGAACGTATTCGCTCATATCTTCTCAACAATCTTAGAGCTAGAGTGTTATGTTGTTGAAAATCTTTGTCGTTTCAAGCTCTCCAAAGGAACCAACAAGTAGACACTACAATCACCTGCATAGGCCATAGCCATCATGTATTTTGTGCAAGGACCTTGCGTAGAATGTCTAGTGCCCCTGTAACCTTTAAGTTCTTTACATGTATCGTATTTATCGTGCCCACCTTGTATGTGCAACATCAAATTCGATGCTTTACATCTCATATTGGTCACCCATTACCTACCAATGATTAGATACGCGTAAGATGCCTTTAAACACATTCCCGTCTCACAAATCACTTATCATGGTCGTGACATGACTTTGTCTAGTCATACTCGCCGTTACAAAGAGTTGTCAAATTTTAAGTTTGTGTCACAGCTTTGGTATGATGTACCGAAGCTGTGATGGGTGTTACACCTTTGGCACAACCATACAAAGCGACACCAGAAGAAAGTTGTTGGATATGCTTCCACTTGTCACGCCTTTGTCACAGCCATACCCAAGTCGCACCAACAAAAAAAACATTTTACGACATCACTATTATCAATCCAAAAATGACCTAAAATAATACCAACTTTATTCCATAATTAATAACACCAAAAACCATTACGTTCCAAAACAAGCATTTGTTACCCTAAAACTGTTGAGTTGTCAAGAAACCGATTCTAACCCTAAAACATATGAAAGTGCAGAAGTCTTACATGTAAATACTCTTTTGTGTGCCAAAATCGAGTATGATGTTAAACTAAAAGGACTAAAAAAACATACTAATGCTCTCCAAAGCTCGCTAAGAACCTCTAAATGAAGATTTCAGCGGTTCACTGCTCTGCAACCATGAGCACACTAATGGCATGTCCGGGTTTTCAGACCTGTCGAACCAGATATTGTAACTTAGTTTCAGTGAGTTACATTTCACCCATATACTAAATTAAACAACAAAAGTATGGTGCAACACCGACACCTAAGGCGAAGGCTAATTACCTGAAAATCTGATTGCATCCCATATGTATATCACTTGGTTTATTACAATATAAGAAACCACACTTTCAACCTGCAAGATAGCAAACCACAAGACGGTTAGGTGACTGCCCAGAAAAAAAGGTTTAAAGATCGAGAATTACCTGCAGACAGCTCTCTTTTTGTAACCTTGTACTTCACCAGTCAGCATCACTGTCTCAGAAACATGTATATACAACCTAATCAGTCTACATCCAAAACTTTTACTATGATTGTAGTATCCAACAACATAGTACTTCGACTTTAACTGTCTGTCAAACGTTAACACTTCTCATGCAGTATATGTGAAGCTTCTCCAAGAACCTTGGGATTGACCTCCGTTGCCATCCAAAAATCCAACATGGACATTAAAAACGGTGTGCCTGGGCCTGACCTATGAGAAGATCTTGAGCGGGCTAACTCCAGACTCGGTTTTAGAACACTTCTTAAAAAACAGTCCAACCCGTTATTCAATAAGTTAACACAATCCATAGAGACATCCAAACCTTCACCTCGCAAAGTTTGGTTCAACCTGTTCTTTAAAGAACTTGCAGCAGGCAAATGGCCACCATAATGGCAAGTCTCAATACGGTATGCAGAATCTAGACCATTAATGCGTAATTTTCGTTTTTCTTTAGAGTGGATGTTGACGCCAAATGGCGCACTAACGGGGTTTCTACTATAAACACCGGGACTTAGTGAATCCTGCTCAACTTCTTCCCCGTCTTCAACAGAAATTAACTTCTAGTGGCGGTTTGCTACCTAAAGAAAACAACTCAGTAGCACTTTGTTGTTCTTGGACTTTCGTCGTTACCAAATGTTGGGAAACAGAAACTGTTCGGTCCTTAAACTTGCTTTCACGAAGATTCGGTGTTCGTACTTTCCTAGGGGACCGAGGAAACGCACATAGAGACTGAAGATCAGTTACCGGATGGGTCCCGTTAGGGACCTTTAAAGTCAAAGGACCATCACTCTTCACATGTTTCTGAGGAGGTATTTTCGAAAGAGCAGCATTTTTCACAATAGCTATGATCAGTTCATTGTGAAGGCGAACATTTTCCCGACCTATTAAACTTATACAAAGCTTGTCAAACTCTGATTTCCCGAGCTTAAGACTTAAATACCTGGTGACCAGATTGAAGTACTTCTTGGCCTTTTGTGTACTGAGCCTCTTTTCGATCTGAACCTTCAGCTCGAAAGTATCGATTCTGGAAAAACGCCAAACTGACGGCATAATATTGCTGTTATCAATATTCAATACCAACAGAAGTCACACCCACTGCATCACTAAAACTAATCCAAATTGCCACTACAACTTAACTTATTCTTTTGACTAGTGTGAATAATAGTCAACGGGACTTAACTGAGTTAGCAATCTCTGCAACAAACAAAACTGATCGAGCAAACCCTAGGTAGAAGTTAACGCAAACAAAACTTTCCGTCACTTGATTCTGTGAAACCGAACATTACGAAGATCAGAAACAACTAACTGAAACATATTTAGAGTAAAATAATCAAGAAAAAAACAAGTACGATTATTAATTAATTTATTAAAAAAAGAAAAAAAGGCGAATTGAATTGAAGAATGAAATAAAAAGAAATGTTGGGGAAAGAGGAAGTGGGGTTACCTGAACGACGGAAGTGGGAGAGTTGGGTTGATCGAAAAGTGATGGATCGGAGGGAGTGAGGAGATCGGAAGAAGGATGTTGGGTGGAATGGTGAGAACCTGAAAAGTGGGTCAAAGTCTATGTTGTGTGTGTGGTGTGGTGTGGTCTGTTTGGCTGCTGTCAAACATGTACCTGGCCAACGTACAATGTAGGTGCTGTGCTGAGTGCTGCTGACTTCTATCTTTCTACCTTAATTTTTCCAAAAACTTAGATTTACTTGTTTGTTTATTAATTTATTTATTATTATTTTAACAGCAACTTTCATGGAAAAAATAAAAAATAAAATAAGATAAATAAAAAACTAGCAAGGATTTAGAATAAACAAAAACATACAACTTTCGGATTAGATGGAGAATCTGCACCAATTTATCTAAAAAAAATGCCTCCAAGGCCGTAGGGTGTGGAGCGCCACCGCTGCCACCTCATCTCCCATAGCACCCGGAAGGGCGCCACCATTCACACCACCGTCTTCGAGGAGAGGGCGCCATCATACTTCCGCCAGCATGTTAACGAGGAAAGAGGGGGCTCCATCGAAGTTGATTGGCTTTAAAGGGGCGCTATAGTGGTAAGGGGCTTTATACCACACCCTACAAGTTAAAGGAGAGGGTTTTAGATGGATGGGTGTGGATCGGGGAAAGGCATCGGGAGGTTGAGGTGGACAACCTCCCCGACGGGAACACCCCCCCCCCCACCCGAGCCCCCGACGGTCTTTGGTGGAAATCTCCCGACCATCCGATCTCTCACTCTCTCTCATTCTCTCTATCTCTCTCTTGAATATCTCTCTCTTAGCTTTGATTATGGATGGAGGTGGATGGGGAAACCATTTCCTAGGGTTGGGGGAAGAGGAGGAAGAAGAAGGTGATGATGTGGAGGTGAGGTGGAGATGATGTGGCCATGGGGAAGGGGAACCACACCCCATGGTTTAAGGCCCTTGTGTACGTGGCGGTGAGGTGGCGTGATAAAGCCCCTAACCACACCCTCCAAGCTAACCATAGATCTATTTTTATTTTTTTCATTCCCAAAAATAAGCTGAAACCCAAAACAGCATACAATCCAGATTACGTAGTTGTTTGTTTATTTAATACATAAAGTTAGTTAAACTCTTTTTAAACAAATAATTTTCTTAATAAATATAGAACAAAAGGGGGCTAGCAAGAATGAATCCCAAAATAAAAGCAATTAACAATTACATCTCGAATGTTAAAATTACACCTACGCTCTCTGAATTAAGGGTCTGAAACTAGAAATGTGATATTTGAGTAATTAAATATATGTTTTTTAAGCTTTTATATCATATATCAAGTAGTTAAAGAATTAAGATAGCAAGAGTTTAGTTGCGTTGATCGACACGTTAAAAATTGATAATCCAACACAACACAACTTGTAAATACGGCTGACACAACCCAACATTTTGAGTTATAAGATGAAAAGGAAACCGTTACAACAGCCACATGTTGTCCAAAACCACTCATTGCAGTGAACAACACAACATTAAGCAAAAGAAACGGTTTCATCATTTCATAATATCATGAAATTAAGAAAGCTTAGACTTCAGCATCTCCGCAGTTTAGACATAACTGCCACATTTTGTAAATTATAACTATAGCAGCATAAAACCTAACTCCGTCAGTAATAAATAGACAAAGTACGATGATGCTGAAGAGACGGGTTTGAAACGCCATATGCCCACAACCAAAGATCCAATTCCACACTCAACACCTGAAAACAAAAACATCAAAACTTCCGTAAACATGATGTCTTACTTGCTTGATATATATATACATATATAGTCACCAATCAACAATACTTGCCTGTTTCCCAGTTCTTTTCTGGATCAAGTCCCTCATTTTTTCCACTGCGTATATGGAGCAAGCTCGTAACTCAACTTCCTCCTCGGGCCCTGAACCAATTTCTTTATTCCCCTTAATAATACTGTCTAAACTTGAACTATATTTCAATACTCCAAGCTGCTGAAGCACTGCAGGGACAATATAGTCTGCAAATATAGTGATTGAACCCACATCGCTGAATTCTCCATATCCTTCACCCTTAAACGCACCCCATACATCGCAGCAAATATTTGTGCTCTTTTATACAAAAACACCTGGTGACCTTTGTACACTGTGTGATCACGGAAACCTACAGCATTTTGATAACTCATGTTCAACGTCTATTTCATATGTATAATTTATATCAGTTGATCAAAAAGTATGAAAATAGGTACCAGGGACGTGCAATAATATATATAGTTTATATCAGATGATTAAAAAGTATGAAACTGGGTACCAGGAAAATGACGTGCGATGATAGAAACAAGCTTGACAGCCGATTTTCCACAACTCTCAACAATGTTTGATGCCTTTCCCCCAAAGCTTCTCTCCAGCTCAAACCCAACCTAAACGCATAACTTTCGCTATTAGTTACTTTGGTATACAACACAAATATACACGCATATACGTACACATCTACACATAACTAGTTAGTACATATTCCTATATAATATCCAAATCGTGATGAAACTGTATCCACATCCACACTAACATATACCTCGTGCATCAAGCGAACCCGTTCATCCTCTAAAGGGAGAGGTCTTGGCCATTTCAAAAGTTCACGCAGCTCAGGGCCTGACAATAACCACAAGTTTAATTAATTTATTAAGGCAACAAGCACCTTGCAGCTAGTTTTACCCACAAGCATGCTGAATATGAAGTTCAAAAAACAAAAAATTAATGTAGACATTTTTGGTATTATACAACAGTAGCAAGTTCGAGTAGTTTGTGGAGATAACATTGGCAGACATAATACAAACTTGATCAACAGCCAACAAATAATCAACTGATCAAGTTTTCAAAAATTATATAGATTCTAAAGTATATGACCAGTGTACTTCTGGAGTCGATCAGCATCGAACACAGTCCTGTCATTTTGAAGAGCTTCTTTCAAACCCGAAGCAAATCATCATAGTTCAAGTCCTTGTCTGATATCCAATTAGCAACCAGGAAAATGTCAAAACTCAAAAGACAGAATATAACATTTTGTAAATTCAGTTAACTTAAGTATCTACTCCAATGCTGATGAAAATCATATCAAGAAATGTAATGAAATAATAATTACAATAGCTTCTCAATTGATACCAACACATAGCTTCACGAAATTTCGCTTTAAAGCAATCGCATGCATCTCTCTGTCCCGGGCAAATAAAAAAATTAAGAAAACCACCAAAACAATCTTTTTTTTTTGTTGTATACTTGTATTATACTATTATAGCTATATAGTCATGTCAGAAACAAATCACTCGTGCACACGACTACTTTTACTCGCACACAAGACTTTTTCCCATCAATAGTAAATCTAAACTAATGTCATATGCAACACCATATCCTTTTATATTATTGTTGGCATACAAAATAACAAAATTTAGGGTTTAAATTAAAACCTCAAATAGAAAAAGAAGCAATGATACCTGGCCAAAAGCAGAAATTGAGAGCATCCAATACAAACAAATACTGAACAGTTAAAGGACCATTATCAAAGTAATGAATCCCTTCGTAATTCCATTCCACTTTCGGAATCGAATTCTCCACACTTTCCACCACTTTCTCAATGCCTGAAAAAAACAAATAACTCGAATGCATAAACCATAAACACAATATAGATATTCCAATAATAATAAAAAAAAGGTTACGAATTAATAAAGGGTACCTAGGGAATCGACGGTGACGTGTGAAGAATGAGAGGCGACCCAAGCGGAGGTAGCCCTAACTTCTTCCATGGCGGCTGCGGCGTAGGATAATGAAGCAGAACCAACGCTTATTGATGGATGATATATGAAGAGAGTGCGTATGGGGTGCAGGGTAAGGGTGAAGTGTCTAGAAGGAGACGATTGGAACCCACTCCATCGTTTTTTAAATTTCATGTTTCCCACACGTGAAAACCGGGCCGGGTTTGCTATCGAAAGTTGTTGAGTCACGAGGTAGGTTTGACTGGTCTTGGGCCCTCGATGACGCAACTTTGGGACTATATGAACAATTTTGTAACTCTGGAACTAAATTTTAATTTTTTTTTTTGTAGTTTGTAGCGGTCAAAAAGAGTGTGTTCGTAGTTTTCCACTTGTTTTGTGTTCACACCTAACCAATTTAGACCATGCATAGTGGGATGGTTTTGGACGTTTTGGCCCTCAAAAATGCGGTCAACGCCCAGACAACCGCTCCCAGGGCGTTTTCGTTGGATTTTTCCTCCGCAACGTTCTTTTCTCCATGCCTAAGATGATTTGAGATGACCAATGACATGCATTCTTGCTTTTGCTTGCCCAATACCATTTTTGGATGTTTTTTTTTATTTAATTGTTTAACACCCATTTTTAATATAATGTCCCACAATGCCCACGTCTCCATTACACTCATTTTAGAAAAATGCCTCATTACTGACTAGGCTACCACATGGTGCAAAACGTCCAAGGATGGGGGCATAACCACTAAGCATGATGTTAGGGATTTTTTACAAGTTGACTTTTTTTCTTTTTTTCTGTTTTTGTCAAATTAAGAATTAAGTTTCTAATAGTTTAAGAACCTCTTATATAACATAAGTTTTCTTTATCTTAGAGTGAATAATGTTTATCACTTTGATCCTCATTCTTTCTTTCCGGAGCACTAAAAACCCCCATCCATATGATCTTTTTTTAACAGCAAATTATAACTTATATTCATCACCAAAATTTACAGCCAGATGTTACCTTTCGGGTTTTAACAACATAGCCACCCCCACGGATACTCACCCAGTATTACAAGAAAAATACATTACATTTATGAGATCGAATTAAAATTCACCCAGTTCATGCTTGCGGTCTTCAACCTGTGTTTATTCCAAATGAATGTCGTCGATTGTATTTCCCCAAAAATCCCATCCATGTGATCTAAGCTAAGTAATTAGTATTTGAAACGACTTGATTTTATTAAGGATGTGTATTGTAAAATAACTAACTTTTAGGAGGACTAAATGATCATTTCAACACGTTAATTACATGGATCATTTCTTAAGATTACGTGTGGGCTTGAAGAGATCGCTAAGGCATGCCAAGTGATTCTTAGGACTAAAGACCTCATTATTATAATGTTATTTAGTAAATATTATTAGCTATGGTATATTTTATTTGATTTACTCTTTATTTAGTTCCTGCATTTTAGCGATAGATAGTTCTATTTTGTATTTCCTGCATTAATAATAATTTATTTTATAAACATTGTCCTACAAGTTTAGCCTTGAAAAATGGTCATGAATGATGAAATTTGATGTACAAAAACCTTCTTGGTTGATCCAACACCAAAGGAATCCTTTTGTCACTGAAGGTTTCTCTGTTTTTCTAGTCTTCAGGCATGAGTGCATGACAATGTTGATCTCCCTGTATTTCTCCTTAAAACCACTTAAAACCCGCTCAAAAACCATTCTCGCTTGATACAAACTTGCAGGCTCCAGGTGAAAGATACCAGTTGTGGAATGCTAGTTGTATGCTAGACGTGTTCAGTTTTTTTACCGGCTATGCCTATATTATTTTACATAGACGTGTTCAGTTTTTTAACGGCAAATAACATACTCCTTAACACTCTTATGCATGCACCTTGCAACGTCTAGTTATGATGTAACCCAAATGTTAATTACCTGTTATACGACTATGCAGCAGACACCAATGGAATGCCCGTAGCCCTGGGATTGTCGATATGGACTCTTTCCAGAGAATGGATTACACGTTTACGTAACGCTGTATTCACATGGTCAGGTCAGGTGCTTCACAATGTTTTTCTTCTCAAAAAGGTTTTCGGCATCGTTTAACCTTCAATGTATTCATTTAGTTTTGTTAATAAGTTTTTGTGTTTATGTTATATACTTTCCGATAATGCACTCAAAAGAATAAATGAGAATTGCATTTTATATAATCACTTGCACTCCATTTTAACATATTCATTTTATTACTGAAAACAACATAAGAATTGGACCACTTTATAGTAAAAAGAAATCAGTTGCTAACAACTGGTACATTAAATTCTCCAAACATACGAACCCCTCAAAACTCCCTTTCTCCCTTACAAAACATCCTAAAACACAACCAATTTACACAAGACATCATCTACGACAAAGAATGCCTCCTGCTCCTCGATGTCGGCGTGCCCAACTTTGTTTCCTCAGCATTCGTCGAACGACTCTCCGATGTATCCGAACTCCCATTATCACTATCTTTGTCCTTGCTAGAAAACACCTTCATATATATTCGTTTTGATATCACCGCCCCCTTCGCTTTATTCATTTTCTCGCCATCTTTCTCCACCTCTCCTTTAAGTGACTTGAGCTCCTCACTTGTAGGCACCGACCCCCATTCTTCTTCCGTATTAGTTCTTGAACTTCCACCTGGCGCCAGACCCACGGTGGCTTCAGCCGCCATCCCACCGCTTGATGTGACTCTTAGCTGCTCAAAAAAGAGGACTTGCACCACCACCCGTAAAGGGAGCCGCTCATTTTGAACCGCGTGCTTGCAAGCATCCGGTGACAATTTTCTACAATCCATTAGCCGGCAAATTCGTTTCTTCTCGCTCTTTCCTATCCTGGGGTGTTCCTGTAAATATTTCGAAAAAAAATCAGTTGTTTGATTAGGCAAACCCGACAAAAGAAATGAAAATATGGTACTTAAACCGACCTTAAGATACATGTCGATTGCGCGATAAATCCCATCATGCGTCGATCTTGGTAAACTCGACACCATATCCCCAAGATTAGCAAACTTTAGCAACGAAGTATTCGGCTCCTTTGCGATTTCAGCAAGGTAACCGTCGATAATCTTGGCAACGCTGACCTTCGCATCTGAGTCAACATGTTTGACTTCCGATAACTCAATTTCAACGTTCTGATCCCGCATCATGAATATAGCAACCAGTTCTAGAACCAAATCGACATCGAGAATCACAATATCAGAAACCGTTGCATTTTGCAGCTCATTCCCAATCCTTCTCATCAATTCCTTCTTGCGTGTTCCTCCACACTCTAAACGCACACATGCATGCAATAAATGAACCAAAAACCCACAAGAAACGCTTTCGTTCTCACCCGGTAAAAGTTCAGTTATCATTTCAATCAACGAACGGGCTTTTACACCATCCCCGTCATTTTTACCATTTCGTTTCCCAAACCAAGGTAATCTTTTTTGCACGTAAAACCTTAAACATTCACCGACAACATCTGAACTCGTTTTCCCTTTCGCCTTAATCGCGATCATAACTCGTTTATACAAATCACTTGAAAGATCACATAAATCTTCCACCCACCAATCTTTTGGAACCATAACTTGTTGTTTTTTTCTATTATAAGTATACGACCATTCGACTTTAGACGTATCAACCGAAACTTTTGAAGCTATCGACTCTAAACAATGGCTGACGACTTTTAGTTCCTCAAAACATGGAACAAGACCCTTTGTTGATTGGAAAACGATAATCGGATCTTTCCATGTTCTGAAAATGCTTGAATTCAAAAACACTTCGATTTTGTAAACAAGATTTCCTTTATCGACGGTTTCGTACATTTCTAGATACTCAGCTGCACATCGAGCCATGACCACGTTGTATGCATTGAGTGTGACAGTCATACCGTAGCAAAACTTAGCACAGATTTCAAATGCATTGGGCCCACCGGGGATATTGTTGATTTCGATTTCTTCATTGTTTCCGTTTTCTGAAACGGCAACCAGTTTCTGCAAACGGGCGCTCTTGGACAGCAACGGAAACTAAAAACAACAACAGAAAGTAATGTTTCATTTGACCATTTATAGAAAATAATGTAATTTGTCAACATAGTAGAAAATAGCAAACCTTGTGGACGTAAAATTTAACGTCTCCAACGCTTACAACCATATCAGCAGCCAGATCAGTTGCTACATATCTGAACATGAACAAAAAATCAAATCGTTAAGTTCAAAACACGTTTAACAAAGCGCTAAAAGATTTAAGAAGTGGTCGGAGTCATTTCTCATAATCTTTTACAGAACATAAGTTGAAATCATATCAGAAAGAACATATGCCATTAGACGAACATCAAATAGATAACATTCAAACGCAAACAACGTATTTGCATAAGTTCACACGAAAATAAATACATACTGACCGAGTATTTTCGCCATTAGACTGAAACAAATCCGGTTTTGATCCAAGTTTCATGAACTTCATCTTGAACAGCTGGAACTTATTTCACCTTCAAGACACAATCAAAAGTAAGCCCAAAAATGAAAATAGAGAGTGCTTCAAGATTTCTTGTTAATCAACAGAATTAACAAAAGAGTTATTTGTGTACCTTGGATGCTATCATAAGCCCAAAAATGGGGTAAGCAAGGAGACACTGCTACAAATGAAACACACTTTCGGAGACTTTTTAATACACCACCACTGACATCCACCACTCTCTGCCTTATATTTCTTTATCTCTTTCTCTCTCCTCAAACTTCAATAATCAAATCCACATTCCTCCATAAAATCTTTCTCTTACCAATGGAAATTTGCAGCACACACCCAACATACCCTTGGTATCAGTTAAAATACACCACCACATTAGTAGACAACAAACAAACATCAACTTGCTTTGGTACTTTAAACAATTTACAAAACAACAAATTTTCTTCACAAGTTTACTTAATTTCAATTTCGGATTCAGTATCAAACTTAATATATCAAACCATGCAGTAAAGAATACAATAAAGATTTATAAACAACAATGCAAACACATGCATATGTCCATAACTCCGTATACATATACAGAATATAGCACATACCTCAGTTATCTTCAAACCCCACTTGAGAACTTGAATATATAACCAAAACGAACAGACCCAATAAGAGAAACAGGAGAAAAGATCAAATCAAACAGTTGAAGGGTCTCAGAGGCATAAACACAAACAGTTGGTGTGCAATCTTTTAACGATTCGAAAAAGGGAAAAAGAAGTTAAGCGACAAAACACAAACAACGGGAACCCCACCCTCCACTTAACTGTCTTATCTTTACACAAAAGCTGAGACCAAAAATGAAGAAAAAAGGAAAAGAAATCGCACAAAATAGGGGGAAAACAAAGAACAGAATAGAGCCAAGAAGAAAAAAGATGAGTGGTCGTTAATCTTTGCCAGCCACTGAAGCAACAGTGTGTTATCGCAAAAAGCCAATGTTAGATCAGAATGTTCGCACTTCCCACAGTGAATTGTTTGGCTCTTAGCTGTTATTCATCCCTTCAGAATCAGCACCACAACCCCCCGCATCCTTTATTTTATCTCCTTTTCTAGTACTTATTTTTTGTGGCAATTTGAACTTTTTTTTTTACTATAATTCATATATAAGCCAGAAAAACTTGCCAAGTTATATTAAAACAGAAGGTAGCCGGGCAACAAGCTGCGCCGCCAATCTTTTCTGAATTGCAAACCCTAACCTTCCAAATACAAACCCTTGCCCCCTTGGGTTGAACAATTGCTGTAGACGACCCGTTGAACCCTCGTCAAGAAGTGGATAACTTCTGGCGCTAGGGAGCCAAAAGTATCAAAGGCAAAAGGGACAAAGACATGCTGGTTTTTTGCGCAAGCTTTAGCGTGCTTATCCACTTTCTTTGATTATGCTTTTGTTGCCGCTTGTCCAGCTACAAACCCGTTTTCCCTTAAACCAACCAAAGGGAAACCCCCGTGAGGTCTACACAAGCATGTTTCCCCCCAGCCCAGCCAAATTATGGAACTTTATCTTGGACAAATCAATTTGGGGACTTTTCTGAACGTTAATCAGACCATGTGTGCGGTTGTTTTGCGATAGGATTTGTAAAAAGAAAATCTTGGAGATAATATTTTTATCAATTAGCAACTAACTAGCAATAACACCCGCGCGCGGCGCGGCGCAGCGCGGAGAACATTGCAAATATCAAACGGATTAGTCTAAACGTCATGTGATGCGTTAACCGTATGAAACTGTGTGTTTTGACCTGTCCGATTGAACTCGATGTAACCTATATAAGCATTGCGATTGGATCAAAACGTAAAGTAAATTGGATTTATATGTGACCCAACTCATACATAAAAAAGAAACTATAATTTGACTTCACATGGTTCGAAACAAAATTTACGAAAAAATACATAAAATAAGCACGAATACATATGAAATCTGTCCTGACTCATCTCCCAAAGTGAAACGTAAACCACCTCTAATTTATGCCGAATGGTACATAAAAAATGCATGTAAAAATGGTTTTTTAATGAAAACGTATTATATTTGATCTGACTCGTTTTTTAGGAAAACATTTACGTCGAAACATAGAACAAATCATATTTATACCGACACGTAAATAAAAATATGCACGTAAAATATAGTTTTTTTTAAGTAAAGGAAGTATAGGGGTAAAGTGGAAACAAATTATTCGTAAAAAACTTAATAGGTTAAAAACGTTTGTAAAACCGTGCCAAGTAGTACCAATGCCATACCACTGCCAGTGACCCCAACATCGGAAAAGTTCGTAAAACTAAAATCAATAAAAAAGGAAAAAATAACACCCAACAAAAAGCAGAGTAAAAATCCTTGAAACCACACATGCCCGTTTCGGTGTATTAATACGAGGAAATTAAACCGAAACATAAAACGTAGAAAATAATAACTAAATTGAACACGGAAAAATAAACATGTTGTGACGGACCTGTCAAATGAGAAAATATATACCAAAAAACAGTGAACCCCCCACACACGTCGTGGTGTGTTAACTTGCAAAATTTAGAAGGAAACGTAAAACAAATAACTTGTGAAAGATAAAAATTATGAGGAGCCAAATATGAAATAAAAAAGTGTTACTTAAATTAAAAAGATAAAAAGTATTGGGTTAGAAGTGAAAAATCAACTTTAAAAAAAAAAAAACAAACAAATAAACTCCCCATGCATGGGGTATAACTCTATATAGCAACATTTGTTGCTAATTTATAGTTTGGAAATGTTTTTGAAGTTTGTGAAATTATGTTAGGGCTATCATGGGTATGATTTTTCTAATGATTTAACTCTCATTGTTGTGAAATCAAGTCAGGGCTATAATGGCTATGGTTTTTCTAATGATTTAACTCTTAGAAAACATAAGGTTAAAACAGTATACGTGATAACACATGAAAAACGAGTATTAGATAGTATATAACATGTAAAAATCAGATGTCACATGGCGTGGCAATGGTCTTGATTACTTAGGTTCGCTTATGATCAACTCTTGGATTTTGTAGTATAAGGGTGAACGGGACACCTTTGGGTACCCCTTGCAGATTCTTGGGTACCGACGACAACACCATTGTTGCCCTCTACTCCCATTCTTTTGGTTTCACGCCACGGAACCTGCTAACCGTTACGGGTAGGGGTGTGTTTGTGACTATTGTGCCTGGAAGACGAACGCGAGGGGGGGGTAGATGGGCAACACCGGCATCGGTGGATGTGGGTTTCAACAGGTTCAAATCGGAAATATGAGGTTGATAAAGCTAGATTCGAGATGACTAATCTCCCGATAGATACCCGTAGAGTGAGTTAGACTATAAGAAATAAAGATACAGAATAAGACTAAATTTTGCTAATAATTTTCTTCCCTTCAAAATGCATACGTCCATAAACTTAAATATGCAAAGGTGCAAACTAATTAACTTGACATCCTAACTTCTGGGAGATAATGAAATAATGGAAAGTGCAACATGAAAACATGGGAATATGGAAATTAAACATCCAATAAATAAACGTGAGTAACTGTTGGAGTGGGTCTTCAGGGTCAGGTCGTATCAGAGGTGTACACTAATGATTCGTTGTTGAGTGAGTTCCAATGGGTCACCCGTCCACCCTAAATACACCCCATATACAAATACTTAAATTTCCAATCCTTTAGTTGTTTAGTATATCATGTACCATCAGGATGTCCTCTTAGGAAATTTGATGTCGTTTTAGTCAACCATTATTTACAATAGAAAAAAATTAACATGGGTTAAAAACTAAATTAAATAGATAAACAAATTATTAAAGTTTTATAATACAGTGTCATGTTTAACTTTTGGCCGACTAAAGTCGTAAAATTGGAATTAATCATTACACAAAAGTAGAATATGATTAATAAGTTCACACCAACCAAATCTTAATTCTTGCACTGTTTGATGAAAGCATCCTCACATCGGTAAACAACTTTAATGGTGTATTTGTGGCATAACGTAACAAGCAAAATATGAATGAAAATTATTAGTCCAATCAAATGTTTAATTCTCTTCAGTGGATTAAATAATTAATCAATTATATAATTTCTTTTTGACAATTTTAACTTGAAACCGGTCAAAGTAGACGCTTTATACCAATATGGCATCCAATGTGTATAAAACTAATGGGCTTGCATTACTAACGCATAACTTTTTTCTCTTTATTTTTAAGTTTATACAATATTTATATTTATTATTATATTAATTACAATAAGTACCCTTTCAGCCTCTTGAAACACTATATAAAAAACCAAATATGTTGCAAAAACAATACTTTAAATAATTATTGCGACATGAGTTTGACAAAAACTTTTTATGATTATGATTTTTTGTAGTTATTTAAGGTTAACATAAGTAAGATTTACATATTTTATACATTTTTTTAATCTCTTATTGAAGGCACTAGGAAAGGTTTGTGTGGGGGTCACGTGGTCCACTCTTGGATTCTCCCTGAGGACTAAAAGCGTTCACGTGGTTTTGAGTTTCAAAGGGGATCAAATTGGTAAAGAAGATCACCGTAGGGTTGATTTTTAATTTTACATTTTTAATGGAAATAACTAACAAAGATTTTTTAGGAAAAGAAACCAAGGGATGTTCTTGAAATTTAATGCATGTTTACTAGGTAGGATTGTTTGTCGAGTAGGTTTTTTGTTTCTCGAAAAGTTTCATATGTTGTTCAAAAACCAACTTCGATTTGAATTAAAACTCTTAAAACAAACCTGAATCTGTATTCAAATTTGATTTGAATTTGATTAAAATCGTTTTTTAACTGATTTAGGTCATTTGCTATAAAGTATAAACCATACTACGAAAGATAAAACAATAATTAAGTTCAAACTCAACTCTAATACATTATTAGAGTCTAAACTCAAAATTTTCAATCCAACTAACAATCTTCAAAGATAATTATTATTCACAACCAATCACTAAATATATACAGAGATATAAGCTACAAATCAGGAGCGAATTTCTATATACAATCATGACATTGACTAAGCTATATTTTCCTATTATACAAGCATAATTTACGATGTGTTAATACCCCCCTTCAATCTGACAGGTGGAGGGCCGACACGTAGCATCAGACGGAAACATTCAAATAGAGGTCTTGGTAAACTTTTCATGAAGATATCGGCAACCTGGAGATTGGTAAAACAAATTTCGTATGTAACCGACCCGATGACACGAGCTCCCGAACAAAATGGTAATCAATGTCAATGTGTTTCGCTCTTTTATGAGAGACCGGATTTTGGCGTAGAAATATAGCACTTTTATTGTCACATAATAGAGTGGGTCGATCCGGAGGGAGAGCATGAAGCTCTCGTAGCAGGTGTGTAAGCCAAATGATCTCAGCCGTAGTGTTCGCCATGGCCCGATACTCTGACTCACAGCTAGAGCGCGACACGGTAGGCTGTTTCTTGGCACTCCATGCACAATATTCCCGCCAAGATAGATGGAGTAACCATAGGTAGATCGTCATGTTTCAATGCATCTAGCCCAATCTGCGTCAGAGTAGCCAACTAACGTGGTAGTAGCTAGACGATCAAATGTAAGACCGAAAGTTTTCCTTTGACGTAGCGTAAAATACGCTTGACTGACTGAAAATGGGTCGTAGTGGGCGATTGCAGATGTTGACTTGCTTGATTGACGGCGTAAGATAAATCCGGTCGCGTGATTGTGAGGTATTGAAGACTCCAACCAAAGACCGGTATAAGGTAGGATCATGAAACAAGGTCCCTTTGGAGAGGAAAGTATCTGATGTAGTGAGCGGAGTGGCAACAGGTTTCGTATCAAGCAAACCGGCACGAGACAGAATATCATAAGCATATTTCGCTTGACTGAGAAACAACCCTGAAGATGTGTAGGTCACCTCAAGACCCAAGAAGTAGTTTAAAGCTCCTAAATCTTTAATAGCGAATTCTTTGTGAAGTAGAGAAATAAAATCACCGATAAAGGTTTTATTGTTTCCCGTTAAAATGATATCATCGACATACACAAGGAGGTAGATGAGCACGGTTTCCGTTTTAAAAATAAAAAGAGAGGTGTCGGCTTGACTACAAGAGAAACCTTGATTTGTGAGGAATGTGCTCAGTCTTTGGAACCAAGCACGAGGTGCTTGCTTGAGTCCGTAAAGGGCTTTTCGAAGCTTACACACGTGAGTAGGATGATGTTTATCAAGAAAGCCACGGGGCTGCTCCATGTATACTGTTTCGGTGAGATGATCATTTAAAAAACATTTTTAACGTCCAACTGGTGCAAGGGCCAGTTGTATATAGTGGCAAGTGCAAGAACCACTCGAACGGTCGAGGCTTTAACGACCGGGCTAAAGGTATGTGAGTAATCAAGGCCGGGTATTTGTGTGAAACCCTTGGCAACTAACCGAGCCTTAATTCGATCGATTGTCCCATCAGCTTTGTACTTCGTGCGATAAACCCATTTCAAACCAACAACGTTTGCATTTGAGGGACGCGGTACAAGTTCCCAAGTTTTATTTGTTTGAAGGGCAAGCATTTCTTCTTGCATGGCAAGAACCCACTTTGAATGTTTTGAAGCTGTTTTATAGCCTTTAGGATCATGTGCTGCAAATAAAGCTTGATGGAATTTACTAGAAAAAATGGATAAATCAGCATGGTGTTTGGGTTTAAAAATCCATGACTTGGATCGAGTATGCATTGGGTGACCCGATGTGGATGGTTGTTGGGTCGTGGATGTGGAGAGTGAAGGGGAGGGATTGGTGGGTTCAGGGCAGGTTCGCTAATGGATGCAAAATTTTGAGTGTGGTCATTTTGATGAGTTGGTGAGTTGGGAGCGGTGGTGGATGGAGAAATTTGCTGAGGTTCGGTTGGAACAAAAGAGTTTTGGGGATGAACTGATGAGGGAGTTTCATGTGAATGGGCTGGTGAGGAAGTTTGGTGTGGAAAGCCCAAAGGAGTGCATGTCTCGTTTAAGGAGAGTGGGCATAATGGGCAAATGGAAGATTGTGAATGTTGGGCCGATGAGACTGTGGATTTGGTTGGGCTCGGGTGTAGATTAGATAATGATGGAATGGATTCATCAAAATTGGAGAAAACCAGTTTAGCATCATCAACTGGTGGCACTTGTCCGGTGAAAGGAAAGACATCTTCGTCGAATTGGGCATGTCGGGTAACATAGGTTCGAGAAGCGAGTGAATCGAAACATCTATATCCTTTATACTTAGGACTATAACCGATGAAGATACATGAGGCACTTCAAGGTGAAAGTTTATGTTTGGCATAATCTTTTAGATATGGAAAAACTCGACACCCGAAAACGCGAAAATTTGCATAGGTTGGGGCATTTCCAAATAGCACTTCAAAAGGAGATTTGGAATCAAGAAAAGGAGTGGGTAACCTGTTAATGATACAAGTAGCCGATGCAAATGCATCAACCCATAGGCTTGTGGGGGCACTTTAGTTAAAGAGCATAGCAAGGCCGGTTTCGGTAATGTGACGGTGTTTGCATTCGGCTCTCCCATTTTGTGGAGCAGTGTAAGGGCATGACAACCGATGATGAATGCCGTGATGTTGAAATAATTGTTGCACACGGTTGTTTGTGAATTCGGTACCGCCGTCACTTTGAAACACTTTAACTTTGCATGAAAATTGTGTTTGCACAAAGGGTAAAAACACAGCTAAAGCATTAAAAAAATCCGACTTACTTTTCAATGGATAGAACCATGTAAATCGAGAATGATCATCAATAAAAATAGCATAGTATAAAAAACCATCCGAAGACATTATCGGTGCAGGTCCCCAAAGATCACAATGAATTAAATCTAAAACATGCATGGAACATTTATGATTTAAGTCAAATGATAAACGATGTGATTTAGATAGTTGACAAGACGAATAAAGGCCCGATTTGTGCAATAATGACGTAACACATAAATAACCAGTTTTGTGTAATTTCGAAATAACATCAAAAGAAAAGAAACGTGACCAAGCCTACTATGCCACTTATTGAAGGAAGCTTTAAGATGATGAGAGGAAAGAGACGCAACGAACGCTTTTGGTCCTTCCCTAAGAATGTAAAAACCGTTTTCACATGTTCCTGTTGCTAGTACCTGATGTGCTAAAGTAATTTAATAAAAACAACTAAAATTAACCTAAATCTAGACTCAAAGTAATACTCTAGACTCACTAAAACGAACTAAACTACTAACTGGCGAGTGTAGTATAGCTAAAGTAAGTCCGGATATCAAACCCACGAGACTCTACTGATTGAATTGATTACTTTATTTAGACTCTGACAGACACGGAGTAAAATGTTGTTGTTTGATGGGGGGGGGGGGGTTCTAACAAATTCCTAAGAAAACAATTTAAAAACTAAGATTAACTAAGTTAACTAAACGAATTACTTTGGACTTAACCTCTGATGGTGAGAAAACACTACCTAGACTGGAATCCTGATTGCTTCAAGTAATGATTTTTAATTAAAATTGTCAACTATGGAACCGGGCACGTAAAATTCTCACCTTTCGGAATATCTAACGGAACCCTGACCCTTCTCAAGAGCACACAGTGACACCCTAAAGGTTGTTAAGAATACCGGTTATTAGACTCCCTCACAGGACCTCTAACGGGTTTATGGAAGTACCTTGCAAGACTCACTCCCTCACAGGATTTGAATCAAGGGTAGACGTGGACTTTCAGTTAGACTTACTAGACAATAGCCAATGGGTTACTCCCTAGGGAATATCCTACCTAACGGCTTAATGACTTAGATCTAGTAATAATGTCGCACCTCACAACTATTGACGATTAGCAGAACACTTGACTTTATAAGTTAATCGAATATCACTCCTAAGGTTCATTACGTAATTTAACCCCAAAGATTAAAGATTTATTATGTGATATAGACACTCACCAAAACCTTAAATCTAGCAAGACTCTATTACGTGATAAAGACCGTCATCAAAAATCAAGCGAAGTAACAATCAAGCAACAAATACTATCAAGCACGCATACGCATCTAAACAAAAGAATAAGTCGCTTACAAGCTCATAAACAATCCATAGCATCCATAAATCACATAAAAATCAAAACTTTAACACAATCATTCATCCAATCTAGGTAGTCTAAAATTAGCCAATCAAAGTCATGGAAAACATTGCAAACAAAGTAAGTTCAAGTATGCAAAACATAATAAAAATCAGATAGCACAAACGAGAACACTCGGACGACAGAATGACGACCCGAAGTTGCTACACTCGATTTATCTTCACCCGAACGCTTCAGCTACTACGAATCACTCCCAGAATGCTCCAAGTTCGCCCAAGTTCTCTCCCAATTCGTAGTTAGGGTTTCATAATGATAAAAAATGCTTTTATACCCTCAAATCTCAGCTAATTTCAAACCCATCTGCAGATAATACCCTCTCGCTAGCCGCGAGAGGGTTCTGGCCATCCAGTCGCGCCCTGCGACCGTCTTAATGACGTAGCATCATATTGGCTTCTCGCGGGTGGCGAGAAGCAATAGCACAGCTAGTCGCGGCCCGCCAGAAGGCAATTTTTCCAGAATTTAATTCGTTTCAGCTCCCAAGCTCTCCAATCCGTTCAAGGACTTTACCAATTTGTATTTCTACTCAATTTTCACGCTTTTGAGCTACTTTAAGCTCATACGTCCTGCAAAACGCAATTGGATCAAAAGACTCGCTATTCTACGGAAAAGGAAACTAAAACTAATAAAGATTGTACAAACTATACACGAATAAACGATGCATTTTACAATACATCAAATATCCCCACACTTACTCTTTTTTCGTCCTCAAAAAAGAATCTATGCAAACGGAATCAGAGAAAAGTAACTACTAGGGACAAAAGATACTCATACTTATTAAGATCAAAACTTGTGTTAGCCGCGATTGCAAATATGTTTGTTCTCTTAAACCCAAAACCCGGTTCCAAGCCCTTATTATACAAATTTAGTTCAAGTGCAACCAGTTTACCTAGGGTCTCACACTAAAAGCCACAGTTCATCTAATCCCGCCTCAAGCTTATAGAATAAAAGGAACGATCACTGAACCAATTCCTAACCGTTTTATATCAAAATCAAAAGAATTTAAAACCAAATTTTTCTCTTTTTTTCTTTTTCTTTATTACTTATTATTTTTTTCATTGAGCTTAGACAATGCTTTACCTAACCCAGAGGCATTCCGGCTGTAGAGTCCCTATCCCCAACTCGGATTACAATAGGCTTCGGTAAATTTTTCTTTCCTATGCAACTTGATTTCACACATCTCAGAGGCATTCTAAGTCAGAGTCACCATCTCCAACGAAGATTGCGTAGGCCTGTTCTAGCTCAAATTTTTTCATTTCTATTTTTTTCATGATTAAAAATTCTGACGATTTTAACTTATAACGACATTCCTTATACTATTATTGGTGGTTTCGACTTCCCATTTTTCCTAGATAAGCACCCACTAGCAAACCGACAATTAGGTACATTAAGATCAAAGGAACCTAGAACCAAACCGGTCTATTCACATATC
This sequence comes from Scalesia atractyloides, assembly GCA_947069175.1. Classification (NCBI taxonomy): domain Eukaryota; kingdom Viridiplantae; phylum Streptophyta; class Magnoliopsida; order Asterales; family Asteraceae; genus Scalesia; species Scalesia atractyloides. The sequence goes on along the minus strand of CAMTDV010000014.1, from coordinate 18,603,036 downwards.
CCAAACTAGACACAAGCTCGACTATTTTAACTCATATTATTATTATTTGAACCCGAGTAGAAACCCATCCTTTCTATCATTTTCCGTTATATTTTTGCAAACTTCTTATTTCAAAAGACATTTTCTCAATTATTTTTTTCAATTTTGTTTTTCAAATAAACTCAATTAACTCTACGACTACGACTCCTATTTACACCCTATATCTCATCCCCACACTTAAAGATTGCATTGTCCCTAATGCAAAGACGAGACACGACTCTACCAACTACCTAAAAATTAAAATACTAAATAAAGAAATAAATATATACAAAGTATACAAGTGAAATGACTTAGAGCATTCACATCTTATCCATCAAAATATGTGAGAGGGTGTCTTTATATTATAAAGGGTATAAAAAGTGGTTGTGAGTGGAGGAGAGAGAAAATGTACTGTTCATCTGTATATTTGGGGGGACACTGTTCACCCCTATAGTTTTTTAATATATATTGAAAGTGGTTGTGAGTGAAGGAGAGAGAAAATGTAATGATAAAGATATAAAAATATTATTTAATTGAAAAGGAGAGAGAAAAAGTATTTGTTTTTAGTGGAAATATATTGATATATGAGTTGTTTTTTAGTGGAATGTATATCTATAGGGAGCAGGATGTGAATGCTCTTAGCTGAATATATGCGAGATTGTCAATGTGCCAGTCAATTCCACATACGCCCTCCAATCCGAACACGCTCAGCAAACAGTTCCTAACTCTCAGACACGCAAACGGAAGCGGCAAAAATAAAAACCATACCTATAGTCAAACCACTAACATAGTATAATAAAAGTAAAAGTGTTTAACACATCCAACAAACATCACAAACATCCTACCCCCAAACCATCCCAACCAAGTACCAAAGTATTCAGAATTAGGGATACAGACTGAGTTAGATTAAAACAGCATAAAAAAATAAAAGATACTAAATAAAAACCACTGCTGCTGCCTCCAATCACTCGTCATCGTCTGACTCCTCCGATCCTCGTTGGTGAACATGATACGGCTCAACCCCTGCCAAATCACTCGGTCCTGCCTGTGGCTGCCTAAAGAACGGGGGAACCGTGATATGCATACCCTCCATCATGTACCTCATACCATCCTCTAACCTCTGCTGGCCCTGCTCGTGCATCCGACGACTCTCCATCATCACCTGCCTCACACTCCAAAACTGATTATCCACATAACCCCTCAAATCGCCAAACCGGTCTCCATCCGGTCATACAAAGAATCTAAAGTGAGTGGATCCGGACGTGGTGGTCTAATATGATACTGAGGCGCCGGTATCTGCTGTCGGGTCCTCTGCTGATAACGTGGCGGAATAGCTCGCTGAAGTGTTTCAGCTGCAGCGGACCCTGGGGGTGGTGGAACCTGTGGTCCCTGACTTACATAGTCCCACTCTGGCGGGTCAGAATAAGTCAAAATACCCGCAGCCTATAGATCCTTAATCCTCATAAACCCCGGTGTCGGCCCGTCTCTCATCTTATCAGCCGGGTACCTACCAAACACACCTAAACTCCCCGCTAACCTGGTAATGTAAGGCCCACAGTATATCCTAGCCCTAGAACCTCCCATCCACGGTCTCCTCATCGACCATGCAAAGATAGTAGCCAAATTTGCCGGCCTCTGCTCTACCATACACATCAAGCAAAACAAACTAACCTGATTCACCTTGTTGTGACCTTGACCTCTCCCCACCAGTGTAGCTGCCAGAATCTTGTGGATAAACGAAGAACCGGGTCGGTAATATCACTTGCTACCATGTTGTTCGAATAAGCAACCCTCGAAATCGTTCCCCAAATCCTGGCCAACTCAGTCGACTTAACACTGTAATCATGATTTTTCTTAAAAACCCCCTGAAGACTTGTGATAAAATCATGTGATTGCACTTCTTCTTCCGTGTAAAATTGCAATGGCACAACAAATTGGGGAATGGTCATCTCATAAGATTATCTACCCAAAGCAAAGAATACTGCATCTTTCTCAAAGAAATTCCCTTGTTTGTAGTCGAATGTCGAATGAAACTCGAGGGTAATCTCCTTATACTACCGAGCATCACAATCCAAAACTCTCCTAAACCTCGGTCCCAACAAGTGCTCAACTCGGGCCCTTGCCCCCAAACGATCCAAAAAATCCCAATCTATCCTTCTAAACTTCAACAGGTCAACTGAAATCAAAGAACCCAACCTATCATACTCCGCTGAATTCAACTCGAACTGCAACAACGGGCTATCCACAAGCCTTGTACTCTGACCATGAGGGACTCCCGGCCCCCTATAATCCACTTTCCTATAGTGGACATACTCTTCTTGTTGAACCGATTCCTCCGGAACACCTTGGGGGCGAGCCGTCGGGCCCCGTTTCCTACCCCTCTTACTCGACGAACCTTCACCTGACATCTGCAAAACAATTCAAATTTGACAAAACAAAGCAAAGCAGATCATTAGAAGTTACAAACTATTTTTGGGATTTTTAATTAATTAATTTTTTTAACATATATATATATATCAACCGTATAGCATTTCTTTCGCGGTTGATACCGACACTAAACAAATAATGAAAAACCGGGTTACCGTTTACAAAAGCATAAGTCATAAACAACCTCGCCCGGATGGAGATTGAGTACGGGTGATGTGTTTTGTACATGTACGTGCATATAAGTAAACCCATGACCAACTAACACTTAGACTACTAGACTCAATATACACGACTCAATCTACACTACCCACTTCCGGCACTTTAATTGTCCTCAATTAAAACCCAAGTGCCAAAACAAAACTAACATTGAGTGCTAAAGTTAAAAGCTTTATGTCATAATCAGTGAAACGGGTCAAAAGTTACGTTATAAACGCAAGTTTAGTTCAAGAATGACCAACCCGAATCCCCACACTCAATGTTATTACGCCTCAAACCTATGGCAGTTGCAAAACAGAAACCAATCAACCCAAACCACCCACAACTGCCTCCTAACACTAATCACGAGCAAACACAAGATTAAACTAAAACCCAACTCTAAATCTAACTTTATTCTAAACAAAAACAGAAATAATGGACTCATTGTACAAAAATTACAAGAAAACATACATCGGAATCGGATTAGAGAAGAAGAGCTAAGAGAAAATGGTTGAAGCTTGAAACCCTCGTGAAAATGTCAAATAAATGGTGAATGGTCGCAGATTGATGGTGGAAACAAGTGGAATAGCGGTTATGGGTGAATGGGGGTGGTCGATTTGAGCTAAAATGGCTGAAATTCGGAGGTGTATGGTGGTTTTTTGTAGTTTTCGGCGGATTGGAGAAGAAGAAGTGAGCCAAAAAAGGAAAACTAGGGTTTAAAATTGGGTCCGGCTACAGATAAGGCTACTCGCGGGCCGCGAGCGGATTGGCTCAAGGAGTCGCGCCCCGCGACCGCATAAATAACGTCAGCATTCTCTAGGTACTCGCGGGCCGCGAGCGGATTGTCTGGGGGAGTCGCGCCCCGCGACTGGTCATTTCACAGAAAGTTTCGAAATTTTGACCAGTTCATGCCTTAGAAAAATTTTCAACAATTACCAAACCCCAAAACACAACCCAAAATTTTTTCAAACTCTGGAACTTACCTGGAACTCGTTTTTCTCCTCATTCCCTGCATATCATTGGTATAGAATTCCTGCAAAACGACTCAAAAACACAAACAAAGACCGACAAACTACCAAAGAAAACAGTTAGCACGAAAAATAAACAAAAATAGACGAGAATACAACTGGTACAAACTTTACACTTGAGCCGATGCTCAAGACACTAAGTGGTGGTGTTAGGTATGTCTTCGAGAGGAGTTAATTCCTTCTCGGTGTTATCGATCGGGCCACCTAAATAGTGCTTCAACCTGTGGTCATTTACCTTCCAAATACATCCATCGACCTCGTTTAGCAACTCGACCGCTCCATGTGGAAAAACTTCTCTAACTATATATGGTCCCGTCCATTTCGACTTCAACTTCCCGGGAAACAATTTCCACCTCGAATTATATAGAAGTACTTTATCGCCAACCGAAAATTCCTTTAACTTTTTCAACTTTCAATCATGCAAAGCTTTCGACTTTTCCTTAATACTCCAGGATCGATCATAAGCCGCATCTCGAAGCGCTTCCAACTCATGGATTTGAAAATATCTACGCCTAGCCGCTTCGGTCAAATCTAGGTTCACGGTTTTAAGGGCCCACAGTGCCCTATGCTCCAACTCGACGAGAAGATGGCATGCTTTGCCATACACGATCATAAACGGAGTAGTCCCTAAAGGTGTCTTGTAGGCAGTACGAAATGCCCACAAAGCATCATCAAGCTTGTCGGACCAATCCTTTCTAGACTTCCCTACCGTCTTTTCTAAAATTCTCTTCACTCCCCTATTCGCATTCTTAACTTGCCCACTCGTTTGCGGATGATATGCGGTTGCAAAACGGTGGGTAACTCCATATCTCTCCAATGCCTTCTCCATCAAGGCATTACAAAAATATGATCCGCGGTCGCTAATGAGAGCTCTAGGTGTACCGAACCTAGTAAACAACTTCTTGAGAAATTTCACCACCACTCGGGCGTCGTTTGTAGGCAAAGCTTGAGCTTCAACCCACTTCGAGACGTAATCGATCGCCACGAGGATGTACCGATTCCCACTAGAGGGGGGGAATGGTCCCATGAAGTCAATGCCCCAAACGTCAAATATCTCTAGGACTTGGATTGGATGTTGGGGCATTTCATTCCTGGATGAAATATTGCCGGTGCGTTGGCAAGCATCACATTCCTAACAAACTCTACCACGTCATCTACTACCGTGGGCCAATAAAACCCGCAATCAAAGACCTTTTGTGCGGTAGCGTGCGCACCATGATGACCACCGGTTAATCCTTCATGAACATGCCTAAGAATTTCTCTACCCTCCTCTCTCGCGACACATCTCCTAAGGACTCTATCACCTCTTATCCTAAAAAGGAATGGATCATCCCATATGTACTTTCTAGCGTCCCTAAACAACTTCTTCTTCTGTTGGGCAGTCATATCCCCCACGACATACCCATTAGCCAAATAATTCGCTAGGTCACTAAACTAAGGCAACCCCTATCTCGCCGCCTCTACAAAATCTATGGTTTCATGAGGGAATCTATCTCCTATCACCTCCTCACGAATTTCCTCTCTATTCGGATCCTCTAACCGCCACAAGTGATCGGCTGCTAAATTCTCGGCTCCCTTTTTGTCCCTAATCTCAATGTCAAACTCGGAAAGCAATAGAATCCACCGGATAAGTCGGGGTTTAACGTCTTTCTTTTGGAAGAGAAAACGCAAGGCGGAATGGTCGGTGAAAACAACGGTTTTGGATAGCACGAGATAAGATCAGAATTTATCGAAAGCGAATACTACAGCTAAGAGCTCTTTCTCCGTGGTGGTGTAGTTCTCTTGAGCATCATTTAACGTTTTGCTCGCGTAGTAAATTGGATGAAAGTGCTTATCCCTTCTTTGTCCTAAAACCGCACCTACGGTATAGTCACTCGCATCGCACATGAGCTCGAATGGTAAGCTCCAGTCGGGCGAGATAAGAATGGGGGCACTACCAAGCTTCTCCTTCGAAAAGGTAAAAGCTTTAAGACACTCCTTGTCGAAGACGAAAGGTACATCTTTCTCCAAAGGCCACGTCATGGGGCGTGTGATCTTAGAGAAATCTTTAATGAAACGCCTATAGAAACCCGCATGACCAAGAAAACTCCGAATCAATTTTACATTGGTGGGTGGGGGTAACCGGCTAATGGTATCTATCTTGGCCCTATCGACCTCTATCTCTACTCTCGAGATTTTGTGTCCCAACACAATCCCTTCCGTCACCATAAAGTGACACTTCTCTCAATTCAACATCAACTTTGTTTCTATGCACCTTTTCATCACCCGCTCTAAATTACCTAGACAATGGTCAAAGGAATCACCGTAGACTAAGAAATCATCCATAAAGACCTCCATAGTGCTCTCAACCATGTCTTGAAAAATCGCGACCATGCACCGCTGAAACGTAGCCGGTGCATTACATAATCCGAAGGGCATGCGTCGGTACACATATGTGCCATAAGGACATGTAAAAGTAGTTTTCTCTTGGTCCTCCGGAGCGATTGGGATTTTAAAGTAACCGGAAAAACCATCTAGAAAACAATAGAATTGACGACCCGCGAGACGCTCCAGCATTTGATCAATGAACATTAGAGGAAAGTGGTCCTTCCGGGTGGCGTCATTGAGCTTACGGTAGTCAATACACACACGCCAACTGGTGACCGTTCAGGAAGGAATAAGCTCGTTTTTCTCATTCATGACAACAGTCATCCCACCCTTCTTAGGGACGACTTGAGTGGGACTAACCCACGAGGAATCGGATATAGGATAAATTAGCCCTGCCTCCATCAACTTAATCACCTCCTTCCTAACCACCTCTTTCATGTTAGGATTTAGACGCCTTTGAGGTTGCACTACCGGTTTGAATTCATCTTCCATGAGAATCCGGTGTGTGCAAAACGTGGGGCTAATCCCCTTGATATCGGACAATCTCCAAGCTATGGCATCTTTGTGCTCTCGAAGCACCTCAACTAACCTACCTTTCTCCTCCTCCGTCAACTTAGATGAGATGATGACGGGCAAACTAGACTCCTCTCCTAAGAAGGCATACTCTAGATGGGATGGAAGAACCTTAAGCTCTAAAGGTGCCAACTCCAAAGGTTTACTCTCTACCTCTTCCCTAACCTCACACAACTCTAAAGTTTTCGGAATCCACTCCGGATCGTTCCCAACTTCCTCATCCTCACTTTCAAACTCAATCTCATCTCCACCCACTAGATCACTCCCACTAATGTAACTAACACACTGATCAACACATGACATGAAAGACTCTAAAAAATAAACGGAATGACACAGACCGCTATGATCATCGCTACCACTAGGGTGTTGCATGGCTCTATCTATCTCGAATGTGACAATCTCGTCACCTGCACAAAATGAGATCTTACCGTCATAGACATCAATGATTGCCTTGGCGGTTCGAAGGAAAGGACGACCTAGAATGATTGGAACCTTTTCGTCGGCTTCCATGTCGAGGACAACAAACTCTACCAGAAATACGAACTTATCGGCCTTGACTAAGAGATTCTCTATGATACCCTAGGATACTTGACCGAACGATCGCCAATGACAACGACATACGTGTGGGTGTAAGCTCTCCTAGACCTAAACGCTCGTAAAGCGAGAATGGCATCAGTTGATGCTAGCTCCTAATCGGCTAGGGCATGAGCGGGAGCAACGGTGCCCCCGAAAAAACATGGAATGGTGAAGGTGCCCGGATCAGTTAGTTTCTCCGGTAGCTTGTTCAAAACCACCGCCGAACAACCGCCGGTCAATGGAATGTTCGACAACTCACCTAGCCTATCTTTCTGCTTGAGAAGATCTTTGAGGAATTTCGCATATTTAGGCATGGATTGCAAGGCCTCGATGAACGGAAGATTTATCTTCAATTGCTTAAACATCTATAAGAAGTGCCCGTATTCCCTAGCATATTTCTGATGCTTGAGACAAGCGGGATACGGAACACGCGAATGATCAACCAAAGGGGATGGCTTGACTCCTACTGGCTGTTTTTCTACTCTCTTTTCTACCTGAGGCTCCTCGGTTTGTGCGGTACTTACTGGGACTAGCCTATCGTGCACCTTACCGGGAGCTTCCATCTCTATCTCCTCGTCTACCTTCTCCTCACTCTCTACTTCTACACTCTCCCTAACTACCTCTCCTAAACTCCTACCACTCCTAGTAGTGATGGCCTTGGCCGAATGATTAGCCGGGTTCTGGTAAGTGTTACCTGAGAACTGACCTGAAGGGTATTCTTGCAACTGTTTGGAAATACACCTAATTGTCTTTGAAGATCTAAAAGAGCCGCCTGTTGGTTTTTATTGTGAAGTTCTTGATTTTTGTTTAAATTTTCTTGACTTTTCACGAAACCATTTAAATCATTTAAGGCTTTCTGAGTGGCTTGATCCTTAACCATGATTTGAGCAAACATCTCCTCGATCCTACTAATATCTGAGGCCTTTTCACTACCCTGACCCTCCTGATTCGACCCCGAATGACTAATCTGTCCCTGTTGATTAGAACCTGAACTAGTGAACAAACCCTACCCCCTGTTTTGATACTGACCAGATGAGAAACCAGGAGGATTACCGGAAGAACGGAAGTTATTATTATTGTTGTTTCGCCAGTTCGGGTTATAATTTTGAATTATTATTAAACTGACCCCTATTCTGACCGGCTATGAACTCTACATGCTCTAACGTAATAGTGGGACAATCTACGGTATCATGACCCCCTCGACAAAGCTCACACCTATCGACCTTTTTCTTAATCTCATAAAGCTCCTTAGTGAAAGTTTTCTCCATCCGATCTAGCGCAGCAGCCACCGTTGAGTCTAAGCCAACTTGGTTCACCCCTCGAGTAGTCGAAGAGGTGCTAGTAACAGGAATGGAATTCCTGTCGGTGGTGCTATAGTCCATTTCGGAATGGGCAAAACTCTCAAACAGATCATTACACTCAGTTGTCGACTTCTTTCCCATGAGTTACCCTCCGGCCAAAGTGTCAAACCGGGCCCGGATCTCTGGGGTGAGACCGTTGTAGAACTTTTCTACAAGCGCCCAATCAGACAAGCCATGCTGTGAACAACAAGCAAGTAGGGTTTGGAACCTTTCCCAGGCCAGGTGGTACGGCTCATCAGGGTCCATTTGGAACGAATGAATCTGATCGCGTATACGGGATGCCTTGTCGGGTAGGTAATATTTAGCTAAGAAGGCATCTCGTAACCCGGCCTATGTAGTGAAAGAACCTAATGGCTGCGAATCAAACCAGACAGCTGCGCGGCTAGCAAGTGAGAATGGGAAGACCTGTACATAATGTGCATCAGCGCTGACACCTTCAATGGAGAAAGTGCCGCAGAGACGAGTGATGCGGTTGATGTGAGCCGGCGCGCCCTCATCATCACGACCGTGAAATTGACACGAGTTGGTAATAGCGGTCATGATATAGGATGGGATTTGCCAAGACTTTTCGTTGGTGATTTCGGGTAGGCGGATGGGTGAGCGAGCACCGGTGAAGCCGTTGGTAAACGGTTCGGTTGGCCATTTGGACAACGGGTGGTGGACTTTGGGGACGGGTGGGTGGTGGTGAGTTTTGTGAGGACGACTTCGGAGTGAAGTCAAAGTTCAGTAGTTTAGATTGGGGTGTAGAGTCAGAATGATGATCGTAATGGATTACTAACCTTGAACGAAAAGGATGAGAAGGATGACTTGTCCGTAGGTGGCTTCGGCGGAGGACCTTGCGAATGCGTATGGGGCATCCACTGAAAAAACCAAAAACAAACAGGTTAGAAGACTCTATAAACGACTCGACACAACCAAAAGGAAAACGAAATTATATTAGACTCCTACGACTCAAACACGACAAATAGCATGTATGATATCATGAAAGTCAAAACAAAGCAATTAACGCAATCGCCAAGAGTCCCCGGCAACGGCGCCAAAAACTTGATGTGCTAAAAGTAATTTAATAAAAACAACTAAAATTAACCTAAATCTAGACTCAAAGTAATACTCTAGACTCACTTAAAACGAACTAAACTACTAACCGGCAAGTGTATCGATCGACTCTAGTATAGCTAAAGTAAGTCCGGATATCAAACCCACGAGACTCTACTGATTGAAGTGACTACTTTATTTAGACTCTGACAGACACGGACTAAAATGTTGTTGTTTGATGGGGGGGGGGGGTTTCTAACAAATTCCTAAGGAAGCAATTTAAGAACTAACTAAGATTAACTAAGTTAACTAAACGAATTACTTTGGACTTAACCTCTGATAGTGAGAAAACACTACCTAGACTGGAATCGTGATTGCTTCAAGTAATGATTTTTAATTATAAATTGTCAACTATGGAACCGGGCACATAAAATTCTCACCTTTCGGAATATCTAACAGACCCCTGACCCTTCTCAAGAGCACACAGTGACACCCTAAAGGTTGTTAAGAATACCGTTATTAGACTCCCTCACAGGACCTCTAACGGGTTTATGGAAGTACCTTGCAAGACTCACTCCCTCACAGGATTTGAATCAAGGGTAGACCTGGACTTTCAGTTAGACTTACTAGACAATAGCCAATGGGTTACTCCCTAGGGAATATCCTACCTAACGGCTTAATGACTTAGATCTAGTAATAATGTCGCACCTCACAACTATTGACGATTAGCAGAACACTTGACTTTATAAGTTAATCGAATATCACTCCTAAGGTTCATTACGTAATTTAACCCCAAAGATTAAAGATTTATTATGTGATATAGACACTCACCAAAACCTTAAATCTAGCAAGACTCTATTACGTGATAAAGACCGTCACCAAAAATCAAGCGAAGTAACAATCAAGCAACAAATACTATCAAGCACGCATACGCATCTAAACAAAAGAACAAGTCGCTTACAAGCTCATAAACAATCCATAGCATCCATAAATCACATAAAAATCAAAACTTTAACACAATCATTCATCCAATCTAGGTAGTCTATAAAAATTAGCCAATCAAAGTCATGGAAAACATTGCAAACAAAGTAAGTTCAAGTATGCAAAACATAATAAAGATCAGATAGCACAAACGAGAACACCCGGACGACAGAATGACGACCCGAAGTTGCTACACTCGATTTATCTTCACCCGAACGCTTCAGCTACTACGAATCACTCCCAGAATGCTCCAAGTTCGCCCAAGTTCTCTCCCAATTCGTAGTAGGGTTTCATAATGATAAAAATTGCTTTTATACCCCCAAATCTCAGCTAATTTCAAACCCATCTGCAGATAATACCCTCTCGCTAGCCGCGAGAGGGTTCTAGCCATCCAGTCGCGCCCCACGACCGTCTTAATGACGTCAGCATCATATGGGCTTCTCGCGGGTGGCGAGAAGCAATAGCACAACTATTCGCGGCCCGCCAGAAGGCAATTTTTCCAGAATTTAATTCGTTTCAGCTCCCAAGCTCTCCAATCCGTTCCAGGACTTTACCCATTCGTATTTCTACTCAATTTTCACGCTTTTCAGCTACTTTAAGCTCGTACGATCTGCAAAACGCAATTGGATCAAAAGACTTGCTATTCTATGGAAAAAGAAACTAAAACTAATAAAGATTGTACAAACTATACACGAATAAACGATGCATTTTACAATACATCAGTACCGCCTTCGTTTTTCGATCCTGAATGTTAAAGAATATGTTAGAAAACAACACATAAATAGGGGAATCATTAGTAAGTCCACTGATGGACAATAAACTTTTAGTGAGATGGGGAACCACAAGAACATTTTTTAAGGGAATTGCATGGTGAACAGAGGTGTGACCAATTTGGGAGACAGGTAATGACTGCCCATTTCCAAAAGTCACAGAAGCATTACCAGAGTTTTTGTGAGGAGCATAAACATCATCAGCATTTGGGGTCATGTGGGCGGTAGCACAAGAGTCAGCAGTCCAATCTGGATAGTTACCGGTCACATGGCATTGCGCCTGAAAAGCTTGTGCTAAGTTGGCATCGATAGGAGGAGCGTGCTGAGCATAGGTCGAGAGGCTGGGGCAAGCGGTAGCGTAATGACCCTCTTTCCGGCACAATTGACAGTGAGGAGGTCAGCGACTACGACCCCTACCTGAAGTAACACCACGGCCTCGTCCCCTAGAGTGTGAACCCCGACAAGAACGAGATTGCTCAGATCTCGGCTGAGCAGTAATGGCGGACTGTGGGGTTGAGGATGCAAGATTCGAGTGCATCAAACGTTCATGGTTCTCTGCTTTGGAGAGAAGATCGCGAAACTGTGGGAGGGCAGGAAGAGCCCGCTGAGCCGTGGAAAAAAATTCAAAAGCAGATCCTAGGCCACCCAAGAACCAGTGGCTTTTGTCATGAAGGTCGACGGGATGACCGATGGCGGCAAGCTGGTCGCAGATTGGGCTAGATGCATTGAAACACGACGATCTACCTATGGTTACTCCATCTATCTTGGGGGGAATATTGTGTCATGGAGTGCCAAGAAACAGTGTCGCGCTCTAGCTGTGAGTCGGAGTATCGGGCCATGACGAACACTGCGGCTGTCATCATTTAGCTTACACACCTGCTACGATAGCTTCATGCTCTCCCTCCGGATTGACCCACTCTATTATGTGACAATAAAGGTTGAGGAGAGGATCGTCAAATTTTAGGCTGATACCATGACAATCTTCAAAGATAATTATTATTCACAACCAATCACTAAATATATACAAAGATATAAGCTACAAATCAGGAGCTAATTTCTATATACAATCATGACATTGACTAAGCTATATTTTCCTATTATACAAGCATAATTTAGGATGTGTTAATATCAACCCTAAACCTAATTGAACAACTTTGGGTAACGAAAACAAATGATGATGAAATCTCATATAATAGAATAAAAGTTTATCGCGACGAGTCAGATATGAAGGACATATCTACTCGAGTTGTGCTTACATGTGTGAGTTCTAGGCCAATCCTTCACATCCTTTGAAAGTGACTCAACAATTAATTAAAGGTATATGCAAGAAGTACTTGCTCTTTTCGTATAGATGAGTACATGCTAGTACGAAATTAGTGACCTATGATTATGAGCCGGACTTAAAGTTGGTCCTCGGGATTCAGGAATTTTAGCGCATACATGTAAAAATCCTTGTCAAGTGGTATAAAAGGGTTCCGAGCCTTGTTGTAGTTTAGCAAATCAAAGTCACTATCCTAAAAGGCCTATAATAATAGTTGAGCTCATGTGGCGGTATAAACTATGGGACATGATTGTGAGTCAAAATGTTAATTCGGAGAGTGCCATGGTGGCATGAAGTCAAGTGCTCCGCTCATCCGGTTGACAGTAGAATGGTTTTCGATAGAACTGCTATAGGTGATGATTGGTTGTTGTATACTCAAACCAAAGAGAGTGAGGAAACGTAATGGGGCAACACAAAGGAAGGGATCGTGACATGAACACAAGAGACCATCCAGGGGATGAATGGCCACTGCATGTAGAGATCAACTATGAGAGGACATGCATGTTTCGTTGGTGAGAGAATATGATAGACCGAGTGTCTAAATATCGTATCTACTCAAATTATGCTAAAACGTGTAGTTTCCTAATCACTATTGCATAGCTTTTGAGAGTGCATATATGACTAATAAAGCAAACTTTATTTCAAGATTTTACTACAGAAAACTAAGTGTTATATACTTGGTTCAATTACACTCTTGCATTAATTTACTACACAATATGTGATATCCTTAGAAATCAATATACTCAAAGAGAAGTCAATGACAAGATTTTGGGGAAAGTTCTTGTAGGTCATCAATCCAAGTAAAAATAATATTGATATTTTATAACCATGGTGTGTTTTTATTACTTTTACTATGATAAATCTTAATAACCAAGTCGGATGATCCGGTCCAATTAAAGAAAACACTAAGTTTTTATAATAATAAAATTAAAAGTATATAGTATAATGACAGATAAATGGGTAACAACCAATTTAAACAAAAGGGAAAATGTCACAGAATAGTAACAAAGTTTCAAAAGTTTTCTAATTAGGTCACTCGTATCGTTTTTGTCCCATTAGATAACTTAACATTCAAATCGAGTCATGTCCTTTTTTCCATGTGAAGAGAAAAATTAAGTATAAGATGCTAGGTCGGGTTATTTTAATATATGAAATTAATTTATTAAAAATAAAAACACTTTATTACATTAAAAATAAAAAAAAACAAGTTAAAATCCACTTCATCACTCTACGTTAGCATCAAATGAAAGGGAAAAAATAAACAAAAATCCGCATCACCACGGTTACCTATGAATTTGATGAAAAAACTCTTAATTTAATAAAATAAAATGTTGATTGACCTGATTAGAACACTTTTAAAATTTAAATGACCTAATTGGAACACTTTTAAAATTTGGTTACTATTAGTAATAATAGTAATATATTATTATGCAAATGAATGCGTATCATATCTAAGCAAGATTCTGTGGTCCTTGTAAAGAGAGAGGCCACACAATATCTTCATATTTTAACTATGTCATGTGCTCCCAATTCAAACATTATTTTACTTTATTTCATTAATTTAACTCTTCTATATTAAAGTATATTAAAACTATAAAACTGAATTCTCCCATTCCTTACACATTTTTTTACGAATAATAATGCATTTTCCCTTAACGAGTTGAGCTCAAGTAACAGAATAGAGCTAGAGCTTAGAGGCCCAAGAGGTCAATACAGGCCTGAGACCCAATGGTAGCCCACCAAAATGATCTAAACAGAGCCCAATATATATAAGCCATTTATGGTCTACTCTACTACGTGAAAAACAGGACTATACTCATCACATATATATATGTATGTATATATATAAACTATTATATTATATTATAAACTACAAAATACAAATACCCACTTGCTCAATGAATTTTTTCCTTCCAGTCCTTTTATGCTTTTCCAGACCTATTTCCGGATGACATTATCATTATAAAACTAGTAATATGCATGTAAAAAAATGATATTTGTTTTTGTAACCTAATGGACTATAATAGGACTATACATAATGGACTAGACTTGGGGACTAATGTACTAGACTTATGTACACACCTTATTTTTTTTATTTCATCAGCATTTAAAAAAATATGATCTTTGCTTTTGTAACACAACTAGTATTTGCCCCGCTCACGTTGCGGGGCAATAAGCCGAATATTTCTCTCATAATATGTATGTCTGTGTTTCGGTTACTTATACATACTACTCATAACACGATCTCAAAAAAAAAATATATCAAGTCAAAAAGTTAAAACAAAACACTATCATACTTTTGCTAAAAAATTAAAACGATGCAAAGACTATAATTTTAAACTAAGAGCAAAATTGTAATTTTTCAGGACAAATGAGCATGTGTCGGGCATGCCTGGACGAATAAAAATTACACTTATGCCTGCCCACGTTGCGGGGCGTTAAATCGAAGATTTCTTAGTTTCATAACATATATGCATTTCTTTAGGTTAATTCTACATACTACTTATAACACGGTCTAAAAAAATACATTGTGACAACCAATTAAACCAAAGCACTACCATAGTTTTGCTAAAAAAGCTAAAACGATAACAGGTATGTAATTTTGAGCCGGGGTAAAATACTAATTTATCAAGACCAATGTGCGAGTGCTAGACGACTGCTTAACACAATAAAAGTTATATTGAGTTAACCAAGTAAAACAAAACAATACTATTTTTTTTGCAAAAAAAAATAAATAAATAAACTAAAACGATGGCATGATCACAATTTTTAACTGAGGGAGAAATCATAGTTTTTCAAATGAGGGCAAAATCATAATTTTGAGCAGAGGGCATAAGCCTGGGGGAAAGTAATATTGGGTGCGAAATCATAATTTTGAATTGAGGGCAAATCGTAATTTTGAGCTAGGGCGAAAAATATAATTTTTTTAACTGGGGTAGAAACGTAATTTTGAGCTGAGAGCAAAATCGTAATTTTTAACTAAGAGCAAAATTGTAATTTTGAGCGAGGGGCAAAAACATAATTTTATTTTGAAGTTAGGACAAAAACGTAATTTTAAGCTAAGAACGAAACCGTAATTTTAAAGTGGATAAAAAGGAATAAACTGATTGGTTCAATAGAAAAGTGCCAGGCAAGCTGCCTGACACTATTCCTCAATGTTGGAAATGTATATATTGCTTGCCTGCATTATTCCTCAATGTTGGAAATGGAAATGGACTAGACTTATAGAAGCCTATGAAAAAATCATGTAATGAGAAAATGGTAAGTGTATTATAAAAGTGGGTGCAAATCATGTTGCTTATAAATGTAACTAGCTTTGTTGTTGTCGCGCGTTGCGACGAAACAGAGCAAATGATAATGTAAAACAAATATTATTTGAAAATGAAGCATGTTTTTTAGAAAACGAAACTTTTAGAATTGGTTCAAATTATCATCATACTGTAAAATGTCCCAACTAAATACTCTATTTTGAATAAAAATTTATTTTTAACAAAACTTATACTGTAATATCGCAAGAAAAAAATTAACTAACGTAAGATATTAAAGAAATATTAAATTATTTGATAAAGAAAATAGTACTTAATAAAAGACAAAAAATATTAAAAAAACATCAAATAAATGATAAGGAAGTATAGGTTTAAAAAAGAAAAAAAGTAAATATAATAATAAAGTATTATTCATGTTCCTTCGTAAATAATATATATAAAATATTTAAATATAAAATATTAAAAACTATATATTATTGTAAATTTTAAATAACTATTCATTATTCTTGTTCTTTAAATTAAATTGATTGATAAAGAAAATATTATTTAATAAAAGACAAAAATTATTACAAAAAACATAAAATAAATTATAAGAAAATATAGGTTAAAAAAGAAAAAAAAGTTAAAGGTAAAAATATATATAATAATAGAGTATTATTTATGTTCCTTCGTAAACAATATATATATAAAATATTTGAATATAAAATATTAAAAAGTTATATATTATTGTAAATTTTAAATCACTCTTCATGTTCCATTGTAAACAATATATATAAAATATTAAAAAACTATATATTATTGTAAATTTTAAATCATTTGTAAACAATTATATATAATTGTAAATTGAGTTTTGTTAGTTTCGTCCTATGTTCAAATTAAGTTGAACTAGATTTACCATCCGCCGTAATGCGGCGGGGCGTAAAACCGTGCCAAATAGCCACTAATGTTACACCACCACCAGCGACAACCAATACTAAAGTTACGGTGTGTTGCGAAGAAATTAGACTGCAACGTAAAAGACAGAAAATAATAATTACGTCAATTATGGACCTCGCGCGTTGTAATGTATCTGTCAAACGGGGAAATTTTGACGACATAAAAACGTTGAACCACACACGCACGTTGAGCCGTGCTAACTTGCAAAATCTAGTACGAAGCGTAAAACGAAATGTTAAAACGTTGAACCTGTTGGTGCAGAATATCTATGTCTTAGTCTTATATCGAGTCTGTATAGATTAGATGTGAACAGACTAGAAAAATGAATTATTTATGTGTTAAAGGGTCAAGTTCGCTTGAGATGGACTTGTGAAGTCAAGTTCGCCCGAACTTGACTATGTCAAGTTCGCCCGAACTTCCTCTCCCTCTAGCGAACTTGTACCACTATATATATCTAGCTTGTGTCTTGTCATTTGTAACTTTGTGCACTTTGAGGCGAAGCTCTGTCAAATTGGAGACTCGACGTTGTATCAATAAATTTGACATTTAACTGATTAATTCTTGTTATTTGGTAATCGTGTCGTAATATTTCCGCTATTATGGACATTAGATATCAAATCTAGGTTCCTATGCTATCAGGATCGGTCCTACAAGTGGTATCAGAGCTAGAATTGCCTGATTTGATTGATATCAAGACAAGAACACTTCTAATTCTTCTCCATTCTTATATTTTTCTTAACTTTTACACTAAAATGAAGAAATTACGGGCAATTTCTGTCCAAATTTGAATATGTCATGTTAAATACATCATAGATAAACCCCTGAGAGTTTGAAGACTAAAATCAAACGAATGGGTGTCAAATTGTTGCAAAAACCATGTTTTCAAAACTCATTTTCATCGAACTTGTTAGCCAAGTTCGGCCGAACTTGACTTAGAAACTCACTTTCTGAGTGATTTTCTATCAAGTGCGCTCGAACTTGAGAGTTTTTGTTAGAAATTCTGTTAAGTCCGCTCGAACTTACAACATTTTCATTGATTCTTTATCAAGTTCGTTCGAACTTGATAAAAATCAAGAAAATCCTATTAAGTTCGCTCGAACTTGAAGAGATTCTTCTTTTTCTCAAACATAAGTTCGCTCGAAGTGACTCAGGGATATTTTTCAAATCAAATTACATAAGTTCGATCGAACTTGTGTTTAAATATGAAATTCTTCATTCTCACACTGCAAGTTCGACCGAACTTGTAGTTGTTCTAATAATTTTCAAAGTTTGAACGTGTTTTCAGAGTACGTGTGTCGATATTCGCGATGGATGATCTTCAGAGAGCGTTTATGTCAGGAGTGGGTATGTCCAATGCCAATGTGATACAACAAGTCAATCTTGACAACGAAATGGGCACGTCCGTCAAACCCCCGAAGTTAATGAGTATGGACGAGTACGAGGGATGGAATGAGAAGTTTAGTTATTGGGTTCAGGCCATGCATTTCCAAAGCTGGGTGGCTATTGAGAGAGGTTATGTCGTTCCGTTAGACGAAAATTAGCAAGTTCTAGAGAAGTACAAGTACTCCACAATACAAAAAGATGAGTACATTGCTGAGAAAAAGATGATTAGTCTCATCATACAATCCGTTAAAGAGGATATTTTGGTCTTATTGCCCGAATACACGACTGCGAGAGAGCTATGGTTATCACTGCAAAAGAAATTCCAAGGAAGCGCACAGAGATGATCAAGAGTAAAAAAGCTCTTATCTTGAAAGAATTCGATATTTTTACCATGTTGAAGGGTGAGACTATGAAACAGATGATTGAGCGTTTTTGTCATATGAAAGTTCAAATGAGAAGACACGGTCTCGAGAAGACAGAACCAGAGTACATCGATAAGCTTGCAGATGCGTTACCTGACGGAGAATGGACTACTTACCTTAGGTTTTGAAAGAAAGTGCGAATTGGGAATTCTTCAAGCTGTCTACATTCATCGACAAACTTGAAGGTCATGAAATGGAGCTTCTAAAGATCGCAAAGTCGAAGAATGCTAACACTGTTCAAGATGTTGGTTTATATTACAAGAACGGAATGCAAGGCAGCATTTCAAGCCCAAAGATTCAAACAGCATTCAGTGCAAACATGAATTCTTCGCCACAGAATCAAAATCAATCATATCCTCAATATGATCAAAGTCCATAGAGTTCTTCGTTTTCAAGCACTGGTTCAAATACAACATATCAGAGTCAAGCAAATCAGAATCACCAAACGAATTCTGATTCGAATGTGTACAAGTGTAACATTGCTGTCAACTTAAACAATGTTGTTTCTAAGCAAGTTGCTAAACAACACATGACTCTTCTCGCTACAGTTCTAGAATCGTATGAAAGTCTGGTGGCCGAAAAATTTGGCAATCCTGAAATGACCGCTGAAGACTACGGTCAGGTGGACGAAGAAGAGCTTGAACTGATGGACATTAAATGGTCCTTGGCTTCTATCATTCGAAGGGTGACAAAGTTTGTTGCACTCAAAGGCCGAGATATCGGAAACTCAAGCAACAAGCTAGGGTTCGACAAATCAAAGGTCACTTGTTTTAGATGCCGACAGAAGGGGCATTTCAAGAGAGAGTGTAAGAATGTTGAGGCTAGCGGCAATCAGGGTCCGTTCGGAAGTGGAAGTGATTATTACAAAAGGTCTCTTCAGTATAAACCATTTCTGAAAAAGACTCAAGTTGAGATTCAAGAAAAATCATCCAACAATACCGAGAAGGCACTGGTTGCTACCAACAAAGATGATGGTTTCGATTGGAATTATTATATTGGAAAGAAGACAGGAGTTGCATTGTGGCCGAGATTGTCAAAGATACATCTGCTGAAGACGCAGCTCTAGAGAATATTCTACTGGAACAGTATCTGCAACAACAGGAAGAAGAGGAGACTTATCTTCACATGAAGACAGAAGGCATTTTATCTCCTAATTCTACTTCTAGTTTTGCAGGTGATTTTGATAGAAGTTCTCAGGAGCAAGTGGTCGAGGAAAAATCGATTGATGAAGAAGTCATTGATGCTACTCAAGATGTGAATGCTGAAAACCTCACGGACATTGCCAATAAAGCAATGATGGCGAATCTAACCAAGGTAGGTCCAGAGGTAAAGATCGTCGAAAAGGAAGTTGTCAAAGTGCAAGTTGTGGATGGTGTCAAACCTTGCACAAAATGTACCGAGCCATGTGCTAAATGTGCCGAAAAATCACAAATCATCGCTGAACTCAATGTACATAATGGACATTTCAAATATGATTATCGTACAATGAAGGAAGCGTATGACAAAATGAAAGATGAGTATGGCAGGCTCTACAGAAATAATATTGAACAACATGATACTGTGAGGATGTTAAAAGGAACGGTGATGGATAAACAAAAAGCAATAAATATTTACATTAACACCATTGCCGAAACTAAACAACAACTCCAGGACATGAAAATTGAAACAAAACGTGTTCAACAACTTTTAAGAAGTTATACGACTAACGCTTATGTCATTGATCATATTCTTCCCATGATCTCGTCAGAAGAAAATGATAAAAGATCTAAAAGAAAAATGGTAGAGAATACAACAATGTTCCTCCACCCCTATGCGAGAAATATTGTCGCAAAACTGTTGATGGGATGGATAAGGCACTCAACATTGAGTTATTATCTGAAAAGAAAAATGAGTTGCTGGAGAACATTGATGTAATCTGTACTAAATCAGATGATGACAATAATGCGGTGGTTAAAAATGTGATTGAAAATGTTCTGAATGATTCTGATGATGGCAGCTTTGAGAGCGCCACCTCGAGTTTGAACAATTCTGACACAAAATCCGAAGATGACGATACATCATCGGAAGATGATCTATGTAGGTTAAAGGTAAATCTGATAGATTATACTTTGATGACAGTTTTCCGATTCGGAATGTCAAAGAAGATCAATTGGATAAACTGTTCAAACTAGTTGAAGTTTCATCAGAGGACCTGGAGAAAAATGAATAATAAATTCTATTCTAAACCCAAAAGGAATTACAATAACTACCGGAGAAATGGCGGGGATCATCCGGAAAACCAGAGAGCTGGGCTGTGTTTAGATGTGGATGAAGAACCGGTTAAGAAAATGTCACCATTTCACGAGTACAAAGATAAATACATGAAATTCGTTTATGGGACGAACACGGTTCATGAGGAGAGTTTGATTGGAAAGAAATCAAACGACGAGTTTAAGAAACAAAAAGAACTTCGAGATAAAGCCAAAGCCACAAGTGGTGTAAAATCCACTAGTGCACACTCACGTGATAATCGGACTTGCTTCAAGTGCAATGAAGTTGGTCATATTGCACGGAAGTGTCCGAAATCCAAGCCGGCCTATCTTCGAAGGAAAGAAAGTTCAGATGTTGTTAAACCAAAGCAACCAGAGTTTGTAAAACCTATAACGATTTGGAAAAGAAACGAATCAAAACCTGAAGTTAAACCTAAAACTGAAAAGAAATTTGAAAATTCAACTTTCGAAAAAGGTGAATCTTCTAGGACAAACGAAAACAAGTTTTACATCAAAAAGGCAAACATAAAATCTCAAGCCTGGATTGCTAAGAAAAAGTCAACAACATCTGAGGTTATTAAGTCTGAGCTTGTTAAGACTGATAACAAAGAATCAAAGTCTGAAATTAAAACCGAAATTGTCAAATCAACAAAAGGTAAGAAGAAAGTGAACTTTGAAAATGTAAATGACAGTGGAGGCTCGGATGGAGATTATGAGGATGATTACCAAGCTTTTTATCCCAAACCCAAGACCAAGAAGGCTTGGTCGCGCTGTTTAACTAGATTTTAATATGTGTAGGGGCTCCAAAGATCCGTTCTTTCAAAGTGGATTTTGGATAGTGTAGCATCCAGACATATGACGGGAATGAAAGCTCTTTTGTTCGACATAAAAGCTATTAACGGCGGATATGTTGGATTTGCCGGTAATCAAGGTGGAAGGATAGTCACCGAGGGAAAACTCCCCAACGGCGTTGTGTCGTTTGATCTAGTGAACTTCATTGCTGAGCTTGAGAACAATCTTTTAAGCATTTCGCAGATTTGTGACAAACAGTTCACGGTACATTTCAACGATAAAGAGTGTATGATCTTAAAGCCGGGTTTCAAAATACCCGATGAGTAGATACTGATGCGAGCTCCTCGCGAGAACGATTTATATGTTTTAGATATGGGCGTCGCTACCACTTCATCAAAATCAGCGCAATGTTTTGTGACGAAAGCTACTGAGAAAGATTATATTCTTTGGCATCGAAAAATGGGGCACATTCATTTACGTAAAATGAATTTTCTGGTACATAATGATCTGGTTGAGGGTGTTAATCTTCGAAGCTTCCATATGTCTGATCATTGCTTAGAATGTAAAAAGGGGAAGCAAATCAAAAAGTCACATCCGAAGAAGATTCTTAATTCTATTAAGCTGCCACTTGAACGTCTCCATATGGAGGATTTATTTGGTCATGTCAATGTTCGAAGTATTTCAGGAGACTTATACTGCTTAGTTGTGATAGATGACTATTCGCGTTATTCGTGGGTTTTCTTCCAAGAATCAAAAGACGAAACATTTGAAAACTTGGTAATTCTTTTCAAGAAGTTAGAAAATCTTTATCATCTACATGTCCCACGAATCCACAGTGACAACGACACAGAATTCAAGAATAATAAGATGAAGGAATTTTGCAACGCCAAGGGAATTCTCACGAATTCAGTGCACCCTACACTCCGCAGCAAAACGGTGTAGCCGAAAGGAAGAACAGAACTTTAATCGAAACAGCAAGAACCATGCTTGCAGATTCGAAACTTCCAATAAGCTTTTGGAGTGAGGCAGTTGCAGCGGCTTGCTATACACTAAACAGGGTCTTAACTGTCAAACCATCAAAAAAGACATGTTTTGAAATGATTAACCGACGGAAGCCAAATTTGAAGTTTCTAGAGCCATTTGGTGCGCCATGTACTGTAATAGATCAAGATGGTAAATTCGGGGCCAAATCACTTGAAGGTTTCTTTTTTGGGTATGCGAGTCCGCTACGAAGAGTGTATATTCCTTCGTTGAGAAAGGTAATTGAAGCACAACATGTTGATTGTTTCAACTATACGGATCCTATTCAAAGAAAGGCGACGCATGGCTGTTCAACTATCAAGACCTTTGGAAGTCATTCGACTTGCCGGAAGAACCTTTTGAAGAAGAAATTGCAGCGTTATATTATCTTCAACAATCCGCGAATCAAGAACAAATCATTAGACCAATTTGGGTTAATCAACCCACGTTAGATTCTTCGTCTTCCGGAGCGGGTCCTAGTAATAGCGGTGTTCAAGTTGAAAATGTTTCTGAAGCAGAAGCAACACCGTCTATAACTCCTTCGAATGATTCTTCCAAACCAGAAAACGCTACAACAGTGCCTAGTATGTCTCAAAATCAGAATTCTGACTCTGATGAAGCGCCGACATTTGATGCTGATGGTGAATCCTCATCAGATGAAGAAGTTGAGCAGATATCTAACCTGTTGAATCAATCTGCAAACCCAGGCAATCAGAACGAAGCATCATCTAGCGCTCCTAATGTTGAAGTGACTGTTGATCAGAACATCTCAAATCAGCAAAGCTTAGTTGATGTTCCTAGCGAAGAAATGCCAAGATCATATTCTTACCATCCTTCAACAAATATCATTGGTGAATTACAAACTGGTGTGCGTACACGAAGCCAAATCAACAAAGCACTTAGTTGTTTCTACACCCGAGTTGCTCCAACTCAAGACTATTGCTAATATTCATGTTTCATTTCTCAAATAGAGCCAAAAACGGTTAATGAAGCTCTTGGTGACGAGAACGGGGTGATAGCAATGCAAGAGGAACTTTTACAGTTCGAGAAATTAGGTGTTTGGAGGCTTGTAGACTTACCACCGAAGCAAAAAGCTATAGATACGAAGTGGGTCTTCAAGTGTAAAAGAGACGATCGGGGTGTAATAGTCAGAAACAAAGCTCGGTTGGTTATCAAAGGTTTCCACCAGCAAGAAGGTATTGACTACACAGAAGTATATGCACCGGTTGCACGATTAGAGTCAATCCGTATTTTCCTCGCGTTCGCAGCTTGGAAAGGATTTAAGGTGTACCAGTTGGATGTAAAATCCGCATTTCTTTAAGGTAAACTTCGTGAACAAGTGTACGTCGGCCAACCACCGGGGTTCGTCGATCCACTGAACAAGAACAAAGCTTATCTCCTAGACCAAGCCTTATACGGATTACACCAAGCCCCGAGAGCTTGGTACGAGACGTTATCGCAACATCTTGTTGGAAATGGCTTTACAAGAGGCACAGTGGACAGTACATTGTTTACCAGAGAAGTCGGATCTCATCTGATCATTGTACAAATCTATGTGGATGATATCATCTTCGGTTCTATGGATGATAGTCTTTGCAAAGAGTTCGAAAAGATCATGAAGAAGAAATTCGAGATGTCCTCCATGGGTGAAAATAAAATTCTTTCTCGGATTACAGGTTGATCAGTTACCATACGGCATATTCATTCATCAGACAAAGTATGTTCACGACATTCTCAAGAAGTTTGAAATGGATAGCTCGAAGCCGCTTTCGACTCCGCTGGCACTGAACCATGGGATTTGCATTGACGAGATGGGAACCAAAGTTGATGACACACTCTATCGATCGATGCTAGGATCTTTGATGTATCTAACGACATTGCGTCCAGACATCATGTATCCTACCTGCCTATGCGCGAGATGCCAGTCCAGTCATCGAGTTTCACACATGCAGATAGTCAAGCGACTCTTCCGATACTTGAAGGGATGTCCAAGCACCGGCTTGTGGTTTCCAAAGAACGATAATTTTGATCTAACGGGATACGCTGACTCAGACTTCGGGGTGGACAAGTTGAACTCTAAATCTACAATGACAGGATGCCAGTTCTTCGGAACACGTTTGGTAACGTGGCAATGCAAGAAACAGACCACGGTCTCTCTCTCACTACCTGTGAGGCAGAATACATTTCTGCTTCCAACTGTTGTTCTCAAATCCTCTGGATTCAACAACAAATGAGAGATTATGGTCTGCAGTTTCTTGATACGTCTTTATTCGTAGATAACAAGGCAGCTATCGATATAACCAAAAATCCGGTTCATCACTCACGTACTAAACATATTGAAATTCGTTATCACTTCATTCGTGACTACTACGAAAAGAAGTTGGTGCGAATAGAAAAAATCCACACCAATGAACAAAAGGCTGATTTTTATACCAAAGCATTTCCTTTAACAAGATTTAAATATCTAATGAGGCTTAACGGTATTAAAAATTAACTGACAGGTGCGGAAGCTGAGGTTGAATACGGATCGGACGACGAGTTCACGTGATCCGCATTGGTTTGTAAATATCTTTCTAGATTAGTATTTCTTAAAAATCTAAAATCCAAAAATATGTTTTTGATTTTAGGGGGAGAAAATTTTGAGAAAATACAAAAACACTGAAAAAGACAAAAAGAATTTGGTGTCACCAAAAGGAAATGATAGTACATCAGTGGACTATCACAGTATGCTGAAGAAATGAAAAGTTTAAAAGTGATAAACAAGTCTTACTATGGATGTGTCGATAGACTTACACGTTCAGTAAATTGTTTCCGAGATATAAACTAATTTTAGCAACTGCTTAAACTTGTGGGATAACATATATTGGATATATGGACTTAGTACTCCGAAATTTCGATTGAAGGGTTGCCTGATTCTGAGATAAAAGGTCTTTATAGATAGTTGATATCTGGGGTATTATACAAGTTCTTCTGAGTTTGCGGAAGCAATAGCCTAGAACTTCTATAATGCTTTTGCTATAAACCCCTAAAAACTGCATGCAAACTTGAAAAGAATCGAAAGATCTAATCATTTGCAATGCTGAAAAGATTCCTTAAGTGGAATACACCTTTAAGACGAGCCTTCATCTCTTTGTCTGTACGGTAGTACTAACCTGAGCTCTCAAGGCTTCGCATTAACCCAAAGACAGATATCAATTACGCTATATTCACCTGTAAGATGAAATCTAGGTAATCTGGATTTGGGAGTATATTCAAGAAGTGGGAAACACAGTTAAGTCAAGTTTCATAAATCAAACCTTAACATATCTTGGAACAATTGAGAAATGTGAAGAAGTTTAAGTGGACAAACATATCGACAATCTAGGTAAACGAGTTTAAAACTTAATGTCATCTAAGAGGTCAACGGTACTGGTGATATGTCTCAACAAACTGATATGATCCTTAGACTCGAATTCACAAAAACATGTCTGTAAATATGTTTGTACATAGTTTACTTTGTCCTGTAGCTTTACAGATTAAAACCAAAAAGATTTTCAGTGTGTTTTAGCATAAACTTACAAAAATACAAAAAGATTTTGTTTCTACATTGTTTACAGCAAACCAATGTTGGAGAACGGGTCTTTGAAGTCTGGTACGGAGCTAAACTGGTGGGAATCAAATTGACAACGGGCTGGGAGCTAATCTATAAAATCTGATAAGCCAAAACGATGAAAAGTTCATTAATTTGAAACTTTGTTTTTGAAAATATCAACAATATGTTCATATCGGGTCAAACCGGGGTCATTAACTTGGACTCGATAGACAAATCGGTTAACCAGGGTCATTAGCTTGGACTTGGTCAACTGAGTGGATTTTCAAAACCGGTAAAAAGTGAAAAGTTCAGGGACTTAATTGCAAAATTTTGAAAATTTGAATTTGACTTTAGGCAAGTTCGGCCGAACTTGCTTAAAGGTTTAGAGATTCATTTGGTTACAAGTTCGACCGAACTTGTTTGGTTATTGGTGAGTTTTTGTAAAGTCCGCCGGAACTTGATATGGCTTTCATAACCTGGGATACAAGTTCGCCCGAACTTGCTAGGGTATATATTCCTTGCAAGTTCGGCCGAACTTCATTATCTCTGAACTGAAAACACTCTGAGCGAACTTAAGAATTTTGTGCGATTTTTCAAAATTGTCAAGAAAGTGTCGTTATATTGCCGAAATTTCATTTGATTGTGGTGATTAGCACACCATTCTCAATGGCAGAGGTGAGATTTCGCTTAATGAACCATGAATTGGACCTTAAACATGAAAACCAGGTCTGAAACGTTAAAATCTGATAGATCTAGGGTTCTAATGGACAAATTGGACTTCAAATGTTGTTAATCAACTAAAATCAACCATGGATTTGAAAAGAATTTGATCAGATTGAACATGATTGTAAATTGCAAGATTTGGTGAGGAAGATGACAGGTTCGCCCGAACTTGCATCATAAATAAAAATGAAATTCATGACTAAAATCTAAGTTTGACCGAACTCAGTTTAAAATTCTGAAAAATTGTTTTGAGGGTAAGTTCGCTCGAACTTATAATAAATTTTGAAATGTGTTGAAAGTAAGTTCGCCCGAACTTATAATTGAATTGTTGAACATGTAATATGACATGTTCGGGCGAATTTGATTTAATCTGTTTGCAATTTCAACATCAAGTTCGCCCGAACTTGATGTTATGAGGTGAAAATTTTGTAAAAATTTCTCGAAATACGTGCTAAATGTTTTGCGTCGATTTTCAGGTTCAAATACCAGCACGGGTGATTAAATTCCATAATACCTGTATTACGCTTGACAAGGCGTTGTGTCCGTCGCTGAAGGAATACGAAAGTATCTTGAAGTTTCTGAAGGATTGTCCGATTCATAGAGCTATTACTGAGTGTACAGTGTCTTATCGATCGCATACTTATATTTTTGGATGAATGCAAGTCTAAGTGCAGACAAGAAGACTATTGCGTCGTCTGTTCAAGTCGGAAACGAAGTTAAAGAGATCACAGTTACTGAAGATGATATTCGCAGGATCTTACAATTCAACGACGACAAAGATGATCCTATTTTTCTGGACGAGAAGATGGTTCGAGGATGTTTTTATCGTATGGGATATAAAGGAAGTGTAAATAAGCCGACACTGAAGAAAGGGGAAGTTCCTAACCCCTACAAGCTTCTCATGCGTGCAATCATTCACACATTCAGTCATCGTAAAGCGGGTCTGATGATGTACAAGATTATATGGCCTGCATGGAAACGGCGTTGATTCTGAAGAAGCCGTACAACTATTCAAAGCTTGTTTTTACTCATATGTCGAAGAATATGGAGGATACGAGATTGTGTTTATATCCAAGATTCATGCAGATGCTTATTGATGAGAAATTTACAGATATTGCACGAGATCCAAACGACATTTTATACTTCAGTCACCTCGATGAAACCACTGTGAAGAAGTTGATCAAATTCCAGAAGCAGGATTCGGCACCTGTAGCAAAACCAATATTTGGGGCGTTAAAAGACGAAAATTATGTTGCGCCGCCAGAAAACAAGTGGAGGAACGATGGTAGTGGTGATGAGAAAGAGTTGAATGCAGAGAAAGAATGGTTTAAAACGTTCAAGCCAAAAGCTCGCAGTGAATGGTTTGTCAAAGCTAAGATTGAAAAGAAAAAGAAACGTACAACTAAGAAAGCTGACACCATGTTGATTGATGAAGATGAGCCTGTAAACGTGCAAACAGAGGCTGGACTAGTGCAGCAATTGTGACAGAGAGTCAAGAAGTAGAAAAGACTACTCAAGAAGATGATGTAATTTCTGCAACTTCCGAGAATGATTATGATAGTGATGATTCTCTCGAGAAGGAAACCAAGAAAGCCATAGCAGAAAAAGAAGCTGAAAGATCAAAGAAACTAATGCTGACTTTGATCCTGAGCAAGAAAAAGAATCTGACGAAGAGAGACCCAAGAAAAAAGCAAGAAGAACAAAGTCTTCAGCAACTGAAGTATCTAAGAAGACTACAGGGTCTCCACAGGCAAAAGGCAAAAAGATACAGAAAGCTCAGAAACCTGCAAGCAGGAGATACGTCGGAAAGCCTAAAAGCACAGAAGCTACACAAGAACCTTCTGGTGCATAGGAGAGAGGAGTTACACAAGAACCTCCTGTTGTTATTTCATCTGAAGCTGAACGTCCAGGAGTTACACAAGAACCTCCTGTTATCATTACATCTGAAGCAGAAAGACCAGGAGTTACACAAGAACCTCCTGAGTCTAATTTACTTGAAGTTCCGGTGATTCAATCTCCAGATCCTAAAGATGTTCATTTCGAAAGCTCAACTCCAAAGAAATCTACTCCAAAGACTGCTACTCCTAAATCAACATCCACAAGGCTGCTACTCCAAATTTAACACCAAAGTTAAATCTATTTGGTGATATTCCTAATGTAACAGTGGATCGGTAGGATTTAGATGATTTCTTACCTGAAACAGACGTAGATATTCTTGAAAAGCGTGTCAAGATATTGGAAGATAGAGTTGCGAAGAATGAGAAAGAAAAGTTGAGCTAGAGAAGCAGCTAAAACAGGGTGAAGTTGAAAAGGAGATTCTGTTAGACAAAGTAAAATTTCTTGAAGGCGGCAGAGGTTATTTGAAAGCTTTAGTGGAAAGTCTGCAAGAAGCAAATGAAAGATTAAAAAGAAATTGCAGAGCTTCGATCTGAAAGAGATATGAATGATAAAAGATTCGACAGACTTCAGAAAGTTATCCAACAGTCTGGGGATTAATTTCAAAGAAGAATATGCTCGATTAGATATTCAAGAAGCGAAAGAGAAAGCTGAAAGAGAGCTAGCTGAACAGGGGAAGGGAAAGCATGTGATCGAAAGTATGCCGGAGATCACTGAACCTGTTAAAGAAATAGAATTTGCAAAAGCTTTGGAGTCCGAGATTTCTAAGGTTGACGAATCTGTCAAACCTTCTGATACTGCAAATGTTACTGAAGAAAAGGACGATGATGAAGCAGAGGATGAAGAAAAAGATGATGAACCACCAACTGATGATCCAAAAGATGATTCAGATCACAATGGAGGTAATGATGATGATCATAGTGGTACAGGGATAAAGGTGGTTGATGCAAATGTTAATGAAGGTTTCGACTTCTCTAATCTTCTTAATGATGAAGCGAATGATATGGAAGATCAGAATGAGGGGGAGTCAGGGAAAACAGGGCCAAGTGATGATATTGTTATGTCTGACGCTATTACTATTGCAAATCCTGTTGCTGCAGTTCCGATAAAGCCGTTGATACTCATGCTTGAGCATAATGTTGAAGAGGAGGAATATGTTCACAACTATACTAAAGAAGATCTGGCCAAGTTGATTGAAGTTGATGCTGAATCTTTGGATTTTGATTTTGAGGAGCAAGTGTTGAACGTGAACGCATTTGAGCCTAACGAGTATCATTATCAACGAAGATATGAGGCTGATGAATATAACAGGGTGGTAGTGGAAGATTGGTCTTCTGATGAAGAGAAAGACGAAGCTGTGAAGTATGTTGGTCAAAACACAGATAGTTTTCCTACGTTCGAGGAGATGTATAAGCATTTGAACGAGGATATGTTAAAGGAAAAAATTGAAGAGTCGATACGTGAAGGTAAAGTTCCGAAGCCTATGACAAAGGAAGAGATCGCTCAAGCTAAGAAATCCTGGTTTAAAGAGATGCCGCGTGAACATAAGTTTCGACGTCCTCTAGCATTCTTTACCAGAGATAAAGATGTGTCGTTGGGAGATATTCTAAGTTGGGGGTGGTTTAAGGAGCTGAATGTTTATGCCATCAAAAGAGAATTTGGGGTGCAATACTTCAAGTATCTGGCTGATTTCAAGACACTACCTTATTGGGATGTTAAGGAACTTGTTCAAACCAGAAATGTTACATATCAGATGAAGTTCATTGATCAGTTATTATGGAAAATGATCAAGTTTGAAGCGACAAAGGGTTTTAGATATTGGAAGCCATTCATTCCAGGTCGTCGCAT
Organism: Scalesia atractyloides; assembly: GCA_947069175.1. Lineage (NCBI taxonomy): Eukaryota > Viridiplantae > Streptophyta > Magnoliopsida > Asterales > Asteraceae > Scalesia > Scalesia atractyloides. The sequence continues at coordinate 18,572,278 of CAMTDV010000014.1, read as the reverse complement.
CAAAACGAACAAGAAGACAAGGGAAAAAGATATAACTTTAATCATGAAACGACCGAGAGCAATGAGAAACATGCCTTTGATGCCTATCGAACAGAGTTTTTATCCGGTGTTAAGTGGTGGCAGATTGATCCTAACACATGTGAAGCAGTGATAGTATTACGATTTGAAGAACATATGGATATCACAAAGGAAAGAGTTGAGATATTAGGGTTTCAAGGTATGAGAGGGTTGTGGAGAACGATCATGATACTAGACCCGATGTGGCTAGTGAATTGTTCGAGAGAAGATATCAAATGCTTGTTCTACTACAAGATAGTGTTTAAGAACGTGAAAAATAACAAGCCATGCAATATCAAAGGGTCGTTAACGTATGATATGCTCGAGAAGTTAACTCTGGAAAGATGTGGGAAACGAGCTGGAGGGATCTAGAACATGTTGAATTTCTGAAAGAAGAAAAGCGTCTTGAAGAGATACATGAAAGAGGTAGGGCGGCAAGGCTCAGAAGGTTTCAATTTATGAACAAAGTACCTCCTACTGATTAGACGCCAGATCCGAAGCAAGAAAGACGAAAGAAGCCATTCAAGAACTTCTTTGGTCGTGTGCGTTAAAGTTTTATTGAAGACAGAGTTTTGAAGACTGATAAAAGACGAAGACGATATCCAAGGGGGAGTCTGTTGGTGCAGAATGTCTATGTCTTAGTCTTATATCGAGTCTGTATAGATTAGATGTGAACAGGCTAGAAAATGAAGTATTTATGTGTTAAAGGGTCAAGTTCGCTTGAGATGGACTTGTGAAGTCAAGTTCGGCGTCAAGTTCGCCCGAACTTCCTCTCCCTCTAGCGAACTTGTACCACTATATATATCTAGCTTGTGTCTTGTCATTTATAACTTTGTGCACTTTGAGGCGAAGCTCTGTCAAATTGGAGACTCGACGTTATATCAATAAATTTGACATTTAACTGATTAATTCTTGTTATTTGGTAATCGTTGTAACATCCGTCAAAAAACGGATTTTACCAAACCCGCTCCGTTTATTAACCGAACAATCAGTTTAAAATTTCGTGGCGTATTTAATGCCCAAATTAATTTTAAACGATACATAATTAATTATTATATTGGAATATATAATTTATTTTTGAAAAATTGTTAAAAATAATGAAATAAAAATATAATGTTTCTGCCGGGTTTCGAACCCGGGTCAGTCAACCGGTTCAGCAGACTTAACACACACACACTCAACCACTGCGCCACTTGTATTTCTTGTTAATTATTAGAATCAATTAATTCATATCATGAATCCCAAATTCAAAAACCGGCGCCCAAATTTTAGTCGTCGGAAATCCCGCGATCTCGCGAGATTGGACGGTTACTTCAGTTATAACGTAAACCTTAAACACTGCATCGGTTATAACCGACGCCTGAACCCGCGACACAAGCTATAACCGCCGGAGAATTTCTAACCGACGAATCAAGTCGGAAATCGGACCAAATTCATCGATGACCTGCCTTATAAATACCCCCTCAAACCTCTGCAAGCTTTTTCGCTAAAAACCGCACCTTTACCAGACATAATTCCACTCGCCGGAAAAGTTCTGCACCTCGCCGGAAAACCGAGCCCTTCACTTTGAGCCTTACTAAACCCCCTGAGCTTATACCGAAGTCACCCACATCCTTTTCAAGCTTGCTGAAGACTCTCTGCCGCAAGACACACGACGCCGGAATCTTTTGCTGTCACCGGAGTTCTGCCGGAGAAACAGAGAAGTCCAGTCGGTATACCTTACGCTTAAATCTTTCATTCTTTTTATATATCTCACATGTAATTAACCACCAGACACTAACGAACATGATTAAAACTTCGAACCAGTCAGTCATCGTTTCTGGTTAAGACTGACGAAGAAGACGAAGTTTCGGTAACATATAAGTTTAATTTAAATCAAGAAATAACTCGGGTTAGACACACAGTCCAGTGGTGGACTGTGTGCACATTAAACACGTAAACGTCTCGAGTTCGAATCTTGTCCCACGCATGCTTGCCTTAATAAAAATGTCCTTTTTTTGTTAACCGAACCGGAGTCACCGCTGTTATATGTTAAGATTAATAATAACCGGAATAATAACCAAGTTAGACACACAGTCCAGTGGTGGACTGTGTGAATGTTTAATCACACGTCACGAGTTCGAATCCGGACTACCACACCGGTCCGGACAATTATCCAACCTTTTTAAATAAGGCAGAACTGAAATTATTTAATTGTATATAAGTATAATAAAAATCAGGTTATATAACAAGTTAAACACACAGTCCAGCGGTGGACTGTGTGTTAACCTAAACCACAGGTCCCGGGTTCGAGACCTGTGGAGCGCACCGAGTCACTGATTAAAATCTTTTTAGAAATAAGTTGATTTTCGGATTAATCTAATTAATATATAAATATAATTAAAAACAAAAATATTTCGGGTTAGATACGTAGCTCAATTGGTAGAGCTGCGTGCACGCGTACGGGAGGTCTCGGGTTCGAGCCTCACCCATAGCACACAATAACACATACGAACCGGTCAACAGTCAAAGTCAACGGTCAACGGTCAACGGTCAAAAAAAGTCAACATTTTTTATTATTTTTATTTATTTATTTTAATTAAAAATCAATTAAAAATACTTAAAAATAACATTCTTAAGGTTAGAAAATAGCCTTAAACTCACAAAAATACACCCAACAATTATACTAAAATGGATTAATAAAATCCGTTTACTTACCGAACCATAATGCTATTTATCTAGGTTAGTTTCACTCGTGGTTAAAACCAACTTCGCGTGCATGCAACATTATCAACCGAACGCACCCAAGGTGAGTGAATCTTACAACTCCCCCTTTTTAATTACACGTTTTGGGGTGTGTCATGTGTCACAAAATAATTAACTCGTTTATTTAAACTTGTGCCATACCATATTGTAATCTAAACTTAGATTGTTTATATTGTTGTGGTTATGTATTTCATCTTGTCAACTTATATGAAAGTCATTCATTAAGCCCATCAGTTCCTCGTGGGAGACGAGTTGAGCAACGCGTGCCTCTAAACGGTCCATTATTGTTCATGAGTGTATGGTTTAATATTAAATTGATTGGTGAATAAGTTTACATCTATTTTTACTCATGTGTGGTTGTGCACTTTTTTTTATAATCAATTATATAAACTTGTTCAAATGTTTTCCATAGGATTCACTCGCCAACTTTTCGTTGATCCAAAAACCCTTTTTACACATGATACAGGTGAGCAGGATGAAGCAAGGAAAACATAGGAAATGCCTTAGAAGAAAACAATGAAGCCTAGATTGATGTTTAGGTCATGATGTAATATTGAATGTAATTTCCTATTAAATTGTATTAATGAATATGAAACGTTAAAATAAATGTCATGAGCTTTGATGATAACCCAATCATGCCCCGATCACCTTTTCCGCTGCGGGTCGGGGTGTGACAGATTGGTATCAGAGCCATGACTATAGGGATATAGGATAGGTTATTAGACCCTTAGAGCCTATACTATAGTTTGCCCAAATTTTAATTGTTTAGGTGGTTACATACAAACTTATGATATTTATTTGTTTCATATTTGTTTATACTTACAGTCAAACATACATACTTATATACATATTCATCATACATATTTCAATGTTCATATATTCAATTCATCTTCATCTTTTGTTATTCAAAGATTTTGTTGCAATTTTCAAATCTCATCAAAGTAAGTTCTGCGACGGGCATGTAGTAACTGGAAGGGTACAAGTACCGGTAGTCGGAACATCCTGTCTAGGTTGGCATTCGTATAAATCGAATATAACGGACCAGTTTGCCTACCTGGGGACTAACGAAGAGAGTACGAAGGACCTATTAGGCCAAAGCATGCCACACCAAACGTCGTTCGAACTAACCCCACTTTGAGGTGTCACCGTGTCTACACCTGGACACATTCCGAATCTCATACGTTATATACATATTTCTCGATTTTCTCCGGGTTTTAGTGTACGTAACCAGGCTAACCCATGCGAACCCATATGAAAAACCCGGTATTCATGGGGGCCCACATGATTACGAAGGTGAAGTATGGCGGCATGTAGGGCCTAATGACGAGCAAAGCCCAAGACATCCTATGGATGTAGTAGATTTATTTTTCTATAATTATTTTATGAATGTTCATTCCTGAATGCGACCCATGAACCCAAAAGCATCCAACTCATACTCTTGGCATGTATTCCTTGTAGATGTCTTCTAGCCTCGCCCGTAGGAAGATGAGAGCAGGAAAAGCCCGCGAGCGCATGGCTGCCCTAATCGCTCAACAAATGGCTGCCGTAATAACCAACATTGTAATCCAAGTCCAACAAGCACTTACCGCGAATCCTGTCAATCAAGAAGATCAACACGTTATCAACCCTCCCCCAAATACCACTAAATGCACCTACAAGCATTTCAAATCATGCGACCCTCCAAAATACAAAGGGACTGGAGTTGTCACTGCTCTCCTCCATTGGTTTGAAGAAATGGAGAACACTTTTCTAAATTGCGATTGCCCCGATGATCGCAAAGTGCGATATGCTACCGGTCGTTTATATGGAATAGCACTTACTTGGTGGAATACAGAGAAGGCCAAACGAGGGGTTGAAGATGCTATGACTTTAACTTGGAATGAATTGAAGGAAATCATGACCAGACGATTTTTCCCAAGGAGCGAAATCAAGAAATTAGAAGATGAATTTTATTCGTTGAAGCAACAGGAAGGAGACCACACCACATACAACAAAAGATTCCTCGAGCTACATCAGATGGTTCCCAACTTGTTCACTCCCCTCTACTGGTTGATCGAGCACTACATTCGAGGCCTTCCGTCAAAGATACAAGACTCTGTAATAAGTACCACGCCTGCAACTTGGAAGCAGCAATGGAGCTAGCAACAGAGCTCACCGAGAACCGAATCCGGAACAAAGACTTCAAGGAGGAGAAGAAGAAGGATAAAGCACCGACTGAAACCTTCGACTACACCCAAACCGAATCCCCTTCTCCACCCACTTTTAAGAGAAAAAGAGACGGGCAACTTTTCGCTACTACCCAACGGAATCAACCAATTTCACACGCCATACCCATCCAAGCTATCCCAATCACTCAAGTGGCACCCAATTCAACTTACCCAAATAAGAAACCATATCTTGGACCTCACCCTCGATGCAACAACTGTTTCTATCACCATCCCCTTACCTTACCTTGTCGTTTATGTGCAACTTGTGGACGCTATGGTCATTTGAGCAAGGTTTGCCGCACCCCTCAAAACCAAATCTTTTCCCCTACTCAAAACATGATCCAAACCTATCAACAGCCCCAATACCCCATGTTCCCATATGTTCGAGCTTGTTTCAATTGTGGCGACCCTACCCACTATAGAAACACGTGCCCTCGATTGGTTAACATCATAAACGCTCAAGCCCAATCAAACCCAGGTAACCAAGTAAACCAAGAAAACCCAACCGCTAGGCCACCAGCAAGAGGAAGAGTTTTCAACATCAACGCCAATCCTGCCGAAGATAATGACGGCCCAAACGAAGATACCCAACTAGTCCTCTTCACCGGAAATCAAGAATCAACTCCAATCGTTTAGTTTTATGTTTTTCTTTATCACATAGAACCAATCATAACTTAAGGATAAAGCCAATGGGAATTTGACAAGAATATGGTGGATACGCCGCTGGTACTTCCTATATATAAGTATTCTTGTCAAAGGATCAGAAGCATTATCTGGCGGTTATGAGAGGTTCCATGTGTAAACTATTTGAGTAATTATTGTTTATTATTTTCAGTACATGCAATTTCATAGGCCGCCGCTCCCCATTACATTATGAGCGTTGAGCATGTTCCACATTTCATTATGAGGTTGAACCTGGCGTGCCCACATACGATCGGCTCCGTTTGATTGAGCCTTGATCGCACAGACATTTTTATTTTCAGTACATGCAATACGATCGACTCCGTTTGATTGAGCCTTGATCGCACAGACATTTTCATTATCAGCATCTTGTGGTTGTTGTGTTTGTTGTAGAGTCACATAGAACTAATCATAACTTGCGGATAAAGTCAATGAGAATTTGACGAGAATATGGTGGATACGCCGCTGGTACTTCCTATATATAAGTATTCTTGTCAAAGGATCGGGGGCATTATCAGGCGGTTATGAGAGGTTCCATGTATAGGCTGTTTGTGTGATTATTGTTTAGATTAAATTTATTATTTTCAGTACATGCAATACGATCGGCTCCGTTTGATTGAGCCTTGATCGCACAGACATTTTCATTATCAGTATCTTATGGTTGTTGTGTTTGTTGTAGAGTCACATAGAACTAATCATAACTTGTGGATAAAGTCAATGAAAATTTGACAAGAATATGGTGGATACGCCGCTGGTACTTCCTATATATAAGTATTCTTGTCAAAGGATCGGAGGCATTATCAGGCGGTTATGAGAGGTTCCATCTATAAGTTGTTTGTGTGATTGTTGTTTAGATTAAATTTATTATTTTCAGTACATGCAATACGATCGGCTCCGCTTGATTGAGCCTTGATCGCACAGACATTTTCATTTTCAGTACATGCAATACGATCGGCTCCGTTTGATTGAGCCTTGATCGCACAGACATTTTTTCATTTTCAGTATTTTGTGTTTGTTGTATTGGTTGTAGAGTCACATAGGACTAATCATAATTCACTGATAAAACCAATGAAGATTTGACGAGAATATGGTGGATACGCCGCTGGTACTTCCTATATATAAGTATTCTTGTCAAAGGATCGGAGGCATTATCAGGCGGTTATGAGAGGTTCCATCTATAAGTTGTTTGTGTGATTGTTGTTTAGATTAAATTTATTATTTTCAGTACATGCAATACGATCGGCTCCGCTTGATTGAGCCTTGATCGCACAGACATTTTCATTTTCAGTACATGCAATACGATCGGCTCCGTTTGATTGAGCCTTGATCGCACAGACATTTTTTCATTTTCAGTCTTTTGTGTTTGTTGTATTGGTTGTAGAGTCACATAGGACTAATCATAATTCACTGATAAAACCAATGAAGATTTGACGAGAATATGGTGGATACGCCGCTGGTACTTCCTATATATAAGTATTCTTGTCAAAGGATCGGAGGCATTATCAGGCGGTTATGAGAGGTTCCATCTATAAGTTGTTTGTGTGATTGTTGTTTAGATTAAATTTATTATTTTCAGTACATGCAATACGATCGGCTCCGCTTGATTGAGCCTTGATCGCACAGACATTTTCATTTTCAGTACATGCAATACGATCGGCTCCGTTTGATTGAGCCTTGATCGCACAGACATTTTTTCATTTTCAGTATTTTGTGTTTGTTGTATTGGTTGTAGAGTCACATAGGACTAATCATAATTCACTGATAAAACCAATGAAGATTTGACGAGAATATGGTGGATACGCCGCTGGTACTTCCTATATATAAGTATTCTTGTCAAAGGATCAGATGCATTGTCAGACGGTTATGAGAAGTTCTATGTAGGATTTAGTAGTTCTTGGTAACTAATCATAACTTGCGGATAAAACCAACGAAAATTTGACAAGAATATGGTGGATACGCCGCTGGTACTTCCTATATATAAGTATTCTTGCCAAAGGATCAGAGGCATTATCAGGCGGTTATGAGAAGTTCCATGTAGGATTTAGTATTGCCTTGGTTGAAATTTGTGTTACATTCATATCATCTCGCCATTTAAAGAAATTGGACTGTGTTCTATTTCTACATAAACTAACCTCTCCATCATAACAAACGAGAGAGAGGAACTGTCACCATTCAAACCTATATGCTATCAGAATGTGGATTCAAATATTGGTTGTTGTGTTATTTATGTTCTAGAGTTACATCATAGGACCAATCATAACTTACTGATAAAACCAATGAAAATTTGACAAGAATATGGTGGATACGCCGCTGGTACTTCTTATATATAAGTATTCTTGTCAAAGGATCAGAGGTATTGTTAGATGGTTATGAGAAGTTCCATGTAGGTTGTAGTATTAGAAGTTTTGCCTTAGGATATAACCATATCCTTCCAAACATATCCAAACTCTTATGCATGATATCATATTTAGCGAATCAACTCTGCTTATCAATATTTTTACAGTAGGCAACAAAAAGCGATTCCTGTAATAGGGTACTTAACCCTTACAAGGGACGTTACCGCCTCAAACAAAATTTAAACTCTTACACTTTTTCTAAGTATGTAACTGTCAAACTAAACATCATCATTCTTTTAGTCAAATATATCACTACTTAAATTTCGGGACGAAATTTCTAAAAAGCAGGGGATACTGTAACATCCGTCAAAAAACGGATTTTACCAAACCCGCTCCGTTTATTAACCGAACAATCAGTTTAAAATTTCGTGGCGTATTTAATGCCCAAATTAATTTTAAACGAAACATAATTAATTATTATATTGGAATATATAATTTATTTTTGAAAAATTGTTAAAAATAATGAAATAAAAATATAATGTTTCTGCCGGGTTTCGAACCCGGGTCAGTCAACCGGTTCAGCAGACTTAACACACACACACTCAACCACTGCGCCACTTGTATTTCTTGTTAATTATTAGAATCAATTAATTCATATCATGAATCCCAAATTCAAAAACCGGCACCCAAATTTCAGTCGTCGGAAATCCGGCGATCTCGCGAGATTGGACGGTTACTTCAGTTATAACGTAAACCTTAAACACTGCATCGGTTATAACCGACGCCTGAACCCGCGACACAAGCTATAACCTCCGGAGAATTTCTAACCGACGAATCAAATCGGAAATCGGACCAAATTCATCGATGACCTGCCTTATAAATACCCCCTCAAACCTCTGCAAGCTTTTTCGCTCAAAACCGCACCTTTACCAGACATAATTCCCCTCGCCGGAAAAGTTCTGCACCTCGCCGGAAAACCGAGCCCTTCACTTCTGAGCCTTACTGAACCCCCTGAGCTTATACCGAAGTCACCCATATCCTTTTCAAGCTTGCTGAAGACTCTCTGCCGCAAGACACACGACGCCGGAATCTTTTGCTGTCACCGGAGTTCTGCCGGAGAAACAGAGAAGTCCAGTCGGTATACGCTTAAATCTTTCATTCTTTTTATATATCTCACATGTAATTAACCACCAGACACTAACGAACATGATTAAAACTTCAAACCAGTCAGTCATCGTTTCTGGTTAAGACTGACGAAGAAGACAAAGTTTCGGTAACATATAAGTTTAATTTAAATCAAGAAATAACTCGGGTTAGACACACAGTCCAGTGGTGGACTGTGTGCACATTAAACACGTAAACGTCTCGAGTTCGAATCTTGTCCCACGCATGCTTGCCTTAATAAAAATGTCCTTTTTTTGTTAACCGAACCGGAGTCACCGCTGTTATATGTTAAGATTAATAATAACCGGAATAATAACCAAGTTAGACACACAGTCCAGTGGTGGACTGTGTGAATGTTTAATCACACGTCACGAGTTCGAATCCGGACTACCACACCGGTCCGGACAATTATCCAACCTTTTTAAATAAGGCAGAACTGAAATTATTTAATTGTATATAAGTATAATAAAAATCAGGTTATATAACAAATTAAACACACAGTCCAGCGGTGGACTGTGTGTTAACCTAAACCACAGGTCCCGGGTTGGAGACCTGTGGAGCGCACCGAGTCACTGATGGACCGTGTGTTAACCTAAACCACAGGTCCCGGGTTTGAGACCTGTGGAGCGCACCGAGTCATTGATTAAAATCTTTTTAGAAATAAGTTGATTTTCGGATTAATCTAATTAATATATAAATATAATTAAAAACAGAAATATTTCGGGTTAGACACGTAGCTCAGTTGGTAGAGCTACGTGCACGCGTACGGGAGGTCTCGGGTTCGAGCCTCACCCAGAGCACACAATAACACATACGAACCGGTCAACAGTCAAAGTCAACGGTCAACGGTCAACGGTCAAAAAAAGTCAACATTTTTTATTATTTTTATTTATTTATTTTAATTAAAAATCAATTAAAAATACTTAAAAATAACATTCTTAAGGTTAGAAAATAGCCTTAAACTCACAAAAATACACCCAACAATCATACTAAAATGGATTAATAAAATCCGTTTACTTACCGAACCATAATGCTATTTATCTAGGTTAGTTTCACTCGTGGTTAAAACCAACTTCGCGTGCATTCAACATTATCAACCGAACGCACCCAAGGTGAGTGAATCTTACAACTCCCCCTTTTTAATTACACGTTTTGGGGTGTGTTATGTGTCACAAAATAATTAACTCGTTTATTTAAACTTGTGCCATACCATATTGTGATCTAAACTTAGATTGTTTATATTGTTGTGGTTATGTATTTCATCTTGTCAACTTATATGAAAGTCATTCATTAAGCCATCAGTTCCTCGTGGGAGACGAGTTGAGCAACGCGTGCCTCTAAACGGTCCATTATTGTTCATGAGTGTATGGTTTAATATTAAATTGATTGGTGAATAAGTTTACATCTATTTTTACTCATGTGTGGTTGTGCACTTTTTTTATAATCAATTATATAAACTTGTTCAAATGTTTTCCATAGGATTCACTCGCCAACTTTTTGTTGATCAAAAAACCCTTTTTACACATGATACAGGTGAGCAGGATGAAGCAAGGAAAAATAGGAAATGCCTTAGAAGAAAACAATGAAGCCTAGATTGATGTTTAGGTCATGATGTAATATTGAATGTAATTTCCTATTAAATTGTATTAATGAATATGAAACGTTAAAATAAATGTCATGAGCTTTGATGATAACCCAATCATGCCCCGATCACCTTTTCCGCTGCGGGTCGGGGTGTGACAATCGTGTCGTAATATTTCCGCTATTATGGACATTGATATCAAATCTAGGTTCCTATGCTATCAGGATCGGTCCTACAGAACCACACACACGTTACACCGTGTTAACTCGCAAAATTTAAAACGAATGCAAAATATGAAAAGTGTGGGGACCAAAGTGGAAAATACTAAAGTTGTGAAGTTAAATTGCAAGAGATGAAAACTTTTGATATTATAAGTAGAAAAACAAATAGATTTTGGATAAAAGTGAAATATCAAATTATTTTTTGAAAACCTCCCAAAGCATGAGGTACACACCTCTATGCACACACATCTTGCTAATTTATAGTTTGTTAATTCCTTTTATGCTTTTCCAATCTATTTCTGGATGGAATCATCATTATTAAACTAGTAATATGTATGTATTTGACTGAATCACTATATATGTTGATGGGGCTATTGGGCCGGCGAAGCCGACGATGGCCCGAGACCCAAATTTTCAGAGGGCGTGAAAAGTTTTTTACAAGTTTTATATTGTATATATACAATAAAAGGCCTAAAAGAAAAGCCTATTTACCTACCAAATTATGCAACGGCCCTAGATCTGCTACATGCCCAAATTTTAAACCCACTAAAAATTTGATTAATTCTCGGGCTGGTAGGAGCTCAAAAACAACAACATCGTCGTTTCAGGCTTTTGGGGGATGATTGGACAAATGATGAACACCATCATTAATTCATCAGATCAACGATCGACAACATTCTTGCATTCTTGCTTACAACGATCAACATTTCAGGTTCGATACCAGCCTACAACAAATTTGAATGTTAAATTCTACCTGGGGTTAAGCCTTAAGGGTTTGCATTCTTACTTCACAATCATTGATCAGGTATGGAATTGCGAGCTTGAATGTAAAATTTTTATTTTTGATGTTATTGCTTAATGAATATGGTTTCTTCCATGTTTGATTGTGTGCTTAGAATGTTTGAAAGTTAAAATATTGATGTTTAGATTTGGAGTTTAAGTTGATTGAGACATTCTTACTAAGACACATTGTTAGCTCTTTTGATGCTTTAAACAATATATGTGGCTCAATCAATTTCCTAATGTTATATATGCATATCAAGTGTTTTTGACAATTCCGGTAACTATGGCATCGTCAGAAAGAAGTTTTTCAAAATTGAAGTTGTTGAAGTCTTATTTGCGATCAACAATGTCCCAGAAAAGACTTAATGGATTAGCGATTAATATCTACTGAAAACGAAATATAAGAAGGTATGAAATATAAAGACTTGATCGGGAGCTTTGCTTCAAAAAAGCGTTAGGAGAACCTTAAGATTTGCTTAAGTAAGTTAGTTTGATCATTTTGATACACTACTACTGTTTTGTTTATTTTATAACAGTTAATCAATTATCATCGTATTGTGCTTTTTAGATATATAGTTGATAGGTTTATATTATAAGGAAGGAGCCTAATTTTTTTTTTATTTCGTATGAGGCCCAATTTTTTTTTATCATTTACAAAGACATCCCTGATATGGATCATGCATTCTTACTTTTTCTTTTATGGTGGTGTCAAGGTATTATAAATTGGAATGCTATGCTGCTAATTCATTCATCAAATTTTATAATTTCTTGTTTCTACAAGTTTTCTAGAGGCTCATGATGAGCATGAGCTTTGGTTGGAGTTTGTTGTGAGTTGTTTTAAGACAACTTTTTGTTCGTATTATCATATTATACTTTTCAATACCATAATAAATTACTAGATTCGTTAAACTATCATATTATACTTTTAGCCAGGTTGTAGTTTTTGCTAGAGCAGGTGCTTCTTTAGTCTCAGACAATGATTCAACAAGTTACTTGTTGTGAACGTATTGCATATTTACGTACTCCACCCCCTTCATTTTTATTTGTGGGCATATTTATGGATTCGTCAAGTTACTTGTTGCGGGCGCATTTACGTGCTCACCCCCTCCATTTTTATTTTGTCGTAAACCCCCAATCCCCGCGTTCCCTTTGTCAAGTTGTCTAAAATTCTCCAATTTCGTACTTAAGAAAAATAAAGATCATTGATGCCTTGATAGAAAATACGATGAAAAATTCAAAGGAAGGAGTATGTTTAGTCATCCCCTGTAAAAAAAAGGAAGTGGGTAGCCTTTGCCTTGTCAGATGGTAGACACTCATTTTTTTTTAATGTCATCAGCATTTAAAAAAATATGATCTTTGTTTTTGTAACATAATGAACTAGACTTATAGAAGCCATGGAAAAAAATCATAGAATTGTGGAAAATGGTAAATATATTAGAAAAGTGGCTGCAGATCATATTGCTTATAAATGTAATGGTAGATTGAGTTTCGTTAGTTCGTCCTATTTTCAAATGAAGTTGAAGTTTCAAAACTTTTAACGTAGAAAATGGTAAGCATATTAGAAAAGTGGCTGCAAATCAGGTTGCTTATAAATGTAATAGTGGATTGAGTTTTGTTCATTCGTCCTATTTTCAAATGAAGTTGAAGTTCCAAAACTTTTAACGGTGTTTGTTTTTGAAAGATTAGGTACCTTAACAGAAAACACAATGAAACATTTAAAGGACAGCGTACCAAAACTTTTAACGGTGTTTGTTTTTGAAAGATTAGGTGCCTTAACAGAAAACACAATGAAACATTTAAAGGACAGCGTTACATTTAACTAACGCCTATAAAAAAGAAAAGTGCATAGCCTTTACCTTGTCGGATGGTACACGCTCATTTATTTTTTGTTTCATCACCATTTAAAAAAATATGATCCGTGTTTTTGTAACATAATGGACTAGACTTATAGAAGCCATTGCTTCTTGAGCCTCACACAAAGATTCATCAAGTTATTTGTTGCAGACATGCATATTTACGTATTTTACCCTCGTTTTTATTTACGGAGGTTCATCAAGTTACTTGTTGTGGACATATTTACGTACTCCACCCCCCCTTTGATTTGATGCCTTAATAGAAAATAAGAAGAAAAAATTTAAAGAATATGATACATTTAGCCAACCCTTATAAAAAAAGGAAAGTGCGTAGCCTTTACATTGTTAGATGGTCGACACTCATTTTTTTATTTCATTAGTATTTAGAAAAAAAGGAAAACAATTCATAGAATTGTAGAAAATGATAAGTGTATTATAAAAGTGGCTACAAATCATGTTGCTCTAAAATGTAATAGTAAATTGAGATTTGTTAGTTCATCATATTTGAAGTTGAAGTTCAAAAACTTTTAACGGTGTTTGTTATTTTAGATTAGGTGCCTAAATGGGCTCTTGTCTAATTAAAATCCACATTTAGTTGAGGTATTGAGCGTGTATGAGTTCTTTTTTGGAATGGAAAATACCCACAAGATGCAAATAAATGAACCATCTTTTTCTCCAAAGGGAAGTCCATTCAAAAGCAAATGCCAAGTGAAAATATTAACTTCTTCATGCTCCTTTACACCATCTAGCCGATTTGGTTTACTAATTTACTGTTCGGGTCGGAACATTGTTTTAGATGAAAACAACAAGTAGTGTGTTTAAACAATATAAAATGTCATTCTTGGGGACCGATATGCGCTTTATGGTTATGTGAGAGAAAATTTCCGTCAATACTTGTGATATACAAACTAATTTTTATCAGATATTACACTTTATTGTCATTAATACATTAGATAATTGCATGCTCAATGTGGCTATTTACTATTACATTAGTTGTAAATCACTTTAATATGTGATATCAACTTGCGTATAATCTACATACATATGTTCATATAAACTCTTATTTATTTAGGATTTTGTTATTATTTACGTCCCACCTTCTATCTATTGTTCAAACGCAAATAAAATTATTAATCGACATCAAGACAATGTAAGACATCTTTTAGAAGTATACCATTATATATGAATTATTATTAATCATATATTTGTTAGTTTTACTACATAATCCAGGTCCCTCTTAACAAATAATTTGGGATATCGAACTATTAGTTTCAGGATGAGGACGGAAATTACCATTTTGAGCTTATTTAGAGCTTGTGATGTCACCGACTATTATATCAAGAGTAAACATTCGAGAAGGCAACTAAGGATGCACATGCCATCTACAACACTCAATGAGGGAACAATGACTTCATCTTCCATCATCCCGAAAACATGGAAACCTTCTACCTCTGTAGGGACTAGAGACTGCAAGGGAGATGCTACATTTTGTTATATGGCATACGTAGACCTCTTTCAATACAAGAAAGAATTATAGTGTGTTTGTCATATAGCATACGTAGACCTTTTTTCAGTAAAGAAAGAATTATTTTGTAGGGTGTACCATGTGGGAATGAGTTAAGCGGTATTTGTGGGGCGTTCTAAGTTTTTAAAGGTTTTAAGGTTTTTAATCCCAAATAACAAAAATTGTTATGAACATGTCTCATTACTTTTTCACAGCATATAGAGAGTTGTGTTAGAGGTAGTTTATAAGTTATTACTATTATTGGTGTTTTCGTTTTTGTTGTCATGTATATGCTTTATGTTTTTTTTTTTTGGGTATTCTATTAATTACATTTTAGTACTTGCATAAGCAATTATTCAATATCAAAGTAACTCCAATTACTTAAGTTACCCAAGAAGTGCCTCAAAAGAAAGACAGATTAAGGAATTCTTCTTGTGCATTTGTTTCAATGTTTATAGATAACTTGATTTCTGATGAAACATCAAAGGTAGAAGTAGAAACTTAACAAGTTATTATTAATTACATATTCATAGCTTGTTATTTATACAGCTTGCGCTATACACCCGCACCAATAACTTGATACAATGTTTCTATAACTTAGATACATATACAACTTTTATTTACCTATAACTTAGATACATATACAACTTTTATTTAATATATAAACAAAAATTTAAGTATAGAAATGTTTGTTAGTATTTAATAAATGAACAAACAAGTTAAGTTAAATTAAATTGAATACTGATACACAAACTTGCCTTAACATATCTACTGATGTCATTCTACAATCTTAACTAAAAATAATGATTATAATTTTGTTGGTATTGTTCAAAGATGCTGATGACTCATTGCTGACCAGAAGTTTATGGGCTGGCTGTATACGGACATTTTTATTTTGTTGGTTATGATATGCCAACCACAAAAATGTGTTGAATTCAACGTACCGAAATCAAACCATTACTTATCCAACATTTATAATTGTTTTAATGTGTATGATAACATCATCTATTTATCTCTATTTGATTAGTTTTAACAATGCCTTTAATATCAAAATTTTGTATTATGTATTTTTCAATAAATTTGCAAAATGGAAACATTACCAATCTAAAATATTTTTTGGAACCTCAACTTTAAATAATCAATATAAAACCCTACAATAATTAGGTATAGATTGGTATGTTTCAACCACAGATTGAACAATTTAGCCATAACATTGTTCTAGCTATGATTATAATTACAATACAATGAGATGATCCGTTTTTGAGTGACTAAATTAGGTCTTTTTACGACTACGTACGTACTCTCTATCAACAACGCTAGCATTTAGGACGACGCTGCCAATGAAAAATACGGAGCACCCGTTATACTCTTCGTTCTCAAGATCTTTCTCACCAATATTCTCCACTTTATATCATCCTTCTTTTTTTGTTTCCTAGTCCTGTCCTTAAAATTCCTGGAAAAAAAACAAGATTTCCATAAATTAGTTTACATATTCACCTGTCATTTATGATCGATGGTGTGTGTAAAAGGTGTTATGTCACATGTTAGTTTGTTCAGTGTCACATGGGCCTTGTTAATCATGCAAGTTTCAATTAAAATGAAGAATTGAATGATAATAAAATGCTCTCACTATTCCCACATCCCTAAACCTAATAAAAAGATATTGAGTCGTACTTGCATAAAGGAACCCTACAAACGTTTGGATCTATGCATAGTCGCGAGTGTAATTCCAAGAGCTGCCACATTCTTTTGCAATGAACACAGCCACCGGGGACTCTTAATTTGCATCCAGCGAAATGGCGAACGAGTGATTCTAACCCTTTGCAAGCTTCGTAGTTGCATGGCGCTTGATGTTTGTTAAATGCTTTGTCGTGTGGCCCGATTGTCCTGCACCCGTCTCTACATATATGAACAAGGGCCTCCATCGCCTCGTATAGTTGTAGATAAACCTTTCGTTCATTCGCCTTCTTCACCTTCTCCTTTTGCCTCTGCATAATACATAATAACATGTCAAATGAAGACCATCAAATACTCAATTCTAATTGGTTAGATTTATTATGTCATGTCACACCCCACCCAGGACGAGTGTGACATATTGGTATCAAAGTCAGTCGAGGTTTTAGTGAATTAGGTATCTAATAGAACATCAAAGCTTTAATCAATAAGCTGTAAGACTTTGACCAAGTTTATATTCCGCTGCTAAGTCAGTATCAATCAGTCACGTTAAACCCTGTCCTGAGTGGGGTGTGACATGGCATATACGCAACATGATTGGATGATAGATGCTTACATAGGCCTCATAGGAAACGGTTTCAAGAAGTTCCTTTTCGAGTATCGGGTGACTCTCTTTCATGGCCTTCCATCCGTCCGACAAAGAAGCTGCTTTGAAGTTCTTTAGAATCAGCTGATGACAAATAATGCCAAGGCGTGGGGCGTCACATAGCAACGCAAGCTGAAACACATCTATGGCATTGTCCATGTTCAAGTATTTATGTTCGAGCTGACCTTCACACTCGAGTTTCAAACGTGGTACCACGTACGAATGCGAAAGAACCAACAAAGACAAAACATGTTCTTCCATTTGATTCTCTTCGTAACTACATTAAAATAAAAAGAAAAACAAACTTGTCTTGTTTAACATCTCATTATCCCAGTGAAACAAATAAATATATAATATAAGATCATTAGAAAAAGAGTTGTTACCAAGATGAGTACAAGAATCTGATGAACACACGAACCGCCTCGGTTGGAACCCTTGTATAGGAACGATAAATAACCGTTTGCTTCTACTTTGTCGCTTAAACATGCTTCTAAAAACCGGAGAAGCCAACCCCTATCGAAAAAACAAAGATCATCGTATGATTATTATTCACTGACAAACAAAACATACCTAACATACCTAGTAAAATCTCACTTATAGCTAAAGTATTGACAGGGTCTGATAAACAGCTACACCCATTAGACCCTGTTCAGAAAACCTTTTTGTTTTCCGGATTAACCAAAACTTACAAGAATGCTAGAATGCGCGTAGATAACATCGTCACTGCTCGTTTGAATAGAAACATCCGTCTATAAGCATCATCAAACAACCGATCCCATGTTTCCGTAGTGGACGCAGCGGCACAACATCCTCTCCGCCGCACCACCACCTTACTAGTCCCGAATCTCGCCGGCAACGGAGGAGGAACCGGTACATCTCTTCCAACCACCATTGTTGCACTTTCCTGGTGACAATTTTCCATAATTTGTGTCCTTAATCAGATCCAAACGTTTGATATCCTCTGTCAAATCAATAATGTCTTAGATAGCTAGATTCTCTCAATGATTCAAATACAGATAGACACACGTTATTAATTAATAATAAGTTACCTTATGAAGAGATTGGAGAACAATGGCAAAAATGATCTTGAGATTTATTAAAAAATCACTTTGTAATCATTAAATTGGTGAATCTCGTTGTAATTGTGTGTATATATATGTATATATATTGGATTATTGTGGGCCGATTGTTACAAGTTATACGAGGATGAACAGCAGCAGCACCACCGTCCGCCGTGGTCCGCCACCAACCAACTTGTAACAATGGGCAGAAAGATTTGTGAATCGCTGAAGAATCGATCAATGGAGGATATGATTTATAGAGGAAATATTCCATGAAAAATGGTTAAAAAATATCTGGAAATTTGGTTGGTGAGATGTGATTATTTGTTTCTTTGTCAGCTCCGACGCATAGGTTTAAACGTGCGGTTTGTAAAATGAAATAAATTAAGGAATCTAACCGCCCACGCGCTTCCCCGCGGTTTGGTTTCCCACGTGTTTCATTTCCACCGTTGGTTAGTTTTAGTTTGTATCCTTTGACTATTAGATTTAGCCGGATAACCCATAGAGATATCAGGAAATATCATAATAATATTTTTAAAGAATTAAAGGTAACAACCCTTTATAGCTGTAGACTATAAAATATACATACTGAGTATTTAATTATTTTCACGCCTTGTCAATAAATTAACAACCCTTTATCATAACATAACAAGATTATGTTCGTGTTCATTTGTTAAAGAAGTTAACATGTTCGCAAATTGTTTACGAAAGTACAACGAACATAAGTTTATGTTTGTGTCTGTTTGTTAAGGTAATTCAGTTGTTTGTGAATACTAGTCTCGAACGTAAATAACATTTAAATTGAAAATAAAAAATAAAAACATTGTTAACCTTAAACGTTTGACATAAATAGTTAAATACAACCATCATATAATAAATCAAAACACAAGAAGTATACTAGAACCACCAAATGATTAATCAAGTTTAACTAACTTTAATATTGAAGGGGTATGGTCCCAAAAACCTTGTGCCAACCAAGAGAACCATACCCACTATTAACTTCTAAGAAAACCTTGCGCAGGCTTCTATATCAAGGAAAGTCACTGAAAACCTGCGCCGAGTATCCAAAGAAGGAAAGGATCACTTAACCACCTTGCGCGGGCTCGTGCAAGGTTCAAAGTTAATCTTAATCAAACTCCTTGGATAACATTTTATGAACAAATCTTGCGTCGATATTTATACCAAAGCAAGTACTCACCAAAAACGTTGCCAAGCAACAGGAAGAGGAAAGAAGATCAGTTAACTAACTTGCGCCTCTCGCGCAAGGAAACAGTTAAACCTGAGAAATTCTCACTTAGCAAAATCCTGGAGTTGGTGCAGAAGCAAGGGGAATCTTTTCTGTTATAACAGAATGGACACGTGGCGAGCAACAGATGGGTAACAGCTGTGAAACCTTCTAGAAGCCACTAATACCCAATCGTGCAGGCATGTTTTCGGTTATAACCAAATGCCATGTGGCAGCATCTGGACGGCTGGGAAGGATCACGGTGATGGCATGCTCACACTTATAAAATATAGTGATCTCATGATGACACGTGGCATCTACCTAGCCATTGATGATATCACGATACGTGTGCACTAACGGATGACCACAAACACTAACGGAATAGCAAAAGATTCCGTTAAAGTTACCATCTCTCATTTTGGCGCCAAAACTCTGGCTATAAATAAGTGACTTGGACTCCAAATAGAAGATATTCACTCTCAACTACTCTCTCTCTCTCTTACAATACTTAATTCCGACTACTTGTACTTATTCTTTTAACATCCGTCAAAAACCGGATTTACCAAACCCGCTCCGTTTATTAACCGAACAATCAGTTAAAAATTTCGTTGCGTATTTAATGCCCAAAATAATTTTAAACGATACATAATTAATAAATATATTGGAATATATAATTTATATTTGAAAAAGTATTAAAAATGGTGATTTAAAAATAAAAGGTTGCTGCCGGGTTTCGAACCCGGGTCAGTCAACCGGTTTCAAGCAAAGACTTAACACACACACACTCAACCACTGCGCCACCTATGTTTCTTGTTAAATATTGGAAACAATTAAAACATAAAATAAATCTCGAATTCAAATACCGACGCGCCCAATTGCAGTCGTCGGAAATCCCGACTATCTCCCCAAGATTGGACGGTTACTTCAGTTTTAACCGAAGCTTTAACTAAGACATCGGTTATAACCGACGTCTGAACCCGCGACACAAGTCATAACCGCCGGAAAACATAATGACCGACGAATCAAGACGGAAAACGGACTAAATACATCGATGGTCTGCCCTATAAATACCCCCTCAAACCTCTGCTAGCTTTTTCGCTCAGAATCACACCTTTACCCGACGTAATTCCACTCGCCGGAAAATTTCTGCAACTCGCCGGAAAACTGAGCTTTTCACCTTTGAGCCTTACTGAACCCCCAGAGCTCATACCGAAGCCACCCACACTCATCTCAAGCTCACTGAAGACTCTCTGCCGAAGGACACACGTCGCCGGAATAATCTGCCGTCACCGGAGTTTCGCCGGAGAAACAGAGGAGTCCAGTTCGGTATACTTCACGCTTAATCTTTCATTCTTTTTATTTACCTCACCTGTAATTAATCATAACACATTAAAGATGTCACACCCCGACCCGCAGCGAAAAGGTGATCGGGGCATGATTGGGTTATCATCAAAGCTCATGACATTTATTTTAACGTTTCATATTCATTAATACATTTTAATGGAAAATTACAATCAATATTACAACATGTCCTAAATATCAATCTAGGCTTCATTGTTTTCTTCTAAGGCATTTCCTATGTTTTCCTTGCTTCATCCTGTTCACCTGTATCATGTGTAAAAAGGGTTTTTGGATCAACAAAAAGTTGGCGAGTGAATCCTATGGAAAACATTTGAACAAGTTTATTTAATTGATTATAAAATAAGTGCACAACCACACATGAGTAAAAATAGATGTAAACTTATTCACCAATCAATTTAATAATAAACAATACACACATGAACAATAATGGATCGTTTAGAGGCACGCGTTGCTCAACTCGTCTCTCACGAGGAACTGATGGGCCTAATGAATGAATTGCATAAACTTGACAATATAAAATACATAACTACAAACAATATAAACTCAATAATACACACATGAACAATAGTGGATTTGTTTTGAGGCACGCGTTGCTCAACTCGTCTCCCACGAGGAACTGATGGGCTTAATGAATGACTTTCATATAAGTTAACAAAATGAAATACATAACCACAACAATATAAACAATCTAAGTTTAGATCACAATATGGTATGGCACAAGTTTAAATAAACGAGTTAATTATTTTGTGACACATGACACACCCCAAAACGTGTAATTAAAAAGGGGGAGTTGTAAGATTCACTCACCGTGGGTGCGTTCGGTTGATGATGTTGAATGCGCACAAAGTGGTTTTAACCACGAGTGAAATTAACCTAGATAATGGCATAATGTTTCGGTAAGTAAACGGATTTTATTAATCCATTTTAGTAGGATTGTTGGGTGTATTTTTGTGAGTTTAAGGCTATTTTCTAACCTTAAAAATGTTATTTTTAAGTATTTTTAATTGATTTTTATTTAAAATAAATAAATAAAAATAATAAAAAATGTTGACTTTTTTGACCGTTGACCGTTGACCTTTGACCTTGACTGTTTGACCGGTTCGTATGCGTGTAAGTGTGCGCTGGGTGAGGCTCGAACCCGAGACCTCCCGTACGCGTGCACGCAGCTCTACCAACTGAGCTACGTGTCTAACCCGAAATATTTCTGTTTTTAATTATATTTATATACTAATTAGATTAAACTGAAAATCATTCATTTTTAAAAAGGATTTTACTGAATCGGACCAGTGCGCTCCACAGGTCTCGAACCCGGGACCTGTGGTTTATGTTAACACACAGTCCACCGCTGGACTGTGTGTCCAACTTGTTAAATAAACTGATTTTTATTATACTTAAATACAAACTAAGTATTTTCATTTCTGACTTAAATAAAAAGTTTGATAATTGTCCGGACGGGTGTGGTAGCCCGGACTCGAACTCGTGTCCTGTGGTTAAACATACACACAGTCCACCGCTGGACTGTGTGTCTATCTTGGTTATTATTCTGGTTTTTATAAACTTAACATATATCAGCGGTGACTCCGGTTCGGTTAAAAAAAAGACATTTTTATTAAGGCAAGCATGCGTGGGACAAGATTCGAACTCGAGACGTAAGCGTGTTTAATGTGCACACAGTCCACCACTGGACTGTGTGTCTAACCCGAGTTATTTCTTGATTTAAATTAAACTTATATGTTACCGAAACTTCGTCTTCTTCGTCAGTCTTAACCAGAAACGATGACTGACTGGTTCGAAGTTTTAATCATGTTCGTTAGTGTCTGGTGGTTAATTACATGTGAGATATATAAAAAGAATGAAAGATATAAGCGTAAGGTATACCGACTGGACTTCTCTGTTTCTCCGGCAGAACTCCGGTGACAGCAAAAGATTCCGGCGTCGTGTGTCTTGCGGCAGAGAGTCTTCAGCAAGCTTGAAAAGGATGTGGGTGACTTCGGTATAAGCTCAGGGGGTTCAGTAAGGCTCAGAAGTGAAGGGCTCGGTTTTCCGGCGAGGTGCAGAACTTTTCCGGCGAGTGGAATTACGTCGGGTAAAGGTGCGGTTTTGAGCGAAAAAGCTTGCAGAGGTTTGAGGGGGTATTTATAAGGCAGGTCATCGATGAATTTGATCCGATTTCCGACTTGATTCGTCGGTTAGAAATTCTCCAGCGGTCATAGCTTGTGTCGCGGACTCAGGCGTCGGTTATAACCGATGATGAGTTTAAGGTTTACGTTATAACTGAAGTAACCGTCCAATCTCGCGAGATCGCCGGGATTTCCGACGACCGCATTTGGGCGCACCGATTTTGAATTCGAGAATTATAATATGTATTAAGTGTTTCCATTAATTAACAAGGAATACAAGTGGCGCAGTGGTTGAGTGTGTGGGTGTTAAGTCGTTGTTGACCCGGCTGACTGACCCGGGTTCGAAACCCGGCAGTGCCATTATATTTTTATTTCATTATTTTTAACAATTTTTCAAAAACAAATTATATATTCCAATATAATAATTAATTATGTATCGTTTAAAATTAATTTGGGCATTAAATACGCCACAAAATTTTAAACTGATTGTTCGGTTAATAAACGGAGCGGGTTTGGTAAAATCCGTTTTTGACGGATGTTACAAAAGAAACTTGATAAAATCATCGAACCAGTCGGACTCCGTTTCTGGTTGAGTCCAACGAAGAAGACGAAGTTTCTGTTGTCTATAAGTTTAATTTAAATCAAGATATAACTCGGGTTAGACACACAGTCCAGCGGTGGACTGTGTGCACATAAACACGCTCACGTCCCGAGTTCGATACATGTCCCACGCATACTCGCCTTAATAAACATGTTCCTTTTTTTAACCCAACCGGAGTCACTGCGTAAGATGTTAAGTTTAATAAAAACCGGAATAATAACCAAGATATACACACAGTCCAGTGGTGGACTGTGTAAATGTTTAATCACACGTCACGAGTTCGAGTCCGGACTACCGTACCGGTTCAGACAATTATCAAACTTTTTATTTAAGACAGAAATGAAAATATTTAGTTTGTATATAAGTATAATAAAAATCAGATTATTTAACAAGTTAGACACACAGTCCAGCGGTGGACGGTGTGTTAACTCAACCCACAGGTCCCGGGTTCGAGACCTGTGGAGAACACCGGTTCGATACATTAAAATCGTTTTTAAAAATAAATGATTTTCGGATTAATCTAATTAGTATATAAATTTAATTAAAAACAGAAATATTTCGGGTTAGACACATAGCTCAGTTGGTAGAGCTGCGTGCACGCGTACGGGAGGTCTCGGGTTCGAGCCTCACCCAGCGCATACATACACACATACGAACCGGTCAAAAGTCAAAGTCAATGGTCAATGGTCAACGGTCAAAAAGTCAACATTTTTTATTATTTTTATTTATTTATTTTATTTAAAAATCAATTAAAAATACTTAAAAATAACATTTTTAAGGTTAGAAAATAGCCTTAAACTTACAAAAATACACCCAACAATCCTACTAAAATGGATTAATAAAATCCGTTTACTTACCGAACCATTATGCCATTATCTAGGTTAATTTCACTCGTGGTTAAAACCACTTCGTGCGCATTCAACATCATCAACCGAACGCACCCAATGTGAGTGAATCTTACAACTCCCCTTTTTAATTACACGTTTTGGGGTGTGTCATGTGTCACCAAAATTAACTCGTTTATTTAAACTTGTGCCATACCATATTGTGATCTAAACTTAGATTGTATACATTGTTTGTAGTTATGTATTTCATATTGTCAATTTATATGCAATTCATTCATTAGGCCCATCAGTTCCTTGTGAGAGACGAGTTGAGCAACGCGTGCCTCAAAACGATCAATTATTGTTCATGTGTGCATTATTTAATATTAATTGATTGGTGAATAAAGTTTACATCTATTTTTACTCATGTGTGGTTGTGCACTTTAATTTATAATCAATTAAATAAACTTGTTCAAATGTTTTTCATAGGATTCACTCGCCAACTTTTTGTTGATCCAAAAACCATTTTTACACATGATACAGGTGAACAGGATGAAGCAAGGAAAACATAGGAAATGCCTTAGAAGAAAATAATGAAGCCTAGATTGATGTTTAGGACATGATGTAATATTGGTTGTAGTTTCCCATTAAAGTGTATTAATGAATATGAAACGTTAAAATAAATGTCATAAGCTTTGATGATAACCCAATCATGCCCCGATCACCTTTTCCGCTGCGGGTCGGGGTGTGACAATTCTCACGCTGGAGGGTGGTCACGGAGAGAATCCCCTTCTCCCTGTGGCGAGCTAACGGTGTTCTGTTTTGCAGGATCAGCCGGAGTACTGTTTCATTCATCATCATCGTGAAACCAAACGAAGGATTAACCCCTTTTATGCAAAGCCCATTCCATAGATCTACTTAGATTCCAATCTAGTTGATCTAGGGTTTCTTCATTGGCGCCCACCGACTTTCTTTTACTTTCTCATCTTTCGTTTTGTTCACCCAGGTCTACAGCTTCATGGCTGATGGACCGTCATTTCCAGGTCCTCGATCGGAGATCCGTCGTGTCGGCGGAGCTCCTCAGGTCGATGGACAAATCGTTGAGGATTCGTCCGGTGAAGCTGATATGCCATATGATCCTGATCATGCGAGCATTCCAGTAACACCGGCGGCTCCTCATGTTGACGTTGCATCAATCCTCCCACCTGGAGAGACTCCATTATCATGGTTGATTAAGTCTCAAACTGCTCTAAACGCCGTGTATGCTCAGTTATGTGCTCAAACCGGAACTCCAGCTTTTCAAGCTCCGGTTGGTGCACCACAAGCCCGTGCTTCGCCGGCGCCCCGAGTATCGAGTTACGGAACTCAGAACCAAGATCGTGCACCGTCACATGTATATGTGCATGAAACTGAGATGTATTCTAAAACCAGAAATGATTCTATTCATTCTGGTAACAGACATCAGGAAGAGAATGTCCAGCGACGACCTTCAGTTCACTCACGTTTGGGCCCGCGATTGTCGCAGAAGCGGGACACCCAATACGATGAGTATGATAGGACTTATGAAGAAGGAGATAGTGCAAGTGTCTTCAATCGTTTATCCGCAGATCATGCCAGTTACAAACCTCGAATCCGAGCAGTGTACAGTCCTGAGGCGGAACATGATTATATTTTGATCTACTGACCTGCTGAAGCGGCAGAACAATCAAAGTTTGTGAAGGAAATCGCTCTAGCCCCGCTAGAATGAGAAAAATTGCCATCAAACGTTGGAAAGTTTAATGGATTGTCATTTCCAGATGATCACATGCGTTTGTTTACTGGCGCAGGACTTATTGGAGGATGGACTTTACCTATGTGGTGCCATCTGTTCGTCCAAACGTTAACCGGAGCTGCGCGACTCTGGTTCGATAACTTACCAATAGGTAAGCTCTATTCATGGAATGATCTTAAGGAAAAATTCCTTACTCATTTCAGTCAGCAACGTCGTTATGTTAGAGATTCGTTGGATGTGATGAACATCTGGCGAAGAGACAACGAGAGTTTGGAAGATTTTATTACGCGATACAACAAGGAGGTTTTAGAAATCGGTGACGTGCATGAAGATCTTATCCGCGCACAGTTCAAGTACGCGGTAAGATGTGACGAAATGATTAAGGTACTTTCTGGTACTACTGGGTTACCGAAAAGCTGGGATAAGCTCATGGCAGAAGCCCAGGTCTATGCACAGACCGAGCGCAACCTTAATTCAAACAGACCTCCTCTACCTAAGCATCGTCCTGAGGATCTGAGCAAGGGAGGTCGGAAGTTTAAGAAGGGTTGGAAAGACTCAAACCAAAGTTCTTATTCACCATACTCTCCAATGGGTGCTCGCGCAACAATTAACAAGATAGCAACTCAGAAAGCCATCAAGAATGAGAATCGGGAGTGACAATGGACTCCTCTCACTAAATCTCCCGCGGAAGTCTTGAGCACTGAGAATTATCAATTCAAACAACCCCAACCCATGAAGAACAAAAAAGGTCAAGACCCGAACCTCTTCTGTGATTTCCACAAAGACACAGGGCATACAACCGATAATTGCATTAGCCTACGAACATAAATTGAAAAGGCCCTGAAAAGTGGTAAGCTGACACACTTGGTGCAATCAGTTCGAAAAGAGGTCAGGCAACTCACGCGCGTGATGAGGGGCCAAGTAATAAAAAGATGAAACAAGTTGCCATGATCCAAGGGAGCTCGTCGCGCAAGCGCAACTTTCAAAGGTTCCGAGGAGAAAATTGGCGAGAGCAACAAGTGATATTTCCTGTGGTTCCAGGTGAGCTTCAGGAAGAAAGACCAGTGATAATTTCAGGCATCTTTGGCCATTACCGGACCGACTATATGTTCATAGATCCGAGAAGTTCTATGGATATCATATATGAACAGTGCTTCAAACAGTAAGATCCGGAAGACAAGGCACGCCTAGAACCAGTTGACTTCCCGTTAACTGGATTCTGCAATGAGGCTGTCTTTCCTCTTGGACAAATAGTTTTTCCTGTGATTCTTTCAGACAGAAAACACTCGCGCACCATTCAAGTGAACTTCATGGTAATGCCGGCAACATCCCGTCATGACGTATTATTAGGAAGACGAGCGCAACGAGATTTCAGCATGATCACATCTGCGCCTCACGCTGCATGTGGTTTCCCAACGCCAACAGGAGTAGCTATCATCTTCGCGCGAAAAGAGATTATGTCTATTGAAGAACCAGTTGTTAAGGCTGCTAAATCAACATCACCAAATGAACCTGAAAAATGGGTACTGAACAATAAGTATCCCGAGCAACCAATTATCCTTCGTCCTGCAATTTCTATGGCAAGTCGTGCAAAACTTAAGACTTTGTTGCTTCGAAATATGGATATCTTCGCATGGACTCCTGCAGATATGGTAGGGGTTCCGCGCAAGATAGCTGAGCATTGCTTAAACGTCTTCTCGACGGAGCAACCGGTGGTTCAGAAAAAGCGTAGCCTTGGATCCGAAAAGACCGAAGCCATGAATGAGCAAGTTGAAGAATTATTGAAAGCTGGGATCCTGCGCGAAGTCAAATATCAAACCTGGGTCGCAAACCCAGTAATGGTGAAAAAGCACAATGGCGGATGGCAATGTGTGTTGATTTTAAAGATTTGAATAAAGCGTGTCCCAAAGACAGCTACTCTCTTCCTGAGATAGACAAGAAAGTCGATTCGTTAGCTTCTTTCGTTGGAAATGTTTCCTAGATTGCTACAAAGGATATCATCAAGTGCTGATGAAAAAAGAAGACGAAGACAAAACAACTTTTCGCACGGAGAAAGGATTTTTTTGCTACACAAAAATGCCCTTTGGTCTCCGCAAAGCGGGAGCTACTTACCAAAGATTAATGGACTGTGTCTTTGGCGATGGCATTGGCAAGACAGTAGAAGTTTACATTGCGACTTGGTCATCATGAGCAATTCAGAAGAAATAATGCTAGAAAATATCCAGAGAACCTTTGATTCCTTGCGCAAGGTCAATTTGAAGTTAAACCCAGGGAAATGCTCTTTTGGCATGGAAGAGGGAAAATTCCTAGGTTTTGTGGTTACGAAGGAAGGATTCAAGGTTAATCCCGAAAAGGTGGAGGCCATCCAAAAAATGTCGTCTCCCACCACCATCAAGGAAATGCAACGTTTGGCTGGGAGATTAGCTGCGTTTAACCGTTTCTTGGCCAATCATGCTGCAAAATCATTTCCATTTATCCGAACCTTGCGCAATTGTGTCAAAAGTAAAACATTTTCATGGACTCCCGAAGCGGAGAAAGCTTTTCAAGAAATGAAAGATTGTCTTATTCAATTACCCACACTTACTGCGCCACGAGTAAAGAGCCGATGATTCTTTATCTTTCAGCATCTCCAACGGCAGTTGGTGCAGTACTAATGGTAGATCGTGAGGGTGTTCAATCTCCAATTTATTACATCAGCAAAATGCTAAATGATCCAGAAACTCGATGTTCTATAATGGAAAAATTAGTGTTAGCCCTTATTCACGCTTCGCGCAGGCTGAGAGATATTTTTCAGGACACGTCATTACGGTCCTGACAAATTATCATATTGGTCAAGTTTTATCTAAATCAGATGTCTCGGGACGCATCGCAAAGTGGCAATTGAATTGGGAGCATACAACATCTGTTACAAGCCAAGACCAGCTATCAAGGGTCAAGTATTAGCTGATTTCATTGATGAAGTTCTAGCAGATAAGGTTGAAGAATGTGAAGCAATTCAAAATCCAGTTCCCATTGTCGATGACAGAGAATGGATCTTATACACTGACGGCGCATCAAACAATGATGGGGCAGGAGCAGGATTAGATTGATAAGTCCAGATGGTGCAGAGTTCAGTTATGCAATTCGACTTGAGTTTAAGAGTACCAACAATGAAGCGGAATATGAAGCTTTCTTAGCAGGTTTACGCCTAGCTATTAAAATGGTGCATCTAACCTAACAGCTCATGTCGACTCTAAACTGATTGCTGAACAAATTATCGGATCTTATGATGCAAAGGGCGACATCATGGCCCTCTATCTGGAACAAGCGAAAGCACTCATCACTCAGTTTAAAGCAATTCCAAGTTGTCCATATAAATCGGAGTGAGAATAAACATGCCGATGCCCTGAGCAAATTAGCTGCAACAAGTTTTCAGCATTTGGCAAGAAGGTTCGCATTGAAGTTTTAAGCAACCCATCGGTACCACTCAAACAAGTAAGCATGGTTGAAATTGGAGATCCATCGTGGATGTCTCCAATAATTATGTACTTACTGCATGGATCGCTTCCAACTGACAAAGCTCAAGCAAGAAAAATACAATGTAAGGCAATCAATTATGAAATGGCAGATGGTATCTTATACCGAAAGTCATATTCTGGACCTTTGCTTCGTTGTGTGAGCAAACATGATGCGCAATATTTAATACGAGAAATACATGAGGGATTATGTGGAATCCATTCTGGACCGCGCATGGTGGTGGCCAAGATTATGAGTACAGGTTATTACTGGCCTGGAATGTATGTTGATGCAGTGGAGATTCTGCGCAAATGTATATCCTGTCAAAGGCATGCTCCAAGACGTTGCGCCCAAAGAATCCTCTGGTTCCGATAACCACTGCTTGGCCTTTCCAACAGTGGGGGATTGATCTTATCGGACCCTTTCCTGATGCGTCGGACGCAGTAAAGTTCGTTATTGTCGCAGTTGATTATTTCACCAAATGGTTGAAGCTAAGCCATTGGCGTCACCACACCATGGTCGTTCGTAAATTCATATGGGAAAACATTATTTGCCGGGTTTGGTTTACCATTACGAATCATCACCGACAATGGTCCCAATCTCACAGCTGCAGAGCTGCAAGCCTGGATGCAAGAAATGAAAATCGAACATGTTTTCGCCTCTGTCGCCCATCCACAGGCAAACGTTCAGGTGGAAAGCATAAACAAACAATTGGTGGAAGGCATTAAGGCATGTTTAGGGACGGCGCGACGTGGTTGGGTCGATGAATTACCAAGTATACTATGGGCACATCGTACTATGCCAAAAACGAGCAATGGCGAAACACCATTCAGTCTTGTTTATGGTACAGAAGCCGTTATTCCTGCTGAGATCGGCTTTCCATCGCCCAGAATGCTTGCTCTTGAAAAGCAGAACAACGAAGAGCATCGCTGACTTGATCTTGATTTGGTTGAAGAGAGGCGCGAGAATGCAGCAATACGCGAAGCAAAGTATAAATCTCAAATGGAAAAATATTACAACAAACGGGTAGCGTATGCACTTTCTTATCCGGAGATTTTGTACTTCGCGACAACGAAGCATCGAACGTCGAAAAGCCAGGAAAACTGGCACCCAAATGGGAAGGACCTTATGTAATTCATGAAGTCCTGGGCAAAGGAGCTTACACATTGAAGCACTTGGACGGCTCCAGTGTCCCACGGATCTGGAACGCCCAACAGTTGCGCAGGTGTTACATGTAATCTCATAGCACATCAAGCCATGCGCTTTACATGAGCCTGCTTACATTAGTTTTCATTTGTAATCTTAGTGACAGATTGTAAGCTTTACGTATTATCAATAAAATAACACTTTCTGTCGCTCCTTACATTATTTTATATATTTATTACAAACCATGCAATTCCTTTGGATAAACAAAAACACATACTCGTGAGCCACAAAATGACTCAATGCTTACGCTCACACATGAGGTTATTGTTCATTTGTCTATCCTAAACAAGTAATTGGTCACATGCAAAAATTGTAAACTAAATATATTATATTCACAATAGAAGTACTTGCGCATCAAACGCAACGATACATCAAAAAGAAATATACAAACAGCTACGGGAATAGACACAATCTAACTCTATTTCCCTGCATCCTTCACATCTTCTTGCTTCTCCGCCTCAGAGAAGATTTCCTTTAGTCTATCCACGAAATCATCATGCTGCAGCGCAGCATCGACAAGATCCATGACAGGAATATGTAGTTGACCATAACTCTTCTTGGCAGCAGTATAGATGGCAATAGTGTCGTTCCATGCATAGCAGCGCGGCTTGTATCCCATTGGGTTTTCAGCGCATGGGCCACATGAAGGGTGCACTCCTTATAACCATCCGCATGACCATCGTTCCGCGTGCCACCATTAGTTCCGCCACCCTCTCATCTAATTCTGAAGAGTTCAAGATGGAGTTTGCGATCTGCAAAGTAAACACGTCAATATAAGATATAATAATTCAGCAAAGATGAATATATCGAAAGAAAGGGACAATACCTCCACAATCCCATACTCTCGCAACCAAGTAAGCTGGTTCATGAGGGATTCGGTCAGG
Source organism: Scalesia atractyloides (assembly GCA_947069175.1). Classification (NCBI taxonomy): domain Eukaryota; kingdom Viridiplantae; phylum Streptophyta; class Magnoliopsida; order Asterales; family Asteraceae; genus Scalesia; species Scalesia atractyloides. Next base: position 18,540,276 of record CAMTDV010000014.1, on the reverse strand, counting down.
CTTTCTGCTGTAGCGCGAGCGACCTCCGTGTCGTTAATTTTTTGTTCACCTTCAGTTAACGGCGGGTCAACTCGGCTTTTTCTATTCGGTGAAGGTTGATATCTTTTTTCAAAACGTCAACCTCATCTTGCAGCCGCGCCTGGTCAAATAGCATAGAAGTTAGATCATCAATCTCTTTACTCTTAAGAAGGAGAGTCATTTTGGTTGATACCTCGTTCTGCTCACTCCTCTCTCGGTGGGAGCGTGCTTCTGCTGCAGTAGCAACCGCATCATCTCTCTCTTTCATGAGCTTTTCAATTTCATTGCGCAGAGAGATTTTTTCATTATTATCCTGATTACAAGTCTCTACAAAGCGCTTGCGATCGTTTCATGCTGAGCAGCAGCATCATCATACTTACGCTTCCAGGAAAGCGCAGACCACTCCTCCGTTTTCTTTTCTGCTTCAAATTTGGCTTTCGCAGCTTCGAAATCAAAAACCATCTTCAAGGTATTTTCCCTCTCAATCTTGGCTTTCGCCTTATCACTCTCCACATCGTCACGCTCCTTATTCATGTTGCGCCATTCGCGCACGATTCTGTTAATGGTGGAGGAGGCAAGGGCAGACTCTTGTAAATAGGCTTCATAGGTGGCCTCATGATTTTTGTCTTCTTGGCGCTTCACCTCCGCCGGAGGAAAAATATCTTTATACCATTCCCTGCAGGAGCGCCAGTCGGTAAAGACATCACCTTGCTTTACTTTCCATATAGGCTGGTGGATTTCATCTGCCCATTTTTCGGAATAAGATCGATAATAGAAATCCCCAGGCGTCTCCTCCGGGCGAATGGGCGACTCCTCATCAGAATCATCAAAAGACATACAGCCTTCGCTTTGTGTTGAAAGGCCAGCTCCCTTAGATACAAACTTTGAAGGCTCCGGAATAGGGGTAGATATTTTTTCTTGCTCCGCAAGTAGCGGTTCCCTTCATTCCAACATCTGACGCAGTATATCTTTAACCTGCTCGCCAGCAGGATTCTTCAAAACATCTGAAGCAGTATCTTTAACCTGCTCGCCAGCAGGAGTCTCAGCATCCAATTGTTTAGGCTCTTCTTCTGGAGCCACCTTTTCAAGGTTTTCTGGGATAATAGGATCATAGTCAAAAATAGGCATGCTTTGGTCCACATCTACTCCTTCAATATTCTCAGGCCTGCGCGGTGATGGTATAGCAGATGAGGTGGCCGGCGCAGCCTTCACCATTTTCTCTGCAAAAATAGTAACAAATACAAAGCATAAGATTCCACGAGAATATTCCTAGAACGATATGTAACAGTCCACACATACCAGGTGAGAATTTCTTTGCAAAGGCTTCCAGATTGCCTTTCTTGCCAATGCGCGGACGCGCAACTTTTTTCGGCGAAGACATTGGTAAAGTCTTAGACTCTTTTCTCTTCTTGGAAGTGCGCTTCAACGCCTCTTCAGGACTTGAAGGGGTCTCCAAAGGATCATCTGGGTTCAAAGCAGGAAGAGAGGAGGTGTCGATGGGTTCCGGTTTTGGTTTCCTCAAACCTACAGGCGTAAGACCCTCTAGTGAGTCTGACACCACCACATAATCACACCAAGAATCGGATACGAGACGTGTACCTTTCTTGCCCTCAGCCTTAGTAGCAGCAGAAGGCTTACTTTTCTGGTCGGGCTTGGTGGAGGTTGGCGCAGTAATAGCAGCAGCAACAGTTGGCTTTTTCTTCTTCTTGGAGTCAGGGCCTACGCCCAAGTTTAGCAAATCACCTACATGACCAATAAATGAAGGAAATATTGCGCCATAAGTAACATTGCAATATTACTTAGAGTTGGTATCTGCAAATAATATTGCAATAACTCAGGCTTCGCACAAAAAGACTTACCAGTAGTAGAAGTGGGCGGCATGTTGAGATCCTCATTCTTAGGAAGTTCAAAATTTCCCAAGATCTGAGTAAACCAAGTTTCTTCATTCTCCTCCAGTGGCACAACAGCCATTTTCCCATTATCTCTCTTATACGCCACTTGGTGTAACGGCGCAACTGTCAAACAAAGCATACCAACTAAATTTCTTCAACATGAAATAAATACGAGAAAACAATGCAAAAATTTAAAAAGTTGCTTAACAATTCCATCCTCGGTATAGACTGGTTTTTCTTTTCTTTCCTTCTTCCATAAGATACTCATCCCTGCAGCAATCAGTGCCCTCTCCGGCAATATAATATTCGGGATATCCTTTATATTTTGATACCACACTTCGTCGGTCGGAATAGCTAAAGTTTCCAGCTCTATATCCTCGGCAGGCCGGAACGTCATCGCAAGTGGGATCACCGCCGCCTTAATATAGAAGAACTTCTGTTTCCAGTCATGATATGATTTGGGCGGCGTTACCAACAACCGTTTGGCTTGCACACGTTGTAGAAAAGAATAGAAGCCCAAAGAACAGTGAAGCTGGTAAAATACACGGGCACAGTCGGTATCATCTGCATCGACCGGCAAACAAACTCGAAGTGCCGGATCCTCACCATGCCAATCGAATTCAGTTGGGAAATATGAAACTTATAAAAATCCAAGATCTCCAACATAAAGTGTGTTACCGGCAGCCTAAAATTGCCCTCGGTAAAATAATCATAAAAAGAGTGATGTAACCGGCCAGAGCATCCGCCGCCGTCGAACCCTCACTGGGAAAGAAAGCCCCCCAAGTCTTGGAAAAAAGAAAGTTGCTAACAAGAGCATCGAAGTATGCCTTCCCCCACTTCAATGGAGGCAGTGCCAACGTCGCCGGAGCATCAACTTTACCAGTACTAGATCCAGTCGCCATAGTAATGTGTAGAAAGAAATCTCGAAAGACAGGTTTTCAAAGGAAACAGCAAGACGATCGGAATTTATGCAGTCGCCAAAATATATGAACACAAGATTGTTTCTCTCTAAGAATATGATCTGGTGAAGAAGCAGATGGATCGACATTCCGCTTTATATACCAATCGCAAGTAATGCTCGATATGACTGCAGCGACTTTTGCGACCATCACTCTTCCCCAGGTAACTGCAAGGGTGAGTGGGGAACAGTAATCGCCCCACGCGCGCGAGTGTCGCCGAATTATCATTAAATGCAGTAAGACACGTACTGTTGACAGCCTGTCAACAGTACCACCACGTCTCATGAACGTACATGTACACCAACTACATCATTTGGATGAGCGACACATGTCCAAATATATTTGAAATTCAAATATCTTCCAAAGATCACTTGTGACATGTCACCAAAAAAGCATAAAGCAACAAAAGATCAATACCCGTACAGCGCAACATAGTTCTTAAGTCCAGCGCTCCACCTACTCTTTACTTTTACATAGGAGCAACACTAGACTTGGGGGACTTGAAGGGGTATGGTCCCAAAAACCTTGCGCCAACCAAGGGAACCATACCCACTATTAACTTCTAAGAAAACCTTGCGCAGGCTTTTATATCAAGGAAAGTCACTGAAAACCTGCGCCAAGTATCCAAAGAAGGAAAGGATCACTTAACCACCTTGCGCGGGCTCGCGTATGGTTCAAAGTTAATCTTGATCAAACTCCTTGGATAACATTTTATGAACAAACCTTGCACCGATATTTATACCAAAGCAAGTACTCACCAAAAACTTTTCGCCAAGCAACATGAAGAGGAAAGAAGATCAGTTAACTAACTTGCGCCTCTCGCGCAAGGAAACAGTTAAACCTGAAGAAATTCTCCCTTAGCAAAATCCTAGAGTTGGTGTAGAAGCAAAGGGAATCTTTTCTGTTATAACAGAATGGACACGTGGCGAGCAACAGATGGGTAACAGCTGTGAAACCTTCTAGAAGCCACTAATACCCAATCGTGCAGGCATCTTTTCGGTTATAACCAATTGCCACGTGGCAGCATCTGGACGACTGGGAAGGATCATGGTGATGGCATGCTCACACTTATAAAATATAGTGATCTCATGATGACACGTGGCATCTCCCTAGCCATTGATGATCTCACAATCCGTGTGCACTAACGGATGACCACAAACATTAACGGAATAGCAAAAACGTTAAAGTTACCATCTCTCATTTTGGTGACAAAACTCTGGCTATAAATAAGTGACTTAGACTCCAAGTAGAAGGTATTCACTCTCAACTACTCTCTCTCTCTTTACAATACTTTACTTCCGACTACATGTACTTATTCTCACGCCGGAGGGTGGTCACGGAGAGAATCCCCCTTCTCCCCGTGGCGAGCTAACGGTGTTCTGTTTTGCAGGATCAGTCGGAGTACTGTTTCATTCATCATCATCGTGAAACCAAACTAAGATTAACCCTTTTATGCAGAGTCCATTCCATAGATCTACTTAGATTCCGATCTAGTTGATCTAGGGTTTCTTCAGATATAATGATCTCAAAAAATGTCTTGAATGTCAAAATTTTAGCTAACTTAGAAAAAAAACAAGGTTTCAAGTTTTCAATACGTTTAGATAAAAGATTAATTATTTATCATTTTTTAATATAATCAAACCAACAATTTTTTAATATAATCAAACCAACAAGAACAAATGTAAACGAACGAACGTAACTAAACATATTACCGAAAGTTCACGAACGCAGTCGAACGAACGAGACCTTTGTTCGTGTCCGTTCGCTAAGCTAACCGAATAAAAAAATTTGTCCGTGTTTGTTCGTTAAACTAATCGAACGAACATGAACGAATACCCCAAATAGTTCATGAATTGTCCGTTGAACGTTCGGTTCATTTACAACCCAAGGTAAAGTTCTTAAATATTGTATTATTACAATATGATCAAACTTCTACACTATAAATTTAGTACAACACTTACGTGGCTATCTGTGGTCCGTTCAAGTTTTAAATTACATGGCCTCACATGACTGCTCATGCAGTGTATTTGATTTTTATCTATTTTAAGTATCTTTGGTGTGATGGTCTTGTAATACGTTGTATATGGAAACTTTTAACTTGAATTCATCGCATTGTACCTTTTCTATTTTATATACACAAATACGCTTCTCTCTATCCCTTTCTTACACTATACGTATATATTTGGTATATAGGTGTATTACCAACACCTCAAAGAGTGTTGTAAAATATAGAAAAAGAGATGAGTATAAGATACAAAAAGAAGATATGGTACAAAATAGCAAAAAAGTTATATCATTATAATACCACTTGTATCCCATTTATGATTTTCGTTACGAAATTTACATCAATTAGTTACGCTAAATATTAACCAAAAGAGGTTTATTTGAACAAACAGTGTAGAGTTTCATTTGAACAATCAATATAAATAACATCACTAAAAAATGCAAATTATATTAATTCTTTTTGCTAATAAGTAATGAATTAACAATTTATAAGGTCAATACGTCTAAAAGACATTTACCGCAAAAGTATTGTTACATAAAGCTTATTTCTTTTCTTTAAACATAAAGCTTATTTGACCTTGAAATAGCAAATATAGTGAATAACATGACAAGTTTTTAGGGAATGAGTTTGATACTTAAAATATCACCTAATTGACATATTTCTTCTAAAATTTCAACTCGTACTCTTTTCGATTTTAATTTAGTTGTAACGTTTAAAAATATATAATTTAGACATATAGTTTTATTCAAAGTAGTTAATATTTATATTTAGTGAGTAGTTGGATTAATATTTTCTTAGATTATGATGGGTTACTGGTTATGGGATAATTGTTACCGGTTTGAAATTTAGATTATGAGAGTTTAAAGTGGAGGAATAAAAAAAAGGAATATTAATTTTTATAATCTCGACTATTAGCCGTTGGTCGTCAACAGTCTTAACTTTAAAAATAACCACTGACAGTCTCAACTATTAACATATTGGCCACCAATGGACCCTGACTAACAGAACGAAAAACGCCGTTAGTAGACGGTCGTCGGAAAAACGTTTTTGGCCGGAAAACTTATTTTTGGCCGGAATACTCAACGTTTTCGTCCCGAACTTCTGTGTAACCTTATTAAGGACCTTCAGGAACCTTTTTCTAGTAAAAGCCCCAATTATTGAAGTCGCCGGAAAACTCTTTTTTTTCGCCGGAAACTTTTTTTGGGCCGGAAAAACTCATCTTTTGACCGAAAAACTTAACATCTTCGTCCCAAACCTCTTTGTAACCTTAGATCGAATCTTTATAAAACTTTTTCTGGCCAAAAACGGTTTTTCGGCGACCGGAGACTAACGGCATTAGCGTTCTGTTAGTCAGGGTTCATTGTTGACCAATATATCAATAGTTGGGACTGTCAGTGGTTATTTTTAAAGTTGAAACTGTTGGCGGCCAACGTCGAATAGTTTGGATTATTAAAATCAAATATTCTTAAGAAAAGTATATATATGATGGTTATATTATTATAGACTTATAGTAATATTTAGTTAAACTAATTTAGTTTGAAAATATTCATGAATTTGGGGGTTTATATAATTTAGGAAAAAAAAAGCTTTATAAAAAAAAAGTTGATCGTTCAACAGTCACACTCACAACCCAATGCTTTTTTTGGCCCGTAGAGATCGTGGGGTATCCCACGATGATGTCGATGCAAATTAAAGGGGGACGGTTTTGGGGTTGTTTCTACGTAGCAGCTCCACGCCTTCCCCCTTTCCTTTACCCACAACCTTATAGTCTCGAAATTAAAATGACGTTTCATAACATTTGAGAGAAAAAAAAATGAGTGTTTATTAAGTGAAAACTTTATTTCACAGTTGGCATGGGGTGTTTGTGTCCATCAAGATATTAGCATTGGAGATGCTTATTGGTTGTATCGATGCTTACAAATACAGTGGAAAAAATCAACGGAGGATGAATAAGTTTGATTTGATCGAAAGCGAATGATTTGGAAATTGACATATTATTGATGGTTACATCCACTCGCTTGCTACTTTTACCCATTATTTATTGAGTTTTTTCCCAAATAGGCGTTGTTGAGAAAATTATTTACCAAAATAGGTGATTTGAAAAATAATTACCAAAATTGGTGAAATTAACCAATTCTTTAGTTTGAAAATAAACAATAGGTAAAACCAACTGGTCCTTTTCTCAACGACTTTCTGGTTGCCACCATAGGTGATTTTCATCAATAATTCTTGTCTGGGCGATTCTCACCATGGCGACTTTCATCAAAATTCTTGATTCTGTCGGGTGTTGTATTTTGTGTTGTTCGTTTTTCGGTTCAACGATTTTAACGATTTCTTCAACGAATATGTATTGATTCGTTTATCTCCACGATCCTTTTATTGTTGGTGTGGTTAACAATTCTTTCAATCAAGTTGATTTGTGTTGCTTAACACGTTGATTTTGTGTTGATTACTAACAACTGCAATTTGATTTTACAGATATAAAATATCAAACCATTTATATTTCGTATGTTAGAGGAGTTTAGGTTTTCAAAGAATGCATTAGATAAAACCATTTGTGCATGAGATCATCGTATACCATTACAACTTGTTAATAATTGATTCTTTTTTTTTTCAGAATGAATTAGAGAAAGACCGTTCCAGAACTGATTCAAAACACTGAGGTGAGCACATGGATCGGAATGCCGGAATCAAACCTAATCGACGTGGAACCGAGAACCGACTGGGCTGTATTTTTAAGAACCTGAGCTGGACCATTTACTACATGGTCGGTTCGGTTAATTGTTAAATAGTTCCAATAGGTTGGCTTTTTACATTGGATCTACAGAAACTGATGAAGAAGAAAGAAAGAACTCATATGAAGAAGATGAATGAACAAAACATAAATAGGTTAACTCAATAAAAAAGAAAAGAAAGACAAATAGATTAGCTAAAATAAGCAAAGAATTACAAATTGATTAGTTAAAATACATAAATAAATAAAAACACTCATTTTGGTAATTATTTTTCAAATCACCCATTTTGATAAATAATTATTTATTTATATTTTATAATTCTTTTGAGAAGCTACTATTAGAAAAGGGACATGATAATTACAGGACGAATTTTGGTGTTTAAGTACTCTTTTGTTTTATTATATTGACGACCTATATTGTTTCATCAGTTAAATTTATGTGGTGTTTAATATCAACTATCAAGTGCCTTTAGAAAATAATAACCTAATGGTCTATATATTATTGTATGTTAGCACCAAAACTATATTAAAAGGTCACAATTCATAGTAGGTAGTAGATAATTTAAATAGTAAGTCCTCTGTTAACAAATAAAATGCTAAAATGCCAATAACTGAACATAAGTTTTAAATTTTGATTGTATCCTGTTTTTTCTATAATAAGTGAGGATTGCATTTTTTAACGGTTAACTTACACTCTACTAAATTCACTCTTAAATAGTAAGTCATCTATTAACTAAAATGCTAAAATGCCAATAATTGAACATAAGTTTTGATTGTATCCTATTTTTCTATAATAATAAAGGATTGTATTTTTTACCATTAAATTAAAATCCTCAAACATCTACATTGGATCACTTTTACAACACTTATCATACTCCTTGATACCGGTAAACTACAAGTTAACTTTGTGAGTGACTTGAGAAGAAGAGCCCTGAGGTGAAAGTATAATACAACTACTTCTAACGTAACTTTACTTATTTCGTGAATTGGAAGCGAGGCAATGGCCCTCTTTTTTAGCCCAAGGTCCGCTTCAACTGTTCGATCAACTCAGAAGACAATGTGAAATAGGGAGTTGGCTGGGGCAACACATCTACATAAAACCAATAGAATGTTTACTCTATATTTTATCAATGTTACGTAACTTAACTATTTTTTTATTAAAAGAAACAACAAATCTATCAATAATGTGGTAGATAATATCCAGATTGTTGCGACATTTGAGCTGGTGAGATTATAAAAACCAACTGAACCATTACATCCAACCACACGATAATCAATCAAGACCAGTTGACTTAAATGTTGGAGTACTAGCTCAAATCAACATCTGGACAAGTAATCGCACAAGTATTTTAACAAGTTTAAGGGTTTGGTATCATCATTTTGACGAAGTCATCAATCCAAGTATGTGTATATGTACCTTGTTTCACCATCTTTGTTCGTGTTATTCATAGGTGAAAGCTTTTGTATGCTTTTGTTGTACATCCTATTATTGTTTGATTGATAACAAACACTACAAAGGCTACTATGAGAAAATATTTATAAATATCATAAAGACAACAATGATGGTGGTATGTGCTTGATTAGAGACACTACCATTTATAATGCTAACCTAAAGTCGACGATAGAATAGAATGCAGACTTTTATTCAAAATAAAGTGTGTGCCCACCTTTTCTTCACTCAAAATGTTGAGTACGTCTACATGGAGTTTCCACATGTACAGTATGTTGTAGTGGTTTATGTGTTTATTTACATTATATCTTCATTAACCTAATCTTTATTAAAATACGGATTATATTGTAAAACTTTCGTTTAGTTTATAAAACATATTTTCACTAATGTGACATTAGTAATGTCACACCCTCACCAAGAAAGGCTTGGGTGTGACCAATAGAACTAGTTTAATACCCTAACAATGCAACAAACAAAGATAATCTAAAATGAGGTGTTTGGGATTGTTTCTCCTGTTCTTCTTTTCTATCTCCTTTTTCGAAAACTTATAATCATATAACTTTTCTTTTCTTCTTTTTAAACTACAAAAACTCATTCTCAATACATTATCCAAACACAACAAAAAAATGAATGACTTATTAACTTTTAAGAAGTCCAAAAGTTAAAAAGAGCTCAAAATAAGCAATCACAAACACCCACATTAAGTGGACACAAGTCTACATTATAAACAAAAGCACCATTTTAATTTATAAAAGGAGAACGAACTGTAACAGTGTACAACCACAAAACAATATAAAATAAAAGTGACAGTGATAGAACATGAAATGGTGTCATGTCAATGCAAAAGTAAACGGTAGGCAACACTGGGGGAAAGTGTAATAACAATCAAACATGCTTTAGTGCCTAAATCTTTTCGGCTTTTGGATCGTCCTCTTTAACCTCAAATGTGGCCCTTTTTCGTCTTGTTGACTTGATTCATGGTGCCCATTTGTCAAAGTTGGTGTATTTTTGGCATCGTCTACTGAGACAACCTCATCTTTCAGATCAACAACCAACTGAAAGTTATACAAGTATGAGAGTAAGCAATATAAAGTATGGATATAACATGTCGGTGACTTGTTGCATTGTGCCACTATAAAGAGGTTACCCCAATCCTTAAATCATGGAATGTGGTTACACCCCACTAATGAGGAGGTTAGTAAAAGCCACTAAAAATGAGGTTACCCACGTTCAAATTACTCAATTGAAAACGTCGAAATTCTTTTATTTTTTTAGCTCCTATCTCTGGTTAATCATAGGTTTTCTAATTATAATTTTCAGAAACATTTTGGACAAATAAATAAAGAAGTTATTTTTTTTAGTTAAATCTAGTCAACGGTTAACTCAACTCATTACACCCATGCCCTAAATAATTGGTAAACTTATGTAAATAATAGTATTTTGTTAAAATTATGATTGTTACTGTATATAGTTTTCATGACACATCCATTTTTGTTTTTATAAACAGAAATTAATGTATATTTTCTAAAAATTATTATTTTTACTCTATATATGTTATAGAATAGTTAAAGCCCTTTAATTTTGGTGAAGATTTTTAGAAAAGATTGGTTTTTTGTTTTTATTTTGTCCATGATAAAAGGGGATCATGGGTGATATGAAAAATGTGCCTTTTTTGTTTTTTTAGGTTTTAAAAAACAGGTTTTCTAATTAAAAAAAATCTCAAAAACGCTTTAGACTAATATATAAAGAAGTTATTTTTTACCCCGCTTGCCCGCTTTCTAAATTTAGGAGTAAATACGTTAGATAGTTGATTATTGTTTTTTCTTCTTGGACCAGACATACGTTAGATGTAGCAATGCGTGAGGAACTAAACGCACGTATTTAAGGAGAAAAACGACTATTTTGAACAGGTTGACTTTCTTAAAGAGTTATAAAATTATCAAGGTATTTATCATCTGTAATTTGGTTGCTATTATAACTTGAGTGATTTGCTATTTTATTTAAATAGTTTTTTTCAAGAGTTTTGTGTAATTGCAGAAATTTTATGGTAGATTCAGCATGGTTATGGTACGCTCTAGTGGTGGAAGCTGTTTTTTAATCAAAGGAAGGACTTATCCGTGTTAATCTAAGCATTTCTTTGACCTTTTTTAGTTGGTAGTTATACTTTCTATATTTATGAATCTGTTAACAAAGGTGTGCATTTTTATTAGTATTGTTGTAAATATAATGGGATAAGGTAAGCGTTTTAAGTGTTTAGACCTTTTGTTTTCTTGATTATACTTGTGTGGTCATAGAATAGTTTAAAAGAGTAGGGTTTTTTTAGCATTATGTTTTGTATTAGATAACGTTTGAGCTTTTAAGAAGTCTATTATAAAGAGTGTATTTAAGCATTGTTAAATAAGAATTAAGATTAAAACGCATAATCAATAAAATATAGTAGATTTAAATATCTATGTATCTAAAACACATAAATAAACAATAAAAAGAGAAGCTTTACCTGTGTTTAAAGAGATCGTAGGAAGAATGTAGGATGTTGTATATACGTGTAATCCTGAATTAACGTCAACATTAGAAATATCAATGTATCTAAAATACATAAACAATAAAAATTAGAAGCTTTACTAACCGTGGATTTATGATCAGAGAAGTGGATGAATGTAAAAGTAAAATATGACATAGAAGGTATATTTAAAGTCTTTAAAGCAGTTATTTTTACTTACAAGAGAAGTTAACTCTACCCACTAACACCATGTCCTTATTAGTAGTTATACTTGTTTTAGTAAGTTTTTTTTTTACAAAAATCGAATTTTGGTAGACTTCAAGTAATGTCTAGATTGAGAAAAAGTTATGTACATGTATTTTCCTATAAAAATTTTAAATAAGTTTTCTATATTTTGTTTAAAATTTTATTCTTACTGGATAATGTTATATAATACACAACCATATTATGTTTTACATCAACAACACACACAACTATTATTATTATTATTATTATTATTATTATTATTATATTATTATTATTATTATTATTATTATTATTATTATTATTATTATTATTATTAACGTTATCCCAGTCACTCACTTTCTAAAGTTTATGATTAAATATGTTAGATTGTATTCTTATGGTTACAGTTCCTTTATTTATAGTTATTTTTTAAAAATAAAACTTAAACCTAACCTTTTTTGTGATATTTGTTTAACAACTTTTTATACATATAATTGTTTACCCATTTAGACAATTATATGTATTTAGAACTGAAAGTTTTAGAACTGATTTAGACAATTTGGAGGGAACAAAAGTTTCAAAACTGGGTTGCAGTTAAAAAGGATTATGGGTGATATGAAAAATAAAAAGAGGATCATGGGTACCCATGATATGAAAAATAATAGTATTTTACTGTGTATAGTTTTCATGACGCATCCATTTTTGTTTTTATAAACATAAACTAATGTATATTTTCTAAAAATTATTATTTTTACTCTATATGTTATAGAATAGTTAAAGCCCTTTAATTTTGGTGAAGATTTTTAGAAAAGATTGGTTATTTGTTTTTTTTTGTCCATAATAAAAGGGAATCATGGTGATATGAAAAATGTGCCTTTTTGTTTTTTTAGGTTAAAAAAAACAGGTTTTCTAATTAAAAAAATTCTCAAAAACACTTTGGACTAATATATAAAGAAGTTATTCTTTTTACCCCACTTGCCCACTTTTTAAATTTAGGAGTAAATGCGTTAGATAGTTGATTATTGTTTTTTCTTCCACCGTGTAGAGAAGCAAACTTGCTTCTTTTTATCACGTGTACAATATCCTCTTCCCAATCATCGTCAAACTAACGATCTCAATCACCTCGTCCCATTTCCAGTTCCTTAGTGCTTTAGACCTCTTGTTGCTTCTTTCAACCTTGCGAACCTAAGAAAAAAACATGTCATTAAACTCAAGGTCGGGCCAATGCGTTTGAAGGCCGAAGGCGAATCTAAATGCGAGGCCCTTTCCGGTTACTAATTATATTATAATATTTTAAGTACACAATAATAAAAATAGATACCTCACTACATGCTGGTCCATGTTTTTTGGTGCTCCTCAAGATCCAAACTGGTAAGTTCCATTTCCTGAAATAAGAAATCAATCAAAATTGTTAACTATGGACATATAGAGAGTAATCAGTTTAAATTAACAGTACCAACCTAATTACATGCAGGTCCATTTTGTACCAACGTTTTCTGCTCCTCATCATCCAAACTGGTAAGTTCCATTTCCTGAAATAAGAAATTAATCAAAATTGTTGATGTTAGAAATATCCAGATTAATAAGTTAATACAGAGTATCAAATAAAAACCTGATAACATTCTGATCCACTTTTTATGAACGGATTCTAATCCGAATCAGTCAAACTGTTAAAGTTGATTTCCTGAAATAACAAAATCAATTCAAATGTTTATAATAGAGATAGCGACACTAGCAGTTTTGTAAACAAATACTTTTACTAACCTTTGCTGAAGTGCCAGATATATGTGCTGATGGAAGTTGATTTTTATTTCTAGAACACTCTTGGTCGCTAAATTTAGTGAAAGTTTGCTTCATTTTTTTGGTTGACTGCTTGATCATGTTTAACTTATTAAATGCAGGTGCATTATATAGCAATAGATCACCTAACTGACACAAATTTCTAGAAAGATTGTAAGAGTTGGTTTGGAGATAATGGGTCTAAAAATAAGGAGAATATTTGCTAGAGGAGTGGAGATCATGGGCCTAACTTTCTGGAGCAAAACCATCAGGAAGAAAACTGCCTATAACCTCTATTAGAGCAGTTTTTTGGTAGTTTAAAGGGTTTAGATTTCATCTCAGCATGATCCAACAGTGGATATCGACTTGGATGGTGGTTACACTTAATGGGTTCCATATATATATATAATTACTAATGGAAAATTTTCATCAAAGCCGAAAAAAATTAAACTACCTTTTACCCAACTCAAGTCTTTGGACCGTAGGAAAATTTCATATATAGTTTAGTTTCTAAATTAACTTTCCCATGATTTTCTAATCAGTATTATTATCCACAAACAACGTTTTTAAAATTTAGAACAAATTTATTATTACGAAATCGTTACCCACATAATATGATGTTATATCCGTTTATAACCTATTAATTATCAATTCATTAGTTAATAGGGGGATTTTATTACTAATTTGGTGATACTAACATACTAACTATCGGTTAGTGACATCCTAACCGTACGCCGTTCAAAAAAAATTAATATGTCTAAAAATAAGAATTGGTTTTAACACTTTATTTTTCCTTAGTTCTTTAAGTCCTTCAAAACATCCCAATAATAGATTTTATATCTTTGCTCTATTATTATCAACTTGAAAGTTAATAAATTTCAATATACGTTTGTTTTTTTACACCATGTTTGTGTCCCATTGGTTAATAATCTAAGAAATATGGAAGGGCAATGTGCATTGGAACAGATCATGGGAGTCTTTTAGGTCGTATAATGAGCTACTTTGGTGATTCTCCAAAGGAATGGTAAGGAGCTTCTGTACCATAATTTTAAGTGCTTTTTAAATGTCCCCTAGATTGTCACTTATGTCATAAAAGCTTCTCACAGGTTGTATCTGCATTTGATTTTGCAAGAACTTTGAACAAGGCGTTCATACTTTAAACAGTGATAAAAAAATATTCATTCAAACTACTTATGAACCCCCTTATTAGGCAGTTATATAATTTGCCTTCTCGAGTGACTATTTGTTTTATACTTAAAATGTTATTGTTATTTTAACACTACAAGCAGATACAACTTACATGGGACAACACTGAGAGGGGCTAATCAATTTGTGTGAAACATGGTTACACTATAGGAGGTTTTATGTATTCAAATTACACATTGGAATATTGGATTAGTTTTTAGATGTTTAATAACCTATTTGATTTTCATCTACAAATTTCGTGTTCATTACCTTTCGCAAACATTATTTGTATTCTCATAAGTTATTTGAGTTTTGGTGTCAAGTGAGCTATGTTGATGTTGGCTTAAAGGACACCAAATCTGTCACTAAAGATGTTAAAGCAAATATCAAGGCTCAGAGGGTCAAAATATGCACATAGATTATTGTTATATAACTTAATTTCATTCTATTTTTGAAAATATTTCAGGGCATCCGTAAACGCAAATTAAGCAACCACATAAAAGTTCATTCTTTTTTTTAGCTTGTAGTGTTGGGAGGGAGTGGGTTTCTTGGTTCGAATATATGTGCAAGGTGAAGCATCAAGGAGTATTGAAGTCATAAGCCTAAGCATAAGCATGTGCACCAATTTGTTTATCTAATCACAGTTAAAAACTAAAACTTCTGGCCATTCTACCTTTTTAATATCGGTCATGTTTTGTTAAAGAATTAGACATATGTTTTGTAAAACTCTATATTACGGTCGTGTTTGGATTTGCATTATATTTTTGTGTTTTATGTCCATGTTTGTTTTTCTTGTATATATTTATCAATACGATAAAATGACGTATGTTTGGATCATATTTTCTTATTTGACATTGTAATTGTGCTTCAACCCGTGTATATCACGGGTCAATAACTTAGTGTGTGTGCGTATTTGTTATTTAATTAATTTACACATGCATACACAAATAATTATATAGTGTAATATAATAATTCCACCGGCCCCAGAGCCCATCTATAGTTTCCCTATGTGTGAGATTCTACTGGGTATAGTTGTTATAAAATTATAATGATTTTTAATTTTATATTAAAAATCATTATCATATGATTATAATATTGTATGTGATACTATATGTCAAATTTTATATTTATATACCTAAAGGGGCTAACCACCATATCCCGCCTAAAAACAAAACATTTTTCTCGAGTTTTGCAATATTATGGAACCATTTAAAGATATTATGGGTTGCTCGAAGGTCTCGAGAACAACCTACACTTTTCTGGGCAACTTTCACAGCTTCTAGAGAATCTTGATCAGCCAAGAATGTACTTAGAAAGGATTGGAAGCATGTTGGAAATTATGGACAGATTCGGCAACCACTGAGCATTCTAGGACAACTTTTAAGGGGATAGAAAAATCAACCTTGGATCAAGATAGAACTATGGAATTGTCTAGACAAAGAACATCATAAAAAGCAAGAACCCACAAATGTATAGATACATCTATATATTGAAATCCATAAACAAAAGCCAAAGTAATATAAATAGAGATAGGAGGTCTCCTTTACAACCTATGCAATAAACACACAAGTTATAACCCTTTTACTTGTACTTGCAAAGTATATTTGTAATCTTCTCTTGTTATCAACACAAAGTCGTTCCTTGTATATAAAGAGCTTGCAACTTCTGCTCAGGTCATTTGAATTGGTATCAATTATTGGGGCACAAACCTAACTTAGATCAATCTAAGTCGCATCATTAGAGTTGTGGATTTACTTCGTAACATAACACTCACAACCTCACTATAATAAGTTTACAATAGAGCTTATTTTGAGTAGCTCGCCTCACTTACACAGTTAATTACACTCACACAATCGAATGAAGTACTTACACAAAACACCCAAGAGGAAACAAACCACAATAGATTATTTAAGTACCCTCACAAAATTAGTAATTTGATATATTGTTAAATAAACTGCG
Organism: Scalesia atractyloides; assembly: GCA_947069175.1. Classification (NCBI taxonomy): domain Eukaryota; kingdom Viridiplantae; phylum Streptophyta; class Magnoliopsida; order Asterales; family Asteraceae; genus Scalesia; species Scalesia atractyloides. Next base: position 18,523,570 of record CAMTDV010000014.1, on the reverse strand, counting down.
ACAAATGTGATTTTTAGAAAATTAATAGTGAAATGTTATTATAATATCAAAAAGGTAGTTTCGGAAAAACTATAAAAGTAGGTTATACAAGGAAAAAAAACTGAAACACATGAAGCATGTTCAATGATATTAGAAATTGGTTGTAAAGGATGTCACACTCATCTCTTCCCTGGTGACAAAGTGATAAACCACAATCAAATGTTTAAGCATCAAAATTCCACAATATATAAGAAAGGAAAATATAATAAGTATTTCTTTGGGATTGATTGTGGTAAGGAAAATGGATCAGCCCAACACAAGCACCTAAGATTGTGAAAGGTTCTATTTCAATATGAGTTGTCTCACTAGTAGCTTATCCTTCGTATAAAGCAATTTATCAATCACACAATTAGGTAAGACAAGAAGTTATGGAATCAATAAAACAACTATCAACTTCCTTTAATAAAAAAACTAACAAAGCTGATCATTCTTCACTTCAGTCACAACAAGATACTTTAGCTGTCCTTCTTGTAAAAAGCTGTCAAAATTGCAAACCCCATCCTTTAAAAGGAGAGTTAGTTAAAATAGTGTTTGGAATTTGGTTACATTGTAATCAAACGTGTTAACAACAAAATGTAATTTAAAAAACTTACTTTCAACTCTTTGATGTGATGATTTTTAACCCTTGATACACCATTGTCAGCAATTACAAGTGGCCGGCAAACATGACCACCATCAGAAGCAATATAAACACAATGCTGCCAACAAAGGGGATGACACATTCAGAAGAAATATAGTTAATTTTTTTTTGTGAAACTAGTGTCGCTTAAGGATTATACCATTATAAGAAATTGGAAATTTTCATCTTTCGGTTAATGCATAGTGTGACGTTCTAGAGGTGTAATTGAGAAAATGGATTGTGCCCTTTTTGAAATAACAAATTGCAGACCGATTATATCGTGCTACAAATTCAAGTTCGCATCTTTCGACTATTTCATTCATCATTTTGTGGTTAATGTTGATCGTATTTATATTATTATTTGTTGGTTTTAGCTGCGCATATATTTTTTACTTATTTTTATGAAAGGGAAAGTGAGTATGGGGCTGTTACCCATCTAACTTAGATGCGAAACCCATCAAAACTACGTCGTTTTGATAATACATACCAAAAATAAAATAATTCATATCTATTTAATTCTTATTAGCGCTTAATCAGTTTATCCTAATGTACATCCGTAATTCCACCATCATTATTCACATATACTTGCTGTTCTTTTCTATTATTTTCGTCATTGGTTGATCGTACTCCTCCTTTATGAATATATAGAGTATATATATTTTCACTATCTAACAAAATCTTTAATGATCTGAACAATCTTCCGTTGTTCAATAAAAAAAATCTAAACAATCTATATCTTTTCCCATTCGATAATTCTGACGCATTTCAAAAATTGATATGGTATCCTCAATTTTGAAATGGAAATGTGTTGATATTATCGATTGATTTGAATGACGGATAACTGAAGCAACACTTTGTGTCGCAACAACTGGAGACTCTCGACGGAGTGTTTTTCCGGTGTGCCAGATTCAGATAAGTCGCTAGAAGAAAACTACTATGGACAAAGACGAGTCTGATCGTAACAATATAATAAAAAGCGGTGTTGTTCTATTTATTTAAAAAAAACTAAGACTGAACTGAAAGTTGAAATCGAGACTATAATCCCTAGCCATAAATTGTTCCCATTCTAATTTTTAATCTTTAGGAGATAACATGGAGGAAGAAAATGGGGCTAGGAACATTATAATGGAAGATAGAGTGATAGGCGATGAAGAACGAGTTCAACAATTGATAAAGAGTTAGTTAGGACTTAAAAGAATCTAAATTATTTTATATTTATATTAATCAAAATGACGATGAGTTTCGCATCTAAGTTAGATGTAACAATCCCATATTCACTTTCCCCTTTAATGAATGTATATGTTATGTTACTCAGCTACGTTAGAATCTCATGTATTGCACATGCTGAATATATGATAAAATGTGAAAAGGAAAAAATTGTTTATAAATCAAATTTGTAAAAAGTACTTATTTGTATACAACATTTTATGGTTTTTAGGTAATCATGTTATTCAATTGGTGAATAAAAATCATAAATATCTAAATACTTCTTTTATACAAAAGAGCCTTAGATTTTGGTGTTTAGTTGTTCTTTTATACAAAAGTGCCTTAGATTATGGTGTTTAGTTGTTGTAAATAAAGAAATGATTTTAAAATAACAATATCACCATACTAATCTATATCTATATCTATATCTATATATATATAAAAGAAACTAATAAAGGGACACATATCATTCATTGGAGTCATCTATTTTTTAGTTTTTCCATCTCTCTCTCCTACTTAATTAGATAATTAACATTAATTAAAAGATAATTATAAAATTGAAATTTTATATAAATTTAAAAATTTGTATAATAGATAATGTAATATTTTGAAATATTCATCAAATTTCAAAATTATTTATCCTAAAATTAAAAAAAGACGTATGCTAAATATCAATTAATATAACGTAAACTATCAATAGATTTTATTAAACTCCTATTTCAATGTTAATAACGGGTAAAAATATATTAATACTTATTTAAAAAATGTTAATAATGGGTAAACAAATATTAATAACTATTTGATGGTTCTATACTTTTATTATCGTGTTTACATGCATTTATAAGAACCATCATCGCAATCACCATATCCATCGTGTATCGATGTTAGTTTTTTAAAAATATAACTTTTTATTAGATTCATTCAACCCGTGTAATAAACGAGGTTTTTTTAAAGATATTACATTTTTATTATTTACTATACAAAATTACATTTATGCAACCCGTGTAATATACGGTGTTTTTAAATATATAACTTTTTTTATTATGTGGTATATAAAACTAGAGTTATCCAAGATATAACTTTTTATTGTTTGTTATTTAATCCGTATAATACACAAGGTTTAAAAATATAACAAGATATAACTTTTTTATTGTTTGGTATATAAAATTACATTTACCCAACCCCTATAATACACGGGGTTCTTAAAGATATAACTTTTGTTATTATTTATTATATAAAATTACGTTTACTCAACCATACAATACACGAGGTTCTTAAAGATATATTTTTTATTATTTAATATATAATAATATATTTATTCAACCCAAGTAATAAACGAGATTTTTAAAGCTATATAGTTTTATTATTTGGTATATAAAATTACATTTATTCAACCCATGTAATAAACAAGGTTTTTAAAGATATATTGTTTTATTATTTGGTATAAAAAATTACATTTATTCAACCCGTATAATACATGGGTTCTAACCTAGTTTGATATACTTTATTTTATGATTTGTTGTAAACAAGGAAACTTAATTAATAAAAATTAGACTCTACTATTAATATGTAATTCATTTTTACTAATTTGAAAATGCAGTTTTGTTATCATATTAAAGACCACCTTATTGACTTTTATATTATACAGCTGTATAAAGGAAAACGATATAATTCGAAAATGTGTAAATGCTTCTTATAGCTGAAATTACATATTATATTAAATAATATTGAAAACTGATAAAATTCATACATCTCTAAATACTTATTATGATTGAAATTGCGGAGTTTTTTCCTAAACTAGTGTTGGTGGAAAAAATATTTACCAAATTGGTGTTGTTAGAAAACTATTTACCAAAGTGATGTTTTCTTGAACATTTACTTATTTCTCACTCCTTATCTCATTGGATGACTCTCAATTTATTGAATAATTATTAATTAGTTATTTATTCATGTTTTTCTAATTCTTTATAAACTTTTTTCTATTAGATGTTCATCAACAAAAACATGTTATTCTTTTACAGCGAATGTTTATTTGTTTTAGCTTCCTTCAAAATATTAAATTAATAAAAAGGTTATAATTTAATGAAAATGCTATCTAGTTTTTTTTAAAGAAGACAATTATATGATTTTCTATCTTTATAACTATATAACTTTTACGTTAAATACATTTTTAAATAATCAACAAACAGTGAGTTAAACTGAATATTTGGTTTTATCAAATATATTAGCTTTCGAAAATGGATATTATATTTATGTTTTTTCAATTAAGATGAATTATTTTCTAAATGACTAAAATTAAAAAGATGGTTGAAAGATACGTGTAACTGTAACTTAAAAGTAACTGTTAATAATAAAATATTTTAAAGAAAACTAAAACAAATAAACAATAGCTATAAAAGAATAAAATGTTTTTTTTGTTAAAGAACGTTTGATAAAAAAAGCTATAAGAAAAATGTTAATAAAAGAATTAGAAAAAAAACATTGAAAAAATTCATACAAAATCTACGTTCCACTTTTTTTTACTATAATTTCCATCAAATTATAACCTTTTTATTAATTCAATATTTTGCAAGAAACTAAAACAAATAAACAATCGCTGTAAAAGAATAAATTGTTTTTGTTGATGAACGTTTAATAGAAAAAAGTTAATAAAAGAATTAGAAAAACATGAATAAATCACTAGTTAATAATTATTTAATAATTGAGAGCCATCCAATGAGATAAGAAGTAAGAAGTGAGAAACAAGTAAATGTTCAAGAAAACACCACTTTGATAAATAGTTTTCTAGCAACACCATTTTGGTAAATATTTTTTTCACCAACACTAGTTTGGGAAAAAAAACTCTGAAATTGCGTATTAACAAACTAATTGATGGTTAGTTTGTTATTCATAAAGACCCCTATACTATTCAATAATTAAACTTCAGTCCCTGCTCATGTAAAGTCCAAATCAAATTGCCATAGGCTTTAAGCATATTATAAAAAATCATATGATCATTTTCCAAAATGGCTCTTTTACTGCCTTTGACTTTGTCTTTGTTATTTAGCTCAACATACATCACCATACCAACTTATCCTAATTTTTCCAATTGAATTTTCACCTAAATGTATCGATGACAAAAGGTAAACACAAAACTAACTCCAATAACTGTTATCCATATAAACCCTGTACCCATTTATCCAACATCTAATAGGAATAAGCCATTCATTACATTGTGACTTGTATTCACCACACGCAAGCTTATACATCAGATAGTAGCTAGCCCATTGACCCCTCATCTAATAGCAACCAGGAAACTTATTCTTGGTGTCTTTTCTCATATCAAAACATCCTTAATTATGATATTGGAATTAATTATCCAATTGCCTGATCTTAGTTGAGTAGAATTTATTGTAAAGTTAACGTTTTAATTATCAACAGTACCAACCATCTCTCTTTTTCCCCCTTTTTTTGTTTTTTGTGACTTTTTCTTTTTCATTTTGGACACGATCCTTTAACTTTTAGCATTAATACTTATAACACCTTAATCGAATTTTATATTCATATTTTTATATATTTGTCATTATAAATTCAAGTTGTTTTAGGTTTCAAAGTAAATAACATTCAAAAAACAAGTAAGGTCAAATATAATACGTTTTTTACTTATTTTTTTATATGTTTTCAATTGGTTTACGTTTTAATGTAAATTTTGTTCGGAAACAGGTCGGTTATTGTAACATCCGTAAAAAAACCGGATTAACCAAACCCGCTTCGTTTATTAACCGAACATCCAGTTAAAATTTTTGTTGCGTATTTATGAGTTATTTTAATTTTAAACAATACATAATTAATAAACAATTTAGAATTTAAAAACTATAATTATTAAAAAGTGAAAATAAAATAAATAAAAAAGAAAACCGGCTGCCGGGTTTCAAACCCGGGTCAGCCGGAAGTCTTAACACACAAACATTTAACCACTCCGCCACTTGACTCACTTGTGCTATCCAGTGAAACAAATAACATTTATAATAAAACTCGAAGTCGAATTCAGTCACTCAGCGCGCCCAAATCACTCTCGCCGGAAATCCCGACGATATCGCCAATCATTGACGGTTTCTATTGACTTAACGGATGTATTAACATCAACGTCGGTTATAACCGATGCCTAATCCCGCGACATCAGTCATAACCGTCGGAGAAAAGCTGACCAACGAATCAAGACTGAAATCAGACCCAATTCATCGCGATTCTTCCCTATAAATGCACACCCAAGCCTCTGGTAATCATTTCGCTCAAAATCATACCATTTCTCGAATCAGTTTCACTCGCCGGAGATAATCTGCAATCACCGGACTTTCACCGGAAAACCGAGACTCACATCAAAACGGTAAATATCTCTTCGGTTTCAATCCATTGTTAGACTATTACTAACATCAATCCATCACCCAGAATCAATCCCAGACGACGTTGCCGGATATTCTGTACTCGCCGGAAAATCTCTGGAATTTCCAAAATCACGCTGTGAATCGGTATAATCATCTAAACCTTCTGATAATCATTGTATAGTAATTCAATTTCACAACTAACCGATCAAAACTGTTAATTTATCCGATCAGACGGAGTTCACGAAACAGAGCCGACGATCCTAGCCGGAGTTCTGAGAAAGACATCTGTTCGGTACATTCATTTCCAAAAATCTCTCTATTTCATCACATTTCAATCACTTATAAGTTCGTTAATCGAATATAACAAGAACAGTTGAATAATCGTTGTCTGTGTTTTTTAACGAAGAAGATGAAGTCGAACTAATGTATAAGTATAATTAAAACAAGATATATAACCGGGTTAGACACACAGTCCAGCGGTGGACTGTGTACAAACAACTATCACACGTCTCGAGTTCGATCCCTGACCCAACCTCACTCTCTGAAATAAAAATGCTCTTTTTAAAACCGAACCGGTTAACTCACTGAAAGATGTTAAGTATAATAAAAACCAGAATATTAACCAGGTTAGACACACAGTCCAGCGGTGGACTGTGTGCAACGTTGAATCACAGGTCCCGGGTTCGAGACCTGTTATATGCACCGGTTCGATATAATTAAAACCTTTTTAAAATGAATAAATTCTGATTAAACTAAATAGTGTATAAATATAATTAAAAACAGAAATATTTCGGGTTAGACACGTAGCTCAGTTGGTAGAGCTGCGTGCACGCATACGGGAGGTCACGGGTTCGAGTCTCACCCAGCGCATACTTACACAAGACCGAACCGGTCAACAGTCAAAGTCAACGGTCAACGGTCAACCCAAAAAGTCAACATTTTTTTTATATTTTTATTTATTTGTTTTATTTAAAAATCAATTAAAATACTTAAAAATAACATTTTTAAAGTTAGAAAGAGACCTTAAACTCACAAAAATAAACCTAAAAATCCAATTAAAATTGTTAATAAAATCCACTTATTTACCGTACCTTTTCGTTATTATCTAGGTTAGTTATTCCTCGTCGATCAACTCTCTAAACTCGTGCGCATCCATCATCATCAAGAGAACGCACCCAATGTGAGTGAATTCTTACAAATTCCCCTTTTTATTTCATGTTTTGGGGTGTATCATGTGTCGCTTAAACTAATTCGCTTATTCAAACTCGTGCTATACCATATTATGATCTAAACTTAGAATGTAAATATTGTTTGTTGTTATGTATTACATATTGTCAAGTTGTATGCAAACTATTTGTTAGGCCCATCAGTTCCTCGTGAGAGACGAGTTGAACAACGCGTGCCTTAAAACTCATTCATTAGGCCCATCAGTTCGTAGAACAACGCGTGCCTCAAAACTCATTCATTAGGCCCATCAATTCCTCGTGGGAGACGAGTTGAACAACGCGTGCCTCAAAACAATCAATTGTTGTATGTGTGTGCAATGTTTAATATTATGTGTATTGTGAATAAATTTACATCTACATTTACTCATATGTGGTTATGCCCTTTATTTTATAATCAATACAATAAACTCGTTTAAATGTTTTTCATAGGATTCACTCGCCAACTTTTTGTTGACCCAAAAACCATTTTTACACATGATACAGGTGGACAGGATGAAGCAAGGAACACATAGGAAAGTGCCTTAGAAGAAAAATAATGAAGTCTAGAAAGATGTATAGAACATGTTGTACTTGTATGATTTGATTGTATGATCTTCTTTAAAATTGTAATAATAAATATGAAACATTATAATAAATGTCATGAGCTTTGATGAAAACCCAATCATGCCCCGATCACCTTTTCCGCTGCGGGTCGGGGGTGTGACAGTTATGTCTTCATTAAACGGTATAATTTTGAGTTTAATAATTTTGAGTTACTTCACGTTTAGACACCGCCACAACGCGCGGGAAAATTTAGTGGTATACTACAATAAGAAGATGGATATATATAGTAAATTTTTTTTATTATTTTTTTTCTTTTAGTGTCTTTTTGGTTATTTTTACTTTCACACTTTAACATTTAGTATTGGCACTTACAAACTCTCAACTTTCTAAATACTTTGTAATTAATTTTTACGTTCTTATGTTTATGTACGTATCGGTATAGATTCAGGTTGATCTACGTTTCAATGTAATTTGTTTTTTGAAAATGGGTAGGCTAAAATATAATACCTTTTTGTGTTTTTAAAAGCTTTTTAGTTGGTTTACATTTTGACATAAATTGTGTTCTAAAATAAGTCGGGTCAAATATAATACGTTTTCATTAGATGGTATAAATTCGAGTTAATTTACGTTTCGATGCGGCTGCAACGCGGTGTACCATTTTTCAACATAAAAAAACTTAATTTTCATACGTGCTTATTTTTATGTATATATTAGTATAAGTTAAAGCTGATTATCGATTCAACGCAAATTTTTTTATTTTGTAAATAAGTCGAATCAAATATAATACGTTTTCGTGCTTATTTTTATTTATGATTTTAGTTTGTCTTAGTTTTACGTAACTTTTGTTTAGAAACAAGTCGGATCAAATATGATACGTTTTCATTAGACGGTACAAATTCAAGTATATCCAGTCATGTAACTTGTTATATTCTGGTTCGATTCCCGTTCCTTCCACACATAACCAAGTTTTATCATTTATGACTTTGTGAGTCGTTAACATGAGCGGCATCACAAACATTTCAAAAATTTGAACCACAACTCCCACCCCCAAAACAGAAAAACAACGACCCGATTTGCCCCAAATCCAAATCCAGTTTTCAAACCAGCAAATGGAGAAGAGACTTCGTTCGTCACTCAAGTCATCCGCCGACGATTTCCTCTCATCGGCGGCCAAATTAGGCCTCCGTTCCGTCAAACCCTCACTCAAAACCCTAATTCACTCACTCAAACCATCCTCCGACGTCGTTTCAACCCTCCCTCTCTCTCTCCACCACTCAATTTCCGAATCCATCACTCTGTACAAAGATCTCACGTCATCCACCACCGCTCCCTCATCTCCGGCTGCCAATTCACAACTAACACCGCCGGCAAAGCGCGTTCGTAGATCCTCACGCCGGACGGAGACTTCACACAGTGAAAACGGCGACGTTTCAGGTACGGAACATAAACAAACGAAATTTGGAAAAGCGAAGGGTGACGTCAGCGAAAAACTTCAGATTTTTACTTATGTGGTGCATATGTGTGTTACGCATCCGGATAATGTGTTTTCGATTGCTGATTTATTGCCTGCGGTTCAGGAAATTGCATGATAATTTAGTTGTTTTTGAGTTGGAATCGAATTTGCTGTCGGATATTGCGAGTTTATGTGAGGAGTGGTGGAAGCGAGAGTTTGTGGTAGGGATGGATTAATTTCGCAGTCGATACCGTTTTTATTGTCGAAAGCGTTGACTTTGAAGAAGAAGGTGGATGTTCATAGGGTGTATGGTTTGCGAGAGGCGTTTGGTTTGTTTGATTTTGAGGATGAGAGTATAGAGGATTTGAAGTTGTTGCTTATTAGGTGTTTGATATCGCCGTTGTTTTTGAAAATGGACGAGGGGAGGCGGTTTTTGGCGTTTTTGTTTGGGTTGTCGAGGCAGTTAGTGAAGGAGTCTTTGGCGATGATTAGGTCGCAGATTCCGTTTGGGCGGAAGTCGATGTTGGAGGCTTATGCAGATATTGTTTTTCGGGCATGGAAGGCTGCGGAGGGAGAGTCGAGAGATGAGATTGTTGAGTTTTTGCAGCAGTTGGTTGATGGCTCGATTCATGCTAGTAGTGGCTCGTTTGCTGCTTCGATTAGGAGGATTTTAGGAGGGTTTATTAGCCAGCGGACTACTGATGGTGTGGAGAAGCTTGTTTTTAACCTTGCAGAGCCTGTTATATTCCGTTCACTGCAGGTGTGTTGCGTATAATTGCTTATCATTCTATGTTTAAGAACTATACAATTGAATCAATTCTGATAATGTTTTTTCTGCAGGTTGCGAACTCAGATGTTCGTCAAAATGCACTGCATTTACTGATAGACGTGTTCCCACTTGAAGATCCTGACGCAACAAGGGAAGCTAAAGATACACTGCTTCATAAACAGTTCTTCTTAATAGAAAAGTTACTCATGGATGATTGTCCTGATATACGAGCTGTTGCTGTTGAAGGTTCATGTCGCATTCTTCATATGTTTTGGGAGATAATTCGTCTTCAACCATCACCAAATTGATCACCAAGATATTAGATGATATGGCCCATGATGTCTGCAACAATGTTCGACTTTCAACAGTGAATGGTATCATCTATTTGCTCGGTAATCCTCAATCCCATGAGATTCTCAAAGTGGTTCTACCAAGGCTAGGGCATTTAATTTTGGATCCCGTCATTTCAATACGCACCGCTATCGTAGATCTCCTTCTTCTTATAAAGGGTATTCATAATTTTCAATTTCATAAGGTACAGACTCTTTAAAATTCGTAACTTTAAACTGAATGATTTTACTCAGGCACCTGTTGATTTGAATTTTTATTTATCTGTTACAGGTGGTGCATCTGATGTTCTCTTATCAACACTTGCACACGATCAGCCACTTGTTTGCCAAAAAATCACTAAACTTCTTCTATCTTCGTATTTCCCTACAACTGTAACTCCAGAAGAAGCATGTAATCGATGCGTGACACTGATAAAAAGATCGCCACTTGCTGGTGCAAGATTTTGTGAATTTTGTTTATCCGAAGGGGCATCTCCACAGTCATTCAGTTTACTTTTCAAAATTCTCATAAATCTGGTTCTCTCACATGCTAATACGAGTTCAGATCAGATAGACGGCATACTTATGTCTGCTGCCAACATTTGCAGCAATTTAGCTACCGAAACCAAGTATATATCCGCTCTTAAGGACGAGTTAACCAGTAAAAAGCTTATGTCGTTGTTTGCTACTGCAAATACGGGCCGGGCTCAATCAGCAGTCTGCAGCATTGTTTCAAGCGTTCTTCCTGATGCTGCTGGTGTTCTTCGTCAAGAATGCATGAAACTGGTCGGTAAATGCGTTGGGTTATCTGATGATAAGGAAAAACAAGCACAAGTTCGGTTGGTACATAAAATGATGATGTCATGTGGTTGGATTGATTACATGCTTGAAGCATTTACAAAACTTTTGCAAAAGACTGCTAATGGATGTGTTGAGAAATGTGATACGGAAAGAAGCAAAGAGGATACTTCATCGGGAAAAAAGAGAAAAGTCAAACATGGGGTTAAAGTGTCTGTTAAATCTAACCGTGTGAGTGGGAAGAAGACTAGTTTCATTGATGATTATGCGGTTTCTGTATGTATAGCTTGGCAGTTGAAGGATTTGCTCAAATACAGTGACACGTGTAAAGCAGTGTTGGGATCGAAGAGTCTAGCATCTGTGTTGAATGCTTTAAAGGTCATATTGGAGTTTGATATTTTGGAATGCATGCAGTGTGATTATATAAACAATTCTCATGTGGTGGCCTACACATCACTCAGTCTTCATATGTCCGTTAAGAATTCGACAATAAGTGATAAAAATAATCATGATTTGAAGACCTTAGAGAAGACAGTTGAGCATCTCGTTAACTGTATGGAAAAAGCATACGCAACAAGTGCTTCTAGAACGTCATGCAAAGTGACGCCATGCTCTATAACAAACATGGTGAAGTTGTCAACTTCGATTCTCAACTTCATTATCAATTCAAGTACAGCGGATCGTACTCATGAATGCGAAGAACGATGTTTAAGTTTTACAAGAAAGTATGTAGGATTCGTAATCATTAACCTGAGGCAGCATTCACATGGCTTGCTCGAGTTTAAGGAAGAAGATTTAAAGGAAACATTTTTATGCCTAAAAAGCTCGTTCACTTACGCAGCTAAGCTACTAAACTTAGTCCTAACAAGCTCATCAGAATCACGCCCGCCTTCACCCGAAGCCCATAACCTCGCTAACGATCTGTTTGATCTCATTATTTCGGTTGAAGAACATCTGGGTAGTAGATACGGATCACTTGTTCTTTCCGCAGCTAAACTTTGGTTGCCTGATTTTATCCTTTCATTTGGTTCATTGCAAATACAGAAACCGTCATCATCGTCGTCAAGTGCGTTTGCCGAAACAAAGTTCGGTTTTCCTTCGTGGCTATCGATATTGGCAAAGATTGAGATATATGACCAACAAGAGTCAGAGTCGGATAATGTAGATGAGGAAGTTGAGGAAGTTACCTTACCATCGAAGTTTTCTACGTTCCGGAAAGTTGTTGAAAAGATGGTTGAGCTGTTGAGAGGTAACCAGAGCGTGTTAGACGCAGTTGGGGCGTTTCTTTTGTCTGGTTCATTGGTGGGTTTGAAGAAGAAAGACTTAGAATTGTTGTATGGGGTGTTACGTTTTGTGTGTATTAAGCTAGTGAAGCATGAAGATGGGGAATGGGTTGATTTGAAACTTATGTTGGAATCTCTTCGACAAATGTACCCTCTGATTGAGACTATGGCTCGGGAGCTTGAAAATGGACATGAAAAGAAGCTGTTGGAACGAGCAAGATCATGGGTTGAACCCGTTTGGAGATGTTACGTTCATGAAGAGATGAAGGACGAGATGGAAACTGATTTTTGTGACTCTTGATGTGCTATGTAGTTAATATCACGATATATCATCGATTTCCCGATGTCAGTTCCTTTCTTCTTAGTTCTACCATTCGTCTTTCTTCTTATTGTTGCTATTAGTGTTTTAAGTCTTAATTGTTAATTGTTAGTGTTTTAAGTCTTAATTAGTTCCTACTTGTTACAATTGTTAAGCGTTTTGCAAGTTGCAAAAGGTTAATTTGTTAATGGTAGGAGAGTATACTAAATTGTTAGTGTTAAGTTGCTATATATAAATTCATGATATTACAATTACCTATAACCCACCGATATCCCACCGCGATAACCTATATCTCGAATATCGGTCCTTCACCGATATCCGATATTTTACTGCATTAACTACTTAGTTGATGTGCTATCTTAAGGTCCAAAGTATGTTCTCCATTCTAGTTCTTCAGTCTTGTGTTTCTCTGAAATCTTTAAATGAAATGTTTCTTGATAATAATTGCACTTAATGTACATCATAATTGGACTTAAAAAGTTAAGCTTTATAAAATAGTGCATTCTAATACATAATAAATGTACAGATTACTAGAATCAAACCTAAAACTAATGACTTTCTGAAAAAGCTAAAATGATGTCAAGTAGTAGGGATCCTCAAACAGGGACTTCATGAACACAGCAATAGGCATGCTTAAACAGGGATCCTCTTCAAGAACACAGCAATCGGCATGCTTAAACATCCGGTAAGAACACTAAACAACCATTGAGTTGCTGTTAATGGCGATGTATTCGCGAAAGTACCCAGGTACTCGATTATTATAACCTGGAAAACAACAGCTGAAGCGATAACACTTATAAAAACCTTATTCTTCCATATGCCATCTAAAACATTTTCTTTCTCCATTTCCCTAGAGTTAACCTCGTTAAAGAGCTGCACAATGTATCACATAAATATAATTAGATCATGATATAATAGTATATTAACTTGCATGATGCCATCGTGATGGTTTTAAAAGCTAATTTTGTAAATGAAGTTACCTGACAAAAGACAAAGGAATTGAAAATGAGCGTGTTGAGGATAAGATCCGAATCATCTCCGTCAAGGCTGAAAAACGATTTCCCGTTAGTTTGAAGTAGCCAAATAACGACAAACTGGTACACAGCCTGCCCGAATATATTCCTCCACATGACATTGCTTATGAAGTTTCCCTTTCTTCCAACTGGAGCTCTCTTCATTAATTCGTCGTTTGGAGGCTCGGTTGCCAGTGCCAATGCTCCCAATGTATCCATGATCATGTTCACCCACAACAGTTGTACAGCTGTCAGGGGCGCGGTCCCTGAAAATATTAACAAATTATTAAGAAAAAGATTAATTATTATGTATCTAAATATCTAACTAATTAGTTGAAATTGGCAGCTTTTGAATCAATGTACCTGTTAAACAAGCTGAAGTGAAGTTGACTATTAAAGCAACTATATTGACAGTTAGTTGAAACTGTACAAATTTTTGAATGTTAACATAGACCGATCGTCCCCATTTGGCCACAGTGACAATTGTGGAGAAATTGTCATCCAGAATAATAACGTCTGCACTCTCTTTGGCTACCTGAAATGTTAACAATATAAAAACATCAGAACTAATTCATGTTTGTTTAAGGTAAAACACTAAAACTATGCTTTGTAGGATGAGTAATGTTTTGTTTTTTGTTAACCTTGGTTCCAGCAATGCCCATCGCAAGGCCTATGTCTGCTTCATGAAGTGCCGGAGCATCATTAGTTCCGTCACCAGTAACCGCCACAACCTCACCAAACGTTGTTCTCAAGTGTTTCACCAGTGTGTGCTTATCTAGAGGTGAAGATCGAGCTATAACCTACATAAATTTTTTAAAAAAATGTTAAACTTATTTATATATGCATTGTCATTAGCTTAATTGTTTATAGTGAAATACAAAGCAAACCTGAATCTTGGGAATTATTTCGAGTAATTCCTCCATGCTCTTCTCGCGGAAATCTGGACCCTCGATTGCAATCCCGTCATCTGTAAGTATTCCACATTCCCTAGCTATAGCTTTTGCGGTATTTATGTTGTCTCTGTAACCATACGGACCGTTATACCAGCTGATCTACAAAGAGCCACTGATTCCTTGACACCTGGACGGACAGGATCTTTAATTCCCACAATCCCTATACAAGTATAACCCGAAGATGGAATTGGAGTATCCGCAGGTAGACCATCTTCCAAATCCATATACGCCAGACACAGAGTTCTAAGAGCTTCACCAGCAAACGTATCAATCGTACTCTTTAAATAACTAAGCAGTTCATGTCAAGAGTAACAACTTCACCGTTTTGACTAATTACATTGTGGCAAGCAGCCAAGACTATTTCCGAAGCGCCTTTACAATGAGCTCTCACACCACGTTCCGGAAGCTCCAACACCACCCCATTTGCTTCTTTGTAGAATTAAATGGTTCGACTCTAATGACTTTTGTTGACTCGCGTTCGGCTTGAAAGTCTCCACCAAGTGACAACCCACACTCCAATATGGCTGCGTCTGTTGGTGACCCGAGTATCTCATTCTTTCCTTCTTTATTAACCACAACCTCGCCACCTGTATTCGTAGATATGGACTGCACAAGAATCTTTTTAGTACTTTAATGGATGTCATTGCTGACATTCAAACAGATGCAAGATTTGACAACGGTCATGTGGTTGGTGGTTAGCGTCCCGGTTTTATCGCTACAGATAGTTGTGGCGGATCCCATGGTCTCACACGCGGCTAGATTTCGAACAAGCGCTTTGTCATTCATCATCTTCTTCATGGCAAATGCAAGGCTCAATGTGACGGCCAAAGGCAGCCCTTCTGGAACTGCAACCACAACAATTGTAACCGCAATAGCGAAATATTCCAACAACATTAGTGCATCATCACCGGACCAACTCCATTGACTCCCGTCTATGATCTTACTAGCGAATAATTTTGTACCAAAACCGCAAACGTCACTAGCAAACACAAGGCCGATTTTTTCCAATGATGGTTGCACACGTTCAATTAACTTGTAACGGGGTTTCATCGTTTCCACCTTCAGTAAGAGTCGCCATTAGTTTTCCCCATTGAGTTCTCATACCAATTGTTACAACTAACATCTTACATGAACCATCTTGAACCTTAGTTCCAGACAACAAGTAAGGATTCTCAGTGTTGACTTTGACCGGCTCGCTTTCTCCGGTCAAACTAGATTCGTCAATCGAGACTGCAAACCCGGAGAGAAAAAGTCCATCCGCAGGGACTTGATCTCCAATAGCGAGATGAACTATATCACCGGGAAGTAGTTCATATATCGATAGCTTTTGTCTGTACCCGTTTCTGGTAACTTGAACGGATATTTTCTTCTTCTCTTTGTCTAAATCCCGAAACTGTAGAGATTGACGATAATCGCTTGTTGCTGTTACAAACACCACCAACAGGATACTAGCAACAATTCCAAGGCCATCGTGGGCACCCGTTGGCCATCCCTCGGTTGCTATGCCAACAATTAGTGAAACAAAGGCAATACAGCAAGAACCATAAGGGTCATATCTTGAAGTGCTTCATATATGAACACCCAAAAGCTTCGTTGTTGGCGTTCAGTGAACTCATTGGTTCCAAACAGTTGTTGTCTGCGGTCAGCTCTTTGTCATCCATAGCAAGCCCATTGGTGGTACATGTTTTGAGCTTGGCTGCAAGACCATCTACCCCGCCATGAAGTGTTAGCTTTTCGGGGTTATGGCTTTCAACAATGGAGCTTGCATCGTCTGCACTGATACCAAAACCATTTGCCTTGAATTCGTTAGGTACCGTGTGGCTGCTGGCTTCTGCGCCTGCACGTGTCATAATGTTCATAAGAATGACATTGAATAATGGAGGACGTGATGAAATGTATGTATGTATGTATGTATGTATAAGAACTCACAATTGATAAGACGATATGCCGCCTTTGACGCCAAGACCGCGACCCTCAACTTCTGTAATCATGAAAGGTTTGATCAGTAATTCCCAAACTTATTGTCTTTATAGTGAAGTTTTTTTTTTTTTTTTGTGTGAACATCTTACGTTAGATATACTTTCTAATACCACTTTAAATTCATGCTTGGTTAACAGCCTGCCCAAACAGACTATATTACCACACACCTAACATTAAGGTTGATTGTGTAAGAGAAGCTAATGACCTTATTTTTACGGCGCATAGCATCAGCTTTGTTGCTTTGTGGATATCGGCGGTGTAACGAAACCTTCGCTTCGGGTTCTTTACAAGAGCACACGCATCCCTCCATTTCTGCAACACCTCCAACGACGAATGCTCGCCTCACTCCACCGAACTTCTCATTCAAACAATCTTCCATATTTTCCTATTAAACTGGCAAGTTGAGTTGTTTCTTCGCACTCAAAACATAATAACTTCAGTAAATTAATACAATGAGAAATCAAAGGCAATGAAATGAAATTGCTGAGAAATTATTTAGTAATGAAATAGAGTAAGCGACAAAAGTACAGAAGTAAAAAATAAGTGAACAGTTACACGCGGCTTTAATGATAGCTTTTATGACGAAAGTACGAGGAAACTTCGTTTAATTTTAAATTACATGAAAAGATCCGTTGATAGGAAATTGGCGCCAAGGATTGTATTTGTGTTCGAACAAAAGGTGTGTTTGTTAGAAGCTTTTGTTTTTATGTGTGTCATAACACTTTATTTTATAAAGTTTAATAAGATTTTTTTTATAACTAACTATAGAAATACAAATATACTTTTTATTTATTTGAAAGATTACCTTATTTGGATAAATATTCAATATGTGGAGAGTTATCTTGAGAACGCTAAATATTGCGAGAACCCGTAAGAACAAATAAAAAAAACCAATCAAAACCAATTTTTTTTAATACAAACCTCATTATATACTAATACAAAAACCAACTGACACCCTTTCAATGTTGTTGCACTGTTTCAATGGGAAAAAAATTCAAGTTACAGCGTTTTAATTTACACCACTTCTAAAGTAACTTGCCTCCCACAATTATATGTATTGGATATAAATATAGCATATTCTTATTGCACACTTTTGCATCATCATTTATTAATGATGGGGTTTGGGACCAATAGGTCCTGGGTTCGATTCTCACAATGGGGGTTTTCTCCTGAATTGGTGTGGCATTATGCCTAGTGAAGATGGATATGATAGGGTGGTTCCTCTGATGGCACGATAATACTCCAGTGATCCGTCAGTGATCCAAATTTGCCGTTAAAAAAAATTATTTATGAGTAACCGCCTCAACCAAAACATAATATCACTAAATCTTCAACGACCCAAAAATTCTTTCTCAATTCTACAAACTCCTTGCGAAAAACGAAAGCAATTTATCAGTCACGCTTAACGGTAAACTTCGTTCAATCGATTCAAGCCTTCTTCCATGTTCATCTTTTTTTCCCTTCTACAACAACTATTTTAAAGAGATTGATTCATAAAATCCTTTATTGTACTAAAACACCCCAAGTCCCCAAAGTGATGTCGTGGGTGGTGGATTCTTCGTTGCGAAGTGGCAATATATTAAGACGGCCATAAAGGGAAGTTTACACATACACTGTTATGTTGCATAATTAATTTCTTTGGTCTGTTTTTATATTTTTTATAGGATAAAAAATTTGTCAATTGTTTTAGACGCCTTTTAATTAGAGATTATACAATGTATAATATCTAATTAGACGTTTTTTATACAATGTATAATCTCTAATTTTTTATAAGATAAAAAATTTGCCAATTGTCTTTGTTTTTTGTTGATTTTCTTGGGGGAGATATACAATGTTATGAGATTATGTTGAATTATGCAAAAGATGTAATTTGTATGTTGTCATGTGTTTTATTATTGTATCGATATAATCTGTATGAAGTTTGTTGTTGGATCTTTGGATGGGTTTGGTAATGGTGATTTTGAATTCTAATCTTCATCTTCGTTCAATTTTGTATGGATTAGTTTTGTTTTACCAGTCACCATGTCATCCCTAATTTTTATGGTTAGTGACTGTTTGTTTACCTCTTAATGAAGCTCTGAATGGTTCAGACTGTTTGTTTCGCGAGCAAATGTCTGAATGGTTCAGACATTTGCCTCTGAATGGTTAAGCATTATACTGAGTCTTAATGGTTAAGACATCTAATCTGAATTGGTCATACATTTGTCTCTGAATGGTTAAACATTATATCGGCTCTTAATGGTTAAGACCTTCTTACTAGTTCAGCACTTAATGGTTCAGACCTCTTACTGGTTCAACACTTAACCATTCAGAGGTTGCAAAACAACCCCTTAATTTCATTACACCATTAATTGTTAATTTTAATACATAGTTATTTTGTTCAACCATCTAATCATGTGAATGATTGAAGTGTTCGTGTTATTAGGATATAATAGTTTGTTAGTGTTGCTGTTATTAGGGATCGTATCGAGTTTTGTTACAGTAAATCCAAACCCTATTAGAATCTACAATGGCTTTCTCAAGAGTTATAGGCATCTCAGAGACATTTATAAATTTATAACTGATACCGCGTCACAATGTGCGGGTTAGATTACCATCTCAGGTTATACCCCTTCGTTTAAACATCACATCGCTTAGGTTATGCCCCTTTGTTTACACGTCACGCCGTATCAATACAAAAAGCAATTTTAAAAAACCAAACCGTATTTTTGGCAAAACATACGCACCATTTGATTGGCAAAAACGTTTCAAAAGAAAAGTGATGTTTCAAAAACCATTACTTGATTGGCAAAACGACACACCGTTTGAAAATAAATACCTTAAATATAAAAAAAGGAACCTATACCGAACAACCATCACGCCATGTCCATCCACCCATAACCGCTCGCTCAAGAACATTATCCCGCCAATGAAATACTATGAATATTGATTAACGTTTTCTTTATCGTTTCATAATTTTGAATTCAAAATTTTAAATTGTCAAACTACCTTTTACATGCCAATTTTGTTTGATGAGCGACCTTTATACTTGTGGTTTAGTGATAGTTGTTTCTTAAACAAACCAACTCATGAGTAAACATAAAATTCTATGAATAACGATAAACGTTTTTGTTTTATTTTTTTTAATTCAATAAAAACCGAATTTAATCGACTTTAACTAATTATAATATATTTATATAGTTCACAGTTGGTAAACGTTTTTAAATTACGATTATAATATATTTATATAGTTCACTGTTGGTAAACGTTTTTAAATTACGATTTTTCAATTACGACGTAACTGTTTCATAATTTGCACATTTTTTTAATCCATCTTTGTGTTTTTTGATCTACGTTTCTATGTTTAAAACTAGACGTAGCCACTTACTGTCGTAACACGTGGATTCTATGGTTATAACTAAATAACCAGATTTATAGTTATATTGCATATACTTCACCATATTTGCATCTCCTAAAATGGTATTAAAGACATCCATAATTAACATCCCGCTACAACGCGTGGGTAGGCGTCAACTCGTTCTAAATAAAATACAACATCAAAACCGAATTTAATCGACTTTAACTAATTATAATATATTTATATAGTTCACAGTTGGTAAACGTTTTTAAATTACGATTATAATATATTTATATAGTTCACTGTTGGTAAACGTTTTTAAATTACGATTTTTCAATTACGACGTAACTGTTTCATAATTTGCACATTTTTTTAATCCATCTTTGTGTTTTTTGATCTACGTTTCTATGTTTAAAACTAGACGTAGCCACTTACTGTCGTAACACGTGGATTCTATGGTTATAACTAAATAACCAGATTTATAGTTATATTGCATATACTTCACCATATTTGCATCTCCTAAAATGGTATTAAAGACATCCATAATTAACATCCCGCTACAACGCGTGGGTAGGCGTCAACTCGTTCTAATTAAAATACAACATCAAAATAAGAATTTACAACATCAAATAATTCATTTCTTCAAAATCACTCTTATTGACTTTTTACACATGTGTAAATATAACAAATTTACACATGTGTAAATGACAAACTTACACATGTGTAAAAAAAATTATTTACGAATTCACGTAAATTTAAACGTGTGTATTTGAATAGTAATGATAAGTGTAAAAAGAAATTTTAAATTTGAATTGTTTTTGACCAAGTTTTCGTGGTTTTTTCATTTGTTTTCACGGTTCTCGCGATATTTAGCGTTCTCATTAAACCCTCCCCTATTTAATATTACGAAACACTATAGAGACATGCTTAAGATCATGGGGTATGGAGATGCTTGGGTTGGAGGCATGACCCGATATGTGACGAAGGTGGGATCCATAAGGTAATTCTTGAAATCAAAGGTGTGGGGTGGCGTGCCTTCGGTTGGTGTTGCCAGCCATGTGGATTATTTATTTATTTTTTATTTATTTTTTATTTTTTAACTATTTAAAATTTCATTTAATTAAAATAAAGATTGCATATAATATTTATAAAAGTACAAATAAAAAAATAAAAAAAAACTACATAAAATTAAAAAACCAACTACATCAAATAAAAAAAACTTCATGGTTTATCCATGTTATATTTTTGCAAAATCTTTTTTTCATTTCTAACGTCATTGCCAATTCTGTGCCGGTAAGGTGGTCGACGTTCATGGCGAGAAACTTCATATCTGCAAGTTTTTCTTTTTGAGGTACCTTCTTTTCGCGAGCCGCTTGGATATTTTTCTTTACCTCCATCTTTTGTTGTTGGATGAAACTGAATGTGTCAATTTTTTTCTCAGTTTCTTTCAACTGGTCGGTGTATAACCCTTTACCTGAAGTCAAACTAGGGGCGAACCCAATGCCGAATCCGATATACCTCTTTGAACCCGCGTTTTTGAAGTGTCTCTACTAGGTGGGCGGGAAGGAGAATCATTAAAATCATCCAAATTAAGATCAATCTCTTGATCACGAGCATCGGATTGATCTTGGGACGACTATGTTCTTGCCCTTTTGGATGATGTTGATTCGTTAGCAGTAGGAACTCTCCCCCATTTAGAAGCGTATCTACATACATTCCAACAATGCATGTACTTGAACTCGTGCTTCTTGTTATCTCTATGTGATACCATGACATTCTTGATAAAGTCGGCCTCCGTTTCACCGTTCCTTGGCGAGTTCTTCGCCTTATGGAAAAAACCATTGAACGCGGTGACATGTGTATTTATATCACTCTACTTGGAGGAGAAGCTATCATTTTCATGATAAACCTCCATGCTGTTCATTTGCGTATGAAATGCTTTCTTTGTAGAATCCCAAAAATCTTTGTGATGACGTGAATTTCCCTATTCCCAAAAAAATAGGCATTGTAAAAAATTTATAATAAAACTAGAAACAATAATATAGTTATATAAAAATACCATTAATTGGATTTTCCGATTCATCGATATAACATCTTGTCAACAGAGTTTCTTCTTGAGTCGTCCACTTAGTTTTTGTTCTTTGAATGGCCGCTAGTGCTTTCTCTTCATCCGTTTTTTTGTGACTTCTTTTTTGGCGGTTTGGATGACGAACCACCAACGTCTTGTGATTGTTTTCGGGTATGGAATCGGGTTGGGAAAGGTTATTTGGAATAGATGAATCGTTGTCTGGAAAGTTCGTGAATACACAATTACGTCACGAAACCTGCTAGATCGGGACACAGTGAGTATACTAAACTTGTGGATGGCCTGTGTAAGGGGTATTTGGGTCAGGTTTGGTGGTTGACGGTTTTGTGGCGGGCTAGGGTTCGGGTTCTCTTGGTAACTAAAGGGATTGGTTGGGTCGAGGTTTCGGTTAAATGGATGCATTGTAGTGGGTTGAAGTTATAAAAAATATAGGGATAGAAGAAGGTCAGAAGTAGAGAAGAGGTAAAAAATGTAAAAAAATAGGTGAGTATTTATAATGTCTAAAAAAGAAATAAACTTCTTTCAATAATAAAAAAGAAATAAATTTTTTTTAATAAAGTAGTCGTTGGGCAACGACTATCCCAAACGGTCATAAGTCCCAGCCAATCAAAGTTAGCCAGCTCACCTTTATTCTCACCCCACGCCAGGCTTCAAGCCAGCAGGCAACGTCGTGTCCAACGTGGCCCGGTATGGTGAACCGGCGTTGTTTGGCATTCCCCGCCCCAACCCACGCCCCACACCCCGTGGTCTAAACATGGCTATTGAATTATAAAAGTATCGTATCAACAAGTTTATATATTGTAAAATATCAAATAATCAAGATTAGTACTGATTAATGATTTAAATTGATTGATAATAGAGTTAAATGTTATTTTAGTCCATGTGGTTTGAGTCATTTTATCAGTTTAGTCTAAAGATTTTATTTTTTGCTTGTGGGTCCAAAAAGATTTTACCAGTTTGCCATTTTAGTCCACTGGGTTAACTTCATCAATTTCTGTTAACGAGAAGGGCAATTCAGTCATTTTATATGTAATTCTGTTAACTAGAAGGGCTATTCGTCCATATAAAATGACTGAATTGCCCTTCTCGTTAACAGAAATAATGGATGAAGTTAACCCAGTTGATTAAAATGACAACGGTAAAACTTTTTAGACCCACAAACGAAAAATAAAACATTCAGACTAAAAGGGCATTTAACTCTTGATAATATTAGTATAAATAATCGAAACTTACCGGTATATTTTAACATGTATCGAGGATATATTTATACATTTTTCTATAAAAAAACCTTCTTTTACATCAAGCAAATGTATTTATTGGTTTCATTTCTCAATAAGTAGCATGGTTTAGTTTAATTTTTTGATTTCTTGGTATACAAAGTATATAGTCAATGCGATTTGATATGGAGTTTTTTTATTTCAATTGTTACGTTTTATTTGGGGTTTTATGATGGACTTTTTTATTTGAATTGTTACGTTTTATTTCGTGTTTTTATGTCTATATAAGGGTAAATGTCAAATAGGAAGTATAATCTAGCTAGGAAGGATATGAAATAATCTTAGTCATTCACGTCTCAAATTAAAATACAAATAGAAAGAGTATTTTAGTCCGCTACAAAAATCAGTCTTGTATCTAAAAAACCCAGAATATTCACGTTTCTTCATCTCCATGGCCACCTCTACTCCTCCACCACCACCACCACCCACCTGGAAAAGGTCGAATCCACTACCCTACACCACCATCACCACTCCACCACACTATTACCCACCGCCACCACCACCCCAACCGCCACTACAATAACCACCACGACAACCACCGCCGCCTTAACCACCACCACCATCTCATAACCACCGGCAACCCATCACCACTCCGAAAGCCAACACCAGCCACTCCCACCACCATAAACCACAACTCACGTCATCCATTCGATCCAACTGTCAACCTAACGACGTCAGTGCAATCACCCTGTACGGTGCCCACCCAACCACCCTCTCAGATGCCAACCTCCGCCATAATCAACCGAATTGATCGAGTTCAACACTTATCTACTTTAATCTTCTTCAACCTTCGCGTGGCTTGTTATGCTGTAGAATATTTCATTGCGTTTTATGTACAGCAACCGGATTGACCAGGAGGTGAGCACTTATCTACTGTAACCATCTTCAACCTTTGTGTGGAATTTTATGCTGTAGAATTTTTTCCTTGTGTTTTATGTGGCTAAATATTTCACTGCGTTTTATATGGCTGCTGCATCCATTGCGTTTTATGTACTTAAACTCTACTATTGGAAAATGGGTTTATATTGAATGGAAAGCATTGATGTTGATGGTTGGGCAACATTGAATGGTCTATATTGAAACACGTTGGCCTTCATTGGGATAGGAAAGTAGATATTTTATGATTAAAATATTGTTATATATGATCCCATGTTCTTGAATTTTAACTTTATGAGTACATGATACAGTGTTATCGGTAAAAGATAGTTTAAAAGACAAGGAATTTGTAAAACGCAATTGTTTTCATCTTAATGTTTCTATCTTTATTAGAAAAGAATGAAAGAAACACATTTTTTTTGTGTGTTTTAATCTATTCGTTTTAGAAAAGAACAAAAAAACATAGTTTTTTTATCTATTGCGTTTTACAAAAAAATTTAAAAACACATATTTTGTTCTTTTTTGTCCATTGCGTTTTAGAACAAAGACTTTCTTTTGTAATTTTAGTCTATTGCGTTTTAGGAAAAACACATTTTTTGTGTTTTTTTCCATTGCATTTTAGGATACACACATTTTTTATATTTTTGGTCCATTGCGTTTTAGGAAAAACACATCTTTTTTGTGTTTTTGGTCCATTGTGTTTTAGGAAAAACACATTTTTTGTGTTTTTTTCCATTGCGTTTTAGGATACACACATTTTTTGTATTTTTGGTCTATTGCATTTTAGGAAAAACACATCTTTTTTGTGTTTTTTGGTCCATTGCGTTTTAGAGAAAACATTTTTTGTGTGTGTTTTTTGTTCATTGCGTTTTAGGAGTTGTTTTTGGTCCATTGCGTTTTAGGAAAAACACATTTTTTGTGTTTTTGGTCCATTGCGTTTTAGGAAAACCAATTGTTTTTTGTATTTTTGGCCTATTGCGTTTTAGGAAAACATTTTTTTTTTGTTTTTTGTCCATTGCGTTTTAGGAGTTGTTTTTGGTCCATTGGGTTTTAGGAAAAACACATTTTTTTGTGTTTTTTGTCAATTGCGTTTTATGAAACCCATTTTTTTTGTGTTGATTGCTAGTGGTTATACTGTTGGTAGGAGTTACTACATGCTTTTTACATATTTAAAGAAAGATCCTCTTGAAACATTAGTAGTTGTATCTAGTTCTATAACCGTCATCTCAATCTTTGTTGGAGAATAGGTGAGCTGAGCACTATTATTTATCCCTCTATAAAATTCCTTATGTTTGTAGTATGAACTTGCTATTATTGTTGTGTTATGTTGAAGGACGAAAGCATAGCAAAGTGAACTTGAGTCCATTGCGTTTTAGAAAAACACATTTTTTGTTTTTTAGTCTATTGGTTTTACGCATCTGGGTTATCGAAAACTTTTTTTTCGAAAGTATAACAATAGTGTACTCGTTTTAAAAATAATAAAACGCTCGTTTTTATGGTACAATTTTTATAAAAAATATCGTATGGAAAAGTTATTACCTTTTGAAAATTGGGGGGGGGGATTTGAGGAGAGATAAACTATTGTCTTGGAGGGACTGGAATACCCTTGCTGAAAAGTCACCCGCTTTTTTTTTGTTCAATTATATTCATTTAATCTTAGCCCTTGATTACTAAATAGATAGTTAAGATTACTTCTTATCCTTCCTACTCATAGAAACTTCTTAATATATCCTGACCCTTGTTGTTTTGATTTATGAGATGATATATATGGTAAGTGTTTTTTTTCCATCTTTTTTATGAGTAACTTATTTTTGAGTTTTTATGTGTTAGTTGTTTTAACCATTTGAGTCCAAAACCAAAAGTACAAGTACTAAAAGTTGGATTCAAAATGTTATAAATGAGTGGTTAGGGACTCAGAGCATTAAATATTTTTACTTTGGACTCAAGTGGTTAAAATCACTAAAACATAAGGACTCAAAACGTAATAAAATGAACGGTTAGGGACCAGGCGTTAAAATTTTTGATTTTGGACTCAAAGTGGTTAAAACCACTAAAATACAGGGACTCAAAAAGTAATTTACTCTTTAATTTATATTTGTGATGACTATTATGTTTTTCCACAAATTATACTTCTTTACTTATAATAACCCATCAAGCAAATTAGTATCATCGACGTACAATTACGTAGTAAACTCATTGGTGAAAGTGGTTAACGACAATTCGTTGGTTAAAATCTCGTTAATTTGAAGAGTTAGTTTGAATGATTCGCTTAAAGTTTGATGAACTTCTTTTCGCTTTCAGCAATTCATGCAAGAATGAATCGGGAAAAACCTATGACTGATGGTGATATTTGGTTTCTGACGGATTATGGACGACAAATTTAGCGATAGATTAACAATTGAGCTTCTCCAAAGTGTTCTCTCATCTCTAGTGGCCAACAAGTCTTCTTTAGGGGATAGCACTAAATTATTAAAGAATTTATCACTAGTAATGTAATTTAAATACAAATTGTTTTATTTTTTATTTTCTAGAAAATAAAAATAATAATACAAATTATGAAAAAAAAAACGTAATTTATAAGATTACCAGGTTAGAATCCCATAATGTTGCACGTACTTGGGTTAAAAAAAGTATGTAATATACGTCTTTTCATTATAAAATTTTAAATTAAAAAAACCGAATATACATTGCAGTAATTCATTATTTATTAAATTAATTACATATCTTTTTTTTCTGAAGGGTGACTTTCAATATGTACATGGACCATTGGTCACCGGGTTCCCATCAAGGATGGTTACCCGTCAGCCAGCATTCGCAGGTGCGATGTTCTATCGGGCCCCGGCTGCCACTTTGACTGACCTTCGCCCGGAAACCATACTACCCCCACACGAGAGCCTCGCTGGGGTAACAACTGGGTAAAACCGGGTTACCCTCCGGATCAAACCATGCCTCGGTAGGAAACATCCATCATTGGAACGTCCCGCACCTTTTGTCTAAGCCGGAAGTCGAACCGGAGTCGCCAAGGAGAAACCGGCCCAACTTACCCAACAGCTACATATTAAATGTAGATGACGTTGATGCTATGCAATTAAGTTCATCAATTATTTGGAAAGTTAAGGTCCAATCAAAATTTTTAAAGAAAAAATGATGGTGAATAGATTTTGTTAGAACACTGAAACCGCAACATCATCTTTCATAGAAAAATTCTAACAATAAAAAAGTGCACCGTTTCAAGAACCTAAAAACGTAACTTGATAAAATAACAAATGATAGTTCGAACAAATAATCAAAATTCCAAAATTATGACCATAAAAACAAATCAACTATTTAATATTTGTCTTAGAAATGTCAATCTTGAGTTCCTTATTAATAAAATCCTTAACAATGACAGTTGTGAGGTTTGTATAGCCAAAACCAAGTCTTAAACTCACATATTATTTGTTATTACAATTTGGATAAAATCTTAGGACTAGATGACACTACACTTTTCACAACCAGTGTTATCATGCATGCATATGTAACTTTAACAAAGGATAAATGAGCCATATGAATTTCATCCGTTGAGACCGAATTTCATGAGAAATCATTACCAGGTCAATGAAGAAATTTTCTCAAATCTCATTCTTAATGACCTGCAAGCAATTGTTAAATGTTATAATATTTGAATGGCTAAGAGAATAGCTCAAGTTCCATCAAAAAATCTTTTTCAAATGAAATATTCATATATAATTCATTTATCATTTCAAACAATAATTATTTATAGCATTTATATCTAATATGTCTCCTATGATTCCTATATACCATGATTCCTTCTAAAATATGTCCATAAGTTTCTCATAATTTTTGGACATCAAGGAAATCAAGACTAACATATATGACAAGTTCCCATGTTACGTACCTTATTGAAACTTATTTGTAGCATTCCTTGTTAAATCATAAATTGCAAGAGGTATTAAGTGTCTTGAATCACAAATTGCAAGAGTTACAAGAGGTATTGGAGTGGAAACTTGTTATTACCTCAATTTGCACCTCTTGTACAAGACTACAAGACACTGCTCCTTCACAACCTGTCTTCTTAAAATCTAATGTTACTCTTACAAAAGTTTCATTATTACTTAAACATGGGTACACTAAAATTTCTTGCCAAAATTATAATCCTCAAACAAGAGAAACTATAACGAGTAACATCAATAACTGGTTTCTCTATTACAATCTATTGGTCTTAAAATATTGACCATAAGAATGTTAATTTATTAAAGACTTCTAAGGCTAGTGGGAGCAGTAAAAGTCCTTATCATGACTCGACTGAAGTGTAAGAGGCGGAAGGAAGAGACTCATTAAATTTTACTCCAAATTTAACTCCTATTACACCTCTTGTACCTTATACTACACCGACTCTTACACACTTAGAATCTTGACAGTGATAGCAACCTAACTAAGAGCACCAACAATAGACATATTTTTGAAGGTCTAAAAAATCGGTGATGTGGTAGCTGCCACACACACCCTCTCTTCTGCCCACTCACATAATTTTTTTCGCTCTCAAAACATGTTTCTTTCTCATATCTTCTCTATCCTAGTCACGCTTACATTCTCATATTTAGGTGTTTTTACACAAGAACTTTACCACCTTCTCTCACCTGCATCTCACCTTCTCTTTCCTCTAAAAAAATAAAAAAACACCCTATTAGGATGCTCTAAGAGCTAATCCATAAAACTAAAACTCCTAATAAACTCATAATCAACTCAGGAGGTCATCTAGATTAAAATTCCTACTAACTTTGATGATTACATATCCTCCTTAACTGAAGTTGAAATGGACATTGAAAAGTTTACTGGTCCTATCTCTTCTAATTTAGCCATTAGCGTCAAATCAATTTTCTTAATGAAATAAAAGTGTTTTATAGTAAAACTGATTTTATGTGTTCAAATAACGTTTGGGATTTGGTTGAATCACCTAAATTCGAATGGAAACGTTGAGATTGTAAGAAGCACAATTAATTTGTTAAAGGTTATACTTAAGATGGAATAAGTTATCAAATAATCATTTTACCTTTCTTACAAAAGATTCTTTGAGGATTATTTTCGTTCTAGTAGCTTATAATCATTTAGAATTACATTAAATGAATAGTCATACAACTTTGTCTAATCAAACACTTACATGTTCATAAAACAACCTAAAAGTTCTAAACTGAAGGTCAAGAACACTTACTTTGTAAGTCAATGAATTTCATGTATGGGTTGAAGCAAGCATTAAAATATGATGAAATCTTAATGCAATTCTTTTCATCAAGAATCAGTTGGATTAATGTACCTACCTCAAGATGAGTGGGAGAAATAAATGTAAACTTGTCCTTAAATTGATGACATTCTTTTGACAAGTATATGTTACATAAGTCAAAGCGTTGTTCACACATACTTTGATATAATAAATCTCGGAGATACCTCTCCTGTGACAGATATCAAAATATATCGAGATAGACCAAACAAAACATTAGTTTCATCCCATAAGCTTTATTCTATTGTAGGTACTCACACATGTAACATGCAACATTGCTACCCTTTATAGGCTCATTGGAAAAATGGGATTGCTTCCTTATGCTTCATTAATTAGAAGCTTTATGTACCTTTAAGTCTAAACTCATTTAGATATTTCTCACATTACTAAAAACTAGACCAAGTCTAGATTGTTGAAGCATTTTACAATATCTTTAAAACGAGATAGACCATAAGTTAAAGAAGAAATGAGAACTCAAACCATTTGATTACGCTTACATTGATTTTATTATATTCAAAGGAAACTAAAAGTCAATTTGGGGTACATCCTTATGTCAACAGACAGAACTATCTCATGGAGGAGTCATATGGAAATATTAACAACAACCTAAGTTACAATGACATAATATGTTGTTAATCACAACGAAATTGTCACTAAACGTTGTTGGAAATTATCAGTGAACTCATAAATTTATTAACTCCATATAAATAACATATTTAAGACTTGTTGTGATAAGCTAGCTATCCTGTTTCCTCGAATAGTAACAATTCGAGAGGTGCTGCATTAGAATTCTATACAAAGTGTTGCATCAAATTTCAACATGAAATTATTGTTCGTTTATGAACAAACATAGGAAACTAATGTCACACCCCGACCCGCAGCGGAATAAGAGTCGGGGCATAATTGGGTTATCACCAAAGCTCATGACATTTACTAATATGTTTCATATTTAATAAAGTCAAAGTTACATTTCCAAATATCCAAACATGTTCATACAATACAAAGGAAATAAACCAAACATAACGATCCCAACTCTAAAACATTTTATTCTTCTAGTCCAATCCTATGTGTTCCTAGCTGCTGCTGGTTCACCTGTATCATGTGTAAAAATGGGGGTTTTTGGGTCAACATAAGTTGGCGAGTGAACCTTATTAGATAAACATTTATTAATGAATTACTTGTTAGTTTATCAATGAAAAATTATGCATAATCATAAATGAGCAAATGTAAATAATCAAGCAGTGGCAAATAGCAATCACAACTATAACATACAATAACAGATGACAGCATACATGAACATACCAACATCATACGATAAATAACATAAATGAAACTGTGCGATCAAGGCTCAATCAAACGGAGCCGATCGTATTGCATGTACTGAAAATGAAAATGTCTGTGCGATCAAGGCTCAATCAAACGGAGCCGATCGTATGTGGGCACGCCAGGTTCAACCTCATAATAAAATGGGGAACATGCTCAACGCTCATAATGTAATGGGGAGCGGCGGCCTGTGAAATTGCATGTACTGAAAATAATAAATTGCATCCAACAATAACTACACAACAGAAACAAACTGAATACACAAGTTCATGATATGATGTATGCACAATGGTTTAAGTATAATATATATCAAGACACATGATACACCCCAAAACGTGATTAAAACGGGGAATTTGTAAAGATTCACTCACATTGGGTGCGTTTGAATGGAGATGACGAGATGCGCACGAATCGGGAGAATTGAACAACGAGAATTTCTAACCTAAATGTAACGGAAAAAGATAGCAGATGAGTGGATTTTATTAAGGATGTTAATAGAATTTTTAGATATATTTTCGTGAGTTCAAGGCCATTTTCTATCTTTAAAAATGTTATTTTTAAGTATTATTAATTGATTTTTAAATTAAATTAAATAAATAAAAATATAAAAAAAAATTTGTTTATTTTGCGTTGACCGTTGACCATTGACCGTTGACCGTTGACCGTTGACCTGTTGACCGGTTCGTATGTGAAATTGTTTGCGCCGGGTGAGGCTCGAACCCGAGACCTCCCGTACGCGTGCACGCAGCTCTACCAACTGAGCTGCGTGTCTAACCCGAAATAATCTTGTTTTTAATTATAATTATATACGTATTCAGTTTAACCGAAATTCTTTTAATTGCAAAAACATTTTAATTCAACAAACCGGTGCCAGTGATGGGTTTCGAACGCGCGACATGTGACTTAGTGTTGCACACAGTCCACCGCTGGACTGTGTGTCTAACCTGGTTATTATCTCGATTTTTATTATACTTAATAACTAACTGAGTTAACCCGGTTTAGTTTTTAAACAAAAAGGCATTTTATTAAATAAGGAGTGCGTGTATCAGGGATCGAACTCGGGACATGCGTATATGTTTTGCACACAGTCCACCGCTGGACTGTGTGTCTAACCCATTCATTTTACTGGTTTTAAATAAACTTATAACTTAATTAACTTCGTCTTCTTCATTCAAATTTCCGACGACTGAATCACTGATCCGTTTCTTGTTTTTACGATTATCAAACATTCTTAAGGTTAAACTGAAATGACAGAAACGGTGTTGGAAGTAACATATCGTAGGAATGATATATCACAGAATTTCCGGCAATGCGTCGGCTCTGTTTTTGTGCACCTCAACTGAACCAAAACAATTAACCATTTTGATTAGTCAATCGTGGAATTGAAGTGATAAACAAACGTTAACAGCGGGATTGAAGGTCCTTACCGTTTCACAGACGGAAATAAAGACTTTCAGGAAATTTCCGGCGAACTGGAATTAGTTGAATACAGCGCCTGAATTCGATTTCAATTGAGAGGTTTAAGTTAGAAATAGTCTAACAATTGTTGAACTACAATGATATTGAAAGATTTACCGTTTGAGGATGAATACGGTTTTCCGGCGAAATTTGCAGAAAATTCCGACGAGCTGATTTAAGCGTTCTGGTGGTCTGAAAATGTGACGAAAGTGAAATGGAATGTTGGTATGATGTTTCTGAGTCGCGAGAGTGGTCTTGAATTGAAGTAATCTGGACTTGATTATTTTTCGGTTATAAAAACCGATAATGATGAGACTTGATGCTCAATCAATTCCGACTTGATTAAAAATCGTCGGTGCATCGGTTATAAACTGAATGTGTGAGTAAACAAGCGAGTTGACGATTGATTTGCCGATTTCTGTTTTTCAGTTGGCGCAACCGGTTTAACCGGGTTTGTGTATAAATCTCATTTGTTTCCTAGAGATAACAGAAAACACAAAGTGGCGGAGTGGTGATGTGAGTGTGTGTTAAGTCGTTGGAGTTGTTCTGGCTGACCCGGGTTCGAGTCCCGGCAGCAACATATTTTTTTATTTATTTTGTTTTAACTTTTTATCAAATATAATTTTTATAGTTTAGTTTATTTATTAATAATGTATCATTTTAAATCAAAATAATCATAAATATTCAACGTGACTTTTATAACTTGATATTCGATTACAAAACGGAGCGGGTTTTGAAAACCTGTTTTTGACAAATGTTACAACTAAATCTTTGTATCGAATGCATTCATGATATGCTTATGGATCCAATAACTAAAGGTCAATCACCGATAAATATTATGAAAGCACTTATAATGATAATGGACTTACCGATGACCATGTACAACTGCATATCGTACCATGAATGATTAATTATTAATTTTTTCCTCATCCGTTTAGATTTGTTGTCTCTAAATATGTATCAGCTAGCTTAATGAGCATATAGACAAATATTTGTACAAATCAAACGTTAAGGGCTTACTTGTCAATTGATCCTAACTACTTAGGTTTTAAATTAGGATTTTAGTATGATTAATGGGGGTCTTAAGTTGAGTATTGATTCAATGACTGTATTTCTCTGCTATGATTCTGGTTTATAGCTAAAATGACTATTAACTTCTGATCAGACTCATCTAATACTCATAATAAATGATAACTCGACCAAGTGGGAGAATTAAGAATATATATATATAGGGGAAGGATAAAATGAAAACCCACTTGAGTTGAGAAAACTCAAGAAAACCCTATGTAACATTTTTATTTTTTTCTAAAAAAATAGGGAATGTAAGTTATATGTTAATGAACGTTTGTAACAAAAAAAATAAAAAGCGCCAAGTGGATTTTTTTATAAAAAATTAGAAAAATTCAGTCTTTTAGCATTTTTTTGTAAACACTAAAATTTAAAAAAAAATTATAAAAATACCATTCGGCGCTTTTTGTTGGTGCATATGTCTGTTGCCTTCGTCATTAATGTCATTATGTATCGAGTCTGAGTGGTTAGAGCTTAAACTGTTAGAAACTAGGCATATTTATGTGAAATAGAGACCAAGTTCGCTGGAGAGTAACTTGAGAAGTCAAGTTCGGCCGAACTTGACTAAGGTCAAGTTTGGGCGAACTTAACCTTCTTCGGGCGAACTTGAGTTGTCTCTTAGGCGAACTTGCTTGCCTATAAATAGGAGCCTTGGGTTTTTATTTGTAACAACTTGTAACTTTGGCATCTTAGAGGCGAAGCTCTGCCGGATCTGGATCTTGAATGTATATGGACTATAGATCAATGAAATCAATCTTTAAACGTGTAATTCTTGTTATTCGATTAACTTGTCATTAGTTTCCGCCTAATTGGACAATAGATAACAAATTTAGGTTCCCGAGCTGTTCGTGGACGTTTCTACAAGTGGTATCAGAGCCTGGATACCTAAATTTGCTGGAATTAAGACAAGAATTTCTCTATTTCATCTCCATTCTATCATTTTTATTAACATTTTCACATATTTGATGATTTCATAGTAAAAAATGGGTGATTTTTGAATATGTCATGTAAAACACACTAATAACAAACCCCTGAGAGTTTGACATCAAATTTAATCAAATTGATATCAAAAAGTTGGAAAACCATGTTTTGGAATCAAGTTTTAGCCGAACTTAACATCAAGTTCGACCGGACTTGATGAAAATTTCTTTGATTTTAATCAAGTTCGACCGAACTTGATAGAATTTTCAAGATTTCTTCTGAAGTTCGCTCGAACTTGAGAAATATTCCAACATTTTTATACAAGTTCGACCGAACTTGAATAAATTGTTGATTTTCTCACACAAGTTCGCCCGAACTTGAGAATTTTCTTGAAAATTTTCATAAGGACCGAACTTACCTGTTTTTCTTGAATTTTTCCACAAGTTCGCTTTAAAGAGTGATTTTTATCAAATCCCACATCAAGTTCGACCGAACTTGATAAGTTTGTGACAAGTTCGCCCGAACTTGTCTAAGGTTCATAAAAAAAGGGCATGAAAATCCCGAAAAATGTCACGAACATTATATATCGTTAGAATCGTATCGTCGAGACAATTTTAAAGATATAATCGGGTAAAAATTGTTTTCGTAAAAATTTTAAACGTTTTTAACGTACCGATTGTCGATTAAAACGTCAGTTTTTGCTGAAATTGTTTGTTACTAATCAATTTCCGAGTGTTTTTGATCGTATTCTCAGATAAGTCTTCAGATTGTCAAAATGGAAGATTTCCACAACGTGTTCATTTCTCAAATGGCATCCTCATCAAATGCTAACATTCTTGCGGCAAATCAAATGAATATCGACAACGAGATGGGCACTACGTCGAAACCGCCAAAGCTAATGAGCATGGACGAATTTGAAGGATGGAAGGAAAAGTTTGTGAACTGGATACAAGCGAATCAATTCAACAGCTGGGTTGCAGTTGAGGATGGTTACAAATGGCCAAAAGATGAACGTGATCAAGATCTTCCGCTGAACAAGTTTTCAAATGCCGACAAGGATAACTATGTTGCAGAGAAGAAAATGATCAGCTTGATACAACAATCAGTGAAGGAAGATATCTTGATACTTTTGCCAGAATATGATACTTTACAGGAATTATGGAATTCTCTTTGTGAGAAATTCAAAGGAAGTGATGAAATGATCAAAAGCAAAAAGGCTTTAATCAAGAAAGAATTTGAGATCTTCACGATGATTAAAGGTGAAACAATGAAGCAAATGATCGATAGATACTGTCACCTCATGGTCCAGATGCGGAGACATGATATCAAAAGATCTAATGAAGAGCAAATGAGAAGTTGGCTGATGCACTTCCAGAAGGAGAATGGACAACATAACTGACGATTCTGAAGAATAGTCCATCTTGGAGACACTTCAAGTTGTCATTTTTCATTGACAAATTAGAAGGTCATGAAATGGAGTTGATGAAAATTGCGAAATCAAAGACTGCTAATGTTGTTCAAGATGTCGGTGTCTATTATAAAGGAGGTATTCCTGATACTCCGATACAAAGTCCGAAAATCCAAACAGCATTTAGTGCAAATGCAAATTCTTCTCCAAATCAAGGTTCTCCATATGCTGGTTACACAAGTGCTAGTTCAAGCTCATCTTTCCAAAATCAGACAAGCCAAGCTAGTTCTGATTCAAATGTTTTCCAGTGCAACATAGTAGTTGATTTGAAGAATGTGTTTCCTGAAAAGGTGGCCAAACAACATATAGCACTTCTTGCTACTGTTCTCGAATCATATGAAAGTCTCGTTGCTGGAAAGATCGGTAATCCAGAAATGACCGCCGAAGATTATGATCAGGTGGACGAAGAAGAGTTGGAACTGATGGATATCAAGTGGAGTCTGGCATCTGTCATCAGAAGAGCGTCTACATTTGTGGCGCTCACTGGAAAGGATATTGGTAACTCAAGCAACAAGCTTGGATTTGACAAGACTAAAGTCACATGCTTCAGGTGTCGACAAAAAAGGACACTTCAAACGAGAATGCAGCAATCAAGAAGCAAGTGGAAACCAAAATCCTTTCGGCAGCAACAATGAGTACTAAAAGAAAGTTCTTCAATACAAGCCATATCCGAAAAGAACACTAGTTGAAGTAGAAGATAAATCTGCAAAGACAACCGAACAAGCTCTTGTTGTTACTCATGAAGAAGATGGTTTTGACTGGAACAGATACATCGGAAAGAAAACTGGTGTTGCTATGATGGCAGAGGTAGTGGATGAATCTGATATATCATATGTCGATGCTGCTTTGGAAAATGCCATTCTGGAAGGATATAGACAGAGAGCTGAGGAAGAAGAGTTAGCTTATCTTGAGATGCAGAAAAAAGAAACTTTGAAAGCAGACGCAGAAAAGGTAAAGGCTAAGGTAAGTATGTCTGAAAAGGAAGTTGTAAAAGTTGTGGAGGTTGAAAAACCTTGCATAAAGTGCGCAAGTCCTTGTGAACCATGTCTTGATAAAGTCAAAGTCATAAGAGAATTGACTGTACACTACGAAAACTTTCGTTATGATTACAGAACTATAAAAGAAGCTTATGACAAAATATCAAGCAAATATAAATATATTGAACATGCTAATAGTGAGCTTAACGCTTGTAACATCCGTCAAAAAACGGATTTACCAAACCCGCTCCGTTTATCAACCGAACAGTCAGTCAAATTTTTGGTTGCGAATTAAATGCCCAAAATAATTTTAAACGATCCGTAATCAATTATTATGCGGGAATATGTATTTAGTTTTTGAAAATCTATCAAAAATAACAAAATAAAAATGATTTACTCATGCCGGGGTTCGAACTCGGGTCTGTACCGGGTCAAACCAACGCTTAACTCACACACCGTAAACCACTCCGCCACTTTGATTTTCTGTTAATGAAGAGAATCAAGTAATTCAAATATTCAAGTTAGGAAGTCAAATTCAGTGAATTGCCGCCCAAAAGAACTTCACGCGTAAACAGCCTGTAACTCTTTCCTTTTTTCACGAATCTTGATTGACCGGGACGCGTAATTGTGATTTCCTTTCCGTGTTTACGCCAATCATGAACCTACCTTTGGAACCGACTCGATTCGGTTCGGAAAACACCTATAAATAACCGACGTCCACAAGGTGTTTAAACCGCACAACTCATCTCATCACTCTCACCTCTAAACCATACTCTCATCTCTCGCTCTCTGTTTTAACGCTAGTCGCCGGAAACACAAGAATCACTCGCCGGAAATTTTTATTGCACTCGCCGGAAAACCGTATCAGTAATCTCCGAGGTTACTGAACCCACTAAACTTTCACCGAAGACACCCACAACCTTTGTAACCTTTCGGAAGACTCCCTTCTGCAAGAAACTTGTCGCCGGAAAAAGGTTTCTGTCGCCGGAGTTCTGCCGGAAAACAGAGTAAAACCAGTCGGTACATCTCACGCCTATTTCTTTCTCTTTTTACTTTTATCTCGTCTGTAATTGATCGTTAAACACTAAAAGAACATGAATTAACTTTTCGAGCCAGTCTGTCGTCACTTCCGGTTAAAACCGGTGAAGAAGACGAAGTTCAGTAATGGTTAAGTATATTTTAAATCAAGATAATTACCGGGTTAGACACACAGTCCAGCGGTGGACTGTGTGCACTTTTAAAGCTATGGTCACGAGTTCGATTCCGGTTTCACACACGCCGCCTTGATAAAAATCCTATTTTTAGCAAACTGAACCGGAGTCGCCTTGAGTATATGTTAAGTATATTGATAACCGAGTTATAACCAAGTGTGACACACAGTCCAGCGGTGGAGTGTGTGTCCGCTAACCCACAGGTCCCGGGTTCGAGACCTGTGGAGCGCACCGGTTCTCGAGTCTTAATCTGTTTTTAAAATAAATTGATTTCTGTTAAATCTAATTAATATATATATATAATTAAAATCGGATATATAACGGGTTAGACACGTAGCTCAGTTGGTAGAGCTGCGTGCACGCGTACGGGAGGTCTCGGGTTCGAGCCTCACCCGGCGCACAACAATATGCTATAAACCGGTCAACGATAGTCAAAGTCAACGGGTCAAAGTCAACTGTAGCAAAAATAAAATATTTTTTTATTATTTTTATTTAATTATTTTAATTAAAAATACTTAAAAATAACATTTTTAAGGTTAGAAAATAGCCTCAAACTCACAAAAATACACCCAACAATCCTACTAAAATAGATTCATAAAACCCGTTTACTTACCGAACCGTAATGCGATTTATCTAGGTTAATTTCACTCGTGGTTAACACCATTTCGCGTACATCCAACGTCATCAACCGAACGCACCCAATGTGAGTGAATTCTTACAAACTCCCCTTTTTTTTTTTATTTCATGTTTTGGGGTGTATCATGTGTCGCTTAAACTAATTCTCTTATGCAAATTCGTGCTATACCATTATATGAACTAAATTAGAATGTAACTATTGTTTGTTTGTGATGTATTTCATATTGTCAAAGTTGTATACAAATTATTTAGGCCCATCAGTTCGTAAGAACAACGCGTGCCTCAAAACTCATTTATTAGGCCCATCAGTTCCTCGTGTGAGACGAGAACAACGCGTGCCTCAAAACTCATACATTAGGCCCATCAGTTCGTAAGAACAACGCGTGCCTCAAAACTCATTTATTAGGCCCATCAGTTCCTCGTGTGAGACGAGAACAACGCGTGCCTCAAAACTATCATTTGGTGTTTGTATGTTCAATATTCAATATTATGTGTTGTGTGAATAAATTTACATCTACATTTACTCATATGAGGTATGCACATTATTTATAATCAATTGGATAAACTCGTTCAAATGTTTTTCCATAGGATTCACTCGCCAACATTATGTTGATCCAAAAACCTTTTTACACATGATACAGGTGGACAGGTTGAAGCAAGGAAAACATAGGATATGCCTTAGAAGAGAAACAAGAAGCTTAGACTGATAGTTAGAACATGTTGTATCATTTATTGTAAATTTCCATTAAATTGTATTAATGAATATGAAACATATAATAAATGTCATGAGCTTTGATGATAACCCAATTATGCCCCGATCACCTTTTCCGCTGCGGGTCGGGGTGTGACAGATTGGTATCAGAGCCATGACTATAGGGATATAGGATAGGTTATTAGACCCTTAGAGCCTATACTATAGTCTGCCTAAATTTTAAATTGATTAGGTGGTTACATACAAACTTGTGATATTTATTTGTTTCATATTTGTTTACATTTCAGTCAAACATACATGCTCATTCATTATACATATATACATATATCGATGTTCATGTATTCAATTTATTTTCATACTCTCAGTATCCAAAGATTTTATGCAAATTTCAAATCTCATCAAAGTAAGTTCTGCGACGGGCATGTAGTAACTGGAAGGGTACAAGTACCGGTAGTCGGAACGTCCTGTCTAGGTTGGCATTCGTATAAATCCAAAATAACGGACCAGTTTGCCTACCTGGGGACTAACGATGAGAGTACGACGGACCTATTAGGCCAAAGCATGCCACACCAAACGTCGTTCGAACTAACCTCCCTTTGAGATGTCACCATGTCTACACCTGGACACATTCCGAATATCACACGTTGTATACATATTTCTCGATTTTCTCCGGGTTTTGTGTACGCAATCAGGCAGAAACCATGCAAACTATATGAAAAACCGGTATTCATGGGGGCCCACATGATTACACAGGTAAAGTATGGCGGCATGACGGGTCTAACAGCGAGCAAAGCCCAAGACATCCTATGGATGTAGTAGAGCTATTTTTCTATAATTATTTTATGAACGTTCAATCCCAAACACGACCCACGATCCCAAAGGCATTCAACTCATACTCTTGACATGTATTCCTTGTAGATGTCTTCTAGCCTCGCTCGTAGGAAAATGAGAGCAGGAAAAGCCCGTGAACGCATGGCTACCCAAATCGCTCAGCAAATGGCGACCGTAATACCCAACATCGTAGTTCAAGTTCAACAAGCCCTTACCGCTAATTCCGTTAACCCAACTCAACAAGAAGATCAAAACACTATCAATCCTTTAGTCACTAAATGCACCTACAAACACTTCAAATCCTGCGATCCTCCAAAATACGAAGGTACTGAAGGTGTCACCGCTCTCCTCCATTGGTTCGAAGAAATGGAGAACACTTTTCTAAATTGCGATTGCCCCGATGATCGCAAAGTGCGTTATGCTACCGGTCGCTTACTTGGAACGGCACTCACATGGTGGAATACAGAAAAGACCAAACGTGGTATTGAAGAAACTATGACCTTGGCTTGGGAAGAGTTGAAGGGAATCATGACAAGACGGTTTTGCCCAAGAAGTGAAATCAAGAAATTGGAGGATGAGTTTCATGCTTTAAAACAAAAGGAAGGCGACCACACCACATACAACAAGAGATTCCTTGAGTTAAATCAAATGGTTCCCAACTTGTTCACTCCCCTCTACCGTTTGATCGAGCACTACATTCGTGGTCTTCCATCAAAGATTCAAGACTCTATAATAAGTACCTCGCCTGCAACTTTGGAAGCAGCAATGGAGCTAGCAACCGCGCTCACTGAGAACCGAATCCGAAACAAAGACTTCAAGGAGGAGAAGAAGAAGGATAAAGCATCAACCGAAACCTCAAACCACACCCGAACCGAATCCTTTGCACCACCTATTTCTAAGAGAAAACGTGATGGGCAAATCTTCGCCGTCACCCAACGTAACCAACCAGCTTCACAAGTTGTACCTCCTCAAACTATCCCAAACGCTCAAGTAGCACCCAACTCAACTTACCCAAACAAGAAACCTTACATTGGACCTCACCCTCAATGCAACACCTGTTTCTATCACCATCCATCTACCTTACCCTGTCGACTATGTGCGAATTGTGGACGCTACGGTCATTTGAGCAACGTTTGCCGCACCCCTCAAAACCAAACCTCAACCCCTACTCAACCCATGATCCAAACATATCAACAACCTCAATACCCCATGTACCCATATGTTCGAGCTTGTTTCAATTGTGGCGACCCTACCCATTTTAGAAACACGTGCCCTCGTTTGGTTAACATCATAAATGCCCAAGCTCAAGCAAACCCAGTTAACCAAGCAAACCAAGCAAATCCAGCTCCACCGCCAGCAAGAGGAAG
Source organism: Scalesia atractyloides (assembly GCA_947069175.1). NCBI lineage: Eukaryota > Viridiplantae > Streptophyta > Magnoliopsida > Asterales > Asteraceae > Scalesia > Scalesia atractyloides. Next base: position 18,481,850 of record CAMTDV010000014.1, on the reverse strand, counting down.
AGTTTATAACATCAACGCCAATCCTGTTGAAGATGTTAACGGTCCAAACCAACCACTTAACTAGCCTTCTCTCACAAGAATCAAGATTCAACTCTAATCACTTAGTTTTTATGTTTTTATCTCAATTTTCACGTATCTCAATTGGAATTTTATCCAAGAATTTTAATGCAAATTACTAGTTCAGTTGGTTTTATACTCATTGATTTAATATTCATATCATCATACTTCACGACATATCTCAGAAGTTGAGTTGTGTCTCACATGCAATACATTTCATTTCATTTTACATTTCAATACGCTCGGCTCCGTTTGATTGAGCCTTGAGCTCACAGATCAATTTACATTTCCAGTTCATGCAATACGTTCGGCTCCGTTTGATTGAGCCTTGAACGCACATACATTTTCATTATCAGTATCTTGTGGTTGTAGAGTCGCATAGAACTAATCATAACTGGCGGATGAAGCCAATGAGAATTTGACAAGAATACGGTGGATACGCCGCTGGTACTTCCTATATATAAGTATTCTTGTCAAAGGATCAGAGGCATTATCAGGCGGTTATGAGAAGTTCCATGTAGGATTTACTATTGCCTTGGTTGAAATTGTGTTACATTTATATCATCTCACTATTTAAAGAAATTGGATTGTGATCCATTTCTATATAGACTAACCTCCCATCATAACAAATGAGAGAGGAACCATCATCATTCAAACATATACGCTATCAGAATGTGGATACAATTGTTAGTTGTTGTGTTTATTTGTGTAGAATTTCTGCCTTAGGAAATAACCCTAAGCATATTCAAACTCTTATGCATGTTATCATTTTAGCGAATCATTCCTGCTTAACAATACCTATACAGTAGGCAACAAAAAGCGATTCCTGTATTAGGATACTTAACCTTTACAAGGAACGTTACCGCCTCAAACAAAAACTTAAACCCTTATTTCTTCTAAGTATGTAACAGTCAAAACTAAACACCATCATTCTTTTAGTCAATTATATCCCTGTTTAAATTTCGGGACGAAATTTCTAAAAGCAGGGGATACTGTAACATCCGTCAAAAAACGGATTTACCAAACCCGCTCCGTTTATCAACCGAACAGTCAGTCAAATTTTTGGTTGCGAATTAAATGCCCAAAATAATTTTAAACGATCCGTAATCAATTATTATGCGGGAATATGTATTTAGTTTTTGAAAATCTATCAAAAATAACAAAATAAAAATGATTTACTCATGCCGGGGTTCGAACTCGGGTCTGTACCGGGTCAAACCAACGCTTAACTCACACACCGTAAACCACTCCGCCACTTTGATTTTCTGTTAATGAAGAGAATCAAGTAATTCAAATATTCAAGTTAGGAAGTCAAATTCAGTGAATTGCCGCCCAAAAGAACTTCACGCGTAAACAGCCTGTAACTCTTTCCTTTTTTCACGAATCTTGATTGACCGGGACGCGTAATTGTGATTTCCTTTCCGTGTTTACGCCAATCATGAACCTACCTTTGGAACCGACTCGATTCGGTTCGGAAAACACCTATAAATAACCGACGTCCACAAGGTGTTTAAACCGCACAACTCATCTCATCACTCTCACACCTCTAAACCATACTCTCATCTCTCGCTCTCTGTTTTAACGCTAGTCGCCGGAAACACAAGAATCACTCGCCGGAAATTTTTATTGCACTCGCCGGAAAACCGTATCAGTAATCTCCGAGGTTACTGAACCCACTAAACTTTCACCGAAGACACCCACAACCTTTGTAACCTTTCGGAAGACTCCCTTCTGCAAGAAACTTGTCGCCGGAAAAAGGTTTCTGTCGCCGGAGTTCTGCCGGAAAACAGAGTAAAACCAGTCGGTACATCTCACGCCTATTTCTTTCTCTTTTTACTTTTATCTCGTCTGTAATTGATCGTTAAACACTAAAAGAACATGAATTAACTTTTCGAGCCAGTCTGTCGTCACTTCCGGTTAAAACCGGTGAAGAAGACGAAGTTCAGTAATGGTTAAGTATATTTTAAATCAAGATAATTACCGGGTTAGACACACAGTCCAGCGGTGGACTGTGTGCACTTTTAAAGCTATGGTCACGAGTTCGATTCCGGTTTCACACACGCCGCCTTGATAAAAATCCTATTTTTAGCAAACTGAACCGGAGTCGCCTTGAGTATATGTTAAGTATATTGATAACCGAGTTATAACCAAGTGTGACACACAGTCCAGCGGTGGAGTGTGTGTCCGCTAACCCACAGGTCCCGGGTTCGAGACCTGTGGAGCGCACCGGTTCTCGAGTCTTAATCTGTTTTAAAATAAATTGATTTCTGTTAAATCTAATTAATATATATATATAATTAAAATCGGATATATAACGGGTTAGACACGTAGCTCAGTTGGTAGAGCTGCGTGCACGCGTACGGGAGGTCTCGGGTTCGAGCCTCACCCGGCGCACAACAATATGCTATAAACCGGTCAACGATAGTCAAAGTCAACGGGTCAAAGTCAACTGTAGCAAAAATAAAATATTTTTTTATTATTTTTATTTAATTATTTTAATTAAAAATACTTAAAAATAACATTTTTAAGGTTAGAAAATAGCCTCAAACTCACAAAAATACACCCAACAATCCTACTAAAATAGATTCATAAAACCCGTTTACTTACCGAACCGTAATGCGATTTATCTAGGTTAATTTCACTCGTGGTTAACACCATTTCGCGTACATCCAACGTCATCAACCGAACGCACCCAATGTGAGTGAATTCTTACAAACTCCCCTTTTTTTTTTTATTTCATGTTTTGGGGTGTATCATGTGTCGCTTAAACTAATTCTCTTATGCAAATTCGTGCTATACCATTATATGAACTAAATTAGAATGTAACTATTGTTTGTTTGTGATGTATTTCATATTGTCAAAGTTGTATACAAATTATTTAGGCCCATCAGTTCGTAAGAACAACGCGTGCCTCAAAACTCATTTATTAGGCCCATCAGTTCCTCGTGTGAGACGAGAACAACGCGTGCCTCAAAACTCATACATTAGGCCCATCAGTTCGTAAGAACAACGCGTGCCTCAAAACTCATTTATTAGGCCCATCAGTTCCTCGTGTGAGACGAGAACAACGCGTGCCTCAAAACTATCATTTGGTGTTTGTATGTTCAATATTCAATATTATGTGTTGTGTGAATAAATTTACATCTACATTTACTCATATGAGGTATGCACATTATTTATAATCAATTGGATAAACTCGTTCAAATGTTTTTCCATAGGATTCACTCGCCAACATTATGTTGATCCAAAAACCTTTTTACACATGATACAGGTGGACAGGTTGAAGCAAGGAAAACATAGGATATGCCTTAGAAGAGAAACAAGAAGCTTAGACTGATAGTTAGAACATGTTGTATCATTTATTGTAAATTTCCATTAAATTGTATTAATGAATATGAAACATATAATAAATGTCATGAGCTTTGATGATAACCCAATTATGCCCCGATCACCTTTTCCGCTGCGGGTCGGGGTGTGACAGATTGGTATCAGAGCCATGACTATAGGGATATAGGATAGGTTATTAGACCCTTAGAGCCTATACTATAGTCTGCCTAAATTTTAAATTGATTAGGTGGTTACATACAAACTTGTGATATTTATTTGTTTCATATTTGTTTACATTTCAGTCAAACATACATGCTCATTCATTATACATATATACATATATCGATGTTCATGTATTCAATTTATTTTCATACTCTCAGTATCCAAAGATTTTATGCAAATTTCAAATCTCATCAAAGTAAGTTCTGCGACGGGCATGTAGTAACTGGAAGGGTACAAGTACCGGTAGTCGGAACGTCCTGTCTAGGTTGGCATTCGTATAAATCCAAAATAACGGACCAGTTTGCCTACCTGGGGACTAACGATGAGAGTACGACGGACCTATTAGGCCAAAGCATGCCACACCAAACGTCGTTCGAACTAACCTCCCTTTGAGATGTCACCATGTCTACACCTGGACACATTCCGAATATCACACGTTGTATACATATTTCTCGATTTTCTCCGGGTTTTGTGTACGCAATCAGGCAGAAACCATGCAAACTATATGAAAAACCGGTATTCATGGGGGCCCACATGATTACACAGGTAAAGTATGGCGGCATGACGGGTCTAACAGCGAGCAAAGCCCAAGACATCCTATGGATGTAGTAGAGCTATTTTTCTATAATTATTTTATGAACGTTCAATCCCAAACACGACCCACGATCCCAAAGGCATTCAACTCATACTCTTGACATGTATTCCTTGTAGATGTCTTCTAGCCTCGCTCGTAGGAAAATGAGAGCAGGAAAAGCCCGTGAACGCATGGCTACCCAAATCGCTCAGCAAATGGCGACCGTAATACCCAACATCGTAGTTCAAGTTCAACAAGCCCTTACCGCTAATTCCGTTAACCCAACTCAACAAGAAGATCAAAACACTATCAATCCTTTAGTCACTAAATGCACCTACAAACACTTCAAATCCTGCGATCCTCCAAAATACGAAGGTACTGAAGGTGTCACCGCTCTCCTCCATTGGTTCGAAGAAATGGAGAACACTTTTCTAAATTGCGATTGCCCCGATGATCGCAAAGTGCGTTATGCTACCGGTCGCTTACTTGGAACGGCACTCACATGGTGGAATACAGAAAAGACCAAACGTGGTATTGAAGAAACTATGACCTTGGCTTGGGAAGAGTTGAAGGGAATCATGACAAGACGGTTTTGCCCAAGAAGTGAAATCAAGAAATTGGAGGATGAGTTTCATGCTTTAAAACAAAAGGAAGGCGACCACACCACATACAACAAGAGATTCCTTGAGTTAAATCAAATGGTTCCCAACTTGTTCACTCCCCTCTACCGTTTGATCGAGCACTACATTCGTGGTCTTCCATCAAAGATTCAAGACTCTATAATAAGTACCTCGCCTGCAACTTTGGAAGCAGCAATGGAGCTAGCAACCGCGCTCACTGAGAACCGAATCCGAAACAAAGACTTCAAGGAGGAGAAGAAGAAGGATAAAGCATCAACCGAAACCTCAAACCACACCCGAACCGAATCCTTTGCACCACCTATTTCTAAGAGAAAACGTGATGGGCAAATCTTCGCCGTCACCCAACGTAACCAACCAGCTTCACAAGTTGTACCTCCTCAAACTATCCCAAACGCTCAAGTAGCACCCAACTCAACTTACCCAAACAAGAAACCTTACATTGGACCTCACCCTCAATGCAACACCTGTTTCTATCACCATCCATCTACCTTACCCTGTCGACTATGTGCGAATTGTGGACGCTACGGTCATTTGAGCAACGTTTGCCGCACCCCTCAAAACCAAACCTCAACCCCTACTCAACCCATGATCCAAACATATCAACAACCTCAATACCCCATGTACCCATATGTTCGAGCTTGTTTCAATTGTGGCGACCCTACCCATTTTAGAAACACGTGCCCTCGTTTGGTTAACATCATAAATGCCCAAGCTCAAGCAAACCCAGTTAACCAAGCAAACCAAGCAAATCCAGCTCCACCGCCAGCAAGAGGAAGAGTTTATAACATCAACGCCAATCCTGTTGAAGATGTTAACGGTCCAAACCAACCACTTAACTAGCCTTCTCTCACCAAGAATCAAGATTCAACTCTAATCACTTAGTTTTTATGTTTTTATCTCAATTTTCACGTATCTCAATTGGAATTTTATCCAAGAATTTTAATGCAAATTACTAGTTCAGTTGGTTTTATACTCATTGATTTAATATTCATATCATCATACTTCACGACATATCTCAGAAGTTGAGTTGTGTCTCACATGCAATACATTTCATTTCATTTTACATTTCAATACGCTCGGCTCCGTTTGATTGAGCCTTGAGCTCACAGATCAATTTACATTTCCAGTTCATGCAATACGTTCGGCTCCGTTTGATTGAGCCTTGAACGCACATACATTTTCATTATCAGTATCTTGTGGTTGTAGAGTCGCATAGAACTAATCATAACTGGCGGATGAAGCCAATGAGAATTTGACAAGAATACGGTGGATACGCCGCTGGTACTTCCTATATATAAGTATTCTTGTCAAAGGATCAGAGGCATTATCAGGCGGTTATGAGAAGTTCCATGTAGGATTTACTATTGCCTTGGTTGAAATTGTGTTACATTTATATCATCTCACTATTTAAAGAAATTGGATTGTGATCCATTTCTATATAGACTAACCTCTCCATCATAACAAATGAGAGAGGAACCATCATCATTCAAACATATACGCTATCAGAATGTGGATACAATTGTTAGTTGTTGTGTTTATTTGTGTAGAATTTCTGCCTTAGGAAATAACCCTAAGCATATTCAAACTCTTATGCATGTTATCATTTTAGCGAATCATTCCTGCTTAACAATACCTATACAGTAGGCAACAAAAAGCGATTCCTGTATTAGGATACTTAACCTTTACAAGGAACGTTACCGCCTCAAACAAAAACTTAAACCCTTATTTCTTCTAAGTATGTAACAGTCAAAACTAAACACCATCATTCTTTTAGTCAATTATATCCCTGTTTAAATTTCGGGACGAAATTTCTAAAAGCAGGGGATACTGTAACATCCGTCAAAAAACGGATTTACCAAACCCGCTCCGTTTATCAACCGAACAGTCAGTCAAATTTTTGGTTGCGAATTAAATGCCCAAAATAATTTTAAACGATCCGTAATCAATTATTATGCGGGAATATGTATTTAGTTTTTGAAAATCTATCAAAAATAACAAAATAAAAATGATTTACTCATGCCGGGGTTCGAACTCGGGTCTGTACCGGGTCAAACCAACGCTTAACTCACCACCGTAAACCACTCCCCACTTTGATTTTCTGTTAATGAAGAGAATCAAGTAATTCAAATATTCAAGTTAGGAAGTCAAATTCAGTGAATTGCCGCCCAAAAGAACTTCACGCGTAAACAGCCTGTAACTCTTTCCTTTTTTCACGAATCTTGATTGACCGGGACGCGTAATTGTGATTTCCTTTCCGTGTTTACGCCAATCATGAACCTACCTTTGGAACCGACTCGATTCGGTTCGGAAAACACCTATAAATAACCGACGTCCACAAGGTGTTTAAACCGCACAACTCATCTCATCACTCTCACACCTCTAAACCATACTCTCATCTCTCGCTCTCTGTTTTAACGCTAGTCGCCGGAAACACAAGAATCACTCGCCGGAAATTTTTATTGCACTCGCCGGAAAACCGTATCAGTAATCTCCGAGGTTACTGAACCCACTAAACTTTCACCGAAGACACCCACAACCTTTGTAACCTTTCGGAAGACTCCCTTCTGCAAGAAACTTGTCGCCGGAAAAAGGTTTCTGTCGCCGGAGTTCTGCCGGAAAACAGAGTAAAACCAGTCGGTACATCTCACGCCTATTTCTTTCTCTTTTTACTTTTATCTCGTCTGTAATTGATCGTTAAACACTAAAAGAACATGAATTAACTTTTCGAGCCAGTCTGTCGTCACTTCCGGTTAAAACCGGTGAAGAAGACGAAGTTCAGTAATGGTTAAGTATATTTTAAATCAAGATAATTACCGGGTTAGACACACAGTCCAGCGGTGGACTGTGTGCACTTTTAAAGCTATGGTCACGAGTTCGATTCCGGTTTCACACACGCCGCCTTGATAAAAATCCTATTTTTAGCAAACTGAACCGGAGTCGCCTTGAGTATATGTTAAGTATATTGATAACCGAGTTATAACCAAGTGTGACACACAGTCCAGCGGTGGAGTGTGTGTCCGCTAACCCACAGGTCCCGGGTTCGAGACCTGTGGAGCGCACCGGTTCTCGAGTCTTAATCTGTTTTTAAAATAAATTGATTTCTGTTAAATCTAATTAATATATATATATAATTAAAATCGGATATATAACGGGTTAGACACGTAGCTCAGTTGGTAGAGCTGCGTGCACGCGTACGGGAGGTCTCGGGTTCGAGCCTCACCCGGCGCACAACAATATGCTATAAACCGGTCAACGATAGTCAAAGTCAACGGGTCAAAGTCAACTGTAGCAAAAATAAAATATTTTTTTATTATTTTTATTTAATTGTTTTAATTAAAAATACTTAAAAATAACATTTTTAAGGTTAGAAAATAGCCTCAAACTCACAAAAATACACCCAACAATCCTACTAAAATAGATTCATAAAACCCGTTTACTTACCGAACCGTAATGCGATTTATCTAGGTTAATTTCACTCGTGGTTAACACCATTTCGCGTACATCCAACGTCATCAACCGAACGCACCCAATGTGAGTGAATTCTTACAAACTCCCCTTTTTTTTTATTTCATGTTTTGGGGTGTATCATGTGTCGCTTAAACTAATTCTCTTATGCAAATTCGTGCTATACCATTATATGAACTAAATTAGAATGTAACTATTGTTTGTTTGTGATGTATTTCATATTGTCAAAGTTGTATACAAATTATTTAGGCCCATCAGTTCGTAAGAACAACGCGTGCCTCAAAACTCATTTATTAGGCCCATCAGTTCCTCGTGTGAGACGAGAACAACGCGTGCCTCAAAACTCATACATTAGGCCCATCAGTTCGTAAGAACAACGCGTGCCTCAAAACTCATTTATTAGGCCCATCAGTTCCTCGTGTGAGACGAGAACAACGCGTGCCTCAAAACTATCATTTGGTGTTTGTATGTTCAATATTCAATATTATGTGTTGTGTGAATAAATTTACATCTACATTTACTCATATGAGGTATGCACATTATTTATAATCAATTGGATAAACTCGTTCAAATGTTTTTCCATAGGATTCACTCGCCAACATTATGTTGATCCAAAAACCTTTTTACACATGATACAGGTGGACAGGTTGAAGCAAGGAAAACATAGGATATGCCTTAGAAGAGAAACAAGAAGCTTAGACTGATAGTTAGAACATGTTGTATCATTTATTGTAAATTTCCATTAAATTGTATTAATGAATATGAAACATATAATAAATGTCATGAGCTTTGATGATAACCCAATTATGCCCCGATCACCTTTTCCGCTGCGGGTCGGGGTGTGACAACGCTAATGTAAAAATGTTAAATGCCACAGTAATTGAGAAACAAAAGGCAATTAACATGTACATTAATACCATTGCTAAAACAAAGCGTGAGTTTCACAGCATGAAAATTGAAACGGAAAGAGTAAGACAGCTTCTAAAGAGCTACACCACAAATGCATATGTCATTGATCACATTTTACCAACGATTAAATCGGAGGAAAATGGTGAGAAATCAAAGCGTAAAGAGTACGGATGTGTTCCTCCACCACTTCTTGCAAGTTATTCATGCAAGAAAGATGATGAGATCGAAAAGGCATTTAATATTCTTATTCGTTCAGATAAAAGAAATAAATTGCCTGAGAACATTGACATAGACTTTACGAATTCAAACAATGACAATGAAGCGGTGGTTAAAGATGTGGTAAAGAATGTGTTGGAAAATGATTCTGATGACGGCAGCTTTGAAAGTGCCAAATCAAGTTCGAAAAACTCGGAATCACAATCTGAAGATGACGATACATCATCAGAACATGATCTAAGTGATGATCCTAATGTTGTCATGTACAACATTAAGGAATCTGATAGATTATACTTCGATGATAGTTTTCCGATTCGAAACGTGAGAGAATATCAACTTGATAAAATTTTCAAACTTGTAAAAGTTTCATCAGATGATCTTGAGAAAAACGACAAAAGATTTTACTCGAAACCAAAAAGGAATTCTAACAATTATCGAAAGTTTGGTGGTGATTTTTCTGAGAACAGGAGAGCAGGATTGGGTTTGGAGGAAAGTGAAGAAGCACCAAAGAAGAAACCAACGTTCCAGGAATGCAAAGGTAAGAATATAAAGTTTGTGTACGGAACGAGCACGGTTCAAGAAGAAAGCATGATCGGTAAGCAATCAAATGATGAATTCAAGAAAGAAAAAGAACTTCGGGACAAGGCTAAAAACAAGTCCACAAGTGGAGTAAAACCCACTAGTGGAAATGTTTCTGATAATCGAACTTGCTTTAAATGCAATAATGTTGGACATATTGCATGCAAGTGTCTGAATCTAAAGCTTGTGTTTCCACGAAGAAAAACCGAATCAAAAGATGAAAAATAAAAACAACCAAAGATTGTGAATTCTGATACAGTGTCAAATAGAAACTATGAATCAAAAGATGAAGTGAAACCTAAAACGAGTTCAAGGTTTGAAAACTCAATTTTGAAAAAGGTGAAACTTCAAGATTTATTGAAAACAAAGATTCTAGATTCTATATCAAGAAAGCGAGAAGCAAGCTACAATCATGGGTTGCTAAGAAAAGGCTTTCATCATCAGAAAAATCAAAGTCTGTTGCTGATAAAACTGAAAATGTCAAATCTACCGAGTCAATCAAACAGACAAAGAAAGAAAAGGTCAAAACGTTTTCAGAATCGACATTGGACGAAATGTTTAATGATGATTTTGAATACGATGAAGAGTTAGAATATGGTTATGATGCTTATCAGTACAAACCCAAAACCAAAAAGGTTTGGGTTTCATTTTTCAAATAGTTGTTTCATGTGCAGGAGTCACAAGATCCACTCTATCAAAGTTGATGCAGGATAGCGGAGCTCCATGAGTTTTTAACTTATCAAGAAATGTCATATCTTTGTCATTTTGAGGGGGAGTAGTTAAGAAGAAAAGTTTTTGAAATTATAAGTGGTTGTTAAAAAGGAAAAATTTTGAAAAGTCAAAATTATGAAAATCCACACCGTTGAACAAAAAACTGATTTCAAAGTTCTTACAAGTTCAAACTGCTTTTACAAGTGGTAAATGAGTCTAATGATTGTTTGTTAAACAACTGCAGATACAAGATTGAGAAAAAGGATCAGATGACGAGGTCACTGGATCCACATTGGTTTATTACATTTTTTAGAAGAATTTCTTTAAATCTAAAATCCAAAAATATGTTTTTGATTTTAGGGGGAGTAAGAAAATTAAAAAAAAAATTGTTGAAAAATAAAAAACATATGAAAAAGTTGAAAATTCAAAAACATTGAAAAATTCAAAAAGTACAAAAACATGAAAAAGACAAAAAGATTTTTGTTGTCAAAAAGGAAATAATAGTACATCAGTAGACTATCACAGTATGCTAAAGATTTGTAAAGTTTAAAAGTGATAAACAAGTCTTACTGTGGATGTGTCGATAGGCTTTACACGTTCAGTAGATTGTTTCCAGGATATAAACTAAATTTTACAACTGCTTAATCTTGTGGATTACACATCTTGGATATATGAACTTAGTACTCCGAAATTTCGATTGAAGGTTGCCTGATTCTGAGATACGAGGTCTTTATAGATAGTTGATATCTGGGGTATTATACAAGTTCTTCTGATTTTGCAGAAGCAATAGCCTAGAACTTCTATAATGCTTTTGCTAAAAATCCCAAATAGCATGCAAACTTGAAAAAATCGAAAGATCTAATCATTTGCAATGCTGAAAATATTCCTTAAGTGGAACACTCCTGAAAGACGAGCCTTCATCTCTTTGACTGTACGGTAGTACTAACCTGAGCTCTCAAGGCCTCACATAACCCAAATACAGATATCAATTACGTTATACGCACCTGTAAGATGAAATCTAGGGAATCTGGATTCGGGAGTATATTCAAGAGGTGGGAACCATAGTTAAGTCAAGTTTCATAATTCTTACCTTAACATATCTTGGAACAATTGAGAAACGTGATGAAGTTTAAGAGGACAAACATATCGACAATCTAGGTAAACGAGTTTAAAACTTAAAAGTCTTAAAAAGGTCAACGGTACTGGTGATATGTCTCAAACAAACTGATATGATCCTTAGACGCAAATTCACAAAATATGTCTGTAAATATGTTTGTACATAGTTTACTTTACTTGTTAAAAATTTCTGTAAATATGTTACTTACTTTTTAAAATCCAAAGAGATTTTCAACGAGCCAATGTCGGAGAACGGATCATCGAAGTATGGTAAGAAAAAGTTCATTAATTTGAAACTTTAAAATTGACAAAAACATTAGTCGTTCACAACGGTTATAGCCAAGGTCATTAACTTGGACTTGGTAAACAAAATTAGTTAATCAAGGTCATTAACTTGGACTTCATCAACTAAGTGGATTTCATTTCAATAATTGAAGGTTGAAGGTTTTAAACGTAAAATGTTTCAAGATCATTAATTTGAACTTGAAATAACTGAAAAATGAAGATTAAATTTGAAGTACAAGTTTTGTACAGGTGGTATGCAATTCATGTGATACAAAATTTGAAAGTTAGAATCTGAAATGTTTATTTGAATTCCCAAGTACTCTGAAACAGGAAGTAAAGTTTTAGGGGGAGCAGGATGAAACATGATTGAAGATAAAGCTCAAAGCTAGGGGGATTGGAGATTAAAGTGTTATCAAGAAATTGAAGATAAAGATGAAAACTGAAGATCAAAAAGATTATACTTATTCAAGAACGAAGATAAAGACTCAGAAGCTTATTTGAAGTCTGATGACTATGGGGTACTCAAGAAAGACTATGACACTAGAGATATCCAAAGAGAAGTTGTATGGGGAGTCTGTTGGTGCTTATATCAAAAGGGATATCTACATTAAGATGACTGCGGCAACATCCAAGGGGGAGTCTGTTGGCGCATATGTCTGTTGCATTCGTCATTAATGTCATTAGGTATCGAGTCTGAGTGGTTAGAGCTTAAACTGTTAGAAACTAGGCGTATTTATGTGAAATAGAGACCAAGTTCGCTGGAGAATAACTTGAGAAGTCAAGTTCGGCCGAACTTGACTAAAGTCAAGTTCGGGCGAACTTGCTTGCCTATAAATAGGAGTCTTGGGTTTTCATTTGTAACAACTTGTAACTTTGGCATCTTAGAGGCGAAGCTCTGCCGGATCTGGATCTTGAATGTATATAGACTATAGATCAATGAAATCAATCTTTAAACGTGTAATTCTTGTTATTCGATTAACTTGTCATTAGTTTCCGTCTAATTGGACAATAGATAACAAATTTAGGTTCCCGAGCTGTTTGTGGACGTTCCTACACTTTTTATTTTTTTTGTCACAAAATGTTTATTAACATGTAACTTACATTCCCTATTTTTTTAGAAAAAAATAAAAATGTTACATAGGGTTTTCTTAAGTTTTCTCAATTCAAGTGGGTTTTCTCTCTATACTTCACATATATATATGTATATATATATATATATATATATAGGGTGAGAGTTGGCTACAAAGTATATTTTTCCTACAAAGTGTAAAAAGTCATAAAACACCATGTCAACCATAAAACACACTCAAATCCCACAAATAACAAAGTTAAGATTACCAAAATGTCATATTTGTGGGTTTTGTGTTATGTTTTGGATGATAAGGCTTTGATTATCGAATCTCTAACATTAGTGTGTTTTATGTTGATTAGCATGTTGTGTTTTATTATCATAGTTGTAAGATGGTGTGTTTGAAGTTTCTAAGGATTGTTAGGGTTTAGATATTGTGTTTTAGTGATCTTCACTTATGTATTTGTAGGTTTTGAGTGTGTTTTATGGCTGAAATTACGGTGTTTTATGACTTTGTAGCCGAACCTCATCCTATATATATATATATATATATATATACACGTATGGCCATTGTTATCATTTATATTATCATTGATCGTTGACCTTATTGCCCCTATTCATTAAATGGTACATATTTGATGGACGTATTTGACATTACTTGAGAATAGGTTTTCCCCTTGGGTGTATATATAGAGATTATTAGAGAGGTTTAAGGTTGGTTACCACATTTACAACACCACCATTATTCACCTACCATCTCTCTCTAAATATCATGATTTTCAAGATCATATTATCACCATCATAATCATACATCAAAAGGGGAAGCAGATTTATAGAATAACATCCTAATCTTCATCAATACAGTTTACTGGCCTAATCCGGTATAGAAGTTCTAATCTTTTGTTTCTATTATGTTTAATCTAAAGAATTGATCAACATATAAAACTAACTGAAACTCGCTATTTCAATTTTCAACTATTAAACATATAATTTGGAACCCCCATTTTGTGTATAGACATACATGATAAATCTATCAAACTAATTGCACAACAAACACACAAGACTTGCAATATAAACCAAAATAATCATAATCTGAGAAGGAAGTAGAAACACATTTTTAGCCCAATAAACACACATTCCTACGATCTTACCACAAACTTAACTATAGCAAACACAATGCCGAGTTTTCCAATGATGGTTGCAACTCTCATTAATTTAACCTGTAACGGAGTTTCATCATTCCCACCTTCACTAAGAGTCGCCATTAGTTTTCCCTGTCGAGTTCTCATGCCAACTGCTACAACTAACATCTTACATGAACCATCTTGAACTTTCGTTCCACACAACAAGTAAGGATTTTCAGTGTTCACTTTCCTACCAGCTCGCTATCTCCGGTTAAACCAGATTCATCAATCGAAACTGCATACCCAGAGAGAAAAAGTCCATCTGCAGGGACTTGATCCCCAATAGCAAGATGAACTATATCACCAGGTAGCAGTTCATATATTGATAACTTTTGTCTGTACCCATTTCTAGTAACCTGAATGAATATTCTTTTATCCCTAAACTGTAGAGATTGACGATAAGCACTTGTTGCGGTTACAAACACAACCAACAGGATACTAGCCACAAGTCCAAGGCCATCATGGGCACCCGTTGGCCATCCTTCGGCTGCTATGCCAACAATCAGTGAAACAAAGGCGCATACAGTAAGGACCATAAGGGTCATATCTTGAAGGGCTTCAAATACAAACACCCAAAAGCTTAGTCGTTCGCGTTCAGTGAACAGCTCATTGGTTCCAAACAGCTTCTGTCTGCGGATCAACTCTTTCTCGTCCATTGCAAGCCCATTAGTGGTACATGTTTTAAGCTTGGCTGCAAGACCTTCAATCCCACCATGAAGTGTTAGCTTTTCGGCGTTACGGCCTTCAACAATGAAGCCTGCATCATCTGCACTGATACCAAAACCACTTGCCTTGAATTCCTCTGGTACCATCATATGGATGCTGGCTTCTACACCTGCATGCATGATCATAATGTTCATAAGAATAACATTACAATTACATGATGAAAGAAATGATTAAATGTATGTATTAAGATTAAACTCACCATTGAGAAGACGAAATGCCACCTTTGACACCAAGACCGCAACCCTCAACTTCTGATCATGATCAATAATTCCAAAAAAGTGTAAGTATCAAGATGCTATCACTTAAAGAGTTTAAGTATAAACAAGACTGCTGACCTGATCATTTGTTGGGGGCATAGCAGCAGCCTCTTGGGGCTTATGGACGTTTGCGGTTAAACGAAACTGTAGTTTCGGGTTCTTAACATGATCACACATGCCCCTCCATTTCTGCAACACCTCGGGCGAATGCTTCGGGTTCATTTCACCCGACTTCTCAGTATTCGAATAATCTTCCATACCCTAGACAACACCTTCCCAGAAACTACTTCTGTCAACTAAAAGCAGATGGCAAATTATAAAAGTTGTTTGTTATTGCTTCCTACTGAAACAACATATGTATGTATGTATACCATGAGATAATAAAAGTAAACAAACAAAAAGAAATGACAGAGAAATAACGAAATTATTATATGTAACAGAGTATACACGTTTGATTGATAAGTTTTTAGCGAGGGAAGATCTAGGAATCTGCAAATGATTACTGTGCATATGAAAGAGAGATGTTTGATGTTTTATAAAAGCAGATGGAAGCCAAAACGCGTGAAATTAACGAGTGAATGGATGAGTTTGTTAGTTAGAATGCTCTTCTAAGTGTCAAATACGTTATATTTCAATGTTTTCTTTCATAAAATATTAATAATAATGTTCTTTCTTATTTGAGTAAACTGTCAAAATGATATCTAAGATTTGGTCACATTTTTCACTTTATTTCAAAATTCAAACCTTTTGAATCTGGATCTCTATGGTTTCAATTTTGTTGTTATTTTCATCCAAAATCAAAATCTGGTCAGATTTTTTTAATTTGTTATAATAAAACGTTAAAAGACCATTTTGTCCAATAGTAGCTTAAATTTTTTTTCCAAATTCTCATCTTGCAAACCGAACTACAAGACATGGGCACATCTAATAAAAAACGATATGTTCGTCGTGATCACAAGAAAGGCCACGAAACCCTTATGACGGATTATTTTGTCGAAGAGCCGAATACCATGATGATATTTTTCATTATAAGTTCCGTATGTCAAAACATATGTTTTAATTTAATGTCTTAATTTATTGTACTTTTATTCTTTTTAAAATATGCTTTATTTATTACTGCTAATTTATAAAAGAAAAAAAAAGAAGTTAACTCTACTTAGAAGAGTTGAACACCCCTTATATTTTCATACAAAAAGGAGTTAGAGAAGGGAATTGACATAAAAAGAGATGATTTGATGAGTAAAAAGTTTACCTCTTCTCGAAAGGTAACTAAAAAAAACATGGCTACAACATTTTGTAGACTGGTTTTGTGATATATATTTTTAGAGTAAATTGCGGTTTTGATAGTTGTGGTTAGGGGTGTTCAAAAAAATCCGTATCCGAAACCGAATCCGAAATATCCGAAAATCCGTACTCGAAATATCCGAAATTTCGGATATCCAAAAATTCGGATATCCGAAAACCGGATAATCCGAATTTTCGGATTCGGATTCGGATTCGGATATGAATTTCAAAAATTTCGGATAATCCGATTATCCGATATTCGAAAACTAATTTTTTTTTATAAATATAAATATATATATATATATATATATATATATATATATATTATATGAGCATTATATTTTGTTTGAAATATAGTAAAAATAGTAAATAATCGGATTCGGATGTGGATTTATGAATGTTTCTAGTTTTCAATGTTGGAAATTTAGAAAATCGAATATAAGTTTAATTTTAATTTATATACGAAACGGATTTTTTATTTATTTTTTTTAAATTCGGATATCCGTTTGGATATCCGAATCCGTGTCCGAAATTTTGGATATCCGGTTTTCAGATATCCGAAAACCGGATAATCCGATCTTGAACACCCCTAGTTGTGGTTTAGTGATTATGGGTCCTAATATTTACACCAAACTTTTTAGTATATGCACCAAGTGATATGACATTAATAAATTACAATATGTTTTTTTCTTTTATAACTTCCGATATATAATGTTTTATAAAAACGAATATGGTTTTGCGATGTACATATTTTTATCTACGTTTTGATATAAATTTTACAAAAAAAGGAGCCATATCTTTATAAGTCGTTATAAAATTTTTATTCAGTTTTTTATAAAATTTATATCAAAACGTAGATAAAAATAAACACATCACAAAACCGTATTCGTTTTTTACTAAACCATTACATATCGAAAGTTATAAAAGCAAAACACAATTTTGAGTTTATTAATGTCACATCAATTGATGTATATCGCAAAAAGTTGAGTGGAAATAAAATCACCCGTGATTATTGCTTTATTTTATAAAATTCAAATATCTTGTAATTTACATATCCAAGTTTCTTTTTTATTACAGTTTTAGTCCACCATACTAATTTCATCTAACTTATAGTTAAATCCTAGTCACACGAGATGCGCATGTGCATGACATTTTGGTAAATAAAAGAAACAAAATATTACTTAACTCCAAAAATCTTTCTATAACTTGTGTACTTTGATTTTGAATTAAATAGGCCATTTATATATAATTTTTTTATTTGTGTTTCTAAGTAGTATTAAATCAACCAACTAAGATTGGGTCTTCTTCTTATCAGGACTTTGGTAATTCATTTAAGGGATATTGTATTTAAATAACACCAACTTTCATCAATTGTCGATAATGTCACACCCCGACCCGCAGCGGAAAAGGTGCTCGGGGCATGATTGGGTTATCATCAAAGCTCATGACATTTATTATAACGTTTCATATTTATTATTACAATTTAAAGGGAAACATACAATCATAATTACATCATGTTCTACACATCATTCTAGACTTCATTATTTTCTTCTAAGGCATTTCTTATGTTTTCCTTGCTTCATCCTGTTCACCTGTATCATGTGTAAAAATGGTTTTTGGATCAATAAAAAGTTGGCGAGTGAATCCTATGAAAAACATTTGAACAAGTTTATTGAATTGATTATAAAATAAAGTGCATAACCACATATGAATAAATATAGATGTAAACTTATTCACAAAACACTTAATATTAAATAATGCACACACATACAATAATAGCTTGTTTTGAGGCACGCGTTGCTCAACTCGTCACCCACGAGGAATTGATGGGCCTAATGAATGAGTTTTGAGGCACGCGTTGTTCTACGAACTGATGGGCCTAATGAATGATTTGCATACATCTTGACAATATGAAATACATAACTACAAACAATATTTATATTCTAAGTTTAAGTCATAATATGGTATGGCACGAGTTTGAATAAACAAATTAGTTTTAGTGACACATGATACACCCAAAAACGTGTAATTAAAAAGGGGAGTTGTAAGATTCACTCACATTGGGTGCATTCGGTTGATGATGTTGAATGCGCACGAAGTTGGATTTAACCACGAGTGAAACTAACCTAGATAATAACATAATGGTTCGGTAAATAAGCGGATTTTATTAATCAATTTTTAGTAGGTTTATTGGATATATTTTTGTGAGTTTAAAGCTATTTTCTAACTTTAAAAATGTTATTTTTAAGTATTTTTAATTGATTTTTAAATAAAATAAATAAATAAAAATAATAAAAAAATGTTGACTTTTTGACCGTTGACTTGTTGACCGTTGACTTGTTGACCGGTTCGGTCGGTTATATGTGTGCGCTGGGTGAGTCTCGAACCCGAGACCTCTCGTACGCGTGCACGCAGCTCTACCAACTGAGCTACGTGTCTAACCCGAAATATTTCTGTTTTTAATTATATTTATATACTAATTAGATTAATCCGAAAATCATTTATTTAAAAACGATTTAATTGCATGACTCGGTGCTCGCCACAGGTCTCGAACCCGGGACCTGTGGTTTAGTTTGACACACAGTCCACCGCTGGACTGTGTGTCTAACTTGGTAAATATTCTGGTTATTATTATATTTAACATCTTACTGAGTTAACCCGGTTCAGTTTAATAAAAAAAGGCATTTTATTACAGCGAATGTGTGTGACCAGGATCGAACTCGAGACGTTATGCATATTGTTTGCACACAGTCCACCGCTGGACTGTGTGTCTAACCCGTTCATAATATCGATTTTAATTAATCTTATAACATACCCAACTTCATCTTCTTCGTTCAAAACACAGACATCGATTAACTGACTGTTATTTGTTAAATTAACTTAACGAACATTATGAGCCATCGTAATGTAAGGAACAGAAAAAGGTTTGAGGATTGATTGTACCGAACTGTTCGTCTTTCTTCAGAAGTCCGGCAAGATCGTCGGCTCTGTTTTGGTGAGCTTCGGCTGATAGGATTAATCAACAATTTGGAGGGATTAGATGTGAAATGGAACCACTGGGTAACGATTATCAGTAAGTTGAAATGATCATACCGGTTAACAGCAGGTTTCTGAAATTTCAGAAGTTTTCCGGCGAAAACAGATAATCCGGCAACGTCGTCTGGAAAGGATTCTGGGTGGGGGATTGATATTAGAATTTTGCCCAATAATGGAATGAAACAGAAAAATCGAAGTAATTACCGTGTAGATGGAAGTCTCGGTTTTCCGGCGACTTGCAGATATTTTCCAGCGAGTGAAATTACGTCGAGAATTTGTGTGGTTGTGAGCGAAAAAGTTAACAGAGGCTTGTGGGTGTATTTATAGGGAAGAACATCGATGAATTTAGTCCGATTACCGACTTGATTCGTCGATCAATGATTTCTCCGGCGGTTATGACGGATGTCGCGGACTGGACAACGGTTATAACCGATGTAATAGTTAATATACGCGTTAAGACACAAGAAACCGTCAGTGAAAGGCGAAATCGTCGGGATTTCCGACGACTGCGATTTGGGCGCGTCGATTTGAAATCGAGATTGTGATATTTGAATGAATTGTTTCCAATAATGAACAAGAAACACAAGTGTCGGAGTGGTTGAGCCTGTGTGAGTTAATTCTTTGCTTATATCTGGTTGACCCGGGTTCGAAACCCGGCTTCAGCCTTTTATTTTTATTTAATTATTTTTAATACTTTTTCAAATGTAACTTTTATATTCTAATATACTTATTAATTATGTATCGTTTAAAATTAATTTGGGCATTAAATACGCAACGAAATTTTTAACTGATTGTTCGGTTAATAAACGGAGCGGGTTTGGTAAATCAGGTTTTTTTTTTTACGGATGTTACAGTATCCCCTACTTTTTAGAAATTTCATCCCGAAATTTAAGTAGTGACATATTTGTCTAAAAAGGATGGTGTTTAATTTGACAGTTACATACTTAGAAGGGAGTAAGAGTTTAAATTTTTGTTTGAGGCGGTAACGTTCCTTGTATGGGTTGAGTACCCTGCTACAGGAATCGCTTTTTGATGCCTAAGTTAATGAATATGGATACACAGAGTTGATTGACTAAATATGATATCATGCGTAAGAGTTTTGATATGTTTGGAAAGATAAGGTTATATCCTAAAACAAAACTTCTAATACTACAACCTACATGGAACTTCTCATAACCGCCTGACAATGCCTCTGATCCTTTGGCAAGAATACTTATATATAGGAAGTACCAGCGGCGTATCCACCATATCCTTGTCAAATTTTCATTGGTTTTATCAGTAAATTATGATTGGTTCTATGATGTGACTCTAGAACATAAATAAACACCACAACCAATGTCTGAGTCCTAATTCTGATAGTATACATGTTTGATTGGTGACATAATCCCATTTCTTTAAATGGTGAGATGATATAAATGCTAGATCAGTGAGTATAAAACAAACTTCAACCAAGAAATTACTAAATCCTACATGGAACTTCTCGTAACCGCCTGACAATGCCTCTGATCCTTTAGCAAGAATACTTATATATAGGAAGTACCAGCGGCGTATCCACCATATTCTTGTCAAATTTTCATTGGTTTTATCAGTAAGTTATGATTGGTCCTATGTGACTCTAAAACATAAACAAACACAACAACCAAAGCTTAAGTCTTAATTCTGATAGTATACATGTTTGAATGATGACAGTACCTCTCTCGTTTGTTGTGATGGAGAGGTTAGTCTATGTAGAAATGGAACACAATCCAATTTCTTTAGATGATGATATGATATGAATGTTAAATCAGTAAATGTAATACAAATTTCAACCAAGACAATACTAAATCCTACATGGAACTTCTCAAAACCGCCTGATAATGCCTCTGATCCTTTGGCAAGAATACTTATATATAGGAAGTACCAGCGGCGTATCCACCATATTCTCGTCAAATTTTCATTGGTTTTATCAGTAAGTTATGATTAGTCCTATGTGACTCTAAAACATAAACAAACACAACAACCAAAGCTTGAGTCTTAATTCTGATAGTATACATGTCTGAATGATGACAGTACCTCTCTCGTTTGTTATGATGGAGAGGTTAGTCCTTGTGGAAGTGAGACATAGCTCAACTTCTTTAAATGATGAAATTGAAATACGTTGAGATGTATGATGATGTAAATACTAAATCAGTGAGTATAAAACAGACTTCGACCAAGACATTACTAAATCCTACATGGAACTTCTCATAACCGCCTGACAATGCCTTTGATCCTTTGGCAAGAATACTTATATATAGGAAGTACCAGTTGCGTATCCACCATATTCTTGTCAAATTTTCATTGGCTTTATCCGCAAGTTATGATTAGTTCTATATGACTCTAATACATAAATAAACACAATCAACCATAGCTTGAGTCTTAATTCTGATAGCATACATGTTTGAATGATGACAGTACCTCTCTCGTTTGTAATGATGGAGAGGTTAGTCTATGTAGAAATGGAACACAATCCAATTTCTTTAAATGATGAGATACTATAAATGCTAAATCAGTGAGTACAAAACAAACTTCAATCAAGACAATACTAAATTCTACATGGAACTTCTTATAACCGCCAGATAATGCCTCTGATCCTTTGGCAAGAATACTTATATATAGGAAGTACCAGCGGCGTATCCACCATATTCTTGTCAAATTTTCATTGGCTTTATCCGTAAGTTATGATTGGTTCTATGTGACTTTAAAACATAAACAAACTGAAATAGTAATTCGCATTAAGATCCTTGGATAAGATTCCAATTTATAACTGGGATACGGGAAAATTGAGATAACATAAAGAAAACGTAAAAACTAAGCGGTTGGAGTTGAATCTTGATTTTCGGTGAAGGGGAGTAGTTGGGTGGTTTCGTTTGGGCCGTCATTATCTTCAACAGGATTGGCGTTGATGTTGAAAACTCTTCCTCTTGCTGGTGGCCTAGTGATTAGGTTTCCTTGATTTGCTGGTTAACTGAATTTGCTTGAGCTTGGGTGTTTATGATGTTAACCAATCGAGGGCACGTGTTTCTAAAGTGGGTAGGGTCGCCACAATTGAAACAAGTTCGAACATATGGGAACAAGGGGTTATTGTGGTTGATATGTTTGGATCATGTTTTGGGTAGGGGGAGAGATTTGGTTTTGAGGGGTGCGGCAAACCTTGCTCAAATGACCATAGCGTCCACAATTCGCACATAGTCGATAAGGTAAGGTAGATGGATGGTGATAAAAA
This sequence comes from Scalesia atractyloides, assembly GCA_947069175.1. NCBI lineage: Eukaryota > Viridiplantae > Streptophyta > Magnoliopsida > Asterales > Asteraceae > Scalesia > Scalesia atractyloides. Next base: position 18,458,948 of record CAMTDV010000014.1, on the reverse strand, counting down.
CAGGTGTTACATCGAGGGTGAGGTCCAAGGTATGGTTTCTTATTTGGGTAAGTTGAGTTGGGTGCTACTTGAGTGATTGGGATAGCTTGGATGGGTATGGCTTGTGAAATTGGTTGATTACGTTGGGTGACAGCGAAAAGTTGCCCAACTCGTTTTCTCTTAAAAATGGGTTGAGAAGGGGATTCGGTTTGGGTGGAGTTTGAAGTTTCAGTTGATGCTTTATCCTTCTTCTTCTCCTCCTTGAAGTCTTTATTCCGGATGCGGTTCTCGGTGAGCTCTGTAGCTAACTCCATTGCTGCTTCCAAGGTTACAGGTGTGTACTTATTACAGAGTCTTGAATTTTTTACGGAAGACCTCGAATGTAGTGCTCGATCAAACGGTAGAGGGGAGTGAACAAGTTGGGAACCATTTGATTTAACTCGAGGAATCTCTTGTTGTATGTGGTGTGGTCTCCTTCCTTTTGCTTCAACGAATAGAACTCATCCTCTAATTTCTTGATTTCGCTCCTTGGGCAAAACCGTCTTGTCATGATTTCCTTCAACTCATCCCAAGTTAAAGTCATAGCATCTTCAACACCTCGTTTGGCCTTCTCTGTATTCCACCAAGTAAGTGCTATTCCAAATAAACGACCAGTAGCATATCGCACTTTGCGATCATCGGGGCAATCGCAATTTAGAAAAGTGTTCTCCATTTCCTCAAACCAATGGAGGAGAGCGGTGACACCTTCAGTCCCTTCGTATTTTGGTGGGTCGCAGGATTTGAAATGCTTGTAGGTGCATTTGGTGGTAATTGGGGGAGGATTGACAATGTTTTGATCTTCTTGATTGACGGGATTAGTGGTAAGGGCTTGTTGGACTTGAATTACAATGTTGGGTATTACGGCAGCCATTTTTTGAGCGATTAGGGCAGCCATGCGCTCGCGGGCTTTTCCTGCTCTCATCTTCCTACGAGCGAGGCTAGAAGACATCTACAAGGAATACATATCAAGAGTATGAATTGGATGTTTTTGGGATCATGGGTCGTATTTAGGAATGAACATTCATAAAATAAATATACATAATAAATCTACTACATCCATAGGATGTCTTGGGCTTTGCTCGTAATTGGGCATTGCATGCCGCCATACTTCACCTTCGTAATCATGTGGGCTCCCATGAATACCGGGTTTTTCATATGGTTCGCATGTGTTAGCCTGGTTACGTACACCAAAACCCGGAGAAAATCGAGAAATATGTAACGTATGATATTCGGAATGTGTCCAGGTGTGGACACGGTGACACCTCAAAGTGGGGTTAGTTCGAACAACGTTTGGTGTGGCATGCTTTGGCCTAATAGGTCCTTCATACTCTCATCGTTAGTCCCCAGGTAGGCAAACTGGTCCGTTATATTGGATTTATACGAATGCCAACCTAGACAGGACGTTCCGACTACCGGTACTTGTACCCTTACAGTTACTACATGCCCGTCGCAGAACTCACTTTGATGAGATTTGAAAAATGAAAAATGCGACAAAATCTTTGAATAACGAAAGTATGAAAATGATTTGAATATGTGAACATTGAAATATGTATGATGAATGTGTATGTAAGTATGTATGTTTGACTGTAAGTATAATTCACTATGTATCACAAAATGTAATATGGGAAATGTTTGCATGCGTTTGTGTATGTAATAAATATGAAACAAATAAATATCATAAGTTTGCATGTAACCACATAAACAATTAAAATCTAGTCAACTATAGTATAGGCTCTAAGGGTCTAATACCTATCCTATATCCCTATAGTCATAGCTCTGATACCAATCTGTCACAACCCAACCCGCAGCGGAAAAGGTGATCGGGGCATGATTGGGTTATCATCAAAGCTCATGACATTTATTATAACGTTTCACATTTATTATTACAATTTAAAGGGAAACATACAATCATAATTACATCATGTTCTACACATCATTCTAGACTTCATTATTTTCTTCTAAGGCATTTCCTATGTTTTCCTTGCTTCATCCTGTTCACCTATATCATGTGTAAAAATGGTTTTTGGATCAATAAAAAGTTGGCGAGTGAATCCTATGAAAAACATTTGAACAAGTTTATTGAATTGATTATAAAATAAAGTGCATAACCACATATGAATAAATATAGATGTAAACTTATTCACAAAACACTTAATATTAAATAATGCACACACATACAATAATAGCTTGTTTTGAGGCACGCGTTGCTCAACTCGTCACCCACGAGGAATTGATGGGCCTAATGAATGAGTTTTGAGGCACGCGTTGTTCTACGAACTGATGGGCCTAATGAATGATTTGCATACATCTTGACAATATGAAATACATAACTACAAACAATATTTATATTCTAAGTTTAAGTCATAATATGGTATGGCACGAGTTTGAATAAACAAATTAGTTTTAGTGACACATGATACACCCAAAAACGTGTAATTAAAAAGGGGAGTTGTAAGATTCACTCACATTGGGTGCATTCGGTTGATGATGTTGAATGCGCACGAAGTTGGATTTAACCACGAGTGAAACTAACCTAGATAATAACATAATGGTTCGGTAAATAAGCGGATTTTATTAATCAATTTTTAGTAGGTTTATTGGATATATTTTTGTGAGTTTAAGGCTATTTTCTAACTTTAAAAATGTTATTTTTAAGTATTTTTAATTGATTTTTAAATAAAATAAATAAATAAAAATAATAAAAAAATGTTGACTTTTTGACCGTTGACTTGTTGACCGTTGACTTGTTGACCGGTTCGGTCGGTTATATGTGTGCGCTGGGTGAGTCTCGAACCCGAGACCTCTCGTACGCGTGCACGCAGCTCTACCAACTGAGCTACGTGTCTAACCCGAAATATTTCTGTTTTTAATTATATTTATATACTAATTAGATTAATCCGAAAATCATTTATTTAAAAACGATTTAATTGCATGACTCGGTGCTCGCCACAGGTCTCGAACCCGGGACCTGTGGTTTAGTTTGACACACAGTCCACCGCTGGACTGTGTGTCTAACTTGGTAAATATTCTGGTTATTATTATATTTAACATCTTACTGAGTTAACCCGGTTCAGTTTAATAAAAAAAGGCATTTTATTACAGCGAATGTGTGTGACCAGGATCGAACTCGAGACGTTATGCATATTGTTTGCACACAGTCCACCGCTGGACTGTGTGTCTAACCCGTTCATAATATCGATTTTAATTAATCTTATAACATACCCAACTTCATCTTCTTCGTTCAAAACACAGACATCGATTAACTGACTGTTATTTGTTAAATTAACTTAACGAACATTATGAGCCATCGTAATGTAAGGAACAGAAAAAGGTTTGAGGATTGATTGTACCGAACTGTTCGTCTTTCTTCAGAAGTCCGGCAAGATCGTCGGCTCTGTTTTGGTGAGCTTCGGCTGATAGGATTAATCAACAATTTGGAGGGATTAGATGTGAAATGGAACCACTGGGTAACGATTATCAGTAAGTTGAAATGATCATACCGGTTAACAGCAGGTTTCTGAAATTTCAGAAGTTTTCCGGCGAAAACAGATAATCCGGCAACGTCGTCTGGAAAGGATTCTGGGTGGGGGATTGATATTAGAATTTTGCCCAATAATGGAATGAAACAGAAAAATCGAAGTAATTACCGTGTAGATGGAAGTCTCGGTTTTCCGGCGACTTGCAGATATTTTCCAGCGAGTGAAATTACGTCGAGAATTTGTGTGGTTGTGAGCGAAAAAGTTAACAGAGGCTTGTGGGTGTATTTATAGGGAAGAACATCGATGAATTTAGTCCGATTACCGACTTGATTCGTCGATCAATGATTTCTCCGGCGGTTATGACGGATGTCGCGGACTGGACATCGGTTATAACCGATGTAATAGTTAATATACGCGTTAAGACACAAGAAACCGTCAGTGAAAGGCGAAATCGTCGGGATTTCCGACGACTGCGATTTGGGCGCGTCGATTTGAAATCGAGATTGTGATATTTGAATGAATTGTTTCCAATAATGAACAAGAAACACAAGTGTCGGAGTGGTTGAGCTTGTGTGAGTTAATTCTTTGCTTATATCTGGTTGACCCGGGTTCGAAACCCGGCTTCAGCCTTTTATTTTTATTTAATTATTTTTAATACTTTTTCAAATGTAACTTTTATATTCTAATATACTTATTAATTATGTATCGTTTAAAATTAATTTGGGCATTAAATACGCAACGAAATTTTTAACTGATTGTTCGGTTAATAAACGGAGCGGGTTTTGTAAATCAGGTTTTTTTTTTACGGATGTTACTGATAACACTTTCAAATTTCAATTTGTACACCAGTACTTCCAACTTTTAACTTATTGGCTGATAACACTCCCTGACTAACTGAACCCTAACCCAGTTAGTTTTTGCTAATGTGGCATCTGATGTGGCCCTTTTTGCTGACATGACAGGTGATGTGGCATTTTTTTATGACGTGGCAGCTGATGTGGCGGCTGACATGGCATTTTTTGATGACGTGGCAGCTGACATGACATGTTTTGATGACGTGGCAGCTGACATCAGCTAAATGGGTTATGGTTTAGTCAGTTATGGGAGTGTTATCCGCCAATAAGTTGAAAGTTGAGAGTATTGATGTACAAATCAAAATTTGAAAGTATTATCAGCCAATTGATGAAAGTTTGGGTTATTTAAATACAATATCTCTTCATTTAACTATTCCCTTCATTTAACTATAGTATATTGATTATAATGAGTCATTGTTTCATGTTGTGCCTTGTAATAAAAAGTATTATCATAACCTACTATTTGCTATCAATTAAAATAAATATATGTTTGAAATTGGTGATGAAAATTGGGAGGTGTTTTTTTAGCAAATAACGTTAAATTCATAAGTTAAACACACCGTTGTTAAAAATATATCTCTATTGATCATCAATTAAGCATATTTTTTTTAATTGAAAGTAAATAGATCATCAATTTAATGCCATTTGCTAGTATATTCACTTCCCAATTTTCATCACCAATTCAATTTTTATGTTTAATTGACACGACATAATTTTTGTTCAAGTGGGTTATGGTAATACTTTTTATTGCAAGGTAAAACACAAAATGACACGTTTAAATCAATATATTATAATAAATAAATTGAACTTCTCAAAGCAAGGTAAAACACAAATGACACGTTTAAGTCAATATATTATAATAAATAAATTGAACTCCTCAAAGTCTTCTTCACGTGATTTTAACGAATTATTTCATCACAGAAATTTATATAGTTTTTTAAACATTTGAATATATAAAATGGCCTATTTAATTCGCAATCAAAGTACACAATCTAAAAAGATTTTTTAAATTAAATAATATTTGCTTTCTTTCATTTGAATTGCTAATTATCAAAATGCGTTGCACAAGTATGATTTAACTATAAGTTGAATGTAATGGATCAAAACCGTAATAAAATAGAAACATTGGTACGTAAATACAAAACATTTAGATTTTATAAATTATAGCAATAACCACAAAACTACCGTGACTAAAACTGTAATTTACTTGGTTTTATATCAATATTTTATTTATCCTCTCTCTCTCTCACATGTGGTGGAAATTGTTTAGGTGATAAATTAGGTGTATGTGGTGATCAAACACGTGGCATACGAAGATGAAAGCGCATAGGAGCACCATTGGTAAGTCACAACCCTGGTGAGGTGAGGCTGTCGTAGCTTTCTCTTTTCAAATCCACCACATCTCTCCATCCATCCATAACTCCAAACATGGCCACCGGACCGGCCCTTTTCTCCGACATCGGCAAAAAAGCCAAAGGTATTTCTATTCAATATACAATTTTCCGATTCATTGTGCCCTAGATTCTGAAATTCAATTCACCTAATTGTTTTTGCATCTGTTAGATCTGTTAACGAGGGATTACATAACGGATCACAAGTTTTCTGTTTCTACCATCAGCGCTACCGGAGTTGTAAGCATCTATCATCTTTCTCACCCTAGATAGATACTTACCGCCATTCATCTAATTTGCTTGCTTGAATCCTTGATTGCCTATTGACCACATTTGGTTGACTTGATTCATCAAATTGTGTATTAGATTAAAAGTTGTAGTGAATTCGTTTATGGCATGTATGGTAGATTTGGATTGTTTCCCTTATGAGGAATGATAACAAGCCAAATTAGGGGATGAGCTCCTGCCTAATTATCAGTCAGTTAAAGTTTGCTTCTAACGTTACGATTTTGATACCAATGGAAATTAGAATTAGAAAAAACGGATTGGCAAACACGAATACGCAATACGGATTCACCACGCGTTCAAACCGATAGGCAGCCTAATACGAGTTTAGGATACAGAAAAAACCACCTAAAGTTGTGATTAGGTCCCAAAGAACACCACCCAAGTAACCACTCTTAGATTAGCAATGGAGAATAAAACCGGTCAGAGAGAAACACAGTCGAAGTCTTTTAATCCTCAAATCACCACATTTTCCCTTCAGTACTGTTACATAAGGGAATTAAACAACTGAATGAAAAAAAAAGGCATAAAAGAATAGAACATGGCATGTAATGTGGTGTGTGAGTTGCTTGCTTGAATGGCAATCATGGGGGATCTTGTATGTGAGATTCCACATGGGCCAGATTAACCCATGTAACACACTAACACTTGACCCAACTGACCAATCGGGTTCCAACTTGTCCCTAACGCGTAGGAGATTTGAATGACACATCATATGGCTATCAGCATATATGGTTAACTAGATGTGCTCGTGCATCTCTATATGTGTATTCTTGTGCATACTTGTTTCAGAAACAACTAGATTATCTTTCTTGAAGTGTTTGGTTGCCATTGTTTTCCTTGCCTTTGACCTTATCATGCTCACATATTATCGCATATATATTGTTCACCATGATCTCAAGCTTATTCCTCTGTAACACAACTTGTATGAACAAGTCACAATATCTCATTGATCTACCTAATCTGACTACTTTAGTGTTAATGACCATAGAAGAACTTCTAGAAACCAAGTTTCTTAATTGTGGAAAAACGGCACCTAACTGATTGTGGGAGTGTGGGACATGTATTTCTTTCTATGAAACTGGTTAATTTGTATTTGATCTCATGTATGTTTATCCTTCCCATTTTTCATGAAAACAGTTAAAAAGAAAATTTGAACATCTACAGTCTTTGTGTAAATTTTTATCTTCACTGTTTATTCAATAACTCGATTTTTGCGCTCCTTTTAATCATCACAAAGAGTGGTCAATATCTTGGAATTATAACACGAATCACCTTTGGTTGTAAAAGGTAGTTTGAAGCATTTTTCAAGTCTTTTAACTCGACTCATCCAAACTTTATTGAATTTTCAACTCAGGAGAAAATGCAAATAATAATTAATACTAAACTTTAACCCTGCATTGCAGGCATTAACCTCAACTGCAACAAAAAAGGGCGGTCTTTCAACCGGAGATGTGGGAGCAGTGTACAAGTACAATAATATATTGTTCGATGTCAAAGTTGACACCGAATCTAAGGTTTGTTCGTCACTACCTTAGTTTTCATAAAACACACAAATAGAAACTTTCTTCATCTTTCACCTAACACACGCATTTTGCAGATCACTACAACATTGACTTTCACAGAGCTTGTCCCCTCAACAAAGACCATTGTATCATTCAAACTGCCTGACTTCAATTCCGGCAAGGTACGTATCCTCAAACCCTAAACGATATTTATGTTCTTAAATATTAAAATTCATTTCGGCCATGTTTAACTTCGGTGTACTTTTGCAGCTTGATATTCAGTACTTTCATAAGCATGCTACTTTAACATCAGCGGTTGCTTTGACCCAAACCCCGACGGTTGACATTACAGCAGCAATTGGTACTCCGACGTTTGTAATCGGTGCAGAAGCCGGTTATGAACAGTCTTCTGGGAGATTTACCAAATACAACGCTGGCATAAGCGTTAACAAACCTGATTCGAGTGCTTCCATAATCTTGTAAGTGGTTTCACTGCATCATGATATCTGATTATCGCATTAAACCCACTAATCGATATTTTTTCGGTTTTGTTTTCAGGGGCGATAAAGGGGACACGATAAAGGCATTATTTATACACCATCTGGATGAATCAAAGAAAACCGCTGCTGTCGGGGAGATTACTAGAAGGTTCTCGTTAAACGAGAACACCTTCACTGTTGGCGGGTCGTATGCTGTTGATAGTTTGACCGTGGTCAAGGCTAAGCTTAACAACCATGGAAAGCTGGGTGCGGTGTTGCAGCATGAGATTCTTCCGAAATCACTTGTGACAGTCTCTAGTGAGTTGGAAACCAATGCTTTGGATAAAACGCCGAAGTTTGGGTTGGCACTTGCACTCAAACCTTGAGCGAAAGTGTCGTTTACTGGTCAGTTTGTGTCTTTTAAAAGTCAAATCGAAGTGTTATTTTTCAACCCCTGAAACACACGGGAATATGCAGTTGTTGCATTATTCATTTTCGGTTCGCTTTCTTTCATTTCCATTTTGATGGATGGTTTACATTTTTGTGTTGACATAAATAGTGTTGTGATTTTTGTTTGTCCATAACTTTTGTGAGATGACAAATGTATTTAATGAGTCTATTACATAATCAGTCACCATAATTATGGAAAATTGCTTGTTTGTTATGTTGTCTATGGATTTGGATTCAAGATAATTTAAAAGTTAATGATGCTAACCAACCTAAGTAAGATCACTAGTTCAATTTATCAACTATTGAATAGTTTATTAACCACTTGAAATCAACACCCATTGATTCAAATACAATAGATGATGGAAGAATGCTTCTTAAATAGATACGAAAAAAAAGAAAAAATTAAGACTCAAAAACAAAATCTAATCCTACCACTTATTTAGCAATTAAAATTAATATTCTAAACAAAAAATCTAAATCTGCCAACTTATTAAACAATTATATATGAATCAACTTAATTTCTTGTATTTGTCCATATAAGAATCTGCTAATATTTGGATCTAACTCTAAAATTGATTTTAGTAAGAGCATCAACAATGGGATGTCTGCGGGATGTCAAGCGCCCTCAATGACAATCTGCATGACGACGTATTGATGCTACATACTTTGAAGCAAAAGTCCATTCCTACAGGCGCCAACGAACGTTCGAAATTGTATATAGGAGCACACTACCCTCCCTAATTGATAAATCGTAGTAGGCAGAGGTGGATCTAGGGGGGTTTTAGGGGTTCCCAGGACCCCCTCGATTTGGAAAAAATAAAAGAAATTAGTGAAAACCTTGTATGATTTGTAAAATAATAATGAGAATTAGTAAAAATCTACCAAAAGGAACTTCTTAGAAAAGATTCCTGGATCCGCCACTTAGTAGGCGTTGTATAAAGACTTTTAACTCTCACTGCGTTGACTTTAGCATTGCTCTCCAATATATGGAGGGGACAATTACGCTATGAATTAACCGTATAACTTATTTTTATATGAGTTCAGATCACTTATGATTCAACTAAGTTGGATTGGGTCTAAATTGGCATGTTCAATTCAGATATAGTTAACAAGAGAAAAGATCAAATACAAAGGACTTTTATTGTAAGAAGGGTAAGAAGGATTTTGGTCCATTGATTTTACTTGGAGGGCTTAGATTAATCTCAAGGAAAAAAAAGAATGAAAGGGCATAAAAGGAATCTCATATTTATTGACTTTCTCTCTCCACATGCAAGTCACATGCCAATTCCCCCATCGATTTAAAACGTCCATAACTTTTTCATATGACATTTTTTTAAAAAAAAACTTCGCCATAATAACGAGCGTTTTTTTATTTTTAATATGAGCACCATATTGTCATATAAAAATAAAATAAAAATTTTCATTTTTACTAGGTTTTTTTGTATTGTGTTAAAGGTTCACGTCATTGTGTTTTTTAACTGGGTCTTAGGGTGGGGTGGGGTGTTAGGTTTTTGGGGGGTGGGATGGGTGGTGGGGGTTAGGTTTTTGGGGGGAGTGAGGAGGTGTTTAGGTTTTTGGGGGGTTAGCTTTTTTTAGGTTTTGGGGGGGTTTTTTGGTGAGGTATAATTTTTTTGGGGGAGGGTTAGGTTTTTGGGTTGGGTGGGGTGGGGTGGGAGTGGGAGGTTTAGGTTTTCGGTTTTTGCATGTGTATGTTTTATAAGAACCTATAACTCAATATATGACACAATGAAGATGATGTTATATCTGGGTTTTCTATAAATTGCGTTATTTGTTCAGGTCATTGTGTTTAATTTGTTATCCATTGTGTTTTAGTTTCTTGTTAATTGTGTTTTAGTTTGTTGTGTATTGTATTTTTTAGTTTGTTTTCTATTGTGTTTAATTTGTTATCAATTGTGTTTTAGTTTCTTGTTAATTGTGTTTTAGTTTGTTGTGTATTGTGTTTTTAGCTTGTTTTCCATTGTGTCTTCGTATGCTCTTCATTGTATCTTTTATCTGTTATCAATTGTGTCTTTTATCTGGTGTCATCAATTGTGATTTTATTTAGTTTGATACTTATTGTGTTATACATTATGGTCATTGTGTTATACGTCAAGGTCATGGTCATTGTGTTTTAATCTGTTGTCCATTGTGTCTTTATCTGTTGTCATTGATTGTGTTTTTACTCTACTTTACATTGTGTTTTACGTCATGTCCATTGTGTCATACACAACTGGGTTTTTGAATTTTTTTAAAAAAATATAACAATATGGTACTCATATTAAAGATAAAAAAAACGCTTGATTTTATGGTATAATTTTTTTTAAACAAATGGTGTATAAAAAAGTTACGGACATTTAAAAATTGGGGGTGGGGGGAATAGCATGTGACTTGCATGTGAATATTCTCTCTCCTCTTATAGAAAAAATTAACATTCCCACTTGAATCCTCATAGGACACTTGTTACTCTCTGATGGCTTCTTACAATTAAAAGTCGTTGTAAAATAACTTAACCCTAGTTAACCAATCAAAATCATTTGACTTTTATAAAAATAGCCAGTCTTATTTAAAATGCCTAGTAGCTTATTAAATTATCTTGTGTTTAGATAGATATGTACCTTGGGCTAATGGTTTATTGTTTCCTCAGAAGTTGATAAAAAGCACCCATGTCTCCCAACAAAACAAACTTTTGGATTATGCTATTTTCTGCACTTTTAACCATGGTTTACATGCAGATATCGTAGATGTTGGGATCGTTCTTAACATGGAATCATGGGTTGGAAAATCCATTAACAGTAGCATTACGATCGCCATTTCGGACTTCTATGCTCGTAATGATAGTTACAGAAGCAAGATAGCCCTCCACCCCAGGGATTCTAAGGGAGATCCACTAGAGGCTATGTCACACAGTAAGATAATATACTATAACTTAATTTCACTTAGGTTCATATGGTGTATATATGAAATGGCCATGTCTATTCACACACCCTGCAGTGTCGAGTTGTGGTCAAAGCGCGACGTTTTGGTCCGGTCAACAGACCCGTCAGACACCGTCAGTCTTTGTCTGATTGACCGGACCAAAACGTCGCGCTTTAGCCATAGCTCGACACTGCAGGGTGTGGAAATAAGTTGGGGGTGTGTGAATAGCAAGCCCCATATGAAATATGTAAACTTCACTTTGTTTCAGGTCCAAATTCGAATTTTATAGGTAAATTTTTGAGGTAATTCTTTGGAGTTACTTCTCTATGTGATTTGGTTTACCTACAAAGTTGGATCTCTCTGATTTGTGTGTGTATGTAAATATATGGTCAAAGCCAATACTACTTATCTGTTTATTACCAAAAGAGGGTTCAGCTCGAAAATCCCCCGAAGAAAGTGGAAACTATCGGTGATCCATCATTGATAAGGCGTAGGAAAACATGACATGGGTAGAGATTTACCGACGGGTTACCTAAGGATTTTACCGAAGGATCACCAACACATGTTATTACCTGCTGAACCAAGCCAACTACCAGCCAGGTAGTTCCTATCGTTGGACTTTCACAGACGGATTAGCGGCCGAAAATTTGTTAGTACTGTTGATTTAAATAAAAATTAGCAATATCAGAAAAATTACCCAATGGGTTGGAAATAAAATTTTATAACTTTAAACAATAACAATATTAGAAAAACTACCCGAATTGTTGGAAATAAAAATGTTAAAAGTTATGATGAACTCTCTATCTAGAAAAGAGTTGGGGAGTCCATACTAGTGTTTGTCTTTGGGCTCAATGTTAGTAACTAAGCAATCCAATGAATTGTTTTAGCGGATTAGCCTATATCTAGTCACATTAGGTCATAAGAAATCATTTAGGTTTAATTACCCTATGGGGAGAAGTCCATTAATATAGGCCATGTCAATGTGTTAATGAATTGTTTTAGCATACACCGAGTCACATTAGATCACAACAAGTCATTAGGTATTAACGACCTGTTATTATGATAAGTCCACTAACCGGTCTTAATGATCCTTGTGATGTGTAAATGAGTTGTTTTAGCCAACTAGTCAAATCATGTCATAACAAGTCATTTAGGTGTTAATAACCTATGTTGGATGATCGGTTCACTAATGGGTTTTGTCATTTGTTAATGAGTTGTTTTAGCTATATGTATCACAAAAGGTTATAACAAGTCATTTAGGTGTCAGCGTGGAGGGTATCCTTGCCCCACATGCTCCAACATCTCTCTCCTCCCCATTAGATTCTACTATTTTCTTACCCAACTTGCAAATGACAAGAAATGTATATGCTTCTCATATTGTGCCATATCAGATTCTACTAATTCTTTAGAATATATTAATAACATATACATAAATATATAATATTAAAAGAGCTATTTAAATATTCCAATGTCTATATTCTACCGCCATAAATTCATAACGTATTATAACCTTCATTTTCACTTCTTAATTGGAAGACTGAAGATTTCATGTTTACTTTGTAAATATGGGTGGGTGGTATCCGTTTCCTGTTGAACATGTGTGCCCTGTAAACTCGTCGCCTCTCATTGATGAACCATTGGCATGGACTGATGAAGAGTGAATTGAGCATACTATTAGTCTTTTAGCCAACTATGTTGGAGATATGTATGTCCGACCGTAATTAAAGTCAACATAACTAACTCGGTACGATCCGAAGAGTTACACGTTGATACAAGAATCGTATATGTTCACGAGTAGGTGGATTATTATTTGTGAAATAATAATAGTTTAAACCCGATGGACTTAATATTAATAGATTATTATTAAGAGGATTATAATTGTATAATCTTAAAGGTTCTATAAAAGGATGCTTAAGGTGCAAACCCTATAGACACTTTTATAAAACACAAAACCCTAGCTTCCCTCTCAAGTTTAGTCGCCGTCGCCGCCTTCTTCTTGGCCGGTTCTACCTTTGGGTATCTTGTGCTCGGTTGTGAACTTCCTACTAGCGAGGATTCGTTGTAACCCCGTGTTACGATCACGGTGTAGTCGTCAAAGGTTGATTACTAAAACCCTCTGTGGTTGTTTATTATTTTATTTGTTTATACGCGTATAACATTGATCCTGATTGGGAATATTTATTAATCGGATTAATAAATCAAACATATATAATCGGCTTTTGGTAAATTATATAAACCGCTTCCGTTACTATTTTTATACACTGATTCCCAACAGTGGTATCAGAGCCACGGTTACACGCGTATAGATGGTAAAGTTATAATTTTTATCTATGTTTTATTTGTCAAAAATTATTTATTTTGACAAAAGGTCAAAAGCTTTTGGTTGTCTATGGATTGTGATGTGAATCGAGCCCTAGGTTATGATCCTTGTTATGGTTGTGTTGTTATGGTTATGATTTTATTTTGATTTGTATTTTTTTTTTTGCGGATATTGGATCCGATGTAATAGATAGGATTAGAATAGATTTGGTTTTATTGTATTTCAAATTTATTATTGTAATCCTTCAAGTACAAGATCAAGATCAAGATAAATGGCGAACAGGTACCATGAAGATAGAGATCACGGGTCAAGTGGGAGCTTTCAAAAATTAGCTTTTGAAACCCTTTAGACTAGTTCGTTTCGTTTCTAGCTAAAACGAAACGGACAACCTATTAGGGGCTCGATTCGATTATTTTATTATTGTGTTTTGTGGTTGTGTTTTATTTATTGTAAATAATCTAAATAACCCAAAATAAATAAAAATTTTCACAATCAAGACAACGGTTTTATTGAAACAAGTTTTATAAAACTGAAAAGTATATTTAATAAAAGAGTTTTATTAAAATTCAAAACAAGTTTATTCGCGATAAAACGACCAACATAGTTTAATAGGGTATTTAAAACTATACCGGTTCGAGTGTGGAAAGGAGTTTCTATTATCACGAATTATATAAAATTGGATTTTATAAACTGTTGTGTAACTCGCCTCATGCTACGAGTTATTCAAAATATTTTTGGTAAATATTAAAATAAATCCCAAATTTTAAATTGATGTTTTATGCCACCCTTAACGAGTTAACACTTCATTCTAAATAGAAAAAATGTTAGTGTTATACCCTGCATCTGGGCATCTATCATGAAAGAAGGTAATCATCGCGTTTCCTGTGTAACATAGGCCGGTGTTACAGTTAACAATAAAGGACAAAACATCGCTTGTTCATCAAGTGGGCATAGTTAGGGTTAAACATACATCGTTTAAGCGATAACCCCAAATGGAGAGTTGTGTAGTAAACACAATTAACAATCGTTGTTTACCTACATAATCATACCAGTGGATAGTGCTCAAGCCAATTCACTGTATTTGATGAATCGGGGTCTCATCTTAACTATAATTTTGTTTTTGGGTCATAAAATAAAATTAGGATATTTAAAACATAAATACTAATAAATTAATTTTGAATTTTGTAGATGTCAAATGAAAATAATTCCTCTCAATTCTTTCTCACGTCCATCTTAGAGAAGGACAAACTGAACTACTCCAACTTCATGGACTGGCACCGCAACTTGAAAATTGTTCTCAAGGCGGAGAACAAACTGTATGTTCTTGAAACGCCAGTCCCTGATGAACCCATCAATCAGCAAACTATTGCATATAGAAACTATGCGAAGCATTTTGATGAGGCTTTGAAAGTCTCATGTCTGATGTTAGCATCCATGATCCCTGAACTTCAAAGGACCATGGAGGATATGATGGCATACAGATGAATGAGCACCTGGTAGAAATGTTCCAACAGAAGGCTCGTCATGAGAGGTCTGATGTGATGAGATCACTCATAACCACTAGTATGCAAGAGGGTACATCAGTTAGCGCCCATGTGCTAAAAATGAAGGCATATGTTGATCACTTGGCTCGTATGGAATCCCCCTTAAGTGATGAGTTAGTTGGAGATATCATCATCAACTCATTGCCCAAGTCATATGATCAGTTCACTATGAACTACAATATAAATGGGATGGAGAAGACACTTGCAGAGCTGCATCAGATGCTCAAAACTGCTGAGGTAAATATACCCAGCAAGACTGCACCAGTGCTGATGATCAAGGAAGGTCATATTAAGAAACCTAACACCAAGAAAAAGGGCAATCAGGGCAAAGGCAAATCTGTTGCAAACAAGAAGCCTCAGAAGGATGCCAAGTGTTTTCATTGTAATGAAATTGGGCACTGGAAGAGGAACTGTGCTAAGTATTTAGCTTAACTGAAGCAAGCCAAGGCTTCAGGAGGAGAGTCCTCAGGTATATATGTTATTGAAATCCTTTCTTTTTCTCGCAAAACATGGGTGTTTGACACAGGATGTGGTTTTCACATTTGTAGTGCTTTGCAGGGACTAAGAAAGATTAGGAAGCTGAAACAGGGCGACTTGGAGGTCCATGTTGGCAATGGACAAAGAGTTGCTGTGAAGGCGATTGTAGAATATGTTCGTTTACTTCCTTCTGGTTTAGAACTTGTTTTGAACAATGTTTATTTTATTCCTAGTGTCACTAGAAATATTGTTTCGGTTTATGCTTTGCATGGACAAGGTTTCAATTATCATTTTAATGGTGAATTTATTTCTGCTTATTTTAATGATGTATTTTACTTTGATGCAAAACCAAACAATGGAATCTATGAGATAGAAATACAAAACAATAACATATTATGCAACATCTCCCATAAATTTAATAAGTTAGACTTTAATGATACGTATATGTGGCATTGTAGACTTGGTCACATAAGCGAGAATCGTGTTAAACAACTCAAAACCGCAGGAATCCTAGATTCCAAGAGTTCAGAAACGTTTGGCAAATGCGAATCATGCTTAAGTGGAAAGCTAACAAAAGCACCCTTTTCAAATGTTGGAGAAAGAGCTAATGATCTGTTGGGACTTGTACATACAAATGTATATGGTCCATTTAGAACAATGTTAAGACATGGAGAAAGATACTTTGTTACATTTACTGATGATTTCAGTAGATATGGTTATGTTTATGAAGCATAAACATGAAACACTTGAAAAGTTTAAGGAGTATCAAAACGAAGTACATAATCAGCTAAATAGAACTATCAAGATACTTCGATCAGATCGAGGCGGTGAATATCTTAGTCAGGAGTTCATCGACCATTTAAAGGATTGTGGAATAGTTTCACAACTCACTCCACCTGGAACACCACAACATAATGGTGTATCTGAGAGGAGAAATCGAACTCTATTAGATATGGTTCGATCAATGATGTGTCGAACAACCCTCCCACGCTCCTTTTGGAGTTATGCTCTGGAAACTGCCGCAAGACTTGTGAATATAGCTCCAACGAAGAAGGTTGACAAAACGCCTTATGAGATATGGCATGGAAAGAACCTAAAGTATCCTATCTTATGGTCTGGGGATGTAACTCTTATGTCACTCTAGAATCTTCGGATAAACTAGATCCTAGAGGCGAAAAAGTGGTTTTCGTCGGATACGCTAAAAGGATTGGTTACCTTTTCTACCACCCCACTGGAAATAAGATTTTCACTAAACGTTGAGGCACTTTCTTGGAGGAAGAGCTTCTGGCGCGAGGGATTGGAGAAAACCATGTGGATCTAGAAGAAATTCGAGAATCACAAGTTACTGAACCAGTTGTTCAGTCAGAACCAGAAGTAACTGATCCAGTTGTTGAAGTTGAGCCTGAGAGGACTCAAGAAACAACAGAAACACCAAGTGTTCGAAGAAGTATTAGGGATCGCCGTGCACCTGAAAGGTATGACGATATCTTCATGATTGATGAAGCTGAACCTGCTACTTACAAAGCTGCAATGTTGGATTCAGAATCCAAGAAATGGCAGGAAGCCATGAATGCAGAGATGCAATCCATGTATGAAAACCAAGTTTGGGATTTGGTTGATCTTCCTACCGAAGGTCGGACTGTAGGAAACAAATGGATCTTCAAGAAGAAGACCGACATGGATGGAAATGTGCAAACCTACAAAGCAAGGCTTGTAGCGAAAGGGTTCACTCAGACTCAAGGAATTGATTATGAGGAAACTTTCCCGCCCGTAGCCATGCTTAAGTCTATTAGAATTCTACTTGCCATTGCTGCGTATTATGACTATGAGATATGGCAAATGGATGTCAAGACTGCATTCCTTAATGGACACTTACTTGAAGATGTCTATATGGTTCAACCTGAAGGTTTTGTCGATCCAAAGAATCCTAATAAGGTGTGCAAGCTAAATAAATCCATCTATGGATTCTGGATCTCCATTTTGATCAGAAAATCAAAGAGTTTGGTTTTATTAAAAACGAAGATGAACCGTGTGTTTACAAGAAATCTAGTGGGAGCTATATCACTTTTCTCATCCTGTATGTAGATGACATACTAATCATTGGAAACAATATCCCTATGCTAAAAGATGTTAAGGCTTGGTTGGGTAAATGTTTCGCAATGAAAGATCTTGGTGAAGCCGCTTTATATTCTAGGAATAAAGATTTATAGAGATAGATCAAAGCGGTTATTACGTTTAAGTCAAAGTACATATATTGATAAGGTCATGCGACGCTTCTCAATGCAAGACTCAAAAGGGGGGCTCTTGCCCATGGCACATGGAACCATTCTTAATAGCCAGCAGTGTGCAAAGACTGAAGAGGAAAAGAAGAAAATGGAAAGAGTTCCATATGCTTCTGCTAGTTGGTTCTATCATGTACGCCATGTTATGTACTAGACCTGATGTTTCGTATGCTCTTAGCATGACGAGTAGATATCAACAGAATCCAGGAGAGAGTCACTGGGCTACAGTGAAGAACATTCTTAAGTACTTAAGAAGGACTAAGGACATGTTCTTAATATATGGAGGACTAGATGAGGAGCTGTCAGTTAAGTGTTATACTGATGCAAGTTTCCAGACTGATCGTGATGATTCAAGATCACAGACCGGATATGTTTTCATTCTGAATGGTGGGGCTGTTACTTGGAAGAGCTCGAAGCAAAGTGTGGTTGCTCAATCCACCTGTGAATCAGAATACAATGTTGCATCGGATGCTGCTAAGGAGGCTGCCTGGATGAAGAAGTTCATTACTGATATCGACGTTGTGCCTAGCATAAAGAAACCGATCGAGATGCTGTGTGACAACACTGGTGCCATTCCTCTTGCAAAGGAACCAAGGTCGCATCAAACCACAAGGCATATACTCAGAAAATTCCACTATATTAGAGAGATGATAGAGCGTTGAGACATCGTAATAAGCAAAGTTCATACGGATCTAAATCTGGCTGACCCCTTTACTAAGCCTTTACCTCAAGCTAAACATGATTAGCTAGACAGTGGGCATGATCTGTAGTTAGTATTGGTGTTTTAATTTTGAACTACAATAGTTACATTGAATAGTTATTTGATTTATTGGTTAAATGCAAGTTTAATTATTTTGTAACTATGTTCGTTATTTGTATGTTTATATCCTTGAATAAGCGTATTCTAAAAATTCGTAGTCGATCAAATTACATGGGAATGAATTTGAATGTAAGACTATTGTGAATTGAGATGATTGTACTCATGAGATGAATAACTCAAGGTTTGAGAATCAAAATTCACAGATATCACTAGGGAATGATATTGGATGTGACTCGCTTCAAAACGATCTCCATGGATCTAAGTCATGAGATGCTTTGATATTGATATGTTCAATCTGTCCTTTTTTCCTTAGGCACATATTAAACTACATTGATCAATGACAATCTTTGATGTTATCTAACACTGTCCTGAAACATGGATAGTAATCCAGGTAGCGTTGGAAAAAATCCAAGGTTAAGTGGGAGTTGTATGACGCTGATGGAATTCTGTCTATGCAATTAGAAGTTTAGACATTTTGGCGCCCTCGTTAACTTAAACTGGAATAAACGCTTGGCCACGCTCGGACTAAAAGTAGTTCGTTAGACCAGTTTGAATTAAAGTCGAGAACAGAGAATAGTTAATCACTATATAAGAATGAATGATCCATGCCTTATGATCAATGAATGTTCTATATAGAAGGGACTTATTTATAGAATTATCAGGGCTACAGTATTTGGTTAAGTAAAGTGTTACTTGAAATCAAAGAACTAGTTGACGACTGTAAAGTGTCATACCATGTTAGGAGCAGTGCGATGCAGCTAGGCGTCCAACTCTGCACACGTTGACTCATTTAATTAAAATCGTCCAAGTGGGAGATTGTTGGAGATATGTATGTCCGACCATAATTAAAGTCAACGTAACTAACTCGGTACGATCCGAAGAGTTACACGTTGGTACACGAATCGTATATGTTCACGAGTAGGTGGATTATCATTTGTGAAATAATAATAGTTTAAACCCGAGGGACTTAATATTAATTAGATTATTATTAAGAGGATTATAATTGTATAATCTTAAAGGGCTTTTATGTAAGATTGGGTTCTATAAAAGGATGCTTAAGGTGCAAACCCTATAGACACTTTTATAAAACACAAAACCCTAGCTTCCCTCTCAAGTTTAGCCGTCGTCGCCGCCTTCTTCTTGGCCGGTTCTACCTTTGGGTATCTTGTGCTCGGTTGTGAACTTCCTACTAGCGAGGATTCGTTGTAACCCGCGTGTTACGATCCCGGTGTAGTCGTCAAAGGTTGATTACTAAAACCCTCTGTGGTTGTTTATTATTTTATTTGTTTATACACGTATAACCTTGATCCTGATTAGGAATATTTATTAATCGGATTAATAAATCAAACATATATAATCGGCTTTTGGTAAATTATATAAAACGCTTCCGCTACTATTTTGATACACTGATTCCCAACAAACTACTTGTGGAAGACGTGTACGCCACTATCCCTGGAGAGGAATACGTACCAAATTTAGATGATGAGCACGCCACGGACCTTAAAAAGAGGAATTATAACCCATGGAAAGACAATCGTTCAATGGATTTGGACTGCTTGTTTGATTCAATTAACCATCTTAAATTATGTTTAATATAATGTATTATATTTGTTATGTAATATTTAATTTTATTTATTTATTTATGTAATGTTTTGTTTTGTTTTATTTTACTATGTAATGAAATATAATATATTTTAAGTATTTTTGAAATTATCTTTTAAAAAAACTAGTTAATTTTTCGCCCGCGAGTTGCGGCAGGGATCCAATGTCTGCAAAACATGTGCCGACAACGGTAAGCAGATACGAATATCAAAATATAGATAAAAATGACGTAGTAACGATAGTCACTCCGTCATAAAAAACAATTTTAAATACTCTAATATATAATAGTATGTTGGACCCACATGTTGGGAATTCTGTTGTTTTCAGTTCAATTATCACGGTACTAACACGTTAAAATATGGATGAGCTTGGTACCGGTAACGGCACCAAAAGTACCGATCCCAAAAATCATCGAAATTAGGTACCGACACCGAAAATGCTCGGTACGATACAGTATGGTATTTGAAGGTAAAAATCAGTAAATACAGGTATGGTGCCAGACCGGTGTCGAACCGAAAGTAACAATTCTGAAAACGTCAAAAGGTGGGTACCTTATTGGTACCGAAAATGATTTGGTATAGTAAATTTGGTATCGATACAATACCGGTTTGATTAGAGGATTTGATACCATTTGCTCATTAATAATCTAAATATCCAAGTTGGTTTTACATGTTATAACTCATTCATTACATAAAAAGACAAAAAGAAATCAAAAAAATTTGTGTACATAAAACCTCATTAAAACGAAATACCACGTGTATGAAAAGCAATCTAAACGATGCAATTACTTGCTTTGCTACGTGGCATGAGCTCAATGTTAGGTATGAGTTGGGTACCAACCGGTACCGAAAATCCCCAATAGTGGGTATCGGTACTATATATACCCGGTACGGTTCGTTCCATATCAGACCGGTACCGAAAATGTACCCGGTACACTTGCTCATCCCTAGGTGATTACATGCATTGCTACGTGACATGAGCTCAAAGGTGATGTTAGGGATGAGCTTAGTAGCAACCGGTACCGAAAATCTCCAAAGAGGTGTACCGGTATTTGAGGGTAAAAACCGGTAAATACCAGTACCGAACCGGCACAAAAATATTAAAAGTCGGTACCGAACCAGTACCCAAAATGTACCGTTTTGGTAAATTCGGTACCGGTACCGGTTTGATATCGGTACCCGATGTGATTTGCTCATCCCTAAGTAAGGTTATTATTCATTAGGTTCTAATTTAATATATAGAAACCGGTATCGATACCCGATGCGATTTGCTCATCCATAAGTAAGGTTACTATTAATTAGGTTCTAATTTTAATTTAATATATAGATAATTACCACCTCGCCAAACTCATCTCCATTTTCATTGGTCCACCTCAACCCACTCATCTTCACCTTCACCTTTACCAGTTTACCTTCACCTCCTTCACGCGGCAAGTGAAGCAATGTCATACACTCTCTTGCCAATTACCCACGGTATCCACTATATTAAATATATGTTAATGAGTTGTTTTACTTTACACCTGGTCACATTAGGTCATAACATGTTATTTGGGTATTAATGACCTACGTTAGATGATAAGTCCACCAATACGCCTTATTAGGCCTTGTCATATGTAATGAGTTGTTTTAACCATAAGCGTCATATGTTAATAAGTTTATCATACACGTAGTCACATTAGATTATAAGTTATAAGAGTCATTTAGGTGTTGTTAGTGACCTATGCTAGATAATAAGTCCACTAATTAGCCTTAATGGGACTAGTAATGCTAGATACCATATAAAGTTACTATTTCTTGTACCATCACCCTTTTATATATATAACCTTTTTATTTAACAATTAGACAGTTCTGATCTCCTCGACATTGTCGTAGCTTAGTTGGGGCGGGAGGGGGCGGCCAACCCCCCGAACTTTTCGATCAGTAGTGAAGAGTATGTAGTTTTCGTATACAAATTTTTGGGTATATACGTTTTTGACCCCCCGGTTTTATAGAAATTTTTGGGTATATACGTTTTCGACCCCTTGTCGGAAATCTCAAGGTTCGCCACTGCTCCTCGACACAGTAAAGGTGAGTGCAGTCATAGGTCCAGAAACTTATATCGGTTCAAACTGACCACAATGACTGATAAGACCAAGGTACCTATATTTACTTTTGCTGGTAAATCCTCAATGCAACATCCTTACCTTTTTCAAATTATAGAAGACGAATTCGATATGACCCGAGGCATAGCTGCCCTGATACAGCTATTTAAATGGAGGGATGTTATGTTTGTTTATGAGGACACTGATCACGAGCAGAAGATCTTAGAGCATCTGTCGAATCGTTTAAGACAAAAGCATACGAATCACTTACAGAAGTGCCATTTCGGCATCTGAAACAAATGATCAAGTAGTTGAAGAGTTGCGCCAGCTCATGAGCATCCAAACAACCGTTGTTATTGTACACGTGTCACCTTCGTTAGCATCTAGCGTTTTCCTAAATGCAAAGATGTTAGGAATGATGAGTAAAGAGTATGCATGGATCTTAACGTTGAAAAACCATTGAGATAATGCATTCGACAGAATTCCAAGTTATCGAGTCACTACAAGGGGCACTTGGTTTTCGGTCTTATATTCCACTGTCGAGTAAGATGCATGACTTGACGAAAAGATGGCACGATGAGTCCTCAAGAGAGCTGCCTACACTTGCCATACGGGCGTACGACACAGCTTGGGCCCTTGCGGAGTCTGTGGAAAAGGTTGGAGTCCCACAAGACGGTTCTATGCTTTTAAGTGAGATTTTGAATATTGAATTCAAGGGTGTAAGTGGTGAGTATCGACTTGGTGGAAACAAACTGGTCTCGAATGGATTTGAGATTACAAACGCGGTTGACCATGGTGCAAGAAAAGTGGGACACTGGACAGTATCGAACGGAATTAGAAGAGCTCATTTACCACTCAATGACGATGCGCCGCATTCTAATAACATAGATGTTATTTGGCCTGGAGGATCTACTGTGACTCCAAAAGGTTGGATTTCGCGAATGAGTGTCGGGAAAACGTTAAGGATCTGTGTCATCAGCGGTCTAAGTTTTAAGTACTTTGTAGATGCATATTATGATGCTCAGAAGAACAGGACAACTGCTACCGGGTTCTCTGTTGATGTTTTCAACACTTGCCTCCATGCATTACCATATGACGTGTCTTACGAACTTGTCCCATTTGCGAGTGGAAGTTACGATGATCTTATAAACAAGGTTTATAATCAGGTAAGGATACATTCGACTTCACGTTTAACACGCACAAATTACATATAAAGACAACTTTCTGGTTTTTGTGTTTAACAGGAACTCGATGGTGTTCTTGGAGATTCAACGATCCTACCCAGTAGATCTCAGTATGTCGACTTCACGGCAACTTACACTGACGTTGGTATAGGACACTAATCCGAATCAAAGAAAAAGACTCGTGGCCGTTGGGATTCTTGAAGCGATTTGATGCGGATTTATGGCTTACTTATGTTGTTTTTGGCATCCTAGCCATCTCATCTGTATGGGCTATTCCAGCTATGAATCAAGTCGAACATGAAAGAAGACTGGCTCAACAAATTAAGATCATTGCGGTTCTCGTCTTATTGAGCATCTTTTTCGCTCAAAGTAGCCCCTCGATCTAAGATCTTTTAACTTACGAAAACAAGATTTAATCAATATCTCACGATTACTTGTTGCGAATGGTTTTGTAGCAAGGAGGTTGTTAAAGTACCTCTCGTCTTATGGAGCGCGAGACCATAATTACATTCCTAGCAGGACAAAGTTTAGTAGCTACAACAGTAAATCTCTGGGTTAAAATTTCAAACCGAGCAGGACGCGCAGATTTCTATCTCCAGGATAGACTAATTCGCCTATATAATTTTCTAAACGAATGATTGTTTGTAAACTTTATCGCTTTCGTCGTGTTATGTGAAGATTTATGACATGTAATATGACAAGACATTGATTTGAAGAATTCTGAACTTCTATAACCAAATAAAAATGGCTGGAGTCATCTATCATGCTTTCATATTCTCTCTATAAAATGCACACTCAATACACAGCAATACAGCCTCTACCACCTAATGTACACAGAATAAGTACACCCCTAGACTGGGAAAAAAACAAAAGAAATACCATGTATCACTTTTTACCCCTCCATTTATAAGGAAGCTTCCATCTTTTATGCCAATATATCGAAACCCGAGGCCACAGAGGGAAACCAAATGAGTAATCAAGAGGACGGTCTACGGATCCTCCAACCAACAAAGGCAACCATACATACCTCGAGTCCCTTAAATCCGCAGGGTTCCATCGGTCTGCCATAAATATAAAAACACCTGGAAACCCATGTAAAGGAAGAACAAACGTGCTTTGGGCGAAAAACGTAGCAAGCCGAAAGACTTTGTTAGCCCCAACACATGGATTCCCCATCGTCTCCCATGGGCCCATAACAGATTCCGCTGCATGGGCCAGGGCCTCGTTTGGAGCCCACCCTGTGCAACCCGAAGTGATCATGTAATAAGTCCCTTCATGCTTGAACAGCGCTGGAGCTTCACGGTGCTGGCCCACGAGAATCCGTCTCATGACATTTGTCACATCAAGGTAATCTTGTGTCAGTGGCCCGATATGAAGCTCACTGTTGTCTTCTGAAGAGTATACCAGATACGCCACGTCATCATCATCTTTGAAAATGGTCATGTCTCGGCTTTCAAATCCGTGTGGTCTTGTGCTTCGGATGTAGTCGAAGGGGCCCGTCGGGGAGTTACTGATGGCGATTCCTACAGACGCTTTGGTGTAGTTGGCGTCGTCAATATGCATCCACATTACATATTTATTTGTATTTTTGTTATAAATTACTTTTGGTCTTTCTGATACATTAGATGTATGAAGATCATGTGTTTCGTTTGCTTCTTCGGCTGCTAACACAATACCCTCGTTCTTCCATGTCCAAAGATCTTTTGAAGAATAGCAACCCACACCGATGATGTCAACCTGCAATCAAAACTATATTATTAGTACTATAACTACTTTTTTACCCACTGCGCGTTGCGCCGGTGCCGTACGCGACGCGATAAATTATAGACTGCAATCAACCCGACTCGTTTTCGAACTAAATTTACGTTAAAACATAGAGTAATCCGAATTCAAACCGTTTAATGAAAATGTATCATATTTGACCCGACTTGTTTCCAAACAAAATTTATGTTGAAAAGTAGACCAACTAAAAACGTACATAAATTAAACCCGAGTTTTGGCATCGTACACGATGTGATAAAGTATAGACTACAGTCAACCCGACTCGTTTCCAAACTAAATTTACGTCGAAACATATAGTAACTCAAATTTATACCGTCGAATGAAAACGTATTATATTTGACCCGGTTTGTTTCTAAACAGAATTTACGTCAAAACGTGGTCCAACTCAAAAAGTACATAACAAATAAAACATTATATAATTGACCCTACTCGTTTCCAAACAAAAATTACGTTAAAACGTAGACGAAATCCCATTTATACCAACACAAACATAAAAATAAAAACGTAAGAAATTAGTTTTAGGGTAAACTTGAAACGTTAGAAACTTGAGGGGGTCAAAGTGACATTTACAAAGTTAGAGGGTTACTTCTGGCATTTTATCAAACTTTAGGGGTAGAATGGGTTCCATTTATCAAACATTTTATCTAATACCGGGATTTATGAAGCAGCATACATTAATAATAAACTTTGGACAACTTTTGACCCGTTTGACCTATTAAACCGATGTGCTTTTTAGTTAACTCTTTTTATTTGACCCGATTGACCCATTCAATTATCAAGATTAAGATGCTAACCTGAGCTGCTGCCTTTTTGTGAGCATAGTAAGTGGGCCCATCTTTATATTCACCATACCAGTAGTACGTTCTCGATCGATCATCATATAGAATACCTCCACCATGAGCTTGAATAGGATTCCCGTCAGTATCCAACCAGATTCTACCAGTATGATAATAAAGACTTTCGTTACCAGCATCATTAAGCGGGTCAATGGCAGTCTTTTGACCAGGAAAGAATATGTATCTAAGTTGAGAAGATTCATCGAGAAACTCTTCAATCAGGGTGGTTGGTCGTTTAGGTTTCCGTTTAATAGCACGTGGGACCGCTTTCTAGGGGTGGGATCTTTATGCCATCGTCTTCCACTTCTACTAGTTCACGGTAATATGGATGTTCGCTGTTCATTTGCATTACTGCGTATTGACTGTGTTGACTTTGGTTAAGGAAGTATAAGTGAAACATGAGTACACATCCTATGAAGCTGCATACCACAAGGGAGAAACGATATCTGCTTCCTGCATAGCAATTTAAAGTGGTTGGTTTCTTGTATTTGTTCTTCATCCGCGTTTTGTTCTCCATTTAACCTTCAAGATAATGCTGCAATTAAGAAAATACAACCTATGGAGATACGAATGTAATGTCACAATATGAAGGAAACTTTTCCTTTGTTGTATCGATATATACTTATACAATCAAGGATAGAGGGATGTGTTCAATACTGAACCAATTTTAAATACAGAGCTTTGAGATTCGCGTAAATAGTTGTACCTTTTCTTTAACAATGATATATAAAGCAGTTATGTAACCGCTTACTCCTCCTGCAGTTCTTTACTTAAAATTGGTTCTATATTGAACACGCCCAAGATATTCCAACATAATATATAAATTTATCAAATAGGACTTTGAGATGGCATGATATCATCAATTAATTTTTTAGTTATAGTTAACTGCTACTAAAAATAAGGATTACTTGGCGGTAGGGCTATAAACGAACCGAATGTTAAGCAAACTATTCAGCATGAAGTTCCCATACATCCGCTCGTGTTCGTTCATTTGATTAATTGACCCAAGTTCCTTGTTCATGCTCGTTCATTTATTAAATATATTCATTTACGTCTGTTCATGGTCATTTGGTTTGTTTAGTTTATGTCCGGTCGTTAGAAACTTAGATCTTTGAAACATTATTTTAGGATAGTTACATTTATGCTTATTATGTCTAACTTGTGCCTTTGTTTTGGGATAATTATGTTATTATATCAAGTGCTTAGCAAGGTGATTTAAGAATGTGTTTTTTAAATGATATATGTTCGTTTGTGTTCGTGAACAAGAACAGTTCCTTAATGAACGAACATAAACAAGAATTTCCTTACGATATGTGTTCCTGAACCGTTTGTGAACAAGTTCAATGCTAAACGAATGAACATGAACAAGGCTCCGTTCGGTTAGGTTCGGTTCGTTTACGGCCCTACTCAATGACATGCTCAAAAACATGTAATAGTCAAAATAGTCAACCTCGATATTCTCACCCTTGTTCTTTGTTGGGAGCTATGGTGTAAACCTTGATAATCAACAAATCGCAAGCCAAAAAAACTATAATTTAAAAGGTTACAAAATCGATTTTAAAAAAGTGGTGAAATCATTCTTCATCAACTAAAACCCTAATTTTAAGTTTGGGAATCCCAGTCAAACAGCTCGAAATTGAAGCAAAAATAACTTCAAATCATGTAACAAAACTCGAATCCTAAATCGAACAAGTAATTGCTAATTACATATTCAATTATACTTCTAAAATAATTAAACATAAGAAAAACTCCAAATCGAACAATTAAACCACAGCAGTATCGAACAATCAAAACCTAATTGAACATAATTAAGTAAAGAGTAGAATAAGGTTACCTGAAACCATTAATAACAAGCATCCAATCAAATTTGCAATTAACTCAACATAATCTGATCTCGATCGAGTGATTGTTGTTGTGAAGTTTGGAAAATGGAATCGTGAGTCCGAAGTCTGGATCTGGAAGTGATGGATGATGATAAAGGATGGTGATTGTGACTTAAGACCAAAATTTGCTCAATCTGTTTCTCTCTCTCTCTTTTGTTTTTGTTGTTGTTGAAGAAAGAACATATATGTATGTATCTATATCTATCTGTGGTTTTATAGGTGGTGTAGAAGATGATGATTTATTATTGTTTCAACGACTAGTTGCTTCTCTTGAATTATTACATTCAATTATCGTATTGCATCACCGTCTCTTGTTCAACACCGCTGGAATCATCCCATTTTACTAAAAAAAATTAACTAATTATGCTATTCATACTCGAGCTTTGCTTGTTTGAGCGTTTTAACCGGTCCAATCCTGAATAGGTCTTAGGCTGCTCCGCCTTGTTTACACCCATAACTCTAAATACCGACATAATCTACTCGATAAACCATTCTGACAAAAAATAAGATACGTTTCTCATTTTCACATCCTTACATCCCACTATTCCCACCACATCCCCTACATCTATATGGGTCGTATTGGGTTATATGGCACGTGTAGGAGAATGTTGCAGCAAAAAATGTTAGAGAATGTTTTTTTTGTCTCCGTCTATATTATAGTAATATTATACGACTTTTATACGACCCATATAATGCTAGACAACCCAAATCTCATATAATGTTATACGAGCTCGTATAGAATGTTATATAAACCAATATTTTCTCCATCTACACGAGTCGTGTAGCATTATACGAGCCAATATTTGTCATGTCAGATTATTCTATACAAACCGTGTAACCTTATACGACTTGTATAGAGTGTATGAAAATAAGAATTTGAGGTGTGGCTTTATTAACACTCACTAAATAACACTTTTTAAATTATTCAGAAAACCTAAAATATAATTGTACTTTGCTGAACGAAGGAAGCATTTTACTGCTCATAATCACGCTCTCACAATTATATTGTCTTTTATACAAACGAAAGCAATAGTTAACTTAAATTGAAAGTAATGATTGAGTTTCCTAAAGTTGTAATTAATACATGGCTTTAATATACTTAATAATTTATAAATATTTATAGTTGAGACGGATTGTAAAGTAGTTGTATTATTTTTATGATAATTATCAACTTTATTCCGGTTTTAGGTTAATAATTCATCTTCTTAAAATTTTAATAAATAAATAATGAAAATTGTATGTTGAGCATAAGTGTAAAACAGAAAAACCTAAAGTCACAAGTTTGGAACCAACATCCAGCAATGATGGGCCCATAATTGTTCCCAAAAGAGGCAACTAACTTAACAATATTCTCATCTCAAAAAATTAAAAAAAAATCAAAAAGTTATGGTACCAACCAATTAGTTTATCCTTGAACAGATTCATTTAAGCATATATTCAAATGATTCAAGTTCATCCCCTCAAGCCTCACCACATTGAAAACAATAACAATAATCGACGCATAACACTATCGACTCTCAAGATAGATTTTATTGATCAATTCATGATTTTTTCAGTATGACAAACAAGTATATTTGGTGTTACATACACAACCTCAATGAGTTAACCAAATTCTTGCGACTTGATGATCGGGTTGATTCTGTAATTCTATACTTTTGTTTACAAATCCTGTTGATGATTCCTAGGAACGATCGAGCATAAAGAAAAGTGTCTCCCCTTCTCTTGGTAAGCTTTAATGATCCAAAACAACGTTAGAATCATCAAATCGATAGAAAGGGTTAGAATACTAGCCCAAAGCAACTTAACCGAGGCTCTGAATGGTTTACATTGGCGTGTTGCCACATCAGCAATGGCGTGTTTCAATGGTGTGCATCCAGCTAGGCTCTGCAAATCTGGATATGTAGCTATCAAATTCTCAATAGATTGAATGTAAGCCATGGTTTTTCCGTATGCTGATTCTGGAAAAAATTTCCCTTCGGCTTTACAAATGTCTGACGGTGTGTTTTTTTCACATGTTAACATCAAAGAATCTGCAAACACACTCCAAAAAGTGTGGAAACAACATCTCTTAAGTTCCTTAAAAAACATAAACTATAAAATGAATATTAATTAAAGTTCATGGATATCGACACTAACACTTGGTAGATCATGAATTTGAATAGCATCCTGGTGGCAATTTCCAGGGGCATAAGTGTAATTAGGTGGTCCAGAGAAAGGGTCACATATTTTCTGGATCGTAAATGAATCATCGATTTGGTCATTTGGTTGAATCATTTTGAAAGCGAGTGATGTTATTTGTGAATTTGACTGCAATGGAAAAGACAACGGTGATCTTTGATCACTCTTAAATTTGGAATTTTTAAACGAATATAATGATGGTTTAAAAAAATAATGATAGTGGATGTACCTCGGCTATGTATTTATGAACTGTGTATCCAATCTGAGCCATGTATTTATCTGGTGTTGACAAATTCGAACATGAAGAAAGAATTGACATGATACCGTTGATGTTTTTCGAATTTTGATTTTGTTCAAAATCTTCAAAAGATGCACATGTATCCCCTGCAAAACTGCATAGTCATCTACTGATTTTAGTGTTTAGACATGAAATTGTTGCAATTTCATGGAGGCTAATAGCATTATAAGGTAACCAGATTTTCAGGTGCCATGTCAGCGCCTGATCATTGTCACATCCGAAGAAAAAAGTCAACATGGTCAAAGTTTAAAAACATAAAACAGGAAAAGTTAATACTCACACATGAAAAAAGAAGTCAAAGCCGGTTAAAATCCAACTAACGGTTGTCAAGATCCAGCAAACGACGATAAGGCTGTGTGTGGAGAAGGTGTTAATACACATATTATTGTTACAATAATTTGAATTTACACAAGCATATATATTTAACTCACATGATAAATCCAGGGTGCCAATGCAAGAAGAGGATAACTGAACCAAATAGCAATCGATTAGACTCTAAAACAGATTTAATTTGTGTATTTGTCAAATAAAAGAATACAAACAGAAATCTCACCACATCCTGTGACCAAAACTACCAAGTTAGCTGTTACGAAAACAAGGTTTGTAATGTAACTGAAACATAGAAAAAGATTATCAAAAGCATGATGTATTGCTAGTTTGCTACAACTATTAAAACTATATGTAAAGATTTAATAAAGGATAACTGCTTACACTGCTTTCATTGCCCGATTAGAAGCTTGTCGGGCTTCTCCAACAAAACTTTGAATTGAAATTGTTTCCTTTCTCATCTGATTACTTATCTGATTTAAAAGCTCAGACGTTTGGTGATCATAAGGCTGTAAAAGGGTCTGGATTTTCAAAAACCCTTGCATAACAGCTTCGATCGTTTGCTGCATATTACTAGCAGCTCCAAAAATAGTGTCCATAAGCGTCTTGCTTTTGTGTAAAGAGCTTTGATTTGCTACCAAAATCAAACTCGAGAAAATTCTTCAAGAAACCGAAAAAGGTAACTGAATAAGCAAATTTATATGTTGGAAAATGGAGATTATAATACATGTGCATGAAGATGATAATAAACTTACAAGGCAATTAAAATGAACATAGCAGTAAGTGCAAAACATGCAAGAAAATAAGAACTTGGATGATCAAGAAACGGTTGAAAACCGCTGTTAAAACTTCTAACCACCAAGTAACTCCCAAAGCCCAAGCCAAACATCATCCAAATTCCAGCCATAGCATACCCATGTACGCCTGTTGTAAACGCCGCATACTGACCATTTTTTATAGAACAATATAACATACACGATATATCAATCACTCAACATACAAAATATAAACATAAACTTCATTGAGGGTTTTAACAAACACTTACAGCCCAATAATGTTTGTTGCGGATATCATATCCGCCTTTGTAGAATCTGAAATGGTGAAGAGGGTCTGGGCGAAAAGGGGATGAGGCGAAGACGGGTGAGGTGTGAGTGAAAAGAGAGGTGAAGAGCAAGAGGGGGATCAGGGCTTTGAAATTGGACATGGAAGAAGAATAGGAATGGAAGTGGAAATGGAAAATGGGAAAAAGGGAAGAAGAAAGAGGGGGAAAAGGAAAGGAAAGGTGGTGAATGCATGACTTGGTGATTAAGGTAAGGATAGCTTGTACAGACGAGTGATGATCGGAGAATCAAGAAGCCGAAAATTTAGGTGATACGCAAATTCAATTAGTGATCATCATCGGAGAATCAAGAAGCTTCAGATTTTGTGTTTTCCCTCCTTCACACGCTTTGACGGTTTGACTTTCTTTCTTCTGTTCCAATGGATTAATTAAATTGAATATTGAATTTCATACATACATTTGATCAAGGTAGCATTTATATGAAAGTTTTCATTACCACCTTTCATATATTTTCTGTTGGAAATTTATAACTCAACAAAAGTTTTATATTAGTTTACTTTATTAAATATTTTTTCTATAATAGTATACTTTATAAAATATAAAAAGGAAATATGATATAAGTTTTGAGTTATTCTACCAAGTCTAAAAATAAATAAGGGTGAAAAGTCATTGTAGAATGACAAGTATCGAATGAAAAATCAAGTGGAAAAAGTTATTGATGTTTTAAAATGATGGAAAAATTGACATGTGTCTTGCATGAAAAAGTCATAGAAGTTTCAAAATGATGGGGAAATTTGCATGTGGAGAGAAATAATGTCAATAGTTTTCCCCCAAAACTAATTTTAACCATTAAATCTAAGATCAATGACTAAAATCCTTCTCACGCTTCTTATTTATTTTGCATTTGGTTTTTTAATCCTAATTCATATGATATATTATACCTGGGTTGATGAATGTAATATTATATAATTAATAATAAAAAAAAGTTATGCTTTGAAAAACACATATGCATTGCATGATTAAATAAACATGTGTACTAAACTAATAGAATAAAATATAATATAACTTGTTAAAATATACAATCGTCATAATATGTATTTAAAAATGAACATTGGCATGATAGTTATAATTTTGTTAAGTTAATTTTTAAAACATTTTTTTTTTCAACCGGGTATTAACTTTGATTTTTAATACATATTTTTTTATCATTTAACATATTGTATTTACCATTTTAACCATCCAACCAAACTAAATGTTTGAAAATTTTTAGAATTCACTCATAAACACAATTATCAGATTTATTCTACATTTTTTAAAAATATTTTAACCAAAATAATTTTCAACTTGGTGAAGCTTTTAAATAAAAATATAAGATTATTTAAAAATTAATAATTAGTTTCATATTATCATGCCCCCTAGTTTTCTTTTATTATAAAGTAGGTTAAAATCCTGTGTATTACACAATTTGAATTAGTAAAATTTGGTTTTCTTTTTGTAATTTTATATATGTGTGATCATAGAAGGCAAAAGAGAAAAATGAGAATCGCAACTCTTAAGTTAAGAAAAATAAAAACAAAAAAACAACCAATTAAAATTTTATTATAACGTTAGTAAAGTTTAAATATTGAAAACATGTGAAGTTGATAAAAAAAATATAAGGAATGTATTAAATGTAATATTGAAAAGGAAATCAAGTAAATTTGAAACGGTAAAGATTTGCGTGTAAGTTAAACGGGTATACATAAAGAAAAATAAAAATTAAGATTGCTTAAAGTTATGTCATGTGTCCCCTAAGATTTGTATTTATTAGGTATTGAGATAGGCATGGAGATAAAGAAGAAAGAGGGATAGAGGTAGAGATTTAACATGTATATTTCTATATTGTAGGAATTAATAATTAATATTTAGATTAATATTATTGTAAAAGATAAATGTAGGAGAGTAATTCCGTTAGTGACACATGACATTATTTGAAATCATTTATTATAATGGGGATTTTAACATACTTCATAATCGAATTTGTATGTAACTAGTGTTAATTCTCATGTGCGATGCAACGAAAAACATGTATGATGAAAATAGACGGGCCTGAATCAGGACAAGCATATCGGAAACCCAAACCTCTACCTAAAATTGAAGCCCAGTAGGCGATGCCCAATCAAGAACAATGCGTAATCCCTAAGGGTCACACTCTAAACGTGGAGGAACGATGACGTAGAAAGGACTCATCCCGTGCATGAGTCGAATCCACCAATAGGAAGGAAAGTGATGCTAGCAAAACGATGACAACCGGGGGGAATGCAAGTGAAGGGGACGTCTAACTGTACCTGGTAAAAAAAGGAAATAAGGTCACTATACACAAGTATTCATTCGTGCTCTCTCCCACTTTGTACTTTAAACTACTCTGATCAACACATAGATACTCTCACATTGTATGGTGCTCACATAGATAACCCCTTCTTTGTGACGAGTACTAGCGACGTTTTTATGTTTTGTAGTTCTCAAACTCAGTGGTGTTTAGGCTCGTTCGAGTCAATTCAAAAGTCGATTCAATGTTTCTTCGGTAGTAGTAGTGCTAATAATATGTATTACAAAATAAAATAAAAGTTTAGTTACATCGGTAGTAGTAGTGCTAAAAAAAATATAATAATAATAATAATAATATAATAATAATAATAATAATAATAATATAATGTTCTTCTAAAACAACATGGCACCAGGGTTGAGCTCCCAACCTTGTGTAGGGATTTAAGATCTCCTTGTTTGTAAAACCAAATATGATAAGACCAATCACGGAGTATGAGATTTGTATGTGGTGATAAGTAATCAAAGATTTAGATATGAGAATGCAATAATCAACAAGAATAAACAAGAAGATAAGAAGAAATGTGGTCATTGTAGATCTAGCATCAACCCCCAAGGGATGATTAAAACATCTTAAGGCTCTATAATGAAGATATACAAAAACACACTACAAATGATGTAGGCTATTCATTATATGTAGTGTACAAAACCTAAAACCCTAGAAACACAAATTACAAATGAATACAACAACTGATGATATAATAAAATAGTTTCATTGTTCAATTTTTAGCATGATCTTGAGATTAGTGTCATATTGCAATGAAATAATGATATTGTTGCTCACCTTCAACAATTTTATCCTATTTTAAAGAAAATAATGATGTGTTCAACCTACCAAATTTATGTTATGTTTTGATGAAAAATCAAAACCTAACAATATCCCCCTAGTTGGTATATTGAAAAATACATATGTAGAAACAAAATGAGATTTAATGGAACAATGAGAGTCATACTCCCTTTAGTGCAAGTGTCTTTATTGTGTGTCTTTATTCCACTTATTCAACCAAAAACAATTATCAAATAATCACATGTTTCCCATTGCACTTACCCCCCCCCCCCCCCCCCCCCCCAACAATTAAGTATCTTCTTCTTTGATTCTTACCAATGTCACACCCTGCTATCCGGTGGGCCCGGGTGTGGGGCATTTATGTGACCGATGTTAACTTATTTACATCGCATTGAAAATAGCGAAATATTATTATTAACTGAAAATATGAGTTTATACAAAACTCGATACCATGTAAATCAAATTATCACATAGTAACTGGGCACCACTAAATGTGATACAATAACCAAGGGGTTTTATACTGGCATCTCAAGTTTTTCAAAAACAATTAGTGTGTTTACATTATGTCTAAAACAACCGTATTTAAGTCTTATTTGGCTCATAGTGCGAATACCGAGTTGGTTCTACACTCATACTATCCACAAGAAGGCTTACTGGTCATTAGTGTCAATAAAACTCAATCGTATAACACTAACACTAACACTAACACTGGTTTGGAAAACGTGTTCATTAGATTAAAAAATTGAGTTAAATTGACAACAATAGTTCCACCATATGGGTAAGGCGGAATGTATCTTACGGCCCGTTACCTAATTACCAACCTCATATTAATTTTAGACCTCTTACAAACCGTATGGATTGACCAAGGTCGGGCCTTACGACTCATCACACAAATGGGTCAAATTAGTTAACACAGGTCTCTTATCAGTTATGACCATAGGATGGGACCAGGTCACGGCTTACGGTTTATGACCTAATTTGAATCAAAATTGTCTTATCAAACTTTTATAGATCGTAAAAGTTGAGATGGGCTCAAACTTATGGTCCGTAACCCAATTGAAGTCAATATGGTCAAAGTTATGTATTAGAAACCGTAAGAGGGCAACATGGTTTCGCCTTATGGTCCATTACCCAAAGTTTATCAGAATACATAATTCTGATTTGGACCAAATTCGATTGTAATTGATGTCAAATGACAAAACTGAAGTTATAGCAACGTACCTTAGCTATTGAGGACTAGATATGAGCAAGGAATTGGACAACCAACAAGTTTAACAACAAGGAATGATTGGGTCAAACCGAATTTAGATTAACTGAATCAGAAGCGAATTCGAGTAAACAAAGGTTAATTAATCACTTAGGAGAGTTAGAACAACTTACTAGAGGGTTAAGGGACCTCAGATTTCACCAATAACTTCAGATTGAAATTGAATTAGAACCGGGCACCAAGAGGACCAAGAACAAGACTTCAAAAGTGAGTTAAAACTCAAATTGATGTGCTAAATCAAGTGAATGAGGCAGTATAAATAGGGGAGAAGTCGCACAGGTGTCCACAACACGCGTCGTGGCCAGAAGAGAAGTGGCATGAAGCCTTCCGTGGTGGCAGGAGCAGCCACCATGCCCATATATGTCCTAACCCTCTTACAAACCGTAAGAAAAAGACATGCTTTGACTTACATTGTGTTAAGGCCGTAATAACTACCCACCCATCCACTTTATGTGTTTATTGGTTTCACATACCAGCTCAAGTGTTCAACTATGAACCGTCTTATGCATTTGACCGAATCGGTTCCTAGTTCACCGACAGATCCGGTTTTTAAAACATTCATCTAGAGTAATATCTTTAAATCTTGACAACTTTGGGTGTTATTTTTGCAATTTCGTATAACTTAGAAACATAAAACACCTAACCTCGAACCCAAATAAAAACCGAAATAATCAAGAGTGGTTGAAGTCATCCACTCTGATTGGTCCACATCATGCTAACCCACTGAAATCAACCTTGATAAATCAAAACCACAGGTCACTCCCCTCACTTTATTTCCAATTTCAAAACCACTCATGGAATTCCCCTGATTTCGCTTCATAATTGTTGTTCAACAAGTTCAAAATCATTCATCCTAAGCTCATACACACAGTGTCTGTCTGTGTGTGTGTCTTCTCTTCGATTCAGTATATCTTATCTTCTTAATCCAATCGTCATGGGCCTATGGGAAGCTTTTCTCGATTGGCTCCGAAGGTTCATACTCGTCTCCCCTTAAATCTCTTATCTTTCGATTTATGCATCAATTTCGCTTGTATCTGCTTTAATTTTGAATGTATGATTGTGTAAAGCTGTTTGCTTTTAGGGTTTTGCGTTTGATTGATTTGGGTATGTTAGGGTTTGTGTTTCTTGGTTGTGGAGCTTTATAGTTGGATAAAAATCTATGCTTTTGTGTATTAAGATCTGCTGTCTCATGTTATCTTTGATTATCTTTATAGATGTGAAATGTTGATGATGATACTATTAGGGTTTGCTAATCTTGAAATCACTTGTTACAGCCTGTTTTTCAAGCAGGAAATGGAGCTTTCTTTGATTGGGCTCCAGAATGCTGGCAAAACTTCTCTTGTTAATGTTGTTGCTGTAAGTATATTAAAGCAGTTCCATATGCGTTTCATTCGCATCTTAGTTCGGTTTCTTGAAAAGTAATCGGTAACACGGGTTATAACTGTTTTTCTTTTTGTATTATTTTGTTTGTAGACGGGTGGATACAGCGAGGACATGATCCCGACTGTGAGCTTTCTTCAAGTTTTACATTATTGGTCTTTACAAAGTTTTTAATTATATTAGTGCATCTTATGAAAGAAATATTGGCGTTTAGGTGGGATTCAATATGCGCAAGGTAACTAAAGGAAATGTAACAATAAAGTTGTGGGATCTTGGAGGTCAACCTCGATTTCGCAGTATGTGGGAGAGGTATTGTCGTGCAGTTTCTGCTATTGTGTAAGTTACTTTAACTAAAAGACTTTTTTGAAAACATCTTATGATTTGTGAGAAGTAATTAATTTTGTTGATTTCGTTTTGGATGTGTGCAGTTACGTTGTGGATGCTGCAGATCATGATAACCTGAGCATGTCAAAGGGTGAACTCCATGATCTTTTAAGCAAACCAGCATTGAGTGGTATTCCTTTGCTGGTTTTGGGCAACAAAATTGATAAAGCTGGTGCCCTTTCTAAGCAAGCTTTGACAGATCAAATGTAAGACTTTTTTTAAAAATAGTTTTGTCTATTTTTGTACATTGTCAGCGTAAGGATATGAATAATTTGGTTGTAAGTAATTTCTTAGATAACCATGTATGCTTCTTAGATCATATCATGCAGGGTTGAGATGATTCAAAACAAGTATATTGTTTATAGATAATCTTTAAGGGTGGATTCAATCTTTTTGTT
This sequence comes from Scalesia atractyloides, assembly GCA_947069175.1. Lineage (NCBI taxonomy): Eukaryota > Viridiplantae > Streptophyta > Magnoliopsida > Asterales > Asteraceae > Scalesia > Scalesia atractyloides. The sequence goes on along the minus strand of CAMTDV010000014.1, from coordinate 18,420,318 downwards.
GTGATGGTGTACAGGGATTTGAAGTCTATCACAGATAGAGAAGTGTGTTGCTTTATGATATCTTGCAAGAATTCAACAAACATCGACTCAGTCATCGATTGGCTTGTGAAGCACTCAAAGTCAAAAAGCTGAAGACTTTATCGAAGCAAATTAGAAAGAAAATGGACCGCCATTTTCGTGTGCTTGGTTTGTGTTGAGCTTGCCGGACTTAATGTAGAATAGAGAGATGTTATGAGTGAATTTGAGTATTGGTGTGTCCTATGGTATACCTTATTATTATTTGCTGTCATTCTTTCTTTCCTGATCCTGGTTGTTATGTTGTATATCTATTTCGGCTACTTTTGTGACGTTCAATGAGTTCTGTTCTATTAATATGTTTTTATGATTAGGAAAAACTTTTTGAGGTGTCTTAAGGTTAAGATGAAGAATAATATTTTTCTTCTTAAAAACAAAAACTTTTAGGCCCCTATTCACATGCATACAGTGTTACATGTCAAATAGTAGAGGGGCTGTATTGTAAATGTATCATAGTCTAGGGTGTCTTCTGTCAGTTGTATGGGTTTGTACTTAACCGAAGAATGAACCCTAAGAAAGGTAGCGAATGATTTTGAGACTTTCTTCCTCTTTTGATTCTTTCTCTTCTATCTCTCGCTCACACGCTTGATCACCATTTCTACACGTAACAATGGTATTAGAGCATTCTTTCCTCTCGACCATGGGTAGGGCAACAATAACATCAACTATTCGAAGTAGTATGAGTTCATAGGGACGACATCAAAATTCAAGAATCAGGCGACTACAAATTCAGAGACTACCATGGAAATCTCCATGCAGGAGATCATGTCACTAAGGCAAGAAGGTACAGTTTTCGATTACTGTAGTGTGTTTCAATCTTTGTTTGAACGGGTTAAGAATTCTGAAGATATGAGTGAGGTCTATGCTATATACCTTTTCATTGATGGTCTAGAACCAAGAACTAGAGAAGTGTTCATCACATGGCATCAATATAGTTATCATAAGGTGAAAGACTTTATTTCTTTAGCCTTAAAAATAGATGCTAATAAATTGCAAGATTCATTTTCTCCGTTTGATCCTAAATCTTCATTCTACGTAAAGGAATTAGTTTTTTATTCAAGCAAAATTCTTGATGAGATAATGGAAGGTAATGAATCCTTTAAGGATGGTAAGATTCAAGAAATTGGTAATGAAGATAGGGTGTTTGATGAGTCCGCCTACGAGGTATTTGATGAATTGCCCGAGTCAGATCCGACTATTGATTTGTTGGATGATAGTGCAAATGTAGACAGGAATAAAGATCTTGGGGGAAACTTTTGAAGGGTAATGATGATAACAGGTACAAAAGTTCCACGTAGTGACATTGCTGAAAGTGAACCTAATGGCATTAAGAATTTGATTATCAATATGGAATTGATTGATCGTGATATAATCAAAAAAAGAATCTGATGTATCAGACGAACCAAAAACTGAAAGCTTAAGAACTGACAACATAAATGGCGTTGCAACTGTGAGTGAAACAAGTCCAGAAAAGCATGTACCAAGACTCATATGTATTGATCTTGGATCAACTGAAAGTGATAAAATCAAGACGGGGACTTACCAACAAGAGTTACAATTGGAACAACTTTCTCACCACTTTGCACGAGATAATTACATGGTTGGAAAGGAGATTGTTGAGCTATGTTGGGGTAGAGTAAGAAGGCTATCAGATAACCGCATCAGCCTGCTTAGGTTTTTGACATTTAATGTCTTTGAACGGGAAAGTAAAGCTGCTGATAAGACGTATGAATTCTGGTTTTCAAAGAAATTATGTGCTATGGTTCGGGTTGTACTAAAAAGGAAAAAAATGGTGCATACGTGGAACAAATGGAAATCTAAATGGTTGTTTTCCATTATGCCCATGGATGGTTGTTTGAAAAGGAAGGCAAAAGGGTACATATGGCACAGATGGAAAGCAAAACTAATGTTTCTCATTGTTATCATAAGGGGCTGTTGTTACATAGAAATATTGAACTTTCATGCCGTGTTTGCAATAAAAAGGAACAAGGGGTCTCTAGGTGTTAGTATGCTAGTACATGTGCTTGCCTTTGCTGAAGAATAGTGCATCGACCCTTATAACTTTCATTTAATAACTTTGAAAGAAGGGTGAATGGAGATCATAAGACTGTCCAATATGTCCTACTTAGAGTTGCAACTACACTTTTGCCACCTCCGAATATTACCATGAAACTAGAAGCTATGAAGTCTTTTCTGGCAGTTTTAAAATCAATGGGAGACTGGATGATAAACAATCATGCCTACCTGATTCTTATCTTACAAAGAAACATGAGCTTGAGCTTTGAGGGTTAAATGGAATTAGACTCCAAGGTGTTTTTTTCGTCAACAGAGGATGGGTGCCACAAAGTTGGAGAGATAAGTCTTTGTAATTTTAGCCTAAGAAGCCAATTATTACAAACAAGGAGAATATGCCACAGATAATGTTGAATGAAGTGGTTGGAGTTATTCTTAGAATTGAGAGATTTAGTATTTTGTATCTGCAAATGACCAGACTTCTTCTCAAAGGTTCTGGGTTCCATCTTTCAGTTGGAACAATCAAGGCTTTGGTCAACAGTGTTGGAAAGGCAAAAGATTTTAGTTTGGCTTCCTAGTTTTTGATTTTTTTTAGTTCATCATATTGTCTAGTTGATTCGCTTTGCATTCTAGTTATTTTGTATTCTTTCTTTTGTGATTCTTGAGGGAAAGAATCTTTATGGGGGGAGTATTGTTACATGTCAAATAGTAGAGGGGCTGTATTGTAAATGTATCATAGTCTAGGGTGTCTTCTGTCAGTTGTATGGGTTTGTACTTAACCGAAGAATGAACCCTAAGAAAGGTAGCGAATGATTTTGAGACTTTCTTCCTCTTTTGATTCTTTCTCTTCTATCTCTCGCTCACACGCTTGATCACCATTTCTACACGTAACATACAGGGAGATTATATATATATATATATATATATATATATATATATTTGAAAAGTAAACTTTTATAAAGAATAGCGCCCTTACCCAAAACAGGCAGGAAACCAAATGAATATTCTTGAATTTTGACCTCTACTTGAACCAAAGGAAACCAAAAGATTTGACCACCTCGATGAGCTTACGAGCAGGGACCTTTTTGATTAAAGAGCGATGACGAATATCTAAGGGATCTTACGCCAATTACTGATTTGGTCCCATATTCCCATAGAACCGAAGCCCAGTAGCAGGAAATGAACAAAGGATCTGCAGATTTTGCCCCATATTCACGAAGGACACATTTATCAGAATCAGCGTGGATGTTTCGACACCTTAGTGCCAAACGGGTCGGTAAACAATCCATCCCCACTCTTCACATGAAGATATTGCATTTAGAGGGGAAATATCTTTAAGCGGTTCGGGGGCCTATCCAAGGATCGATCCAGAATCTGATGTTACCACCGGACCCAAAACTGCCTCTAATGAGATTCTGGTAGTTAACACCTGCAAAAGATAAATTAGACTCCATGGGAGATTCTATAGGATATAGTTAAGAGCGTTTACGTTTCATTCTCTGTCTTGATCCCTATAATTTAACGAAAAATCATCATTCCCTAATTTATTTATAAATTTTGTTTAATTTCTAAAAACCTTACATCTTATTCTCCAGCTCTATCTCTATTTTTTTTTAAATAATTTCTTCCTCTTTCTTCTATGTTTGAGGTACAAACCAAAATGCTTGACGTGCAAACCAAAATGCATGTTGTACAATCTTTAAATTTTGGAGATGTGAATAGTGAATCTTTATATATAGAGGCCCACTATAGTTCTCTATATCCTTATCTCTAAAATTTGAGAGGGTGTGAGAAAGAAAGTTGCATACATCCGTGGGAACAATATATTTTTAGGGTGGTTTGTAAGGGCAAACTGAGACGAAGGTTTGGCTAGTGGGCACGACAGAGCACACCATGATGCCTCTAGTGACACCGCAAATTGTGACCTTGTGAGTGGAGTGGTCATTTGACTGTTCAATCGTCAAACAATTACTAAGTTATTTACCAAATCACCACCATTATGCATACCACTTCAACCCTTTAAGCACTAGTAATATAACCTCGACCCTTTAACTTTCTACATTTCCTATGGTTCCAAACAATTGCAACCGAAATCCTTTTTCATGAATAATGATCAAGGAAGTGGCTTTAACACATGCTTGGATTGATGTTTTGGAGGATTTAGCTACCGGTAACGTTTTTTAATAATTATTATACAATGTTTAATCATCTTTTTTATTCTAATTATAGTTTAGTGTTTTGTTATTATCACGTAAGTTGAAAACTTCCAAGGCTTTTCGGAGGCACATTTCTAATTATTTTTTCTCACCAACGCAAGATGAGGAAAATCGTAAACACCACCAACTTAAATAGAAGTGGAGGAGTTAAGACAAAAATTGACACGGTTTAATGTCATCTACAATAACACAAGAAATAGCACGAGAGAAGTCAATATTTTGCATACCATACCGTTTGAAAAATAACACGTCGTTTGCCCATAAGGCGACATGGGATGTTGTAAGGCATTATTCGATATGCCGACCAGATTTTTAATCATGTTTATTATATTATTATATAACTTTTTTATCCTTAAAAAATTTAGTATCATCTTTATTATTTTGTTTCAAATTTAAAAAGAAAGTTGAGTGGAGAATGACGAATTATAGGAACTAGGATTATACAACAACTCGCGGTGCGCTTGAGTGTCAGATTTCACATTTTCAACAACACAGCCACAAACAACTAACCAATCAGGCTTAGATGAAGACGCTTCCATCATCATAGACACAAACTATCCAAAACAATAAAACAAATCAACCGAAAACAAATTCAAATTTCCCGCGACAAAAAAGGCCTAAAGCCCCTAACAGAACATTGCAAATCAAAGGAAAACATGAAAACAAATCAATGAAATCGGACCATTCTGAGGCTCAGAGTTCTCAAAAACTTTGTTGCAAGGCAGGTTGCAGGTCTAAACCTACCATCCACCATCCTTGCCAAGTCATCTTCACCCTTTTTTTTGTAAAAATTCGAACCTCATCACAATTACTAATCAAAATGGTACACCCCTACACATATCTGCCAGCATCACTACCATCCATCAACCACTGATCTATCGCAATTGACACCATCAATCAGTAGTAATACACAGGCTCGGATGGCAGCAGCGTCTGTCTCTCGCTATCGCTTTCTCTATCTTGGTTTACATGGATATGAGCCGGTCAAAAAATTAAGGTATGAAACAGAAAGGTGAAAAAACCAAGTTTTAAAATCCAATTTTTATACTGTATCGGATTTGGCTTAAAAACGGTTTAACCAGGTGTATTAGGCGATTCAACCGGGTTATATCGAGAAAAATCCCAAAAAATAAAATTCAACATAAAATATCATCAGAAAAACTGGCAAGATAAAATAGTATGCATTACAAACTTGTACTATTTTGTTAAGCAAACAATACTTGTACCATCCTAAAACCCCTAAAGATTTCTGCAACTTCCGGTTCCAGATGACTTAACCTTCAGTCTCAACAACAATGGAATCCTTAAGATTACGAGGACCCCCACAAACCCCCCTCCCTTCGCATCCACCAGACACCAAACCCACCAACCAAAACCTCCTCAAACTCACCCCCACCCCCACCCCCAAACTCATCCACACTCTCCGCAAGAAACAGATTCAAAAACTCAATCGCCACCGTCCATCTCCATCTCAACCCCACCAACAAGATGAACAAGAAGCCCACTTTCAGACCCTTAAAGATGAATTCAAGACCTTCAACAGGGCAATTGTTAAGGCCACTAAAACCAAACAGGGTATGTTGGTGGGGAAGCCATGGGAGAGGCTAGAAAGAGCTGAATTGATGGAGTATGCTAGTGCTAATAAAGAGTTTGTTAATGGGGAGAGCGTAAAGTATGAATTTTTAGATGAGTTGAGTGAGTTTATTGAGAAGGAGAGAGATAAGTTCAAGTGGGTTGTGGATGATGATATTGAGTTGGAAGATGGGTTAATTGAAAAGAACAGGAAGTGGGTTAGGCCCAAGAGAAAAATTAGTGATGCTGAAGCTATAAAGTTTCTTGTTGACAGGTATAAAAATGTTCAATTTTTCATTTTTTTTTCAATTTTTCTTTATGAATTTATATTTTTGTGAATAATATTTGTTTGTTGGATAGGATTAGTGGAACAGAGTTAAGTATGAAGAATTGGAAGTTTTCGAGAATGATGAAACAGTCGGAATTGCAGTTTACAGAAGATCAGTTGTTGAAGATTGTTGGTGGGCTTGGTGATAAAGGTCAATGGAGGCATGCTTTATCGGTTGTTAAGTGGGTGTACAGCTCTAAAGAGCATAAATACTTCAAGAGCAGGTGTAACATTTTCGTTACTTGCTTCCACGATTGAGTGATTGAATCACCATAGTTTATAAATTATTAACTATTGTTAAAGATGTATGCTTGATTTCGGGTGTTTGGATGCCTTTTTTTGTTAATTTGTAGGTTTGTGTACACAAAACTTTTGTCAGTTTTGGGAAAAGCAAGAAGACCCAATGAAGCCATTCAAATCTTTAATTCGATGCGAGTAATAATAAAAAAAAACATTGCTTGTTAATTATATTTCGAAGGTGTATTTTTTATCTGACGGAATGAAATGCCATTTGAAACTAATGTAGGCTGACTACCACATATACCCTGATATGGCTGCGTACCACTGCATTGCCATTGCACTCGGTCAATCTGGTCTTCTAAAAGAACTCGTTAATGTAATTGATTGCATGAAGCAACAGCCTAAGAAGATTATCAAGAAACGAAAAAACTGGGATCCTGTTCTCCAACCGGATTTGGTTGTATATAATGCTGTAAGATAGATTTCACACAATTTATCGTACAAATTGTAAGCATTGTTGTTTGTTCTTGGGATAAGGTTAATCTTGTAATTTTATTCACAGGTACTGAATGCTTGTACATTGTCGGGAGAATGGAAAGGCGTATCGTGGGTGTTCGAGGAGTTGAGAAGAAGCGGTTTGAAACCAAGTGGAGCAACTTACGGACTTGCAATGGAGGTATTTGTTAAATGAAATTTAAATAAATTTTATTTATATTTTAGTTGAGGGTAGTTTTGTCATTTATACATCTTATGAATAAGACATTGTTAAAAGGTAATGTTGGCATCGGGGAAGTACGATCTCGTGCACGAGTACTTTGAGAAGATGAAGAGAAGTGGGAATGCTCCAAAAGCCCTTACTTATAAAGGTTTTTTGGATCCTTTTGAATGTCTCATCATGACTTCATGCATGTAGATGCTGGCTACTGATTAAACGTTTTGTTTTATTTGGATATGGTTAGTGTTAGTTAAGGCCTTCTCGAAAGAAGGTAAAGTGAAGGAAGCGGTAGAAGCCGTGAGAGAAATGGAAATGAACGGTATTGTTGGGGCCGCTTCTGTATACTGTGAGCTGGCGTTTTGTCTTTGCTACAATGGGATGTGGCAAGAAGCTATTGTCGAGGTACATTTTTTTAAAAGAGTAAAATGCCATTTTTGTCCCTATGGTTTGGCCAGTTTTGCGAACTTTCGTCCAAAGGTTTGTTTTTTCGCGTATTTTTGCGAACTATTGTCAGGGTATTTTCGTCTTTTTTGTTAGCTTAAAGGGCTATTCGGTCTTTTTACATAAAGTGAAAAAGACTGAATTGCCCTTTAAGTTAGCAAAAAGACGGAAATACTCATGACTTGACGGAGAAAAATGGATGGAGTTAACGAGCTGGATGAAAAAGGCAAGATTTCAAACCTTTTGGACCCAAATGTGAAAAAACAAACCTTTAGACGAAAGTCGCAAAATTGGCCAAACCATAGGGACGAAAATGACATTTTACTCTTTTTAAAATCTTAGTGGTGTTTTCGATGATGTAAATCTCATTGATAGTCATGAGTTGGCTTCAATTGCAGATTAAGAAGATGAAAAGACTTCCTCTAACAAGGCCTTTGGTGGTTACCTTCACGGGCATGATATTGTCTTCAATGGATGGAGGGCATGTTGGTAATTGTATACGGATCTTTGATATCAGTAAAGAGCATTGTGCTCCCGACATCGGGATTATAAATGCAATGCTTAAAGTTTACGGACGGAGCGATATGTTCTTTGAAGCCAAGGAATTATTTGAAGATACAAAAAGATCCAATGGTCATAACGTTAGTGTGGGCCGTGATGGCCCATTTGTTAGCCCCGATGCATACACTTATGGTGAAATGCTTAGAGTATCCGCTAGTTCTCATCAATGGGAGTATTTTGATTATGTTTAAAGGAAATGGTGTTTTCGGGGTATCAACTTGATCAAAACAAACATTCGTTTCTGCTTGTTGAAGCATCCCGGGCTGGGAAGGTTTGTGCTTTCTTCTTATTATCAAATGTTGTATCTAAAATTATGTAGTAAAATGACATTTTTGTCCCTGAGGTTTGGCCAGTTTTGCGACTTTCGTCCAAAGGCTTGTTTTTCCGCATCTAGATTCAAAGGTTTGAAATCTTGCCATTTTCATCCGGCTCGTTAACTCCATCGATTTTCTCCGTTAAGTCAGGGATATTTCCGTCTTTTTTGCTTACTTAGAGGAAAATTCGATCTTTTTCACTTTATGTAAAAAGACCGAATACCCCTGTAAAAGACCGAATCGCCCTTTATGTTAACAAAAAAGACGGAAATACCCCTGACTTAACGGAGAAAAACGGATAGAGTTAACGAGCTGGATGAAAATGGCAAGATTTTAAACCTTTTGGATCCAGATGCGGAAGAACAAACCTTTGGACAAAAGTCGCAAAACTGGCCAAACCTCAGGGGACAAAGATGCCATTTTAAATTTCTCTAGTCGCGTTTTTTAAAATTCTGTTTATGTTTATTGCAGACCCATTTACTGGAGCATGCATTTGATGTAATGCTAGAAGCGGGTGAAATACCGCCTTCATCGTTCTTTGTTGAAATCATATGTCGCGCTATGATCCAAGATGATTTCGACCGAGCGGTGACGATTCTTAATAGCATGGCCCACGCTCCATTCCACGTTCAAGAAAAGGAATGGAGAGGACTATTCGAGGAGTACAAAGGTAAAATCACGCAATCTCATTTAAGAAAGCTTCTTGACGCGATCGATAGTCATGACGTAACCATGGAAGCTTCAGCGCTTAAGTTATCAAGATTATTGCAAACGCTTTGTGGGTCAAAGTCAAACAACTCATATCAGGTGAGTTCAGGCGATGACGTTACACAGGAGTCTGATTTAGAAACACCGATGGATGTTAAAGGACAGAAATTAGGCGAAATAATGGAACGTTTTGGGATGAGTTAACACCTGAAAGTGTTGGTTACGAGAAGTCAAAGTTGACCAATAAAGAGGCGTTGGATGATGATTATGATTCGGAGGATGATTTGTTGGCTGGTGAATTGGGGGAACTAGATGAACCGAAGAGAAACAAGTTACCGTCTGCCGATGGTATACTTGAACATTGGAGGGAAAGCATGGTGAAAGATGGGATCTTTTTGCCATTCCAAATTGGAAGAAAGTGATTTCCAAATGCAGTTTGCATACAAGTGTGCAGATTAGAGTGTTTTTTGTTAGAATGTAAAAGCTTGTTACTACAGAATACTTGAGTTGACTTTTCTCATTGTTTTATAAAGAATTTTGACTATACAAACATAATAATCTAAATGTCGTTGAATTTTGAGCATTTTTTCATTCCTTTTACTTTATTTAATTTGTTTAAGTTAAACAATTACACTTTTGATGGTTTAATTAGACCCACTGCTTATGGTCAGTCACTTGAACCACCTGATCATATCCATCTCCACTAGGCAAATGGTCTAATTGTATGTGCACAAATAACCAAAAATATTCAACCGAACCACCATTAAAACCAACCTTTAATAGTCTTCAGGGATGGAAATACAAACTATAAGCTACAATTATACTCTCCTTTCACTATTTTCATTTTTGTAACATTCAATCTGCATAGAATAACACCCTAATAGTAAAAGACGCGTTTTGATACAAAAAGAACGGTTCAAACAACTAAATCCAGTGATTCATTACATTGTCAAATTACAATCTTCTAGCTCTTCTTTTCACAGCCCCCCAACCTGTCGTGCATAAAAGAAAACAAAAACACGACTAAGCTGATTGTCGACTAAAATACACCATTAAATCAAAGCTTCCCAAAAATGAAACTTTTGACTGTGTGTGATGGCAACTAGTGCATTTTATATCACTAACGGCAAATTTGGATCACTGACACACCACTAGAGTATCACCGTGCCACCAGCGGAACCATCCGATCATATCCATATCCACTAGGCAATAATGCCTATACACTAATTCAGGAGGAAACCCAATAAATCAAGGAAAAACCCCTTGTGGGAATCGAACCCAGGACCTAATGGTCCCTAAGCCTTATCCCACCCCCAATATACCACTAGGCTATAGTTTGGGCAACAACATATCATTCTATGTAGAGGCTTGAGCATAAATATTTATAGCATGAAAACATGCTGGATGCATAATATTCCATAATAACATCAATGTTGTATCAGTATAAACTATAAAGTATAGAAAGTCAATTTAATATCCCACAGTTCATTTATCATCACCTAAATGATCTTGAACCTATCATAAAGACACATTTAAGGATGTTAATATAGTTTAAGATTACTTCAAATTCTGAAAACCTGATGAAATCATCAGCGAGTAATCGAGTATAAAAAGTTTCATCTTAAAGTAACATGGAATGATTTGGGAATCAACTAACCTTCGGATTAATCGTCAGAATCAAAATTTTCATCGTCTTTCATGTACTTCTCCTGCACTGCTGCTGTTGTGAAAACTATTGTCAAGTATTCCATCTCTGAACCTTTTCCAGTTTATCAAATAACACATCACAAAAAAGTGACAATCTAAACACATTTACAAATAAATGACTTAATTATGATCAGATTTTATCAATTAGAAGAACGCAATCAATTAAAAGGATATCTGTTGTAATCCCAATCTGTTTGTCCAATAGCGATTTTGCTGAACTCAACTGCACTAGCATCGATGCCTTGAAATATATATCCATTCGTCTTGTCTATTAGTTTCACAAGATTTGTAACACTCTCTTTGTCCTGAAAAAAAAGTCAAAACCAATTAATACGAATCAAGTGCATGTAGCCTACTTAATAAAATGGTTTGTACGAATCAACATGCCTGAATAGCCAAGGTAGTAAAGTTCACCAAACCAAAATCTTCAACTACTTCACAGAGTTCTTTTGTGAGTTTTCTACCACCATAAATACAAACTGTTAAGTTCACTACGAGCATACACTTCTAGATGAGATGCAGAAACTAAAACCGGTTAAGATGTCAACCTATACTTAGAAGAGCGGGGATCTTGATCTAGATGGTGCTGTAAATACGACAAGTCTTCCACATCCGTGTAAAAATCAAGATTGAAGGCTGCAGTATATACAAGAATCAGCAAGCTAAAGTCGTTCCTTTGACCTTTGACCATAAAAGTCAACTTTTGGAAAGAATGCACTAATTACCTAGCTTTCCATAGCTCTCAATAAGATCAATCTTTGACAAGACATTGACATGTGGCAGTTCCATATGCAGCATTGTTGACAGCGATAGAAGCAACGCGCTCACGTATTTCCCGGGGTCGCTACAGAGGTGAGCATCCACCAAATGAACTGCAGTCAACTGTAGAAATAATACTCAGCTGTTAACACTTTACGTAAAATCTGCAAAAAAAAAAAAAAAAAAAACCCAGAGAGAGAGAGGATCACTTACCCGAAGATCGAGTTTTTTAATTAGTTTCATGATGACCTTTTTTGCATTGGAATGGAGGAAGAATAGCTCTACTTGGCCAGGGAAATCGAAGAGAAAATAGTGATCTGAAAACAAAAGACTGAAAGAGTTAGAATAGAATCATAATAACATAACACTAGGGCTTCAATGTATACTAACCTTTCAAAAGAGGTTTCAGTTTAGATTCCAACCAGTCGATATTTTTCTCCAAGTAATCCATACAATACACAAGACCTACGAGAACGAGAAGATCAGAAAGTTATAATGACACATTAAAATCAAGTTCTTTGTAAATAATAAGTAATTAATCAAACAAAGTCAGCGGGAAAGACGCCTAACAGTCTAACCTCCATTAGGACCAAGAGAATGTTCATTCATCACATCACTGAGTTTTATAAGATCCTCAATGTTGACGGCACAATCGTATCTTAAAACAAATATTAAAGAAAGCATGCATTGCATCGTTAAAAGTTAAAACATCAAACAACAGCCAAACTACATGGTTTGCTTTCAAATAAAAAGTGTTGCAATAATCAAAGTTTAAACAGGATACGGCAATGAATCATTTGCAGGGTCTAAATTGATAACAGCTACTTTCCTGAAACAAAATTACAATTGCATCACCATAAAAGGGAAATGCACTTTGGGAAGTGAATAGTGATGAAAATTAACGATGAATTTAAGTGTACCTCCCGACGAGCTGGAGATATTGTTGCATGCCATTGCAGTAAGTGGTCTTTCCGGAACCAGGAGGACCGATAACCACCTGACCGAACACCATCTTTTACCTCCTTTCCACGCAACCCAAAATCTAACTTCCGCAAGCCAGTAAACTGTAACGTTGTAGAATCATCAAAGGTATCTTCTTTACACTTTAAGCTTATTTCATTAACTTAACCTAAACTTTCTTGCTATATCCTCCAGAATATATATATATATATATATATATACAGCAACCTGCAACTTCTCTCATTTATGCAGTTATGTCCTTCATCAAGAAATACAATCTAACAGGTAGCTATATAAATGTTGCATTCAATAAAAAGGGGGTTATTTTGGTTCGGCTCAGAAAGGGTCGATTAAAAAGGGGGTTATTTTGGTTCAGGTAAGAACTGTTTCGAGTCGGAACTGGTTGTTATTTTGAAAAAGTTTCCATTATAAATTCATTGACTTTTACATACAATTGCAGCATACCTAATCCTTTTAACTACAATTTACCTGTCAAAATAATAATAAAAATGCCTCAAAACACAAACAATCAACACTTAGATTAGCAAACTAATAGTTACAAACTTGCCGTTAACCCCACCACCAATGGCAGAGAAGCACAGTAGGTTCATCGTTCTAGCTAGTACAATGATAACACATAAAAACTCAAAACTTATAGCACATCCTGTCTATTACCCTTTTCTTTTTATAAATTGTGAATATCACTTGAATTTATTTCATCTTTTCGAACTAAAGCAGAGTTAGGGTTAGATCCTGATGGCCCAAGCGAATGCCAAGAAGATTAAACAGTATGGATGTAGTCAAACCTGGATTCAAAGGGGTCACTTGCGACGGCTAATCCGAATAACCTAGTTCTGTAAAACACGAATCAAGAACCAAGCCCTCTTGATTGATTAAAATTCATGAATCAATGGACTATAACAAATAAATTAGGGTTTAACTGACTGAAAGAAAAACTGATTACCCAGGGACTATTAGCGGATGTATATCCGTTTTATAGTTTATGTATATCTATGTATTTCTTATGTATATCCGGTTTATATTTTATCCCTGAATTAGTTAGGAATTAGTTAGGTTCTTGTATTATATATTGTTCTCTTCTTCATCAATAGAAATCAAGGAATTCAGATTCAATTATATGGTATCAGAGCCTACTGCTCTGACCTAAAACAAATCCGCAGCAGCCCCTGTCCACGGACCCTGCAGCCGATTCTTTTTCCTTCTTTTGTTCATTTCGATGTCAGACAAACCAGAATCCTCCAAGCACACTGACAGCCTTCACCCTGCTTATTCGGTGACTAACATCCAGCACAAAGTTCGTGTTTTGGATGGTTCCAAAATCACCTATGCATCATGGGTCAAGCTGTTCACCCTGCAAGCACGCGGTTACGAGGTGCTACACCACATTGATGGCACTGAACCGCCTGCCAAAACAGATCCGGACTACGCCAACTGGGCCAAAATTGACTCTCTTGTGCTTCAGTGGATCTATGGGACACTTTCAAATGACCTGCTGGCACGTATTCTTGATGAGGAAACAACAGCTTATGGCGCATGGACCCGGATTCGGAAAATCTTTCTGAACAACAAGGGCGCTCGTGCAGCAGCCCTTGAAACAGAGTTTGTCAATCTTACCTTGCGCTCCATGCCCAGCCTCCAAGACTACTGTCAGCGTCTTAAGTATCTCGCTGACCAACTGAAAGCTGTTGAACAACCAGTCACAGAAGATCGCCTTGTCCTAGCAGCTGGTTCGAGGCTTACCACCGGAATTCGATGTTCAAGCCTCTATCATCAATAACACCCTTCCCTCATGGGAAGATGCCTGCGACATGCTCGACTCAGATCTGCGTCGCCAACAAGCACGGGACTCTATTGCCTCCAACCCGGCTGTTGTTGCCCAAGTGTCTCGCGAGCCACCTACGGCCCGCCGGGACCCCCCTCATTATCGCAACAACCGACAGCAGCCAAGACGTCAATTTCACAGGCCTCAGCAGTCATTCGGTCAACAGCAACATCGCACAGGTCGCGGTAATCAGCAGCCCTCTAACCGCAACCAGCCTCGTGGTTCTTCTCAGTCTTCGGCCCAGCATCAATTGGTCCGACCCAATGTCTGGAGCCCAGGTCCATCCCCCTACTGGCCACCATGGTGGGCTGCGGCCCACCCATGTCCCTACCCAACTCAGCCCAGTTGGGCAGGCCCATCTTGGCCGATTGTTCCTGGTCAGCCTCCACAGGCCACTGGCCCAACTTCACGACAGCACCAGCCCTGGTCCACTCCACCTGCTCAGGCCCACTTGGCAGATGTAAACCCACTGGAACCATCAGAATTAGGGGCAGCTTTCCAGGCGATGGCACTGAACTCGGGAGATGACAGTTGGGTTGCTGACACCGGTGCCTCTGATCATTTGACACACGAACCAGGTAATATTCACACTCCTTGTACTACTACTATTAATTCTGTATTTGTTGGAAATGGTAACCGTGTGCCAATTCACGGGTCCGGTCATACAACCATTCAATCACCCAATTCCTGAGTCCGCCCCTACGCCCTTAAAAATGTCCTTTACACCCCAAATATTATCCGAAACCTTGTTTCAGTTCGTAAATTCACTACTGACAATATGGTTTCCATGTCTTTTGACCCTTTTGGCTTTTCTGTGAAGGACTACAAGAATGGAACGCTCCTGAGCCGCCACAATAGTACCGGCCCACTGTACTCCTTCAACACCAAAACCAACAAACCTGCTTCTGCTTTGCTTACTTCTTCGCTCTCTAATGTTTGGCATGATCGCCTTGGCCATCCTGGCAATTTTATTATGGATTTCTTAGTTTCTCGTAATTTAATTTCTTGTAATAAATCTAAGAACAATTTCTTTTGCAACTCTTGTCAAATTGCTAAACATAAGCGTTTACCATTTCATGATTCTGATTCCGTTACTTTTCAACCTTTTGACATCATACATTGTGACTTGTGGACTTCACCTATACCTAGCAACACAGGTTACAAATATTACATGGTCCTCATTGACGACCACACCCAATTTGTTTGGGCTTATCCACTCAAATATAAATCCGAAACCTTCACCAAATTTACTCAATTTCACCGCCTTGTCCAAACCCAATTTAATAAATATATCAAAACTTTTCAGTGTGACATGGGTGGTGAGTTTGATAATTCCAAATTTCAATCATTCGCTGTCACTCACGGCCTTCAATTTCGATTTTCATGTCCCCAAACTTCACAACAAAATGGTAAGGCGGAACGTATGATCCGACGAATTAATGACATCATTATGTCCCTCCTTACCCATGCTTCCCTACCTTCCCATTTCTGGGTTGAAGCACTTCACACTGCCGTCTATTTACATAACATTCTTCCTACCAAACTCCATAACTTTCTAACCCCCACATACAAACTCTATCACCGGCATCCCACCTACACTCACCTTCGCACCTTCGGGTGTGCTTGTTTTCCAAATCA
Source organism: Scalesia atractyloides (assembly GCA_947069175.1). Classification (NCBI taxonomy): domain Eukaryota; kingdom Viridiplantae; phylum Streptophyta; class Magnoliopsida; order Asterales; family Asteraceae; genus Scalesia; species Scalesia atractyloides. The sequence continues at coordinate 18,404,228 of CAMTDV010000014.1, read as the reverse complement.
CAATGCCACTCGACCCCACAAACCAGCCCGCCGTTCTACACCATGCATCTTTCTCGGATATCCAATGAATTATCGTGGATACCGATGCTTAGACCCCTCAACTGGACGTGTCTATTTATCACGTCACGTCACCTTTGACGAATCCACTTTTCCTTTCTCTACCCCACCTACACCTCATACCACCCCAAGCTCTCACCCTGATTCGGAACCTTCACCCATGAGTACCCCGTTTCATTTCACCTCCTCTCCTCCCACAACCGACACCACTACTACTTCCAAACCATCTAAACCACCCCTAACCCACACCTACAGCCGACGAAACAGGTCTGACCCAGCAACATCCAGACCCATTTTTTTTCCAGCCCATGCTTCCACACCCACCCCCACCCCCACGGTCTCACAGCCACATTCCCCACCCCTTACCCACACTTACAGCCGCAGAAACAGGTCTGATTCTACTGCATCCAGACCTGTTTTCTTCCCAGAACATGCACATACCACCCTAGCTCCGTCACAATCTAACCTGACACCGCCACCCTCTACCCACCCTATGCAGACCCGGTCTAAAACGGGTTCCCTACCCTCAACAGATCCCACCCTCGAGATCCTCATTTCCAGTTCATGAAACGGCTCCTTCGATACCTCAAGGGTACACTAGACTATGGAATCTCTATTTTACCATCCAAATCAGCTCATATCACAGCCTATTCTGATGCGGATTGGGGAGGCTGCCCTGATTCACGACGGTCTACTTCCGGTTACTGTGTCTTCCTCGGTGATAATCTGCTTTCTTGGTCCTCAAAACGTCAGGCGATTATCTCACGTTCCAGTGCCGAGGCTGAATACAGAGGTGTGGCCAACACTGTTGCAGAAACAACATGGCTCAGAAACCTGCTTCTAGAACTCCATCTTCCAATTACCCGGGCCACAGTTGTCTACTGTGACAATATCTCTGCTGTCTACTTATCTCAGAATCCGGTCCAACATCAACGATCCAAGCATATCGAGATTGACATTCATTTTGTTCGCGAGAAGGTCCGTATGGGTTCTGTCAAAGTTCTTCATGTTCCAGCAGACTATCAATACGCTGACATATTCACCAAGGGTCTTCCACGCCAGTTGTTTCAACGATTTCGGTCCAGTCTATGCATCGGAAGACCTACTGCTACGACTGCGGGGGCGTATTAGCGGATGTATATCCGTTTTATAGTTTATGTATATCTATGTATTTCTTATGTATATCCGGTTTATATTTTATCCCTGAATTAGTTAGGAATTATCCCTGAATTAGTTAGGAATTAGTTAGGTTCTTGTATTATATATTGTTCTCTTCTTCATCAATAGAAATCAAGGAATTCAGATTCAATTATAGGGACAACTGCCGGTTTTCAACATTATAGCAGAATCGAGCCCCATATCCGACCAAAAGAATTTGAATAAATTGAGCCCACTCTTTTAATTTTGAAATTTTAAGTTCATTACCTAAATAATTCAGTCATCATATTATTTTAAAAAAATCTGAGTTTTATTACTTTAACTGCTTTTTTTTATTGTTAAACTACTTTGTTGTTTATAAATATATTAGTGAAAGACATATTACACATAATTAAACCATTGTGATCAAATTCATTCCTATAGCTCATACTTCACTTATTTGGTATGAAAATAACGAATCGTCAGGCTTAGAATTACTGGTTACAACATACAAATTCAAGAATACATTCAAAATCAGTAGCTTAAAGTCAATGAACATGATTACAAAGTTCAGTTTAATTGGGATAATCTTCACATACAGAGAGAACATCAGTCATGGGTTCTACAACCGCCCGAATCAAATAGCAAAGACAAAGTTAAGAACGTACCTCCACGAAACCCTAATCAAATCAATAGATGCTTCTGGTGGACGAACAACGGAAGCTAGTTAGCAGAAAAACCTAACGAAGAAGAAGAAGTGTCGAAGGAGCTAAAACCATCACAATTTTTAATCAATTTCTTCCCTTTTTTTTAACTCGGTCGGCCCAACTTAAATTCTTGTGAATAAAACCGCCAGGCCCAATGTCTTCGTTTCATCATACCAACATAACCATCTAATCATATTCATCTCTACTGGACAATAATGCATATACACCAAGTTGGAAAGAAATCTAATGAATCTAGGAAAACCCTCTTTGGGAACCGAATCCAGGACCTAATGATCCCTAAGCCTTATCTCATTTCCAATATGCCACCAGGCTATAATGTCATGAGCCAGAGATAAAAATACAGATCAGACGTCAATTATTTATCAAATGAAGTTTATTTTTACCAAAGATATGCACACACCTCGTACAAGGGAAAAAGAGAAACATGAGAGAAGCCGTTATGGTCTCAGTTTCTCAGACCAACCGATCACCGACTGGTGACACATCACACATGGGTGATTCAAGACCATCGATGGTCCCCATAGCATGAACGAAAACCACATGAAGGACCACATTTAACAAAGCCTATAACTAAAGGACCAAAGTCGAGAGGAGAATTCCCTACCGAGTTTATTTTTTAGTTTATAAGTTAATTTGAATATGAATTCATCAAACGGATTAGATTCTCCAACTTTATCATATAATATATTGATTAGGTTATTCATTATATATACTATTAAATCGGCTCGTCGATATAAATAATGCAACCTATAGGATAACATTGTTTGGATGACTATATTTATATTGTTTTATAATTAAGGACAAAATATAATTTTACATAGTTCAAAAACTTTTAGTACAATTTTTAAAATAGTTGCTAAAATCTTTTAAAACATATTGTTAACTTTTAAACTAACTATTCCCACAATTTTAAATAACGAAAACTTTTTCATACATTAATATTTAAAATAAAAAAAGTAAACCATCAGAACAAGTATTTTATTATCTTTAATTTTGTGATATTGCAATATTTTTAATTTAAAACTTTTTTACTTGTTACTTGATTAAAGTAATATTAAATAGGGGTAACTTTGTAGAATAGTAACTAAGTTTTAAAAGTGTTCCAATTAGGTCACTCAAGTTTTAAAAGTGTTCTAATCACATCACTCAACATTCATTTTTTTATGAAAATTAAGGGTTTTTCATCCATTTCATAGGTAACCGTGGTGATGAGAATTTTTGTTTCTTTTTTCCCTTTCATTTGATGCTAACTTCCAGTGATGACGTAGATTTTAACTTGTCTTTTCAATTTTTTGTAATTAAAGATTTTAATTTTTAATAAATAAAATTTCATATATTAATATAATTCGACCTTAGCATCTTATGCTCCATTTTTCTCTTGACACATGGAAAAAAGGACATGACTCGTTTTGAATGTTAAGTTATCTAATTGGGACGAAAACAATACGCATGACCTAATTAGAATACTTTTAAAACTTAATTACTATTCTGTGACATTTTCCCTAATAAATATTTTAAAACTTTAAAATTTAAAACATATGATACAATCTTCATATCCTTCCATTTGGCAATGACAATGATAGTGCAATGTCTAGTGGTTATAGTTTGACCTTCTTGTGGTGGTGTTAAACAACAAAGGGATATATGTTCTTGATTGTATGGGAGAGAAGAATTCCAGGTTTTTTTTTTCCATATTTGCTAAGCATATGGAATAATTAAAGGGAAAAAAGAAGGTTAATGAAACCATTTTAACCTCATGTTTTTTTCACACATGATCACTTGATAAAGAATCTTTTAACATTAATTGTTTTTTTTTTATTTTTAAAATTTTAGTATTATTAAGTGGGTAATGGATTACTAAAATCATTACGCATTAAAGTAAATAAAGTGAGTAAGAGCTCCTGTCTATTTGTCATTGATGTGACGGTTACTTTTTAACATGATAATGAAAAATCATAAAATCATATCACATAGCTTTAGCATTAAAGATTTTTTTAAGTACCAACTCTAGTTACAATTTGTCTAAAATTTTTATTTAACAATCATATTTTACTTGTTTCTTATGTATCGTAATTGTTTTATAACCATAAGTACTTTTCTATCTTATTAACTTTCTATTAGAGCATTCAGAATGATTTTCCCTATATGTTTGTGAGTGTGTTACTTATATTATAAGAAATGGTTGTACGTGAAGAAGAGAAAAAATATCATTGTTCATATGTAAATATACGAGAAACATCGTTCACCCTGATAACTTTTTTAATATTTTTAAAAGTGGTTGTGATTGGGATTGGATGAGAGATAAAAGATAATGATAAATGTATAAAAATATTATTTAATTATAAAAAGAAATAAAAAATAATGATTTTAGTGTAATTACATATTCTATATTCTATAGACAACATGAAATGCAACAACTTTTCGGACAATCATGACCCTTAGATTTGTTTAAGATTAAATCTTGACCATATAAACTCAATAAAATAACTGAAAAGGTGGCAGTTTTCGGAGGTTTAGCGCACTCTCTTCTAATTTAGGGTGGTTTCCTAATTTATAGTGTACACTTTTGTCTCCTTTTTCCCCACATCTCAGTCTGCAAATCAACTTCTTTTGCCCTTCGTTAATATCCCATTCTTGAATTGCGACACTTGCTACAAAATCAAAATCACATCTTAACCCGAATCAAAACTCATATGCCCCACCATCTCTCTCGCTCGGCGGTTGAGTACTCACTCTCCTGTATTCATGGTATATGGTCGTTTCCCTCACACATAAATTGATGAGGACAACCTCCAATTCGTCTTCTTCTCTGGAATCACTTGCCATACACACCGATGCATCTTGATGCAAATTAATCAATGGATGGATCAGGTGCTCACAAACGCACACTGATCCACTCTTCTCACGCTACAACCCATTTTTATCTCTTTTTCTAAACTCATCACCCACCAATGCATGTAGAAATTGATACATAGGCTTTAGAATCTAGTGTTTCCACCATGAATCGGTGGTGACGTTGGATCGATCCAAGCGGTTACCAGGTACGCGTTTTATTAATTGATTTGTTTTCGTTCGAAATTTGCTGTGTAATCAGTTAATGTTCAGAAATTGTTGGTGTACAACAGATATCATCTCCGCATCCACTCGAATCCATCTTCTCAAAAGCTCTATGTCATCAATCTATCGTCTGGTAAAATTCTCTAAACATGCAATTATCTGTTAATTATATAGGCTCAAGTGTGTTGATTGTTTCAGTTGTGATCGGTATAGCTTAGTTCTTGTTTAATGTATTAATTTGGGGGAATTGGAGTTGGTTGTATATATAGTGCTTCATTTGTTTTGGTTTTTTTTTTTGTTAATGGTTTAGTTCAAAGGACGAGGGTTTTAGGGAAAGGGATTCAATCAGGAGTTCATATTGTGCTTCAAGTAGTCATATTATACCTAAATGTTAATCTGTATTACCATGAATCTCAATGACCAAAAATTGGTAATTGACATGATAAGTAACTAGAAATACATAAAAGTTCGTCAAAATATATCTTTTGATGAATTGTGAATTAATTTCAAATAAGTCATATCTTGCTCAAACCAATAAATAGAGTTGAGGTTATAGTTAAAGTCGTTAGTAGAACCAAAATTACCACCTATGGTAGGCATCAAAGAGCTAAATGAAACATGTTCTTTTTATACATGCGATGCGATTATAAACAAAAACACCTACTCGAGTTTCCGTTTAAAGAAAAGGTGGGAAACAAAAATATCAATTGCAATTTTTAATTGAGATAACATAATAAACAACACTAACAATGATAAAGTCACAACTTTAGTTAAAGAAATTTATTAATCATCTATAACATATACACGTATCGCATTTGCAATCAATGAATGCATTCCTGGATCATTTTTCAACTCTCTCATCCTTCCATTTATCCACACTTTTTTTTTAAAGAAATTTATTAATCATATATAACATCTACACATATCGCATTTGCAATCAATGAATGCATTCCTGGATATTTTTCAACTCTCTCATCCTTCCATTTATCCACACCCTTTCTTTTTGTTTTGATTGACAACTTAGAAGCATAATTTATGATAAAAAGGTATTTTATTTTCTACAACAATGTGAACAACATATCATATCTTGACTAGTTCTTTGGTCCTTATTAATACGAACTTATGAGTTGCTTATTATTTATATAAGAGTAAATTGTACAAAACGTCCTTTAAGTTTCACCAATCTTGCTGGTTTCAGCCTTAATCTTTAAAAGTTGCCAAAACCAGCCTTTAAGATTAAATTAGTTACGGGTTTCATTCTTTATCACTAACCCAGTTATTAAATCATGTTAAATGGCATCACATGCAAGCCATGTGAGGGTAAGACCGTCTATTTCATATTTAAAGGACGTTTTGTGCAATTTACTTCTGCCGCTGCGAACCTACCTCTACAATCTCCACCAACACCGGAATCCCCCCTTCCTCCACCAACGCCGCCCTAGCCTCCGCCGTACACACCAAAATACTCACCACAAACGCCGCTTTATCCACCATATTCGACACCAAATCCGCCATAAGCTCCACCAATGGCTTCATAATCCCTGCCTGAACCGCTCGGATCTTATTCTCCTTCACCGAACACAACGAGTACAACGCGGTTGACGCGTCCTTTTTGCCGCGAATACTTCCGGTTTCCAGAAGGTTCACGAGTAACGGAATCGCTCCTGACCGTCCGATTACCGATTTGTTTTCGTCGATTTGAGATAAACGTAAGAGCGCACGCGCGGCGTTTTCCTTCGCCGTTGATGTTCCGATCTTCAACGCTTTAACGAGCGGCCGGCTTACTCCGGACGAAGCTAATTCCTCTTTGTTTTCATCGCACAGAGACAGATTCAAAATAGCGGTTACTCCGTGCTCTTGAAGCTGTAGATCTGAAGATGAGATTAGCGAATCAACGGTCGGATTGCTCCGGCTCTGGCGATTTTCAATCTGTTCTCCGGATTGCTCTGGCGATTTCAATCTGTTCTCCGGTTTGTTCAATATGGTAGAGACGAGGATGAGGAGATGAAGAGGATGAAAAAATACGAGTAAATTGCACAAAACGTCCTTAAGTATGAAATAGACGGTTTTACCCTCACATGGCTTGCATGTGATGCCATTTAACATGATTTAATAACTGGGTTAGTGATAAAGGATGAAACCCGTAACTAATTTAATCTTAAAGGCTGTTTTGGCAACTTTTAAAGATTAAGGCTGAAACCAGCAAGATTGGTGAAACTTAAAGGACGTTTTGTGCAATTTACTCTTTATATAATTATTTGTTTAGAGTTTCATACTACGGGGCTAGTTTTTTATACGAACCCTATAAAAAACCCCAAAGAGTCACACACTAAGCATAACAACTTTTATCAAAAGATAATTTAATTTTTATTAAACCTATAGAACTTGGAAATTTCTTATGTCTTGCTTTGGAATCAAATATTCATTGTCTTCCAAAAAAAATCATTTATTTCATTCTTAAGAAAACAAGACTATCCATTATATTGAATAATAGATGTTAACTTATTAAAATTAATAACGTGGGTTTGTGACAAGATGGATAATTCCAAAAAGTATGTGAGATTATCAAAAGCCTTTTGATAGTCATAATCAAAATAAAGTTGATTTTCTTTTGTTTTGTTATATTATTATGATCTTTATTTGTTTCATTGATATTTATCAATGTATTTCTAATTATTATTTTTTTATCTCATAAAATGGTGTAGAACAATTTTGCACATATTAGTAATACATAGAAAGAAAGATATCTATTTATATTTTCCAATGAAGTTTCTATTAATTCAATATTATTTCTTTTTAATATTTCCAAACTTTTAGGGGTGATTCTCTATTATTCTTTTTTTCGACGTTATTTCTATTTGAGTTATGATTGTGTTTCTTCTATTGATATTATGTTTCATTTCGTTTTGTGTTAGCCACTTCATCGGGCACCCGAGTCTTATTATATTAGAGTTTGAGAAAATATATTTCTTGGATAATCCAATCACCGATACACATGTCAACTTAGTTCTTATTTACTGGTTAAATTTTGCGTGATTCAGCATGGAAAAGATTGTTTTTTTTTCAGTTAGGGAACAGAACAAATTTTAGTCAATACAAGTTGATTTATCACAATATATATATATATATATATATATACACACACGCTTGAAATTGTGATTTGAGGGATGATTTATGTTTAGATTAAATGGAAGGACTTAATAAATTCACCATAAATCTTTCAGCTATAACTATAACTGGTGAAGCTTATTGCTTTTGCCAGGTTGACTTACGAGCTTCTAAGGCGTAATCTTCTCTTAGCTGTTGTTGTGGAGATTGTTTCCACGCGTCTTTTGGCTGCAATCATCTTTGTTCTCTCAGCAATTTATGCTATTGTGGTCAGCTTTTTCTCATTTTATTATGTGTTAGTTTGCTTCAAGATCGTCCAGGTGGTAATTTGTGTATGGGTCAAATGGGTCGAGTGGGGTTGATTTGATGTGTAGGACCTTTGTAACTTTATGTGATTCAGTTGATTCTGCAAATACATTTCTGGTATGATTATGTTCAAGTTTAGTTTCATAGTCGTAATTTGAATTTGAGTCTTTCATGCTTCTTTTTCATTATCGAATAAGATTAATTTACTTATACCTTTTGGCCCATTGGGAAATGCAATTGGTGAAGTGAAAGTAGTGGCGGATATGCACGAAAGAAAAGCTGAGATGACTCACCAAGCTAACGCCTTTATCACTCTACAAGGTATAGTTTCTTTTAATAGTTTCATAGTTATAATGATCTCATCTCATTTGGTCATTTTCATTTTTCTAACAAAACTAAAACATGTAGTCTTAAAATGCCCAGATCACTAGGCCACAAAGAGCATGATGGCAAAAAATTTGCATCGTCGGTACGTTTTGACCTTCGTTTGTTTCCGTCATCTTTCGGGTATGCAATCAAACTAAATTGATTTTCTTATATGCCCCAAAGAAAGGGGTACAAATTTTTAGGATACTAATATTATTATATTATCAAGATAACATAAATATTTTTATATTCAGTTTTAAATAGTAATGCCCAATTTGGAAAGCATTTTTTTATTCTAAAGCCTATCTGGATTTTTTTCTTGGATACCCAAATCAAATGGTTACTCATATGAATCTGGGGTTACATTCTCATAACTATACCTTTCTTTGAGTTGCTTAGGAGTTGAGGAGTAGAGGCTTAGGGAGGAATTTAAGAGGGAAGGCAGGCAGATTAAGGTATCGGAGGTTTAAAGGAAGAGAGAAATTGAAGCAAACTGATGAAAGTGTAGATGGGAGAAAGGTAAGTGGCCCTATATATGGCTAATATTACGCATAAAGCTATATTACTAGTTTTCTGACAGATGGTTAAATGGTTTCTTTATGTTGTTGGAAAACCAGTATATGTATAAACACATACATGAATACTTATGTGCGTATAGTGCAGATTAAATTATGCACATACATAATGCTTACACTTTGAGAACTGTCTACGTGTAAAAGTGTAGGGAGAGCATTCAGCATGGGCTGAAATTGAAGTGATAACAAGAATGTATATATTTGGGTCATGTTAAAATAGGCTAAAATAGTTTGAGTTAACGTATCAGAATTGTTTGTAATTTTTTATTTTTGTTTTAATAAAAAAACTAAATCTTAGAGGTGTTATATGAAGACTTCATGGGGTCAAGAAGTTGATTTAAGGTACATAAGAAGATTTTTAGAACATCATGAATATCCGAAGAACTTGATAAAAGGACAAACTGTTCCCAATTTGAAAAGCACGCTTGGTCGGACTTTTAGCTCACAAAGATCGTTTATAATAAAACGTGTCCGAGTAATCATGATATAGAGCAAGAAGATCCAAGACATGTGGATAAGACAAACGTGGCCTATAAATAAATCTTTAAGGACTTTTGATTTTTTTCGTATTTCTTTTTTTAGTTCATTGTAATTAATATTTACCTTAGTAATGGAAGTTTTTTTTTTTAAAGTTTATGTCAACACTGTTTAATATTGTAATTCATTTTGAGACCACCGTGTAATACATGGGTTTTTAAACTAGTATAATATATATGGTATGAATAGTCTAATATTATTTTTTACTAAATTAAATTTTAAGGTAGTGTTAAAGGTATGTCACTTCTGTTAGTGTAAATCAACTCATCTCTCATATCAAATGGGCTCGTACGAATCATGCGAGTATACGAAAGGACCAAAAAATTGTCATACTTGGCACATGGGTTTTTCAATAGTAAAAAAATCACCTTTCTGTTAGTCAAAGCATATACGGGTCGTATAATTGGACCTCACACAACCCACCGAACCATTTTCAGTCATATCATATTATACGATTATATTATATTTTTTCATGTGACATTTTCTCTATGTCATTGGACTCATACTGACTACATAGCCTGCATGACACGTTTGCAACTTCTGAATAGTGTGTCAATAGTTTATTTCTCTATCCCCTATTTTTTATTACTTTTCAAACTGGTCGGTGATAATCAAAATGTAACCTTTTAACATATTATACTTTTATTTATAAACTGTGACATGAACTTTACTTTTTTTTTGTCTTGTGATTATGCTTAATTTTAATCGCATTAACATATCAAACATGATGCAAAATGTGTTTTCTTTTAATGCTATAAAATGATTTTTTTTTAACTTTTGACGTTGGCATGGAATGAATTTTTATGAACATATACAATTAAATTTCGTAAGAATCTAGTCAACTAAATGACTAGTCTATGTAATTTGGATAAGTATATTTTTCACGATTTAAATACCCTCGATATTTTCATAAGAAGTCATCTTTCTCACATAGATCTAATCTTTCTTATACACTCGTCATCTATTTTATTATACACTCGTCATCTATTTTATTTAAAAATATACTTGTCTGAATTTCCCTCACAATACTTTCACAATGTGCAAACCATTTTTTACAAACAAAATTACATTATTCATATCCCTTGCATTTGACAATGACTATGACGATGCGATGGCTAGTGGTTGTAGTTTAACCTTCTTGTGTTAGTGTTGAACAACAAAGGGATGCGATGGCTAGTGGTTGTAGTTTAATCTTCTTGTGGTAGTGTTGAACAACAAAGGGATATATGTTCTTTGTTGAGTGGGAGATAATTGATGGTTTTCTCATAAAGAAAAAGGTTAATGAAACCGAATTAACCTCATGTATTTTGCACACATGATCACTTGATAAAACGTAGGTTAAGATGTTATAAACACATCTGTAAAAAAAGAAACAACTCGAGTTAATAGTTACGCCTGATGCAAAAAAGAAACAAAAGAATTTACACTCGATGTAAATTTTTGCATTTGACATTTTTTTAGCTTTTTCGCTGGAACAAGTGATTTTTAATTTTAAGATTTTTGAGAATTTTTTTTCTTCAAAAAATCTTTTGGAATGCCTAGTTCTCATAGTTCTTACAACTCAAAGTGGTTCTCGTTTTACCCTTTCCCTATATACATATAGGATGAGAATCATTACAGAACACTAGTTATTGTGAGAAACAAAAGGAACAACTATAAATCACTAAATTTTGGGACTAAAGGTTTATCTTTTTTTTTTTTTATAATTTTATGTTTCTTACATTCATATGTGTATTATATAAACACAAAATAAACCATGTAACATTCTCATTCACATTTTAGGTTTGTAGAGTTGAAAAAATGGGTGATTCATTGTGTTCTGCGTGTTCTTGCAATACTTAGTGATATATATATAATATATATATGGTGGGGTTCTAGAGTGAACTCTAGTATATTTGTGAATTGAATGAACAAATCATAGCTATTGATTTACATCATCAAATCGTAGAATCCACTAGTATATTTTCGTCATCAAATCCTAAGCATTGATTTACACTTGTATATTGGTAATAAAGGATAGAATTATTAGTTCACTAGTGTTTACAATCAGGGGTTTTGAATTAATGAACCTAACCCTATATATACTTATAATAATAATAGTGATTTTTGGGTGACTAGATCTAATAAAAAAATTAACCAGGTTAGGCTCAAATAATATACGTTGTAAAATTTTAAAACATGAAGTACTAAACTCGTTAAGTTTTGTACTAAAGAGCACGGTCTAAAAATTGTAAATAAATAAAAGACAACTTGTAATTTAGATCGAGGTGTATCCTAAGGTGCTTCTAGAACATCAATATTCAATGGTATGCAATTTAAAAAAGGCGTAAATCTAAAGTGTAAAGATATGATTTTAAAACTTAGATGATATTATTTTATCGTTAAAAATGATATATTTTATCGTTAAAAATGATATTATTTTAAAATGAAAATGTTTTTATTTTGCTGTTAAAAATTATATTTGTATATAAACTAGTTGATGCTCAACCTGCGTTGCGGGACGATAGTCGAATAAATCTCAACCTATTAAAAAAACAGTCATATAGTTTTGCTATAAAAAAACTAAAACGATGAGAAGAACGTTATTTTGAGCTCAGGGCAAAACAGTAATTTGTCAGGACTAATGAGCGAGTGTTAGGCAACTTCTTGACACGGAAAACAATTAAATCGAGTCAACCAATTAAAACAAAAAACTTTTATAGTTTTGCTAAAAACAAAAAAAATGGCAATACTGTAATTTGTAATTAAGGGCAATGCTGTATTTTTTACTGTGGTAAAATCGTTATTTTCCGAAAGCTAAAGTGATGACAATACTGTAAATTTGAAGCAGGAGCAAATTCGTAAATTTGCGTAGGACCAAATTCATAATTTTTAACTTAGGGTAATATCGTAGTATGAATTTGAACTAAGGGCACAATCGTAATCTTAGGCTGGATGAAAAATATTTTTTTATTTTGAACTGATAGCAAAAGTGTAATTTTGAGTTGGGGGAAAAGCATAAATGTATTTTGAACTGAGGGCAAAATGATAAATTTTAACAAAGAGCAAAATCATAATTTGTAGCTAAGGGGAAAACGCATTTTAATTTTGAAATGGGGGGCAAAAACGTAATTTTGAGGTGCGGACAAAATCGTAATTTTTGACCGAGGGCAAAGCATAAACGAGCAAAAATAATTTTATTTTGAGTTGGGGGCGAAAACGTAATTTTAAACTAGTGGCAAAAACGTAATTTTAAAGTGAGTATAAAATAACAAAATGGTTGGTCCAATGGGGGAGTGTCAGACAGCTGGCTGGCACTATTCCCCATAGGAAACTAATGGCAAAACTGTAACTTTAAACGGGGTAAAACTGTAATTTTGAACCGAAAGCAAAACTAAAAATTTTAGCTTGGAGCAAAAGCATCATTTTATTTTTAATTGAAGCAAAATCTTTATTTTAAAGAGAAAATAAAATTATAAATTAATTAAACCAATAAGAAAGTACAGACAAATTCTGACACTATTCCTCTTGCCGTCACTTTCCTCCAATCATAGAAAATCCCTATTCCGGTCGACGTGTGATTTTGTTGTGTTTAGTTAATAAAAGACAAAATTTATAATTTAGATGGAAGTGTATCTTAAGGTGCTTCTAGAACATCAATATTCAATTGTATGCGATTCAAATTCAAAAAAGGCGTAAATCTAAAGTGTAAAGTAAGATACGATTTTAAAACTTAGGTTATATTATTTTACCGTTAAAAAATGATATAATATTAAAAAGAAAATATTTTTATTTTGCTGTTAAAAATGATATCGTTTTAAAATGAAAATATTTTTATTTGAAGTCACTTTTCAAACGTGTCATAATCATAATCTGACGTTTCACGTATTAGTTTAATATATATTTAGGAAAGCCTTTCTAGAAGATAATTTTTAAAATTATTTATTTATTTACTATTTACCAAATGAGAAATAGTGTCAGACAGCTGCCCCAGCTTAAAATTACCGTTAAGCCTGCAATTAAAAATAAAATTGTGCTTTGGTCCTCAGCTCATAATTACGATTTTGCCCCCAATTTAAAATTACGATTTTGCCCTTGGCTCAAAATTACCTTTACGCCCCCAGTTCAAAATCAAATTATGTTTTTGCCCCCAACTAAAAATTACCATTTTTCCCTCTATTCAAAAATATGATTTCCCCCTTTTAAAAAATTATTGATTTCACCCTCAGTTCAAAATTACGTTTTTGCCCCAGTTCAAAATAAAATTACGATTTTGCCCTCGGTGCAAAATAAGATTGTGGTTTTGCCTCCAACTTAAAATTACGATTGTGCCCTTAGTTCAAATTTATATTTCGTTGCTACCCCAAGTTCAGAATTACAAATTTTCCCCTGCGCAAATTTACAATTTTGCCACTGGTTCATATTTACAGTATTACCATCACTTTAGCTTTTAGCAAATTACGATTTTAAATCAGTCAAAAAATACAACTTTCCTTCAGTTAAAAAGTACAATATTGTCATTGTTTTAGTTTTTCTATCAAAAATATAAAATTGTTTTATTTTAATTGGTTGACTCGATTTAATTGTTTTTCGTGTTAATGAGCTGCCTAACACTTGCTACGGGCGGGGCATCAACTAGTTCTACACAATGGAAAGCCTTTCTGGGAGATAATTTTAAAAATTATGTATTCTACACAATGTACTAAAGAAAGTTTTATATAATAAGTAGGTTATAAAAATAACAAAGTAATTAGCTAAGTTTAACAATACTTAAATGAATAACAACCATACTATTTAATAATGCTTTGATAGTTTTGAAGAAAACCAAACTAATCTCGTGATTAGTTTGTGGTACGTGTTTCGACAAATAAGGGTTAATCTTCTTTCGTCTCGTCTAAACAGCTATGGAGATCCTGCAAAACTAATGACACACTGTAAGCTCGTTACAAGGAGGAGAATAGAGGGGATCTCCTTGTAACCACCTTCTGGCGTGAGAATAAGTATTGATTTTGAGGATAATAGTGTGTGTCTAAAGTGAGAGAGCGATCCTTAAACCTGGAGATAAAGTTCTCTATTTATAGCCAAGATGATTTGTGAAGGAGATGGGCTAATGGGCCTTGGGTCTGAGGTCGACAACAAGGAATATCCATTCTGCTCATTCTACCACGACCGTTAGTAATTATTGGTGAGAGGATAGTTGGCGCACATTGAATGGATCCACGTGTCCTGACGATTGTCCTTGTTGTTTGGTCTGTCATCAGCGGTTAGTGGAGATCGTGCGTCAATGGTCGGCGCGAGCTGATTGGTGCCACGTATACGTCCTTGTGTACTTATTGTCTCCTGCACGATGCATGATCTAATACAGCCTGTTGGACGCCTATTGGCCCACTATTTTGCCACTTGTACCCTTTGTACTCGTCCCTTGTTTCTCTACGCTTTTGGTACTCGCGCGACATGTGTAATGTCTCATGTAGGCGACACAACATCAAGGAAGTTAAGTCCTTCGTCCAAGGAACTAAGTGTTAGAAATGGTTTCATCGTCTTCCGCCCTGCGACCTTGGAAACGTCTATGTAGTTATCAGTTCGGATTGTCTTGGGTATGGTCTCACGCGCGACCAGAGGTTAATTCCGTTGATCGACGCAAGATTTAGGAGCATACCCCTTCAACTTTTTAATTAAAAAAACAGGGTATATTGTCGTTTACATTCACGGGTTATAAATGGTAGTTAATTAGTATGAACAACCAACAAAGATAAACTACACTTTATCTTTCTAGTCAGCTAGCGTATAATTTTCATATCATATATAAGTGGTATATTGTGAATTATTATATTAAGTATTATGTTAGAAATATGTATATTACACCAGTTAAATTAAGTAATTTGTGTCATTTAGGCTTTAGTATAGTTGTTAAAAAAGTAATTAGTTATTAGACCTTGACGTGTGGTATCAGGGAGAGGCTCGGTGTGCTTAGGTGGCAGTCGTCCCTGACGGGGAACATGACGTGTGCGTGTATATACATATTTTTACAATGAATTTTACACACGATCCGGTTTTAAATTTAAAAAATGATTTGTACTTCAATATTAAAACACACACAAAAGGGCAAGTGTACCATATCATATCTGTAGTAAAGTATCGGAAAGAACCAAGTGTCGATCCAAGGATGCGGGCGGATACAATAATACTAAACATTTGTCATTAATTTACAGGTAGAAAGATAAGTGAATAAGTTGTTTAAACTAAAATGTGACTAAAATATATTTTAAAACATAATAGACTCCAAATATGAAATATAGATAAATAGCCTTGCTTCACGAACAACAGGAACATGTTAATTAAATCGGATTCGCCACTAAAACACTTGGTCAATTTTCCATTTTTGAAGACAATTAGTATCCCTTTCGGGAATCCTAACATGACAACTATTCGGAAAGTTAAAAGATAAACACACTTTAACCACCTAAAATTGTTCTTTAACAACCTATTGATGAATGTCCATGTAAATCCCCTAAAGATAAGTTAGTCATCCGTTAGGAGTTTTCTAACCTCCATGTAAATCCCCTAAAGATAAGTTAGTCATCCGTTAGGAGTAATCTAACCTCACTTAATCAAGGAAAGCGACACCGATAAACACAATGCAACCACCAAGACAAGCATAAACTAGATTAAATCACAACTGTCACACCCTGATTTCCACGTAAGTCCCGGTGAGCCCGGTGGGGAGTATCATGACGTAAGATTGATATTATCATAACCAATATACACATAATAGCACAGCGGAAGTCATGGAGTTAAATTACTGTTACAAACCGATAATGTTCAAAGTTCAAAAT
This sequence comes from Scalesia atractyloides, assembly GCA_947069175.1. NCBI lineage: Eukaryota > Viridiplantae > Streptophyta > Magnoliopsida > Asterales > Asteraceae > Scalesia > Scalesia atractyloides. Next base: position 18,387,542 of record CAMTDV010000014.1, on the reverse strand, counting down.
ACATATACAGACGGTTCGTAATAAGATCCACAGGCGGATCGTAAAAATGTACAAAAGATGATCAACACACTTTAGGCACAACTAAGGATCCCCTATGTCGATACCGAGCAGCTCTCAGCCTATTTACGTGTTGTACCTGTAGCTTAGTCTTTTGAAAATACGCCTGTTTACACTGGTAAATACAAATAACCGACACATTTTGAAAATCTTTTCAAAATTTGTTTTAGGTTCACAAGGCACATTTTATAAATAACTTGGGACAATTCAAAATGATCTTGTATACAGTTTAACAGGTCTGTCAATACATATGGGGTCCGGTGCAAAAACCGAATAACATGATTAACCGACACGCCACTTAAAAACTCACAAGGAGTATATAAATTAATTTAGCATTAGCATCTGTCGGTTGTATGCCTACACCCCGTGCTTAGGTCGTGGCCATTAGCAACTTAAATGAGCCGAGTATATCCAGGACACGGTCGAGTTAACCCCCAATGTTTAAGTTAGTTATCAGACAATACAGATTAAAAAGGGTTATGAAGATTTTATAACCACAATCCGGTTTAGTGATCTCATACCCGACCAAGCGGTAATAGTATACCGTATCCCAAGCCCGTATAGGGAAAATAGGTTAAGAGTATTTACCCGAGCTAGCACTTCAAAGTTTTATTAACTCAGCCGTTTAATCAAATAGATAGGTATATGTAGTAATCTACTGGAAGGCTCTAGTCTGGAATGATGGTATAAATAACCAATTAGAATGCTAACGGGTCCTATTTAAGTCATAGACTTGGACCAGCTAGCTTAAGGGATAATTAATGGTACGATACGCTAGATTAAGCGACGACTGAAATAGAATGTAGCTTAAACCCGACAAGTACTAAGACTTGTATAGTATGGGTAAACTTTTACATTCTAGATTTTGAGATAAAAATGATAAGGTTAAACCCGTTTTGGTTAAATTACGTAAACTAGTTACATAAGCTTAGCCATACGCATATAAGCGACACCGGGTAACCGGATGAGTCATGAACAAGTTCCATATGCTATTATATTTTAAATAAGCTATGATATCAATTTATATGCCCGTTAAGGTTTTAAAATGAAACTATGCCTCAAAAGGGCGTTTTGGACATTATGTGACTTATAAAAGGAACTTGCATGTAATATGATGTTATGATCATAAACTTTCTGGAAAAATATTTAATATCAAACGTATGTGTGGTGTATAGTTTAAGACCATACTATGCACCATAAGGGCATTTTGGTCATTCCACACATAGTTTTGATAGCTTATTTGGGATTCTGAGTTTGGAACATGTACCTACTGTCAAAATGTTCAAAAGGTGTTATATAATTAGTAGAACAAGTCTTGGTTGTTAGATATGGCTTTAAACCATACTATGCGCCGAAACGGCGCTAAAGTCGCTAAATGACGATTTAAGCGATGTTTAACGAAAACCGATGTTATGATCAAGTTTATATAACCAAAATATGTTATTTATTATAACATATCAGTGAGTAAAAGGTTTTGTACATAAAGCATGGTTAAAACTCATTTTAAGTGTCGTAAGGGCATTATCGTCATTTATCAACATAATACAAGAACTTGTACGTAAACTCATAATATAAACTGACTTGACATCCCAAATAATCCCACTTATGAATTACATCAGTAGGTATTAAGCTTCGTTGAAGAAATTATGTTTAATGCCATTTTATATGCCGAAATGGCATTTTGGTGTTTAATTTTTTTTCGATATTTAACCAACTCAGTTTATGATCAGATCATTAACATCAAAATATGTCAATCATGTTAACATATCAGTATATAAATCAATTGCAAGTTATTTGTATCTAAAACCTTATTTTTGATGAAAAGGGCATATTAGTCAAAGTTTGGCATAATAATGAAACTTGTGCATAAACTCGGATTTTGATTATGATTGTGTAATCTAACCTCAGAGGGATATGCTACACTATATTATTATCATAATGCAACCTTAGATCAGTAGCTAACTAATTAATTCGGATCAGAATCGAAAGTCAAAGCAGAAGTCAAACTTCGCGACTTTCGGTTGCGAACCGACTCTAAGACTGAAATTGACGGACTGAACATGTTTACACATGTTCTAATAATTATTACTAAGTTATTAAAGTGTCAAAACATGATTTATAACATCTACATTATCAGATTGAATTATTTACAAAACTGACCCGTTTGACCTTTTTAAAGCTAAAACTTTGACCCGTTAATTGGTCTAACAAACGTGACCTTTAGGAGGTGCCCTCTTGAGGGATTATCCCAACCTAATTACGATCACTTAGCCATGTTCATATTGAACAATGACTGGACCATAATGGTCTTAACCGAAAGTCAAAGCGTTAATACGATAACACTTGCCTTTTGGCTTAAAAGCCTATAAAATGAAAAGAACAAGGATGCAACACTCACAAGTGATCCAAGAGAAATATTTACTCAGAGGATGCTCCAAATAACCAGAAACTTCCAATTAGAGTGATAGAGGAGAAGAAACAAGAATGAGAAAGTTTTCAAGCTCATGAGGGTTGCTATTTATAGCAAAGGAGGATGCTTCGGATCAAGACAAGTGTCCAGAGTTGTTATGAGAGGTCTCCAGGTGGTCTTTGAGGTGTCAAGTGCTGCATAAGTGTGGCATTTCACAGAATAGGTGGCAGCATTGCAAGCTGCCAAAGAGTCTGCCACTGGCAGTCCCTTACGGACCATATGGCATAGTGCTTACGGTCCGTAAGCAAATCCTGGTACCCCTGGTTTTGAAATGGTTACGGACCGCATGGGATTTCTTGTGGTCCGTAACCGCCTCTCAGCACAACCATTTCCATTGCCTTACCGTCCGTAACCGTATGTGGTTACGGTCCGTAATAACTTTATATTTGTCGTTCAGAGGTTATAAAATAACATAACGACAATGTTAGTCCCTCTCGGCCAACACGTGGCATATTCGAGGATTAGCGGTGTCACACCCTGACCCGCAGCGGAAATGGTAGTCGGGGCGTGATTGGGTTTTCATCAAAGCTCATGACATTTACTATAAAGTTTCATATTTATTATTTTTTTAAAGAAGAAATTACAATAAACATACAAGCACAACATGTTTAAATACATTTTTCATGACTTCTTTATTTTTCTTCTAAGGCAATTTCCTATGTGTTCCTTGCTTCAACCTGTCCACCTGTATCATGTGTAAAAATAGGGTTTTGGGTCAACAAAAGTTGGCGAGTGAATCTTATGAAAACATTTGAACGAATTGTTATATTGGTTATAAAAAGGTGCATACATATGAGTATACGTATATGTAAATTTAATCACAATACACATAATATCAATTAATGCACACGCGCACACCAAATGATGAACAATGAGATCAAGGCTCAATCAAACGGAGCCGATCTAATGAGGCACGCGATGCTCAACTCGTCTCCAACGAGTAACTGATAGGCCTAATGAATGATTTGCACGCAACTTGACAAAATGTAAACACACATCACAACAAACAACATTTACATCACACGTTTAGAACATATAATGGTAATAGCACAAGTTTGAATAAACGAAATAAATAAAGCGACACATGATACACCCCAAAACATGGATAAAAAGGGGAATTTGTAAGAATTCACTCACAGTGGGTGCGTTCCTTGATGATGATGAATGCGCACGAATTGAGGATTTAACCGACGAAGAAGGCTAACCTAAATAATAACGCAATAATTCGATAAATGTATAAAAAAAATTAATACTTTGATTTAATACTTTTTGTTAGATTTTTAGATTATTTTTGTGGTTGATATTGAGATTTTAAAACCTTCAAATGTATTTTTAAGTATTTTTAATTGATTTTTAACTAAAATATAAATACAAAAATAATATGATTAAATAAAATAAAAAATTAAAAAAAACTTGTCAGGCGGTCAGAACCTGACCTGTTCAACATATGATTTTTGGATGCGTGTGATGAGACTCGAACCCGTGACCTCTCGGTTGCGTGCACGCAGCTCTTCCAACTGAGCTATGTGTCTAATCCGTTAAAACCTTGATTTTTATTATACTTAAATACTTGTTAGATTAATCCAGAACTTACTTAATTAAAAAGATTTTAAATTATTTGAACCGGCGTGCTTACCAAGTCTCGAATTGTATTATTTCGAGGTATGTCGTTTATAAATTCCGAGGTAGAATAGGAATGCGTTCTAAGTAAACGTTAATACATTTGAAGGTAGTTTGTGAAGGCCATAAACCAACCTTTAGCATTAGTTGTATTATTTATAATTATACAAGAATATACATGATAACAATATTAATTAATAATAATAAGAGTAATTTAATTAGTTTTAGTAATACTAATATTAATAATAATAATAATAATAATAATAATAATAATTTGTTAATATTGATATTTACTGATTAGTAATGATTATTAGTAACAGGTAAAAAAATAATACTTTAGTAATATCAATGTTAACAAAATTAAATAAACTATTTTAACAAAAGAGAAAGTTTAACAACTAAAGAAATCAGGACAACCCATTGAGTGAGGCCCAACCGAACCTGGCCCAATCAAAGATGGGCCAAAGGAGCAAAAATGCAGCGATTTTGTGGGGTGAGGCACGGGTCGAACCCGTGACCTCCGATTGTAACTACACTCGCTGAACCACAAGGCCATAGCAACATGTTTGAAAAAATTTGATGATATATAATATTTATCTATATCCGTGGTTCATCTCCTTCTTAACATAAACAACAGAACAGTAACCAAGATGTAAATATTTCAAACTAAAGAAGATTATTGCCATTAATCTGATAAAGCTTCATGATGGAAAAGATAAATCGACTTAGAATGTACCGAACAGTTGAAGAGACAGCGTGAACCGTCGCGAACTTCTTGCGGCTCCGGTGAACTCCGGTGAAGCTCCGGCAATGTGCATGTCCTCCGGCAAGCTTTGGCAACGTCTAATTGGGTCCGGTGACTGGTTGGAGTTCCGGCAGGGTGTTTGATGACGTCAAAGAAGGTGTTTTGTGAGTGAGAGGGTGAGTTGTAATGTGAGTGTGTGGTGTTATTGGTTTGGTATTTATTGCTTTCGCGATAAGTTTATGATGCCCAAAATTTGGGGTAGGTGCTTGATTGCATTCCAAGATGGTAATACGGTTTGATCGAAATCCTGATATATCAGGGATTGACCGAAAGAAGGAAAGAAGACAGCCTGTGATCGACGATGATTACGTTTGGAGGCATTTTGGTATTAAATTTAATTGTAACCAATGTTTATATATTTAAATTTTCTGCATATACTTGAACGAGGGTTATAGCTCGATCGGTTAAGTGTTCGATTGGTTAAAGGGGTGGCACGGGTTCGAGTCCCGGCCACTACCTTTTTGTTCATTTTATTATTTATATATATTATTTTCTTTTGTTTTATATGTCATTTCTAATTACTTATTATTAAAATTTTGATTTTTAAATTTTCTAACATTAATTATGACAAAAATAAAATAATTAATACTAACAAAGTACATAACAAAACATTTAACCGAATACTTGATTAATAAACAGTGCGGGTTTTTGAAACCCGTTTTACACAAATGTTACAAGCGTGACACGTGTCAGCATATTACTGGATACGATTTTACAAGGTTTTACAACAACCAAGTTCATTTTACAAATCTTAACATAAATCCATCAAGATATCAATTTTGGCCTAAATCACTAACAAAGTTCACAACTTATGTCAAGAATCCGTAACAACACCATCTAACTCGCTAGGGTCCTTCCCTGAGGAAAAACTCTTGATTAATATTAATTACCCCTTATTAAACCAATACCCATTTCTAGTTTTATAGCGTAAACATTTTAAACAAGTTAAAAGTCTACTAAGAGGTGATTAATTAAGCTTCTTCTGGCAAATATCTCAACTAACCACATACTAATCATCTAGGATGATTAACTATGATCAGGAATTCAACATCAATAAACAAGGTTACCAAATAATCATCAAGGATTAACATAGAAAGTGCTAAGTGTCATTACAAACTTAATTAACATACTAATGGTTGTTTATGAAGCAAGAAATACTAGTGTTTTTGCCCGTAGGCTACAATAATACATAATACATCTAATCAATGCTTGAAAGGTAAATAAAATCATAGAAAGAACAAGGATTCAAACCATAAGCAAGCAAGGATTAGATGGAATGAATGATAAATAGGCTTCTTTGCAACTTGGAGGCTTGAATTCGACCTAAGCAGGTTGTTTCCGAAGCCCCAAAATCGCCCAAAAACTTGCAAAAATATCCAACCCTTGATCAGAATGCGCCTGCTCTGTTTTGTACAACTTTTCAAAAGTGCACGACCGTGCACATAAAGTGCACGCCCGTGCACTGTACAAGTCTAATCATGACGTCAGCTGCAGGGTATGGGTCAGACAAGTGGCTGACTGAGCGGCAAAGTGCGCGCACGGCCGTGCACATGAGGTGCATGGGGGTGCATGTCCGAGAAAATGGATGCACGGTTGGTCGCACGAAGTGTGCTTCCGATGATCAGAGGGCGCACGAATGTGCGTGTCCGAGAAATCAGTTGCACTGTCAGTGCTTCCGGTGTCGCGAGTCTGCACGACCGTGCATGACATGTGTCTTCAGCAGATTGTGTTGTTTTCATCCAGAATGACCGGAAACTCCTCTTTTTTCTCCAACTTTGTCTTTGGCACGCCGTTTAAGACCTGAAAATCTAAAAGTACATAATTAAGTACCTAAACATCGAAGTTTTAGCCAAAAACGCGTAAAATGGGAGTAAAACAGAGGGATTAAAAGATGTATAATTTAGTGTATATCAGAACACCACCCCTCTCGTTCAATCTTCGGTGCCCACGGGAAATCTTCACCTTCCTCCCTGATGTTGATTCTTGATTTTGTGTAGGTATTTTATTGGTTGTTTGTTGATTTTTTATTTTGCTTTTTTTTTTGTTTTTCGCTTACTCGGTATCTGTTGTTTTTGCAGTTTGAAGAGGAAGCAACAAGTTAAATGGAAGAGGAAGATACGATTGAAATATTTTTATTTTTAAAAAGACCCTTAAATATACTTTTAATTTTAAAACGACCCTTTAAATGTTAGTTTTAATTTTAAAAAGAACTACCCTCAAATTTAGTTTTAATTTTTTAAAGACTCCTTAGAAATTTGTTTTAACTTTAAAAAGATCTCTTGTTTTTAGTTATATATGTTAATGTTTTTAAATTCTAATTTAATTTAAAATTATGTTTAGTGATTTTTATTTTAATAAATAAATCAAATAAAAAATATTATTTATAAATAAAATACATTAAATAAAAAAGTGGAAAGGGGAAGAAGGGGGAACCACACACTATGTTTGCGGAGGATGATGAGGTGGAAGGGGAAGGTGATGTGTCGCATGTGGACTTGGTGGAAGGGGAACCAGTGAACCACACCACATAGTCTTAGAGTAAAATGTTCAAATGGTTCCTGAGTTTAGGTCACTTTTGCAAATTCAGTCCAAAAATAAAATATTTTATATCTGGGTCCCATCATTTTTGTTGTCATTTTCATCCAAATTGCTAACTCCGATAAAATGTATTGTTAAGTCATGGGCGATTTTGATAATTCACCCATTTATTCTTTTATTTTTCATTTTTATCTTTAAATAAAAAGCAAAAAAAAAAAATATAATTATAATTATAACATATTACATTCACGTATATACACATTTATTTTTAAAAATTTTTCTTTTTTACCTTTAAAATAAAAATAATAAATTACCATAAGATATATACATATACACACAATTCATAAGCATAAAGTTTTTTTTCTCACGAGTTTAAAAAGTCTGTTATTGCACTTCAATAAACACACACTTCAAATATAATAAGATGTAAGGTGCGCGTTTTGGAACCTGTTTAACCGGAGCTATATACGTAGACCTGAATTTGCCTAGACTACACGAAAAGGACAAATTTGACCGTTTATATGAAGAGACCAAGACATTCTTGTACTCGGTTCCACGGATGGCGCCAGTGTCAAATACAAGATCAAACGGCTGGCGTTACTAACCTTGAACTCGTCGAGTCAGGTTCAGATTCCTCATCTTGCCGTTGTAGTGACGGTTCTTGTTGCGGGACATCGAGTCTTGAGCTGCGACCACAGGTAAATCTCGTTAGAGGGCCCCAGGGGGGCACTCCGACGCTCAAGTCAGTACCATATCAGCCGTGATAATTATAAGTGCAAGCATAAGGTGTAGTATAGAGAGATAAAGAGACCACAAGTTGTAAAAGAGGAGGGGGGAAGATAACCTAATTCCTTTAGGAGAAAGAACTTTTTTTAATAACATGATTCTTGAGTCATAACCCTAATGGGCTACCTTCGAATGGACTCTTTAGACTAGGCCCACTTGAATCAACTAAACATATTGGGAGAGTCCAAATAGGCTCAGACCCAATCATCATTTTAAGGGACTAGGCCTAGATGAGGACCCTCGTCATCAATGCATACATCCACATGCAATTGTTATGAGAGCCATGTACGAAAGGGTTAGGATGCAACTAGTTGGGTTGTTTGTTTAATTTTCCTATTAATTCTTGTTTGTTTTAGTTGAGCATGTGATGAAAAATAAAGGGGAGTAGTGGTTTCATTTTGTTAGATGTTTGATTTCAGTGTATTATTTTAAAAGGAACGTCTGTCTGAGAATGAAGGCATCAAGAAAAAGTGTTCCAAAAATTTTCTTGTGATTTCTTCTAGTTTCATTTCTTAATTTCTTTGGACAATCCTATAAATAGGTCAGTTTTTATCTTTATTTTGTTGATATAAATGAAAAATATGAATTACTCTTGAATTCTCTATAGATATTCTTCTAGTTTTATCTCTATTTTCTTTGGCCAATGATTAACCATTGGTATCAGAGCAACCATGATCCACAATGCGCCATGGTTGCTCAAATTCTATCCGAAACCGAGTTTCGTCAACGGGTGAATGAATCCCTTTCGAGACTCAGAGTCGTAGTTTCAAACTATCTTCAATGAGCTCAAATCTATCTGAACCGCCATGCAAGTCACCCAAACTAAGACTTCCCAACTCACCACCAAAAACAACCCTACTATCGTTACCGACCCCAAATCAGCTTGCACCACCATTATAACCGTCACCATCGCATGAATCGTTTGCACCACCCTTAGCTCCGACACTGTCACCAAGGCCATCGCGGACAACACCGAACCCTTGAATAGTTATGCCGACTCGTCCAAATGCCATAGCCCACCTCCTATTAACAAACCTAAACCACTAAAACATTTCTTTCCCCTCAATGATTCATCCTTGTAAACTACAACTTGCTACACTTAAGAAAGCAAGCCAAATTCTACTCTTAATGCCACCTCAAGCCTGTAAGAAAATCGGTCCTTGTCACTTCCGCACGTCCTTCTTAGATGGGGAGTATTGATCTTGAAAGCACAGAAGCTGAAGAACGTGTAACCAGGAGTCAGACCGCCCCGTATGTGATTGTCCAAGTCAAATGGAGACCACTGTGGCAAACTCATTTCGTTCTTGAGGACAAGAATATTTTGAAGCACGCAGGAATGATATGTGCCATGCTCGATCCTGTATTCAAGTCACCATGCAACCCATGAATAACCATTTTCCCATATTCACCTTAGTGATTTCCATTGTTTCTTTTTTATGATTAGGCCACCCAGGGCGGTCACTTATAGCCATTTGATCACGCGTGATGATGCGTTATGTATCGCCGTCACCCATCTTCAAAACGCGTTAACTTGAAAACGCGTGGTCACTGTCACGCGTGAAAAGTTGAGGGAAATTGTTGGCTTGTGAGGGAAATTGTTGGGTGTGGTGAGTGATGGACATTTTCACTAAAATTCATCACTAGTGATGGAATAAAGCTCGATGACGTGACAGAACTTGATTGGATGTTATGAGTGATGAAACTCCATCACTAGTGGAGTGGAGCGCCCCTACCCATTTAGTGTTAGAATAGTGGAGTAGTGGTAGTGCATGTTTCTATCATTTTTCGTTTGTTGTATTTTTGATGTTGCAAGCCTAAAAATAGGCAAGTAGTTTTTAATGTTTTAATATAAATGAAAATATGAATTAGTTTTGAATTCTCTCTAAATATTCTTTTAGTTTTCTCTTTAATTTCTTTGGCTAACGATTAACCACTGGAACCTAGATTCATGAATATTGATCTTTAATTTTAGAGTAAAATGCTAAAATCGTCTCTGACTTTAGACTACTTTTGCCACTATGGTCTAAAATGAAACATTTTGTATCTGGGTCCTTGATATTTCATTTTTTATGTCGTTTTCATCCAATTGACAAACTAGGTTAGAATTTTATGTTAACTTCTCCCCCTTTTGTCGTTTTCTTCATTTAAATAAATTATATTTAAATTAAATGAGGAAAACGACAAAAAGGGGAGATTTTAATAAAAAATTCTAACACAATTTGCCAATTGGATGAAAATGACAACAAAAATGAAATCTCCGAGACCCAGATACAAAAAGTTTCATTTTTGAACTGAAGTAGCAAAAATGATCAAAACTCAAGGACCATTTTGGCATTCTATTCTTAACTTTAAGCATGATTTCTATTTTCCTTGGCCGACGATTAACCTTTGGAACCACGTCAGTAGATTCCATGATCGTAAGCATGATATTGGCCTCATCAGGTAATCGCTTTCCAAATGTAGCCTATTGAAACATGGAGCCAACGATTGAACACATGTAAAAGCATTTAAGTGAATATTACAAGAAGATATAAGCAGAAATTGAAAGTTTGCAAAGAAGATAAGATAAAACGATGACGGGTCAAGCAAGACCTTAAAGAAAGATGGATTCATTATCTTTGAATATGGAGACAAGTATAACTAATCAAATAAAATGGATAAAAATATCAAAATGGATTATAGAACATCAAAGGAATAGAAACTTGTGTAAATCAATAATTAGTTTGTTTTTTTTTTAAAACCTAATTGTGATGACCGAAATACGATTAAATTCCATGTTAAAAAGAAAAAAAAGTCTCATTGCTTAACACATGAATGATCAAGAAAAATATTTCACTAAAAAACGTTAATTTAAAACTTAAAATAAAATAAAAAACAGAAGATTGGGAAAACTTGATTGCGGCTTGGGATTGCAAAACTAGGTAACTAAAAATAGCTTGATCTGAATTTACCCCATCCCTACTAATTACAACCCCTCTCCTTAAAAGAGAAAGAATGGCGTCTCATCCCAAGTATGCGAGAGGAGGGGATATAACTAGTATGGAGGGGATACATGGCTTGATCTAAATGTACCACATCCCAATTATTTACACCCTCCCAAATGAGAGAAAAAGTGACGGGCCCCACCCGCAAGTATGTGAGCGAAAGGGGTATAACTAGTATGGCGTGGGGTAAATTTAGTACCACCCTTAAAAATAACCCTAATTCCTAAAAGTGCATGTAAACAAATAATAATGGAAGATGATTCGAAAACCCTATATTAATGTACAAATCAACGTAGAACATGAATATAGTGAAATTAAGGGCATGTTTGGATTAACTTTTTTCATTTCTCCTTATTGACTTTTTAACCTCCTTATCTCATTTTTGCAAAAGTCACAACCTAGTGACTTTTTCATTTCTCCTTTTCAATGCCTAAAAAGCTCATTTTCACCTTATTACATAAACACCATTTCACAAAAACTCATTTTTCAAAAAGTCAGTAAGTCATAAGAAGGTAAAATAAGCTTATCCAAACATAACCTAAGTACTGAAAAAGAGAAATCAGTTACAAAACTGCCTTTTGTTAATACTCTACATATAACTTTTTGTCAAGCCATCACTAGAGAAGAGGATCCATTAAGGGTTTTTTTTATTTGTGAAGTTGGTTCTGTAAAGGAAAAGGCAAAGATACGTTGAAGGGGTAAAAGGATCTAAAGTGCTTGTTGGATCGGGTATTAAATCACATGTATCATAAAATGGGTAAAAGCTTTGGGCAGGAAATTAGATAGTGAGGTGACACATGACACGTGTTCCAATGATTTTTATTTATTAGGTATAGTAGAAAAGAGGTAAATATATGACCAATTAGTAGTACATTGTCTTTGGCACAAGTTCTTTACTAAACATAAACATATGAACTCTTTCGAATTCATGAAAAAAAGATTTGCACGTGGTGCAAAATTTCTATAACGCTTAGGCTATGCGTTCTAGGTTAACTAAAAAGTGCATTTTAAAGTGGTATGTCATTTCCTTGCCTTGGTGGTGGCCCTTTTAACTAACCCCGCCATTTAACACGGGCGTTGTGTTTAACAAAAAGATAACAATAAAAAAAGAAATTAAAAAAATTAATGTGTTTGTTAATGTGATTGGTGGAATGTGGTGGACCACATATCTCTTTGTATTAACGCCCGTTGTTTCCATCTTTGGCGCCCATCTTTCATGTCCAAGTTTTGGTGTTTAACTCCTTGTTTGAGTGAGGTGGCATGGAGTGCCACCCCACAACGAGTCTCACGGATGAACTTTGCGAGCGGCTCTTTTAATTTTATAAAAAATTATAAATAATAATAATAATAATAATAATTCTAATCAGAATATGTAAAACACCTTTTTAACAATCATATTTACACTTTCCTATTTAAAGAAGTTAATATTCATACATCTCTATCCTTTATCTCTCTATACACATACACACCACACACATACACACACACACACACACACATATATATATATATATAAAGTGAGAGAGAGTAAAAAAAAGTGTAAGAATAATAAGCTGGCAATCGTGTCTTATCGGGTTTAATAGGTCTCTGATGACGCGTATAACACAAGTATTAAACGTGAATACAACTCGTTTAACTACTTTATATCTCATGTTTATAACAAAGTTTTATGTTTTATGTCCAAAAAGAAGAAATGATGGATCCTAACCTCATAATTATATTTAATTTTTTAAAAATAAAAAATCATGTTGTGTACTTTTTTAGTAAATAGGTCTAATCGTGTCTTATACAAATATCTATTCCCAGAATAATAAGATCCCTATTTTATTTTAAGTTTTAACCGTGTTTTTCTTTGTTTTAAAATATTTATAAACCAAACAGGACCTAGTCTAGTCTATCTAGATTTTATAATATATAAAGATTAAAGTCTGTAAAAGGTCAAAGACTGATACTTATAATATTACAAATAAAGAATAAACTAAACGTATATATAAAAGAAATATAAAGAAGCCATGTGATGGGACACAATTTCTTCAGGGAGGACACGACATACCATTGGATTAGTTTCGTCAAAATTGACGGGCTTTCCTCTTCACCGTATCGGTCTATAAATACTACAAAGTTTATACTCATTTCATCACAACACAATCATCCCTTTTTCTCTTCATAAAATTCATTGAAATATAACTTACCATGTCTGTTACTCTGGATATTCAGATTACTTCTCAACTTCCAGCTGATAAAGTTTTGAAGGTTATTAGTGATTTTGACAACCTCGTACCGAAAGTTAACCCTCAATTTATCAAGTCCATTGAGACAGTACAAGGGAACGGAGGTGTTGGAACGATAAAGAACCTCACGTTTGGTGATGGTAAGAAATTATTTTCATCATTATCTCAAAATCATAGTGTTTTCCACCTTTAGTCATTCATTATATGTTTTTTTATTACACACAGCTGTCTCATACAAAAGTGCAAAATACAAGGTTGATGCCGTAGATCCAAGCAACTATAGCTATGACTACTCAGTCATCGAAGGTGACAGCCTCATAGGTATACTAGACTCGATCAATCATCATGTTAAGATTGTGCCTTCTTCTGATGGAGGAAGTGTGTACAAACAAACCGTTATCTATAATTGTAAAGGTGCGGAGAAACCATCTGAAGAGTTTCTTAAGAGAGAGAAAGAGGTGTACGAGAGCAACTACAAGGCTATTGAAGCCTACGCCGCTACTCATCCTGAAGTTTATTAGTAATTATAACTCACTCGATGTGTATGGTTTGAAATAACGGACAACGTTTCAGTTGAATAAGTGGTGTACAACTCGATGTATTTTGCTTTTTAGTATGGTTTGAAATATTGGACAAGGTTCCAGCTGAATGGTTGGTGTACTATGTTTCAGTTTGATGATATATATAAAAATAAGTAGTAATTTTATAATAACTTATAGAGTTTATTATGTAGTAATTTCTTCATCGTGTTTATTTCATATTGACATGTAGTAACGTGTATAAAAAAATTAGATATCACTAATAGAAAAATCGCGTTATTGGACGTGAAATTAAAGGTTCTGAGGGTTTTAGATACGCCCAAATAAACATGGCAAAAATAATTTAGGTGATTTGGGCGGTTACCAACACAATTAGGCAAAGTTATAAGACTAAAGGGTGTGGAGGAAAGGATGACCCTGCACCTAGGCAGCCACGCCACAGGGAGTCATCCTAACACCTTAGTGATAGGCTAGGGTGTGGAGGATGAACCTCCACGTTTTTTTTTTGTTAAATAATATTCAAATTAACAACCTTAGAAGTTAAATAAATTAAACGTTATCCGAAATCAAATAACATTAGACATAAAATAAATTAAACGTTCAAGCTAAGCCCAATTCTAAAAAGACACTTTTTAATATCCATAGGTTAATCTTAAGCCCTTTAAAAAGCCAACGTAGAGAATTAGAAATTACAGTTCCATTCCCTATATTCTATTATAAGAGATAATAATAGATATTTTTTAGGTTAAAAAATAAACTTTCATCATCTTCGTCTTTATGTAGCCGTCTCCTATTCTTTCTACCATTCCTTCTTCCATGAGTTACAGATCTACCGAAAAATCAACGCATATTAGGCCCGTCTCCGAAAATATTTAAGGAAGTGGTGTAAAATAATTAAGTAAAATAGAAACAATAATGAAACGAAGGAATTTATATATGCTAAAAACTAGACTTCTTTGAATGGATGTTGCGTACATCTCAAATAAAAGAATAAAACTAATCTTGAGTCCAAAGAAAAACATTTCGATTATATTTTTAGTTGAGCCACAATCAAAATTTTAAAAGCCGAGGTTATAAAAAAATAGGACATGTTCTTCATCTTTCAAACATAACAACACCCTCGCTGCGAAACTACCGCCGCACACTAGTCACCACAGTCGCCTGACCTCCGATTCATTATGAAATTTGATTTAACAAAAGATGAAAGAGTAAAAAAACAAAGAAAAAGCTAGTGGCCCGTCGAAACCGGCTTGGAGACGACAAGACGACCCGGGTGGGGGGCGATGTGGACAGAGCTCGATGGTCTGGAGCCTTTCCCCACACCCTTTAGTCTAAGGTTCCAGGACGGTTCCAAAAACACCTAGAAAAGTTTATTATTTTGTGCTATAAATAAAGAGTGCATAAAAAACTTATTTTTTTTCTACATCCCATATCAAAGTGATTCTTGGTTGTTCTAAAACCACTAGAATTTTAAATATATATATATATATATATATATTAATTTCACCAGCTACAAATTTATATAAATCCAACAATAAACAAAAAACCCAAACAAGTTCAAGAAACCTTTTTAATTACATTATCACATACATAGTTTACCAAATTTGTTCAAACACAATACTGAAATAACCCATATTTAGCTATCATCATTAAATAACCAAAATTAAAAAACCGTTTCATGATGTTAAGACCATGCATAGTGGGCAAGATTTAGCG
The DNA here is from genome assembly GCA_947069175.1 of Scalesia atractyloides. Taxonomy (NCBI): domain Eukaryota; kingdom Viridiplantae; phylum Streptophyta; class Magnoliopsida; order Asterales; family Asteraceae; genus Scalesia; species Scalesia atractyloides. The sequence goes on along the minus strand of CAMTDV010000014.1, from coordinate 18,371,796 downwards.
TTTTTTCTCCAATCACGCCCACCACGCCAAACACCCCACCCCGTAGGCGTGTTTGGGCGTTTTTTCGCAAAAAAAGCCCCTTTGGCGTGTTTTGAATCACACTTTTGGGGGCTTGTTTTGGCCAATCAGCTGTTTGCATGCTCAAATTCAGCCAATAACATTTTTGTGGTTTTTTTATTTATTTAATTATATTACACCACAATGCCCACATCCCCACTACACCCATTTTAGAAAACGCCACATAATGCCCCCATTGCTGACTGGGCTGCCACATGACGCAAAACGCCCAAGGGTAGGGACATTACCACTACACATGGTCTAATAGCTAAATTACTATTATGGGTATCGGTACCGATATTTTGATATGATACCTGTTTTGGTATCACTGTATTTTTATTTTATTTTTAAACATTTGTACAGGTAACAAATAGGAAGAGTACCAATGGGTACCAAATAGATAAAATTGGTACGAGTACTAATATCATATGGGTACCAAATTGGTAAAATCAATATGATTAGCATAGAAACTATAACGCGAACCAAACAATAATATAAAAAAACTCTTGAACTTCTATATAAAATTCGGTACTAGTACCATTTTTAACCGTACCAATACCGAAAGTACCAAGTACCTAAATCAATAAAATTGGGTATGATACATGTACCGAATACCCAAAATCGATACGGGTATGGTATATGTATGGGTACAAATATTTGGGAAAAACTCTGATCCCTACTGTACATCACTTTATACAGAACCAATATTTTCATTGCGTCAATCGAAAATCATAAAACGTATACCAATACCGGTATCAATGTTATTTGACCGATATCACTTCAACTTCATCTCTCCCAATTTAATTATCATTTCATAATTTTTTTTATCCAACTAACAAAGAAATCATTATCATATTAGTTATTGTATAGAAAATTATATATATATATATATATATATATATATATATATTAAAATAAAAAGGTTATATTTCATATCTTTTTTTCCTAAACGTCTATTCATTTTGCCAAATTTCCAATACTAAAAACAAACAAAAAAAAACATTCATAAATCATATCCGCATCCAATTATTTACTATTGCATCAATTATTTACTATATTTAAACTAAAATATATATATTTACTGTTTGTTTACTTTTTGGATATCGGATAATCCGCTTATCTGAAACTTTTAAAAATTCATAGCCAAATTCGGATATCCAAGATTTCAGATATTTTTTAATATTATATATATATATATATATATATATTATATATATATATAGGGTAAGGTTCATGCGAGAACCACATTTATTGTAAGAACCGCGAGAATATATATATATATAGGGTAAGGTTCATGCGAGAACCACATTTATTGTGAGAACCGCGAGAACCACCTTTATTGCAAAACAAAATCTAGAAAAATCAAAAAAACATTCAAATTTTTTTAATATTTTTTAATAAAAATCGTTTATTTCGTTACAAAAAAAAAAAACTTTTTTTCGAGTAACAGTTATCCATGCACCATGTGCATATGTATCATAACTTCGACAAATTCAGTAATACGTTATCACTAGTAGACAATTGCACTTTATTTTACAATACCATCCATAATACACTCAATTTTACATTAAATGCACATGTGCATCATTATGTATAACAATTATATACGTGTTTTGGTACAAAAAGTTTATGATTTTGAATGATGAAGTAGGCTCATATATATGTTTTTTGGTTAGTTATATCTAGTGGTTGATGAGTTCATTATAGTTGTCACTTTATGATGTAATATGTTGATTGGATGGTATAAACGGTGTTGATATACATGTAATAAAGTGAAAATATTGGTATTGGTATTATATTATAAATGGTAGGAGGTAATGGTATTGTATTATGGATGGTAGGAGGTAATGGAAGTGTATTATGGATGGTATGATAGATGAAAGAGAAAGTGTATTCAAAGTAGTGTACCAAAACACCTTATTTCATGTTGATACAAATAGATGCACATGTGCATTTATTATATTGGTAACGTAAAAAGTAGTGTATTACACATGATATGTAAATGAAAGTACAATTGTCTAATGTTTGTAATGTATTACGGAATTTGTCAAAGAAATGATGAAAATGCACATGTGCATGGTAGTGTATTATGGATGGTATGATAGATGAACGAGAAAACGTATTCAAATTAGTGTACCAAAACACCTTATTTCATGTTGATATATATAGATACACATGTGCATTGCTAATATTGGTAACGTAAAAAGTAGTGTGTTACACATGGTAGTGTAAATGAAAGTACAATTCTCTAACGTTTGTAATGTATTATGGAATTTGTCAAAGAATGACGAAAATACACATTGCATGGATAGTTGGTACTCAAAATTTTTTTTTTTTGAATTTTTTTATTGTTGAGTAAATATAGCGACTTTTTCAAAAAAATATTAAAAAAAACAAAAAAAATTGGTATTTTTTTGGATTTTTTAGGTATTACTGTTTGTGTTCACACTGTTCTCGTGGTTCTCGCAATAAAGGGTGGTTCCTAACGATCCTTGTCCTATATATATATTTACTGTTTGTTATACTTTTTGGATATCGGATAATCCGCTTATCTGAAACTTTTACAAATTTGTAACCAAATTCGGATATCGAAATTTCAGATATTTTTAACATTTCATATTCAATTTCGGATCCAAGTTTTTTAACACCCCTAATTTTCGTAATTGGTGTTGGTCAACTAGTCAAGGCTAATGATGGGTTGAAACTATAGATTCAAACGACGTAAATGCTCTAGAATTTAAGCTGAAGAATACTTCTAGATGTAAACCCAAAATTTCTGCTTTCATTTCCAATTTTACCCTTTCTTTGATTTTGTATTACTACATTTAACCTTGTGTCAACTGCTCTTTGAGACTGAACTTTTTATTAAAAAATGCCAAATGACATCCTTGTAATTAACCCTTAAATGAAGGGTTGTGTCTCTTTTTAGCAAGGAGATGGTGTTTTAATATATATAGACTTTTAAAACTCTAATAAAATTAATTGAGTATTATTAAAAAGCTCTAGTCAAGAGTTCTCTTTCAATAAAAAAGCCGCTGTTTAAAACAATACATAAAGAATCTAACTAATAATTTTTCTAAATTAATTTCTCATTCACACAATCCCAAAATTTCAACAATTATGACGATATGTGTGCATCTAAAGTAAACCACCACAGAAAGAAATTGACTTCACTTACTGCAAACCTACAAGAAAATCATTTTAATAAACGGTACTGCTCAGAGAAAATGTTTCTTCCATCTAATTTAATCTTTTTTTTCTTTTTCTTTTTAAAGTTGTTGTTAGGGATGGGTGTAATTTAAAGCCTATAGCGGCTTTATTATGCCAAGTCGGCGCTACATAGGCGCAACCTCATATGGGAAGGACTTTAGACCAGGGGCGCAACTTAAGAGGGGCCTGTGGGGGGTGGGGCGTCCGGCCCCCTGGCATTTAATATGGATTCTGATTCAAAGAGTAATATTGAAGACGACATTTTATTTTTTTAATGTTGTTCCTCATATATTCAATATTTGGCGTTTGTATTATTAATTCGTATAATAATTGGTGTTTGTTTTTAGGATTATTGTATTGTCTGTACAATTTCATATTCAACTTATGGCGTTTTCATTGTTTAATCTCAATTGGTGTTTTCATGTGTTTTAGTTATGTTCTACAATTTTTAAACATTATTTTTTACATACATATGATTATTGTTGTAGATAAAAAATAGATACTGGTGTTAATATCTAAAAACATTTCTTATTATTCGTTGATTATTATGTTTATGTAGTTTTGACTAATATCTGTTTAGAATTATGTGTACAACTTCTTATTGATCTCCATTCAATAAATGGCGTTTTAATTATAACGTTTTAATCAATAGTGTTTGTTTTTTATCGTTAATGTTTGTTCAGACGAGGGTGCTTCTTCGAGAACTGGTTTGCCAGTTGTCATTCCCAACGTTAGTGAGGAGATAAAGCCAAAAATAGATATGATACTCCCAAGCCTCGATGATTGTTATTCAATGTATGTTAGTTATGCGAAGGCTTCTGGTTTTTTGTTAGGAAAGGTACCGTAAAGGTAAACTCCAAAGGAGAAACACATATTAAGTATTGTATGTGTACGAGAGCTGGGGTGTATAAGGACAAGAAGGTTGATACGTTGGACCCTAATCAAAAGCAAAGGAATGTGCGATCCAATTTCTCCAAGATGACTGATTATGGAGCACAATTATGTGTAATATTTGAGTCTGGATCATGGAAGGTCTATAAGTTTGTTGAGGAGCACAATCATGGTCTTGTTGTACAGCCTGATATGCATTTTCTCCCGTCCGAACGACACCTCACTCAGCTCCAGAAGCATGTTATACATAGCATGTCTAAGTTGAATTTGGGACCTGTTAAGGCGTTTAATGTTATGAAGACTTGTTTTGGTGGTTTTGAAGACGTTGGTGCAAGTAAAGTTGATTTTAAGAATTACAAAAGGCAAATCAACTTTTTTTATAGGGGAATATGATGCTGAGATGGTTGTGAGACATTTGCATGAAAAAAAAACAGTCCCAGCCCAATTTCTCGTGTATGATTACTTCACAGACGATGATAATTGTTTGAAGGGACTTTTTTTGGTGTGATGATCAACGCAAACCTAATTACCACGTGTTTGGTGATGTGATTTTGTATGACGCCACGTATCGTTCCAACAAGTAATTTTTTTCCATGTTTTTTTTGGCCTTTTTCACCCATATGATGCAATGACGTTTTGTAGCAATTTATTTATAAATGGCGTTTTTTCATGTGCAGATACTCTATGGTCTTTGTACGGTTCACTGGTATAAACAATCACCATTGCAATGTTACATTTGGTGCTGCATTATTGGCGTCAAAAACGGCTGACACGTATATATGGTTGTTGAGAGTTTTTCTAAAAGCTGTTGGTTCCCAACCAAAAGTTGTTGTCACTGATCAGGATCCAGCAATGAAGAAGGCTATTTCTATTGCATTTGTTGAAACGAGGCATCGGTTATGCATGCGACACGTGATGCATAAACTGTCTCTAAAGGTTGATTTTATTATTCTCATGTATTTGGCGTTTTAAGATATCTGGCGTTCTATGTTAAGTGTATTATATTTTTAGTTATTTATTCATATGGTATTTACTTTTTTATGGCGTTTTCGTGTTTTTATATAGGTTGGTGTTAGGCTATGTAATTCAACAAGTTTCAAAGAACGTATTTGTGGTGTTGTGAGGACAGATATTCTTACACCTGAAGAGTTTAAAACAGGATGGGAAGAGGTTATTAAAGAGTTCAGTTTAGAGGATAATGACTGGCTTTCTGATATTTTTGCCCTTAGGGATTCTTGGATTCCTGCATATTATAGAATGGAGGAACTGTCAGTCCTTATGCGTACGACATCGAGGTCGGAGAGTGAGAACCATTTTTTGGCCAAGTTTGTAATTCCAAATCTACTCTTGTTGAGTTCATGACACATTACGAGACTGCAATAGAAGGAAAACGTCACACGCACCGGAAAAATGATCATGAATCTCGTTACAAACGTCCCCAGTTGAAAAGTATTTACAAAGTGTTGGAGAACCAAGCTTCTGATACATACACCAAAACTATTTTTGTGACATTCAAGCTGAGCTGATTGGGCTTGTGAATTGCATAAATCAACGGTACGAAGAGCAGGAGGATGGGTTTGTTAAGTGCTACATAAAGGATTTCAAGCAGCCCTGTACATCTTATTCGAGGTAAATAATGGCGTTTTCTGAGTATGGCGTTTATGCAAGTTTTCAACATGGCGTTTTATGTTTGGTTTTCAACATTGCGTTTTATTTTGATTTGGTTTTTTGATTGTTTTCTTTATACATACATTATGTGCATGAAGTTTTATACATTCAACTCTCTTTTGGCGTTTTGTAGGTATTGTACCGTAAGTCTGATTGCACCAGCACTTGCTCCTGTAGGCGTTTTGAGCAGTTTGGTTTGCTTTGTAGACATATATTTTATGTTTTGAGAAGTTTGGATATTAGGGAATTTCCAAAACAGTACATTTTGAACAGATGGTGTAAAGATTCTTCTCCAAATTGCTCTTCAGATTGCTCATTGAACCGTGATTTTATCCAAACTGAGCTTGATCCCGATGTGCAAACTATGATGCGAGAAATTATTTTTGCAACGGAGCATACTTTGAACCGTTTATCTGGTAATAAGGAGGAGCTATCCTTATTTAAGGATCATGTTGAAGAAAGTTCAAGATATGCAGATTGTTGCTCCTCCTCCTAGTACTAGGGATAGATTTGCTAAGATAACAGGGCAATATCAAATTGACAAGAATCCGATTAGAGTCCCTGTTGGGTATAAGTCAAAAGGTTCCGGATCTTGCAAGCGGTTAAAATCAAAACAAGATGAAGCTATCTAAAAAACAAAAACAAAAGGGAAAGCCGTGGATAAAGAAAGACAATGTAAGAATTGTAAACCTTTCGGACACTATGCATCGACATGTTTGATGCCCGTAATCAAAAGAAGAACGACACGGTCTTCGAGAGCAAGTGAAGAGTAGTCTGGTGTTTTTATTCATTATTTTTTTACTCAATCATTGAGCATGGTAGAATACACAACATACAATCGTCTGGTGTTTTTATTCATTATTTTTCAACATACTCATCTTTGGACAACATTGTTAATCATCGTTTTGAAGGAATGACCAAATAATGTTGTCCACCCCATTCAGCAAATCTTTTATCGAGAATAAAACTAAATCTACAAGAATCAAGTTTTTACATACGGTGTTTTTGCTTTTTGGTGTAATCAATTGAAGTGCCTGAGGTTGTTTATATAAGGTGTTTTTTGGCGCGTAGTTTGGGCGGGAAACCTTCCATAATAAATGTGGGTAATTGAAGGGGTATGGTCCCAAAAACCTTGCGCCAACCAAGGGAACCATACCCACTATTAATTCTAAGAAAACCTTGCGCAGGCTTCTATATCAAGGAAAGTCACTGAAACCCTGCGCCAAGTATCCAAAGAAGGAAAGGATCAATTAACCACCTTGCGCAGGCTCGCGCAAGGTTCAAAGTTAACCTTGATCAAACTCCTTGGATACCACTTTATGTATAAACCTTGCGCCGATATTTATATCAAAACAAGTACTCGTAAAAACGCTGCGCCAAGCAGCAGGAAGAGGAAGGATCAGATAACTAACTTGCGCCTCTCGCGCAAGGAAACAGTTAATCCTGAGAAATTCTCCCTTAGCAAAAATCCTCGAGTTGGTGCAGAAGCAAAGGGAATCTTTTCTGTTGTAACAGACTGAACATGTTGCAAGCAACAGATAGATTACAGCTGTGATATCTTCTAGAAGCCACTAACACCCAATCGTGCAAGCATCTTTTCGGTTGTAACCAATTCCCACATGGCAGCATCTGGGACGATCGAGAGATCACGGTGATAGCATGCTCACATCAATAAAATATAGTGATCTCATGACGACACGTGGCACCTCCTTAACCGTCACGATCCATGAGCACTAACGGATAACTACAACCTAACGAAGTGGCGAAAGATTCCGTTAAGATTAACACCTCTCATTTTGGCGCCCAAACCCCGGCTATAAATAAGTGACTTGGACTACAAGTAGAAGGTATCCACTCTCAACTACTCTCTCTCTTACTATACATTACTTCCTACTCCATGTACTTATTCTCACGCTGGAGGGTGGTCACGGAGAGAACCCCCTTCCCCCGTGGCGAGCTAACGGTGTTCTATTTTGAAGGATCAGTTGGAGTACTGTTATATTCATCATCGTGAAACCAAACGAAGGATTAACCCCTTTTATGCAGAGCCCATTCCATAGATCTACTTAGATTCAGCTCTAGTTGATCTAGAGTTTCTTCATTGGCGCCCACCGACTTTCTTTTGTTTTCTCATCTTTCGTTTTGTTTCACCCAGGTCTACAGCTTCATGGCTGATGGACCGTCATTTCCATGTCCTCGATCGGAGATCCGTTCGCATCGGCGGAGCTCCTCAGGTCATTCGTCCGGTGAAGCTAATACGCCATACAATCCTGATCATGCGAGCATTCTAGTAACACCGGCGGCTCCTCATGTTGACGTTGCATCAATCCTCCCACCTGGAGAGACTCCATTATCATGGTTGATTAAGTCTCAAACTGCTCTAAACGCCATGTATGCTCAATTATGTGCTCAAACCGGAACTCCAGCTTTTCAAGCTCCGGTTCGTACACCGCAGGCCCGTGCTTCGCCGGCTCCCCGAGCATTGAGTTATGGAACTCAGAACCAAGATCGTGCACCTTCGCATGTATCTGTGCATGAAACTGAGATGTATTCTAAAACCAGAAATGATTCTATTCATTCTGGTAACAGACATCAGGAAGAGAATGTCCAGCGACGACCTTCAGTTCACTCACGTTTAGGCCCACGATCGTTGCAGAAGCGGGACACCAAACACGATGAGTATGATAAGACTTATGAAGAAGGAGATAGTGCTAGTGTCTTCAATCGTTTATCTGCAGACAATGCTAGTTATAAGACTAGGATCCGAGCAGTGTATAATCCTGAGGCAGAACATGATTATAACTTGATCTACCGACCTGCTGAAGCTGCAGAACAATCAAAGTTTGTGAAGGAAATCGCTTTAGCCCCACTAGAGCGAGCAAAATTACCATCAAATGTTGTAAAGTTTAACGGATTGTCAGATCCAGACGATCACATGCGCCTATTCACCAGCGCAGGACTTATTGGAGGATGGACTCTACCTATGTGCTGTCATCTGTTTGTACAAACGTTAACTGGGGTTGCGCGACTGTGGTTCGATAACTTGCCGACAGGTAAACTCTCTTCATGGAATGATCTTAAGGAAAAATTCCTTACTCATTTCAGTCAGCAGCGTCGTTATATTAGAGATTCATCGGATGTGATGAACATCTTGCGAAGAGACAACGAGAGTTTGGAAGATTTTATTACGCGATACAACAAAGAGGTTTTAGAAATCGGTGACGTGCATGAAGATCTTATCCGCGCACAGTTCAAGTTTGCGGTAAGATGTGACAAAATGATTAAGGTACTTTCTGGTACTACTGGTTTACCGAAAAGTTGGGATAAGCTCATGGCAGCAGCCAAGGTCTATGCGCAGACCGAACGCAACCTTAATTCAAACAGACCTCCTCTACCTCAACATCGTCCTGAAGATTTGAGCAAAGGAGGTCGGAAGTTAAAAAGAGTTGGAAGGACTCGAACCAGAGTTCTTACTCACCATACTCTCCAATGGACGCCCGCGCAACGATCAACAAAATCGCAACTCAGAAAGCTATTAAGAACGAGAATAGAGAGCGACAGTGGACTCCTCTCACTAAATCTCCCGCGGATGTCTTGAGCACTGAGAATTATCAATTCAAACAACCCCAGCCCATGAAGAATAAAAAAGGTCAAGACCCAAACCTCTTCTGTGATTTCCACAAAGACACAGGGCATACAACCGATAATTGCATTAGCCTACGCACAGAAATTGAAAAGGCCCTGAAAAGTGGTAAGCTGACACACTTGGTGCAATCAGTTCGAAAAGAGGTCAGGCAACTCACGCGCGGTGATGAGGGGCCAAGCAATAAAAAGATGAAACAAGTTGCCATGATCCAAGCGCAGCTTTCAAAGGTTCCAAGGACAAAAATGGCAAGAGCAACAAGTGATATTTCCTGTGATTCCAGGTGGGCCTCAGGAAGAAAGACTGGTAATTTCAGGCATCTTTGGCCATTACTGAACCGACTATATGTTCATAGATCCGGGAAGTTCTATGGATATCATATATGAACAGTGCTTCAAACAGTTAGATCCGGAAGACAAGGCACGCCTAGAACCAGTTGACTCCCCATTAACTGGATTCTGCAATGAGGCTGTCTTTCCTCTTGGACAAATAGTTTTTCCCGTGATTCTTTCAGATGGAAAACACTCACGCACCATTCGGGTGAACTTCATGGTAATGCCAGCAACACCCGTCACGACGTGTTATTTGGGAGACGAGCGCAACGAGATTTCAGCTTGATCACATCTGCGCCTCACGCTGCATGTGGTTTCCAACGCCAACTGGAGTAGCTATCATCTTCGCGCAGAAGAGATTATGTCTATTGAAGAACCAGTTGTTAAGGCAGCTAAATCAACATCGCCAAATGAACCTGAAAAATGGGTACTGAAGAATAAGTATCCCGAGCAACCAATTATCCTTGGTCCTGCAATTTCTATGGCGAGTTGCGCAAAACTTAAGACCTTGTTGTTTCGAATATGGATATCTTCGCGTGGACTCCTGCAGATATGGTAGGGGTTCCATGCAGGATAGCTGAGCACTGCTTAAACGTCTTTCCGACGGCGCAGCCGGTGGTTCAGAAAAAGCGTAGCCTTGGATCCGAAAAGACCGAAGCAATGAGTGAGCAAGTTGCAGAATTATTGAAAGCTGGGATCCTGCGCGAAGTCAAATATCAAACCTGGGTCGCAAACCCAGTAATGGTGAAAAAGCACAATGGCGGCTGGCGCATGTGCGTTGATTTTAAAGATTTAAACAAAGCGTGTCCCAAAGATTGCTACTCTCTTCCCGAGATAGACAAGAAAGTCGATTCGTTAGCTTCTTTCCGTTGGAAATGTTTCCTAGATTGTTACAAAGGATATCATCAAGTGCTGATGAAAAAAGAGGACGAAGACAAAACAGCTTTTCGCACGGAGAAAGGAATTTTTTGCTACACAAAAATGCCCTTTGGTCTCCGCAATGCGGGAGCTACTTACCAAAGATTAATGGACACTGTCTTTGGCGATGACATTGGCAAGATAGTAGAAGTTTACATCGACAACTTGGTCATCATGAGCAATTCAGAAGAAATAATGCTATAAAATATCCAGAGAACTTTTGATTCCTTGCGCAAGGTCAATTTGAAGTTAAACCCAGGGAAATGCTCTTTTGGCATGGAAGAAGGAAAATTCCTAGGTTTTGTGGTTACGAAGGAAGGATTCAAGGTCAATCCTGAAAAGGTGGAGTCCATCCAAAAGATGTTGTCTCCCACCACCATCAAATAAATGCAACGATTGGCTGGGAGATTAGCTGCGCTTAATCGTTTTTTGGCTAATCATGCTGCGAAATCATTCCCATTTATCCGAACCTTGCGCAATTGTGTCAAAAGTAAAACGTTTTCATGGACTCCCGAAGCGGAGAAAGCTTTTCAAGAAATGAAGGATTGTCTTATGCAATTACCCACACTTACTGCGCCGCGCAGTAAAGAGCCGATGATTCTTTATTTTTCAGCATCTCCAATGGCAGTTGGAGCAGTATTAATGGTGGATCACGAGGGTGTTCAATCTCCAATATATTAACCAGTAAAATGCTAAATGATCCAGAAACTCGATACTCTATAATGGAAAAATTAGTGTTAGCTCTTGTTCATGTTTACGCGCAGGCTGAGACGGTATTTTTCAGGGCACGTCATTACGGTACTGACAAATTATCATATTGGTCAAGTTTTATCTAAACCAGATGTCTCGGGACGCCTCATAGTGGGCAGTTGAATTGGAGCATACAACATATGTTACAAACCAAGACCAGCTATCAAGGGTCAAGTGTTAGCCGACTTTATTGCTGAAATTCCAGCAGATAAGGTTGAAGAATGCGAAGCAATTCAAAATCCAGTTCCCATTATCGATGACAGAGAATGGATCTTATACACTGACGGCGCATCAAACAACGATGTGGCATGGAGTAGGATTGCGTTTGTTAAGTCCAGATGGTGTAGAATTCACTTATGCAATTCGGCTTGAGTTTAAGAGTACCAACAACGAAGCAGAATATGAAGTTTTCTTAGCAGGGCTGCACCTGGCTATTAAGATGGGTGCATCTCACCTAACAACTCATGTAGACTCTAAACTTATTGCTGAACAGATTATCGGTTCTTATGATGCAAAGGGCAACATCATGGCCCTCTATCTTGAACAAGCGAAAGCACTCATCACTCAGTTTAAGCAATTTAAAGTCGTTCATGTAAATCGAAGTGAAAATAAACATGCCGATGCTTTGAGCAAGTTAGCTGCGACGAGTTTTCAACATTTGGCAAGAGAGGTTCGCATTGAAGTTTTAAGCAACCAATCGGTGCCACTCAAACAAGTAAGCATGGTTGAAATCGGAGATCCATCTTGGATGTCTCCAGTAATTATGTGCCTACTGCATGGATCGCTTCCAGCAGACAAAGCCCAAGCAAGGAAAATACGATGCAAGGCAATCAATTACGAAATGGCTGATGGTATCTTATACCGAAAGTCATATTCTGGACCTTTACTTCGGTGTGTAAGCAAACATGATGCGCAATATTTAGTACGAGAAATCCACGAGGGATTATGCGGTATCCATTCTGGACCGCCATGGTGGTGGCCAAGATCATGAGTACAGGCTATTACTGGCTGGGAATGTATGTTGATGAAGTTGAGATTCTGCGCAAGTGTATGTCATGTCAGAGGCATGCGCCGAAGACAATGCGCCCAAAGAATCCTTTGGTTCCGAAACCACCGCTTGGCCTTTCCAACAGTGGGGGATTGATCTCATCGGACCCTTTCCTGATGCGCCGGGCGCAGTCAAGTTCGTTATTGTTGCTGTCGATTACTTCACCAAATGGGTAGAGGCGAAGCCATTGGCATCCACTACAGCAATGGTAGTTCGTAAATTTATATGGGAAAACATTATCTGCCGTTTTGGCTTACCGCTACGAATCATCACCGATAATGGCCCAAATCTCACAACTAAGAACTGCAAGCCTGGATGCAGGAAATGAAAATCGAACATGTTTTTGCCTCTGTTGCTCACCCACAGGCGAACGGTCAGATAGAAAGCATAAACAAGCAACTAGTGGAGGGCATAAAGGCACGTCTCGGCACAGCGCGGCGTGGCTGGGTAGATGAATTACCAAGTATACTATGGGCGCACCGGACGATGCCAAAAACAAGCATTGGCGAAACACCTTTTAGTCTTGTTTATGGCACAGAAGCTGTGATACCAGCGGAAATTGGTCTCCCATCACCAGACTGCTTGCTCTTGAAAAGCATAACAACGAAGAGCAGCGCCGACTTGATCTTGATTTGGTTGAAGAGAGGCGTGAGAATGCAGCGATACGCGAAGCTAAGTATAAATCTCAAATGGAAAAATATTACAACAAACGGGTACGCGTATGCACTTTCTTACCCGGAGATTTTGTACTTCGCGACAACGAAGCATCAAACGTTGAAAAGCCAGGAAAACTGGCACCCAAATGGGAAGGGCCCTATGTAATTCATGAAGTCCTGGGCAAAGGATCTTACACATTAAAGCACTTGGACGACTCCAGTGTCCCACGGACCTAGAAGGCTCAGCAGTTGCGCAGGTGTTACATGTAATCTCAGAGCTCATCAAGCCATGCGCTTTACATGAGCCTGCTTACATTAGTTTTCATTTGTAATCTTAGTGGCAGATTGTAAGCTTTACGCATTATCATAAAATAACATACTTTCTGTCGCTACTTACATTTTTTTATTTATTTATTACAAATGCATGCAATTCCTTTGGATAAACAAAAACACATACTCATGAGCCACAAGATGACACAATGCTTACGCTCACACATGAGGTTATTGTTCATTTGTCTATCCTAAACAAGTAATTGGTCACATGCAAAAATTGTAAACTAAATATATTATATTCACATTAGAAGTACTTGTGCATCAAACGCAACGATACATCAAAAACAAATATACAAACAGCTATCGAAATAGAAACAATCTAACTCTATTTCCCGGCATCCTTCGCATCTTCTTGTTTCTCCGCCTCAGAGGAGATTTCCTTCAGTTTATCCACGAAATCATCATGCTGCAGCGCAGCATCAACAAGATCCATGACAGGAATATGTAAATGATCATAACTCTCTTTGGGGGCAGTATAGAGAGCAACAGTGTCGGTTCCATGCGTAGCAGCGCGGCTTGCGTCCCATTGGGTTTTTAGCGCATGGGCCACATGAAGTGTGCATTCCTTGTAGCCCTCAGCATGGCCATCATTCCGCGCCGCCACCATGAGTTCCGCCACTCTCTCATCTAACTCCATCGAGTTCAAAATAGATTTTGCAATCTGTAAACAAGCGCATCAGTATAAGATATATCAAGTCAGCGAAGATGTTTATATTACAAGAAAGGGACAATACCTCCACAATCCCATACTCCCGCAACCAAGTAAGCTGGTTCACGAGGGATTCGGTCAGGCTTTCTGCTGTAGCGCGAGCGACCTCCTTGTCGTTAATCTTTTGTTCGCCTTCGGTTAAACGGCGGGTCAACTCGGCCTTCTCAGTACGATGAAGGTTGATATCCTTTTTCAAAGTATCAACCTCATCTTGCAGCCGCGCTTGGTCAAATAACATAGAGGTTAGATCATCAATCTCTTTATTCTTAAGGAGGAGAGTCATTTTGGTTCTGCCTCATTCTGCTCACTCCTTTCCCTATGAGAACGAGCCTCTTCTACTGCCGCAACTGCATCAACCTTCTCTTTCTTGAGTTTCTCAATTTCGTTGCGCAGAGAGATCTTTTCTTTGTTATCTCGATCGCAAGCCTCCACAAAGCGCTTGCGCTCGTCAGAATATTGCGCAGCAGCGGCCTCACATTTGCGCTTCCAAGACAGCACCGACCACTCCTCGGTTTTCCTTTCTTCCTCAAACTTGTCTTTCTCAGCCTCAAAATCCACGATCATCTTTAACGTCTTCTCTTTTTCAAATTTGGCCTTTGCCTTGTCAATCTCAACCTCATCCCACTCCTTGTTCATGCTGCGCCACTCGCACACAATTCTGTTCATCGTGGAAGAGGCAAGAGCAGACTCTTGTAAGAATGTTTGATAAGTGACATCATGGTTTTTCTCTTCTTGACGCTTCACCTCCGTCGGAGGGAAGATGCCCTTATACCACTCCTTGCAATAGTGCCAATCTGTAAAAACATTTCCCTGTTTAACCTTCCACATAGGCTGATGGGTCTCAGAGGCCCGCTTCTCAGAATAAGAACAATAATAGTAATCCCCAGGCGTTTCCTCGGGGCGAATCGGTGACTCCTCCTCTGGATCATCAAAAATTGGCATAGTATACTCGCCTCTAGTGGAAGGGCCAGCACCCTTAGAAATAAACGTTGAAGTCTCAGGAACGGGCGTAGCTGGGTTATCTTGTCCCGCAGAACCAGATCCTCCTGCAGCAGCACCCGTGGCAGTTTCTTTAACCTGCTAGCCTGCAGGATTCTTCGCAACATCTGAGGCAGTATCTTTTACCTGCTCGCCAGCAGGATTCTCAGCATCAACTTGTTTAAGCTCTTCTCCTGGAGCCACTTTCTCAGACCCTTCTGGAATAATGGGGCCTGCATCAAAAATAGGGGCGCTCAGGTCCACATCTTCCCCTTCAGTGCTCTCAGGCCTGCGCAGAGACGGTATAGAAGAGGATGATACCGGCGCAGCCTTTACAAGTTTCTCTGCACAAGTAAAAGCGTGTGTTAAAAACGGACATAAGTGTCAAAACAAGAAATCGCGCGACTATTACTACAAAAGTATGTAACAAGAAAGACATACCAGGAGAAAATTTCTTCGCAAAGGCTTCTAGATTGCCTTTCTTTCTATGCGCGGCCACGCAACCTTTTTTGGCGGAGACGGTGGTAAAGTTTCAAACTCTTTTCTCTTCTTGGAAGTGCGCTTCAACGCCTCTTCAGGACTTGAAGGGATCTCCAAAGGATCATCTTGGTTCGAAGCAGCAAGAGAGGAGGTGTCGATGGGTTCTGGTTTTGGATTCCTCAAACCTACAGGCGCAAGACCCTCTAGTGAGTCTGACGAGACGCGTACCTTTCTTGCCTTCAGTCTTTGTAGCCACAGAAGGTTTACTTTTCTGTTCTGGCTTGGTGGAGGTTGGCGCAGTAGTAGCAGCAGCAGCTGTTGGTTTTCTTCTTCTTCTTCTTCGAGTCAGGTACTACGCCCAAATTTAGCAGATCACCTACATGACCAATAAATGAAGGAAATGTTGCGCCATAAGTAATATTGCAATATTACTTAGAGTTGGTATCTGCAAGTAATATTGCAGTAACTCAGGCTTCACACAAAAAGACTTACCAGTAGTAGAAGTGGGCGGCGCGTCAAGATCTTCTTTCTTAGGGAGTTCAAAATTTCCCAAGATCTAAGTAAACCAAGTTTCTTCATTCTCCTCAAGTGGCACATCAGCCATTTTCCCATTATCTCTCTTATACGCCACTTGGTGTAACGGCGCAACTGTCAAACAAAGCATACCAACTAAATTTCTTCAACATGAAATAAATATGAAAAACAATGCAAAAATTGAGAAAGTTGCTTACCAACTCCATCCTCGGTATAGACTGGTTCTCTTTTCTTTCCTTCTTCCATAAGATACTCATCCCTGCAGCAATCAGTTCCCTCTCCGGCAATATAATATTCGGAATATACTTTATATTTTGATAGCACACTTCGTCGGTCAGAATAGCTAAAGTTTCCATCTCTAGATCCTCGGCAGCCCGGAACGTCATCGCAAGTGGGATCACCGCCACCTTAATATAGAAGAACTTCTGTTTCCAGTCATGATATGATTTGGGCGGCGTCACCAACAACCGTTTGGCTTGCACACGTTGTTGAAAAGAATAGAAACCCAAAGAACAGTGAAGCTGGTAAAATACACGGAATTTCTACACAGTCGGTATCATCTGCATCGACCGGCAAACAAACTCGAAGTGCCGGATCCTTACCATGCCCATTGGATTCAGTTGGGAAATATGAAACTTATAAAAATCCAAGATCTCCAACATAAAGTGTGTTACCGACAGCCTAGAATTGCCCTCGGCAAAATAATCGTATAAAAGAGTGATGTAACCGGTCGGAGCATCCGCCGCCGTTGAACCCTCACTGGGGAAAAAATCCCCCCAGGTCTTGGAAAAAAGAAAATTGCTAACAAGAGCATCAAAGTATGCCTTCCCCCACTTCAATGGAGGCAGTGCCGATGTCGCCGGAGCATCAACTCTACCAGTGCTAGATCCGGTCGCCATAGAAACCTCGCAGAAAAGAACTCTTGAAAAAAAGAATTTAAGAAGAAGACGATCAGAATTTATGCAGTCGCCGGAATATATGAACACAAGTGATCCTCTCTCTAGAATATCGCCTGGTGAAGAAGAAATGGGAAGCCATTTCCCTTTATATACCAATCGCAATTAATGCCAGATATGACTGTAGCGACTTTTGCAACCATCACTCCTTCCCCAGGTAACTGCAAGGGTGAGTGGGGAACAGTAATCGCCCCACGCGCGCGAGTGTCGCCAAATTGTGATTAAATGCAGTAAGACACGTACTGTTGACAGCCTGTCAACAGTACCACCATGTCTCAAGAACGTGCGTGTTCACCAACTACATCATTTGGATGAGCAACAGGTGTCCAAATATATTTGAAATTCAAATATCTTCCAAAAGATCACCTGTGATACGTCACCAAAAAAGCATAAAGCAACAAAAGACCAACACCCGTACAACGCAACATATTTTTTAAGTCCAGTGCTCCACCTACTCTTTACTTCCATATAGGAGCAACACTGGACTAGGGGGACTTGAAGGGGTATGGTCCCAAAAACCTTGCGCCAACCAAGGGAACCATACCCACTATTAACTTCTAAGAAAACCTTGCGCCGGCTTCTATATCAAGGAAAGTCACTGAAACCTTGCGCCAAGTATCCAAAGAAGGAAAGGATCACTTAATTACCTTGCGCAGGCTCGTGCAAGGTTCAAAGTTAACCTTGATCAAACTCCTTGGATAACACTTTATGTATAAACCTTGCGCCGATATTTATATTAAAGCAAGTACTCATCAAAAGCGCTGCGGCAAGCAGCAGCAAGAGGAAAGATCAGATAACTAACTTGCGCCTCTCGCGCAAGGAAACAGTTAATCCTGAGAAATTCTCCCTTAGCAAAAATCCTCGAGTTGGTGCAGAAGCAAAGGGAATCTTTTCTGTTGTAACAGACTGAACACGTGGCAAGCAACAGATATATTACAGCTGTGATATCTTCTAGAAGCCACTAACACCCAATCGTGCAAGCATCTTTTCGGTTGTAACCAATTGCCACATGGCAGCATCTGGGACGATCGAGAGATCACGGTGATAGCATGCTCACATCGATAAAATATAGTGATCTCATGACGACACGTGGCACCTCCCTAACCGTTGATGAGCTCATGATACGTGGGCACTAACGGATAATCACAACTTAACGGAGTGGCGAAAGATTCCGTTAAGATTAACATCTCTCATTTTGGTGCCCAAACCCCGGCTATAAATAAGTGACTTGGACTACAAGTAGAAGGTATTCACTCTCAACTACTCTCTCTCTTACTATACTTTACTTCCGACTACCTGTACTTATTCTCACGCTGAGGGTGGTCACGGAGAGAACCCCCTTCTCCCCGTGGTGTGCTAACGGTGTTCTGTTTTGAAGGATCAGTTGGAGTACTGTTATATTCATCATCGTGAAACTAAACGAAGGATTAACCCCTTTTATGCAGAGCCCATTCCATAGATCTACTTAGATTCAGGTCTAGTTGATCTAGGGTTTCTTCAATAATAAAGATGGGACGTTCCATCATTAGGTTACTTTTTGTTCAGCTTTACCCATTAAATCGGTAAGCCATCAATCCATTCATTATGTCTGGCGTTTTTTATTTATGGCGTTCTACCACCTCACAATTTAATATAGATGAGATGTAATTATATAAAGATGGCACGTCCCATCATACGTTACTTTTTGGTCAGCTTTATCTGTAAATTTGCAAGCCATCAGTCACTTCATTAAATTTGGAGTTTTGTTTGTATTGCATTTTAGACTTTGACAATTTAATTAGATGAGATGAAATTATCTAAGGATGACACGCCTCATCATTACGTTACTGTTTGTTCTGCCTTATTTTTTTAATTCTGCAATCCATCAGTGTTGGGATTGACCCCAACAAAAGAACAGATGATAAAATGCCAAAACAGATCTTGTCTAAATGATCCAGAATAAACATGTTTTGATTTACAACTTCCCTCAATGACAAGGCATCTAACATCTGATAGCTCTAACATCTACTCAAGGCTAAGCTCTGTTGGCTATAAAGACTGGTGAAGACCAAACCTCTGCTTGAAGTCAAAAGTCTGCTGGAAGTCAAAGGTCTGATCATCCTTTGAAGAACATTGGATAAAGCTTCATCAGTGGTTACGTCATCATGTTAGCATCAACATTGGCTAGCTATCAGTGTTTTGCATATGTATCAGAGGATAGCATTAGCAGTGGTTAGAGGTTGTTAGGTTTGTTAGATGTCATTGTTTTGGTGATGTCAGCAAAGATGCCACAGAGGTTAGGATTTGTACTATAAATAGACAGTGCATGTACTGTTCTATTTAGCTCACACACATACACTTATATTGTACGATCTAATCTGTGTGAAGCTCGGGATGAGGGGGAGTTAGTGATTCATGCATGTAATTACTTGTAATCATTTCAATCTTTTGAGTAATGAAAACATTGTGTGATGAAGGCTAATCTCTCATTTGATTGTGTTACAAAGTTTTAAATCGCATTCCGCTGCAAGGTATTATGTGTTTTATCTTATTTATGATCATTTTGTTTAAAACAACACAATCAGGTCAAACTCAGATCCTAACAATTGGTATCAGAGCCTGGTCAGTCGAATTCGATCGAACAATCGATTTGACACAAAAGTTTCAGCTCAATTTCAGTGATACTGTGTTGTTCGTAATTGTTGATAAACGGAGTAAGAGCCAAATCCATTATATACGTTTTAAGTATTTGTGTTGAAATTTGTGATGATTCCATGAATGACGGTTGCTAAGAATTCATCTAATGTCCTTAAAAGACCAAGGTGAACCTAAATCAGGAACAGGATCTATATGATGAACAAAGGTTATGAGAAAATTTAAAAAGGGTAAAATCTTATAAAAAGTATGGGTTGATATTTAGAAAACCATATCAAAAGTAATGTGAATTTTAGCATAAGCATTTTTGCAAAAATGTCTAAGGTTCTCAAAATATTACTGTAAATGATTCTGGCATTGATTATTCTTTCCTTAAAAGTCTTTTAATGAATGTTATGACATTTGCCCATGGAAAGGTTAAAAGGGGAATAGAGGAAAAATCACAAAACTCTAAAAGTGTGTTTATCTCAAAACTTTTAATGACAAAAAGAAAAGAGTATAAACATAAAACACCTAAGAGTTCACATGCTAGTACAACAAAAGGAAAACTAAGATTAAATTTTCATCTCTGCTCAAACATCTGTTACCAAACACGCCGTGTGCAACCATTGTTTACAGGTAAATTCAGGTAACTGATATATATCAAGTTAAAAATTGTTTTGAAGGAGAACTTAGGACATCAATCAGGTCTAACTGATTCATTTATCAAGAATTGTTTACTTATTTTTGATAGTAAAGATTTCATGTATATATCAGGACATGTGTTATTTCTTTTCAGTACTTTTGTTCTCTGGAAAGTAATACGTGTTGAGCTTTCACTTGTTTTAGATAGTTAAAGCTCAAAACCTGCCAGGAAGTAAAACCTTTCTATTTTTAGAGAGAAGGGAGTTACTCTTCTTTGATAATGGATCAAAAGAAATCTGTTGATGGTCAAGGTTATCTCATATTATGCGTGTCTAGGCTAACCTTGCAGATACTCACATTTCTCACCACAAGAGCAGCAGATGTTCAAAACAACTGACAAAGCTTATCCTATACTGGTTCAACAGTAGTTGATCAAAACAAGCATCAAAATCACTGTCATCACATGATATCCAAACACTGATGACATCAGACATCATTTATGAGGGATTGCTATAAAAGGTTTTGATTTCTTTATAACATATCCAATCTAAAGATCAGTTGGGAGATGTACAAACCAAAAATCGAAATCATCTGTCCTTAAAAACTTGATCTCTAGGCTTGGAATGCTAAACATGGATTAAAAACAAAATTTCTTTGTGATCCATGTGTAAATAGCAATCAAATGTTTTTAGAAAATCAAAATTCATCCTTAAAAATAGTTTAAAATTGAATTTTTCAATAAATCCTCAAAGTCTGTTCAAAGCACTGATATCACAAAAACACTGTTCGTTTAGAAAAATCTATCTATTGTCAAAAAGTGTATCCTCTGATAGTTGCAACTATTGTTCTTAACCACTGATCAAAATTTTCAACAGTGGTTAGCCAAACAATGTATCCATCAGAGGTTACACGTGGACATATGTTATTTGACAGATGTGTGCATCAGATGTCACGTCATCATCACTTTTCAAAAACCCTATAAAAACCCTGTTCTATTCATAACAGGGGTTTTCATCTTACTGTGTGATTTCAAAAATCTAAAAACAGTTTTACCATAAATCATGGCTCCCAAAACAAAATCAAAAGCAAAATCTAAATCCGTACCATTTACATTCAAGTTAATCATCAAAACTCCTCATAACTACATTGCAATTTTAGAGGAAACCGAGTCAAATACGAGATATCATACAATGATTCGGCTACTAAAGGAGTCCAAATTCAAGGAGATGCTGACGGCAAAAGCCCCAATTTATGAAGGTTCACTCCGACAATTTTGGGCAAATGCTGAGGTTGACTCAACAGAGGGAGTACCTTATGTGATAATCTCAAGAGTGGGAAAACCTTGATGAAAATTACCCCACAATCGATCTCACAGGTCTTTAAATTGAATGACATGTCACATCCTGTGACATTTCCTCTGGGTGAGATCCAAGCGGAGTTTATTGAAAGAGGGTATGCTGGTCATCTCAAATGTATGACTTATACAAACCAAATTTCCCTGCTGAGATGAGATTTTTCTTCCATACAATTTTGACATGTCTCTCAGTAAAAACTACTGGTTTTAATGAAATTCCATTGAACATGCAATATTTGGGATATGCTATTTTGACTGATTCAGATTTCAATTTTTCCCCAAGTCTTGTTCAATGATATTGTAAATAATTATTATAATATTGCAAAGAAAAGCTTTTTCTGATACATCCCAGGTTTTTAAGCATATATCTTCAAAATCAATTACCTGGAGATGATTCTAAAATTGGCCCAGTTAGCAAAGCGGGAGCTATGGGTCATGAAACTTTTGTACGCATTTCTAATCAATATAAAGTTTCAAAAACCCAAGTAGAGGTGGTAGAGAAAGATTTATCAGAACAACCTGCCCAAACTCAACCACCTGCTACTGAGCCTACTGCTCTTGGTGACCACAGCAACACAACCACTGCTGTGCAACCCCCGCCAAAAACCACCAAAAAGACCAAAAAGAAATCCACCAAGCCCACCAAACCCACCAAAAAGGGTCTTCTGGAAGATGAGATCCCAGAAGTTAACCCAGTGACAACACAAAAGTCACAAGAAACCACTGTTGCTACTTCCTCGCAACAGCTGGAAAGATCCCCACCCAAAACCAAAACTCCTCATGATTCTCACAAAAGGAACATGTTGTAAGCAAGGGAATCCACAACACGAGACATTACCCTCATTTGAGAGTATGTTGAATAGCTCTCCTCCCAGGGCAAATTCTCCTTCCTTCCCACACCACATATCTAAATTTCCACCATCTACACAACCACTGTTTGGTACCATTGAAATCAGACACAAAATAGTCCCTCTCACTAACACATCACTGAGAGTAAAACTACAACAAGGGCTATGTCTGAATCATTTCATTTGGTTAACGCACAAACAGATAAGGAGGCTACACCACCTGAATTTCACGAAATTCATGTTAGTAGTTCAAATGGAGCAACTACTACAGATGTTAGACCCACTGGTCTATCTCTGGACAGTGGTTACATAAGTAAGTATCCTTTGAAGGCAATTTTTACTGAGGCTACCATGGAAACCACTGCTGGTATTAAAACCATTGTTGAGTTTGTCAAGGAAACCTCTGCTGTAGAAAGAAGTCCCCAGTACCAAGAAAAATGGGCATCTGTGTTTGAAACAAGGGTTGAAACCTTTTCTCATGATAACATAGATATAACTACCAATTCTGGTAGGAGTTCAGATGATCCTATTAAGTTAGGTGATGATCTAAAATCTAAAGATTTGACGGAGAGAGTTACAAAAGTTGAGACATCAGTGGCAGATATCAAAAATATGCTGCAACAGATGTTAGAAGCTTAAAGTCTCAAAACACTGCTCGATCCTCTGCTCTTCAAACCGCTTATATAATCAAACAAGTATATCCCCTGTTTCAACAACAACGCCAACTTGCTGACCATCAACATGAAATACGTGTAAAAATGCTCAAAGATTTGGTTGATGAAAGATATAGAGAAACCCAGGCAGACCTCAAGGGCATCAAAGAATTTCTTACAAAGAAGTTTGGCACTTCCTCTGCACCTATCTTCGAAAAAGATGATGCCAAAAAGAGGGAGAAAACTGAGTCTGTGGATAATATGTAAAAGCAAAAGTCAGAACCTGCAAAGGAATCCTTGGTAACTTCTGCTGAAACATCTGTCAAAGAAAAGAAAAAGGGAGTTGATGAAACCCTAGACATTCAAGCAGATGATGAAGATACAGGAAAAAGGACTTCTAAAAAGGATCTTGGCCCTTCAAACAAAAAGAAATCACCATCACAAGAACCTAAAAAGCAAACCACTCTGGTCTCAAAACGACTGCTGGTACTATATCCACTGCTGCACCTAAACCAAAAACCCCACCTCACAAATCACCTCTAAAAAGCAGAAAACAATGCCACCACCTTCATCACCAACCTTCACTGCAACAGATGTTGTGACTACAAAAGGTACAACAGATGTTAAAACAACAGTGGTTGAGACAACAGTTCCTTCATCAGCTGTTAGCCAAGCCACTGTTATCATATCTTCTCAAATCCAAACCCATGTAACACACACATCCACAACAACTCATTCACTAAGCTCAGTCTATACAAGAAAAAGAAAATTCAAAGTGACTGATGATATACCCACACCTACACCACTTATTCTAACCAATCCAGAACCTTTCATCCCTCCATCATCACCAACATCAAACCCACTTACTCTATCACCTACTAGCCGTAATCCTACAAGAAAAATACCCTTAGCAGTAAATTATCCTCTGGAATTGCATGCAGTTAAAGATGAAATGTTACAATGATAATCCATCCAAAAGAACATTTCCCTCTCTTTTTGGCTACAGAGCTCCAAGGAACATTGAGGAGTATCTGAAATTAAAGTCAAACAAGCCAAAAACATTAAAAAGAAGAGAGTAAAGGGAAAGGTGAATTTTACTTGTCAATTCAAATGCAGCATGTACTTAGTAAAGTTAAGAAACTGGAAGATTTTGCAAAAGACTTGAACAAGAAGAGGTCAACTCAATCACCTGATGCTGATATTCAAAAGAAACTAAGAGGAGACTTCATAGAAATTATAATGAGAAACAAACCATATCAAGTTGAAGAGCATCAATTTGAAGAATGGCCTCTCAAAGTTCTTCAAGAAGAAGCAAACATGTGTGAAAGAATGAAGAATGATCCTCAGATAAGTAAGACTGCACCAGACTGGAACAAGTTCAAGAAAACTAATTCAAGTGCAGATCTTGCCTTAGATGAATACATCCAAGCCTTCAATCAAAGAAAAGAGCATCAAATGGATAAGATACATGAAAAGAAGGAAGATGAAAACATGAAAGAATAAAAAATGGATGCTAATTCATCAGATTATAAGGATCCACCTACTATCACTGCCACATCCTTATCAGGCAGACCAACTTCACCAAACTCATCAAAAATAAAACTTCTCCCAAGAAACCCATTGAACTCAAAAATACTAAAGTGGATATCTGATAAACATACCTATGTATTGACTTTGCTCAAGTCCAATGGGAAAGTTGAATATATAACAAGGAAGGATGCACTAAGCCTGGGTGTAGCTGACCTTCAAGATCTCCTGGAACTCCAACTGTGCAGGGATGAAGATGATGAAAATTCCTTGAATTTTGAACTACAGTTCAAGAGTCAAATCAGGGAAAAACTGATGAGAGAATAAAGATCATGAATAAAGAAGAGTTTTGGTATCATCTATTCTAGGGAGAGATTGTTGGGATTGACCCCTACAAAAGAACAGATGATAAAATGCAAAAACAGATCTGGTCTAAATGATCCAGAATAAACAGTGTTTTGATTTACAACTTCCCTCAATGACAAGGCATCTAACATCTGATAGCTCTAACATCTGCTCAAGGCTAAGCTCTGTTGGCTATAAAGACTGGTGAAGACCAAATCTCTGTTTGAAGTCAAAAGTCTGCTGGAAGTCAAAGGTCTGATCATCCTTTGAAGAACATTGGATAAAGCTTCATTAGTGGTTACGCTCATCAGTGGTTAGCATCAACATTGGCTAGCTATCAGTGTTTTGCATATGTATCAGAGGATAGCATTAGCAGTGGTTAGAGGTTGTTAGGTTTGTTAGATGTCATTGTCTTGGTGATGTTAGCAAAGATGCCACAGAGGTTAGGATTTGTACTATAAATAGACAGTGCATGTACTGTTCTATTTAGCTCACACACATACACTTATATTGTACGATCTAATCTATGTGAAGCTCGGGCTGATGGGGAGTTAGTGATTCATGCATGTAATTACTTGTAATCATTTCAATCTTTTGAGTAATGAAAACATTGTGTGATGAAAGCTAATCTCTCATTGATTGTGTTACAAAGTTTTAAATCGCATTCCGCTGCAAGGTATTATGTGTTTTATCTATGATCATTTTGTTTAAAACAACACAATCAGGTCAAACTCATATCCTAACAATCAGTCCCTTAATTAAGTTTTTGGCGTGTTGTATGAATGTGGTTTTAGATTAAAAATTTTGGAAATTATAATTTAACTAACATGGCGTTTTGAGACATTGGACTTGGAACATTTTTTAATTATTATTTTTTTGTGATTAGAGGCATAGTTAGTTAGTTAGTGTGTATTTTTGGCGTTTAACATAAAAGTAGTGAAGTAAATTTACTATAAACCATTGAGAATGACATTCCACAATAAAAAAATAAAACCCTTCGTCAGAAGGGATTTGGTCTGAGAAGTATCCATCGCTTCCCTCGTCTTCATCTTCCGATTCCTTATCAAAATTCTCATCCAAATCTTCACTGTCATCATTTTCTTGTTCTTGAAAACTTTGACACCTCCATAAGAACATGTCAGTCAACAACGCAAATTTGGTTGTCATGTTTGGATTCAAACATGTTGCGCTGCATAACTCATGCATGAAGTCAATTTTGTTCCGTCATGATGCTTTCAATTGGGTAGGTCTGCTGCTCACCGTTGTCCCATACAACACTCACTAATTCGTTGTATTCATCATAATGCCAAGATTGGATGACTGGATTCATTATTGGATTTGCAGGGTACGGACCGAATTTTCTTGTTAACCTTCTTATAACCGTCTATGTTTTGTCACCTAGGTTATCAAGTGGAATGCCAAGCGCTAGTATCCCCCCTTGAACTTCTTCATCCAAGTTTAGAATTGCTTGGGGGGGGGGGGGGTTCACAAACACCCTTCTTCTGTTATCAAAGAGGATTACAAATTTATTGATTCTCTGGTTGAACCTCCATGAAACAATGTTTGCCATCTGTCCCTTTTTTGGCGTGTTGGTTAAAATGACGTTTTCTGATTATGATCAATGGAAGTGACGTTAACATCATTTATATAATGATGTGTTTGGCGTGTTGTTTAGGCGGAAATTTTTTATAATAAATGTTAGTAATAACTTTTCAGTTTCTTTTTGTTCAGCCTTTTTCTTTTAACACTGTACGCCATTAATTTGTTTTGATCCAACGGCTGATGGCGTTTTATGCATGACATTGTTGGCGTTTTATATACACAATGTCGTTTTATACATGAATATGGCGTTTATACATGAGTATGGCATTTTATGTGTCATATTGGTGTTTTATTTTGCGATGTTAAAAGACCCTTTTAACCTTAGTGAAGCGCGCCAGCGTAATAAAGTTGAGGTTATTTACGAAAACGCCACCGTGCTAATCTAATCCATTGATTGTTTTGATCAAACGGCTGATGGCCGTTCTCAGCGTTTTTATACTTCTCACCATTTTCCCTAAATCCTGGCCCCTATATATATATATATATATATATATATATATATATATATATATATGTTTTTAACTAAATAAATTTTTATTTAATAATCTAAATAAAAAAACTAAATAAAATTAATAATAAAACGTACATTATAAAGCGGAAAGCGTCGGGGTTGTTCGGTTCAAATTGTCAGTTGAATGTGTTCATTATAAAAATATGGAGAAGGTGAATGGTAGAGATGTGGTAAAGTTTAAAAAATGATTAGTATTTATAGAGTAAATTTTTAATTCTTTTTTAAACTAGCCGTTGGGTAACGGCTACCCCCAACGAATATATCTAGTCAGCCAATCATGGACAACCACATCACCTTTCAATACCGCCCCACGCCAGCGGGGCAACGCCGCTGGCCACGCTGGCTCGGTGTGGCTGCAGCGACGTTGCTTGGCTAGCCACGCCCCAAACCGCCGCCCACACCTCGCGGCCTTAACATTGGAGACAAATAAATTTCTTCTAAGCGCACGTAGGTATGTGCGTACAAATGCAAATGTTGGGGGGAGCCATCACTAAAAAGTTTAGTTTTTGATTTGAGTTTTAGTCCCTGTGGTTTGAACTATCCAAAGGTTTCATTTTTAACATCTGGATTCAAAAACGTTTCATCGTTGCCATTTTGGTTCAACTGACTTAACCCCATCCATATGTGTTAAGTCTCCCAAGGCCATTTCAGTCATTTCATTTTTCTTTAGTTAACCCTTTATTCTTTATTGTTTAAAAACATTATATAGACACATATAAAACATTATCATCAGAGAATGGATTCAACATCACCACCATCTGACTTTGGATCACCTCTGCCACCATCACCACCACACGGCCACCACCAACATCACCACCACCCGACCACCCACAACCATCACCACCACCCTGCCACTAGCACCACAACCCGACCAGATCCTCTGCTGGCAGAAGCAAATCAAGAATCCGACCAGATCCATCGCCGCCAGGACCAGATCCACCGCCGACACCAACACCTCACCATTATCACTACCACACCACGGCTACCCATCTCCACCCCTCTGAAAAACAACCACCACAACAACCACCCATCTCCATCTCTCTGAAACACAACCACCACCGTAGCACTACCACCCATATCCGCCCCTCACCAACCAACGTTGATCACGATCCGCCCTCACCAACCACCGTTCATCACGACAACCACCGTACCACACCGTCATCAACCACCACAACCAACACAAAACCCTAACACCCCACCGTCATCAACCACCACAACACCAACACCATCATCCCGTTAATCAAAAGAGAACCAAGAAGAGAGAGAGAGAACCGTTCACCACCACCATTATCTTTCCGATCTGTGGTCTGTCCGGTCTGTTCCATGGTGGTCGGGTGGTGGTGATGGTTGTGGTGGTCGATTCCTGGTGATAGTTGTGGTGGTCTGGTGATGGTGACGGTGGTCGGCGGCGGTTGGTAAGGATGGTAGCGTAGAGAGAGAGAGAGATGAGAGATCTGGTGGTGTGGGTGGTGTGTATGACTGACTCGGTTCCTGGTGATAGTTGTGGTGGTCCGGTGATGGTGACGGTGGTCGGCGGTGGTTGGTGAGGATGGTAGCGTAGAGAGAGAGATGAGAGATCTGGTGGTGTGGGTGGTGTGTATGACTGACCATGTGTTCTATGTGAGTATA
Organism: Scalesia atractyloides; assembly: GCA_947069175.1. Classification (NCBI taxonomy): domain Eukaryota; kingdom Viridiplantae; phylum Streptophyta; class Magnoliopsida; order Asterales; family Asteraceae; genus Scalesia; species Scalesia atractyloides. The sequence continues at coordinate 18,342,906 of CAMTDV010000014.1, read as the reverse complement.
TATATATTATTAGATTTGTTTTTTTATTCATATTATTAATAAACCATAAAAATAACTACAACGACATAAATGCCCTTAACAGAGTTCATTGGATGGGGTTAAGTCAGTTGGACCAAAATGGCAACGATGAAACGTTTTTGAATCTAAATGTTAAAAATGAAACCTTTGAACTAAAGTGGCAAAATGACCCAAACCACAGGGACTAAAATGACATTTAACTATTTTGATTTTGATATTGTTTTTTTCTTGATTATATTTTATTTGAGATCTATTAACGAGTTTTACATTATATGTTTTAGTAGCATATAACATTTACTATTTATTTCAAATATTATAATTAGATAAATTAACAAGCTATGTAATGCTTTAAATGATAAAAAGTTGATACAAAAGTTACGTTTAAAAAAGTTTTTTTATAACATCCTTTTGCATAAAATGTTTATTTTTCTTCATATATCTACTAATTTCAATAATACAAAATAAAATATAGTATATATTACAACCTTAATAATTTTATAACAAAAACTCCACCTTGATATATATAATTATAATAGAAATTTTATGTCATAGGTTTTCATAGTTTTCTGTTCAAAAGTTAAACATTGTTCCACTAACACATTTAAATAACACAAAGTAGATTACTTGAAATAAAGCAAGTTTCAAAACGCGGAAATCCCAATTTCATCATGTTCGGTTTTTATTATAGCTTGATCTTCATCAGTTATGAGATAGTAAATACCTACAATACAAGATTTATTGTAAATGTTAGTTTTACAAGCCTAAAGACCCATCGGAACGATCCCGGAGCTCAAAACAAGCAAAATAGTAAAAAATGATGTTTTGGCTCGAAGCCGCTGTAGGCTACGGTCTGCCTGCCGTAGCCTCCGTAGCCTACGGTTGGTGCATATTGTCCGGATCAACTTCTTTGGACCGTAGGCTATGGTCCAGGCCGTAAACTACGGTCTGGTCATCTGCAACTTTGTTTATATTTTTTTGGTTTCGCTAAAATCTTCATAACTTTTCGAATATAAGTCCATTTTACCTCAAATTTGATTCCAAAGGATCGTAATTTAATTTCCCTCAACATAACTACAAAATCATAGTTCCATTTTCTAATTCTCTCGCTTAGGCTTTCGATACTCGGCTTGCGTATCATTCATTTTGACCCGTTTTGGATGCTTAGGTATTTAATCCTTAACCATCCATTTATTAGTCATTATGGGTAACTCCCATCAACATTTGTCCCATCTACCGGGATCATCAAGGCATGGCATACGTTCCCGTAAACCGGTTTACGAGTATTCTCGTTGACCCGTTTCGCCACGCTTATATATACTTATCACTTTCGAACGACTATTTTTATTTATAACTAGTTGTAAGTTATTAATGCTCCCATTACATGGTTTTCACATTTTTGTTTGCTTGATTCATTCATGTGAAAGTCCATCACTTGTGAATGAACCAAACTTTGCATATTCGTCATTTACCCATTCGATTCGCCCCGTGTGATACCCATCACTCGTGACCAATCAAAATTTAACGTAACCCATATATGGCTATTCTAATATTAGTTTAATTTGATATAGACAGAAAAGTAACTATGATTCGTATAGTTACGTACCTTAAAGCTTTCCTTTTTGGCGTGTGTCCGCCCCGGTTTGACCTTCCGAAGTCCAGCTCGATTGCCTAAAGAACACAACTCATATTATTAACACATTCCGGTTCATGTCTAAAGCAATCAAATTCGCTTATCACATCACCATGTGTTCACATACACTATTTTTGCTCATTTAGACATTTTGTCAAACATCTTATGTGCGAATTCATCAATTGGTTATACTAGTCGAATTTAGAGATTCGTTATCTTAAATTTCTTAAATCTAACAAACAAGTGAGATCATTATAGGTGCACTAGTACATAATTTAGTTCATTAGGAGTTCACAACCCATTCTAACAATGGATTCATCCCTTTTCATCAACAGCCACCTACATACTCAAGGTTACTAGTTTCAAGCACCTATTATAGCACTTGTTTCTTCATCAAATGTTAAGGGCTTATCCCAAATCATGTAAGAACTTCAATTTCAACATCAATTTCACAATAATCTCATCAATCAAGATCTTAATGTTCATCAAATGTTCTAGCTTACATATTACAAAGTCTATAACATACCTTTAGATAAGATGATGCTATAGGTTCTTATTCACAAGACATGCAATCACAATTTCTTTCTTTCTTTCTGATTTGGTTGATTTTGTGAAGATTATACAAATTAGGGCTTGTTCTTCTTTTTCCCTGCTTATTCACGTCCCACACAAAGACATATATGTCTGTGTTTTGTTTTAAAAACCCTTTTATATAATCAAGTTTCTCCTTTGTTCATATTTAGCCCCTCATCTTTTATTTAGGTTAAAAGAGAATGAACATAATCTATTGTTTTATGATTTAGACACATAACATTAACTAGGTTGATATTCCTAGTTATTATTTATAAAATCGTGATCATATACATGCATACATTTATATGTATTTTTATAATGTGATATTTTTGGGGTGTTACAAGTCTCACCCCCTTAAAATAAATTTCGTCCTCGAAACTATAATTTCATACCAAAAAGATAAGGATAGAGACGCATAATCTCTTCTTCGGACTCCCAAGTAGTGTTTGCTCCCTTTCGGTGTTCCCACTTCACCTTGACTTGACCAATTTTCTTGTTTCTTAGATCCTTGATTTTACGATCAAGGATTTGAATAGGCTTTACCATATAGTTGAGTCGAGCATCAACCTCCTCGATGTCATCAATAGGTATATGCCTCATCCGCCAAGCATTTTCGAAGATGTGATACATGGAATGTATTGTGTATCCCACTCAACTCTTTTGGTAATTCAAGTTGATACGCCAGCTTGCCCACTTTACCAATTATTTTGAATGGGCCTATAAATCGCGGGCTCAAATTTCCTCTTTTTTAAAACGGATAACCCCTTTCCACGGGGATACTTTAAGCACTACATTATCGCCAATTTGAAACTCGATGGGCCTTCGTCTTCGATCCATGTAGGATTTTTGCCGATCTTGTGCCGCCTTTAAATGGGCTAGGACCGCATCTATCTTCTCATTTGTGGCCCTTACCACATCCTTGTGGGCGAGTTCACGAGGGCCCACTTCACCCCCAACACACCGGGGTTCGACACTTTCTACCATAAAGCAATTCGTACAGTGCCATACCAATACTCGCATGGTAGCCATTGTTGTACGAAAATTCGACTAAAGGTCGGTAAGTATCCTAACTACCGTCAAAACCGATGATACACGCTTAGAGCAAATCTTCTAATGTTTGGATTGTTCGTTCGCTTTTCCCATTGATTTGTAGGTAATAAGCTGTACTAATCAATAATTTAGTACCCATTTGTTCTTGAAAGTCTCGCCAAAATTTCGAAGTGAACCGGGTATCTCTGTCAGACACGATGGATACTGGCACTCCATGGCGTGCTATAATTTCATTCGTGTATACCTCAAACATCTTTTTCGAAGTATACTTTTCACGAATAGGAATGAAATGAGCACTTCTCGTCAATCGGTCAACGACTACCCATATTGCATAAAATCCTCGGGCCGTTTTAGGTAATTTGGTTAGTAGGTCCATGGTAAGATGTTCCCACATCCATACCGGTGTGTCTAATGGTTGTAGTTTGCCATAAGGCTTTTGGTGTTCTGCTTTTACTTGTAAACACGTTAGACATTTTTCGACGTATTTTGCTACATCTCGTTTCATTCCCGACCAATTTTATTTTAGATCTTTGTACATTTTAGTCGCCCCCGGATGGACCGAGTATCGTGATTTATGAGCTTCGTTAAGTAGGAGGTTCTTAACATCATAAGTTTTTGGAACCCATATCCTACCAAACGAGATTTCAACCCATTATCTCCATTTTCCAATTTCTTAACTAAACCTTTCACCTGCTCCTTTTTCCAATTTTCTTCGTCTATTGCTTCTATTTGTGCATGTCGAATTTGTTCAAGTAGCCCTGACGTGACTATCAGTCGCATTGATTGCACCCGAATAGGTTGATAGCTCCCCTTCTGACTAAGGGCGTCTACCACGACGTTGGCCTTTCCGGGGTGATACTGTATTTCACAATCAAAGTCCTTTACCGTTTCTAGTCAACGTCTTTGTCTCATATTTAGTTCTTTTTGTTCGAAACAATATTTCAAACTCTTGTGATCGATGAATATCGTGCACTTTACTCTGTACAAGTAATGCCTCAAAATCTTCAGGGCGAAAACTACTGCAGCCAACTCCAAATCGTGAGTCGGATACTTCGTCTCATGCATCTTCAATTGTCTAGAGGCGTAAGCTATGACCTTGCCTCTTTGCATAAGCACGCATCCTAAACTGAGATGTAACTCATCAGAATATACCACCATGTCTTCGGTGCCTTCCGGTAAAGTCAAAACCGGTGCACAAGTTAGCTTTTCTTTTAACGTTTGGAATGCCTCGTCTTGTTCACTTCCCCAAGTGAATCTCTCGTTCTTGCAAGTTTACTTGGTTAGCGGTGATGCAATCTTTGAAAAGTCTTGAATAAATCTCCTATAATGTCCCGCAAGCCTCAAGAAGCTTTTAACCTCTGTGGGACTCCTTGGAGTGTTCCACTTGGCTATCGCTTCTATTTTAGACGGGTCCACCAATATTCCATCAGCACTTATAATGTGTCTGAGGAATTGTACTTCTCGAAACCAAAAGGCGCATTTCGAGAATTTGGCGTATAGTCTCTCCTAGCTTAGTATTTCTAGCACTTCTTGCAAATGGCGAGCATGATCAGCCTCGTTCCTTGAATATACAAGAATATCATCGATGAACATTATCACTGATCTGTCCAACATGGGTTTGTAAACTCGATTCATGAGATCCATGAATGCCACATGCGCATTTGTGAGCCCAAACAGCATCACAAGGAACTCGTAAAGCCCGTACCGCGTACGGAAAGCCTTCTTTGGTACGTCCTCTTCTTTTACCCTCAGCTGATGGTAACCGGATCTCAAATCAATCTTCGAAAACCAACTCGCGCCCTGTAATTGGTCAAATAGATCGTCTATCCTTGGAAGTGGGTATCGATTCTTTACCGTAAGCTTGTTTAGCTCGCGATAATCTATGCACATCCGCATACTCCCATCTTTCTTCTTTACGAACAACACTGGCGCTCCCAGGGGAGACACTTGGCCGAATAAATCCCTTCGAGCAAATCTTGTAACTGGGATAATAATTCTTGAAGTTCCGATGGCGCTAATCTGTACGGTGTTTTGGCTACCGGTTTCGCACCAGGAACTAATTCGATCCTAAACTCCACCTCGTGCTCTGGTGGTATCCCCGGTAGATCTTCCGGGAGTACTTCACCAAAGTCTCGTACTACGGGTACTTCCTCGATCTCTGGTGCACCTTTCTCCATGTCACGGACGTAAGTCAAGTATGCTTTACACCCGTGTTGAATCGGTTTACTTGCTTCCATCATTGAGCACACTATGGGGTTGCAATTCATTTCCCCGTAAATGGTTATTCGTCTTCCGCTAGGTAACGTTAGTTGTATTTCCTTTCGGAAGCATATCACCCTATCGTGGTAACGGGATAACCAATCCTTTCCGACTACCACTTGAAACTCCCCCATTGATGCAGGTATTAAGCCAACTGAATATTCTTCGCCCTCAATGGTTATTCGACAGTCCCGACATACATCATAAACAACAAAATTCTTGTTATTACCTACCTCTACTTCTAAAGGTATACGTAGTTTTGTCAATATAAAGGAAGGGTGTTGAATAAATTCATACAAACAAAACATTTATTCGCACAGCGGGAATTGAATTTACAGCGAATGTACCTGTAACCACATCTGGTTCAACTTTGGCCTCGATTGTCGTTATTTGGAAAGACCTTGCTCGTGCCTTAGGGGCTTCCGTCTTTGAGTCGGCCACTTCCTTCCTTCCCACCAATACCGGGCACTCGGATTTCTTGTGTCCCGGTTGATAACACTTGAAACACGCAGAGAATTTACGGGGGCAGTTCGTAGTTCTATGTCCCGTTTCCCGCATATGACACACGGCTTGTTCTTGTAATAACATTCACCCTTGTGTGATCGCCCGCATATCTTGCAGCTAGGTGAACCCCCTTTTTACTTCCTTTCTTTGAGATTTCATTTGTCTTTTGTTTCTTGGCGGGGCTCGGATTTGCATCGAACGCCCTTCTTTCACCCCTTTCGACCTGTTTTCTTAGCTCGATTTCACGCTAGCGCACAGCGTTGATGATCTCTGTGAGGCTACCATAGTTTGAGGGAGTCATAAACTCTATATACTCTGCACTAAGCATGTTATGGTAGTAGTATATCTTCTGTTCTTCCGTCTGTACCAGTTCATCACAAAACCTTTGTCACGGCCCCCGACCCCTACCTTGGGAGCGGTTGCCGCGAGACAGTCAAGTGGTACCGGTGTTTATTAATTTGGCAGCGGAAAATATTATCAGGATCGATGTTAAGAAAATAAATTCAGACTTTATCAAACACCAAAGTTTTAGTATTAAACAAATGGGATAAACCCATATTCCATTAAATTGTTTTATAGGGATAAACCCTAATTAACAAAAACATAAGTTCTTCATTTATTCAGGTAGTCATAGCCACTTTATTTAAGCCTTCAGTTCTCCATAGTTGGCTTCTATGACTTTCACAGCAAGTTACCTGAAACGCGTTTTAAAAACATTTTGGTCAGTTAAAAATACTGGTGAGTTCATTCGTTTTTATAAAAAGACACATGGTTATATTTCACAGTATCAAGGGTAATTACATTGCTTTTATCTAACAAAAACTCAATCAGTATTTGTCACGTTGGCAGTTACAATGACTGTGGTCATACCACTATCGGCTAACTCTTTGTCCAATAGTGACGCTGGACTCAGTAGTGTATACAAAACCCCACATACCGGCAGTAATTGCAGATTAGCAAAAACTTAATCACTGTAAATACAACTGAAAACATTTAGGGTTTTGTAAAAGCATTTGAGAAAAAGAGAATGACTCACTTTGTGGATTTAAATTTTTAACTTTAGAGCTTCCTGGTGCTATTTCTGGTTTCCTAATAAAATTATAATGCAACATGTGTTAGTGCAATAACCCAACTTAACATGAATGATACTTCCCGAGACAAAACCCCAACGTAGTTAACAAAGCATAGCCTTATTAACGGGCATTACTTTGGCATCCGTGTTTAGATCAATCGGGCAGCGTATCGAATCAGTAATTAGGGTTAAAACACTTACAACAGGGCAATGCTTTGCAGGTTTAGGGGTTTAGGGGGGTATCGGGCAAAGAAACGAAGATACAGAGGGTATTCGAACGATTCTTACGATCGAAAATGAGCGCAGACTTCAGTCCCATGGCTGCCTTCTTATAGGTCAGATGGGCTTCTCTCGCGTGTCGCGCAAGCATCTGGGGACTCCCACTCGACGCGCCTGGGCAGCCTATTTGGCCTAGACAGGCTACGTTGCATGCCTAGCTTCGCCAGACGTCGCGTTCAGAAGCCACGTGTCCTGGTACTTTCCCGCGCGTCGCGGGAGATGCCATGGTTTCTGGCGCGTGTCGCCTGGGATGTCCTGCTGAAAATTTTTCGTTTTTCGCGTCGGTCTCGCTGCGTGTATCTGGGGCTTCGATTATGGATTGTTTTAGGGTATTTTGGAGAGTTGTTACATCCTCCCTACCTTGTTTAATTCGTCCTCGAGATTTACTGGAATAAGTAAGGATACTTTTGCTTCATTTCTGATTCCAGTTCCCATGTATATTCTGGTCCTCTTCTTGAATCTCCTTTTACTTTGACCGTATTAGCCTTTTATGCTTGAGGTTCTTGGTCTTTCTATCTTCAATTTGTATAGGCCTTTCAACAAATTTCAGCTTCTCATTTACTTCTACATCTTGAAGGGATACTATTAATGATTCATCGGCTAGACATTTCTTTAGGTTACATACATGAAATACATCATGTACTCCTGCCATTTCTTCAGGTAGCTGTAGCTGATAAGCTACTGGTCCAATGCGTTTGATGATTTTGAAAGGTCCAACATATCTTGGGCTTAACTTTCCTCGTTTACCAAATTTGACAACTCCTTTCCAAGGTGAAATTTTTAACAATACTTTATCTCCCACCTGAAATTCCAATTGCTTTCGACGATGATCTGCATAACTCTTTTGGCGATCTCGGGCTGTTTTCAGTCTTTCCTTGACTTGAATTATCTTGTCAGTTGTTTCTTGAACAATCTCAGGTCCTGACAATTGCTTTTCGCCTAATTCTGCCCAGCATACAGGTGTTCGGCATTTTCGTCCGTAGAGTGCTTCAAATGGTGCAGCATTAATGCTTGTATGATAACTGTTGTTGTAAGAAAATTCAATTAATGGTAAATGATCGTCCTAACTTCCTCCAAAGTCTATTACACAGGCTCTAAGCATGTCTTCCAGTGTCCGAATCGTCCTTTCACTTGTCTATCTGTTTGAGGATGATAAGTTGTACTTAAATTTAATCGAGTTCCCATAGCTTTTTGAAAACTTGTCCAAAAATGAGAAGTAAATCGACTATCTCTGTCGGACACAATAGATAAAGGGATTCCATGTAGTGAAACTATTCATCTACATACATCTTAGCTAATCGTTCCATACCAAAAGTTTCTTTCATGGGTAAGAAATGTGCAAATTTTCGTCAGTCTGTCCACAATCACCCAGATTGTGTCGTTACCTTTTCGTGTCTTAGGTAGTTTGGTAACAAAATCCATTGTTATCAATTCCCATTTCCAAACTGGCATTTCTAATTGCTGGAGTAAGCCTGAGGTTTCTGATGTTCGGCTTCAACTTGTGAGCAAGTTAGATACTTAGAAACATAACTTGCTATGTCCTTTCTCATTCCTATCCACCAATAACTTTTCTTTAAATCTTGATACATCTTGTTGCTTCAGGATGCATTGTATATGTGGATTTATGAGCTTCTTCTAAAATTTTGTCTCGTAAATTTCCTTGGATAGGTACCCAAATTCTTTTCTTATGGAATCTCCATATTCCATCTGTTCCTTGTTCTAATTCTTTTATCACTCCCTTCATTCCTTCAGAATCATCCGTAATAGCTATCTCCTGAGCCTTCTTTAATTGTCCTATTAAATCTATCTGCAGATTTAATCTGAGAGCACTTACTCTTTTTGGCTTCTGATGATACTTTCGACTTTGCCTTCCTCTACATTAGCCTTTCCTTCGTGATATTGAATATCACAATCGTAATCACTGAGGATTTCCATCCAACGTCTTTGCCTCATGTTTAATTCCTTTTGCCCAAAAATATATCTTAAACTTTTATGATCGGTAAAGATAGTAAACTTACTACCATAAAGATAATGTCTCCAAATCTTGATGGCAAAATATTATCGTTCCCAATTCCAGATCATGGGTTGTATAGTTTTCTTCATGCTTCTTGAGTTGTCTTGAGGCATAAGCAATCACCTTCTGACGTTGCATCAGTACACATCCAAATCCTAATTTTGATGCATCACAATATACTATGAAATCTTCAACTCCTTCTGGCAATGCAAGGATTGGTGCATTAGTTAATCTTTGCTTTAGGATTCGAAAGCTTCTTCCTTTGATCCCCATTCAAACTTAACTGATTTGCAGGTTAACTTGGTTAATGGAATGGCTATTCTAGAAAAATCTTGAATAAAATGTCTATAATATCCTGCCAATCCAAGAAAACTTCTTACTTCCGTTGGTGAATTAGGGACTTTCAATTTGGTAATAGCCTCGATCTTTGTGGGATCTACATGAATTCCTTCATGATTAACTATGTGTCCAAGAAATTGTACCTCTTGCAACCAAAATCACATTTTGAGAATTTAGCGTAAAGCTTTTCCTTTCTCAACAGTGTCAGAAGTGTCTTTAAATGTTCAGCATGCTCTTCCTTACTTTTAGAATAAATGAATATATCGTCTATGAAGACAATTACAAATTTATCCAGGTATGGGTTACATATTCTATTCATCATGTCCGTAAATGCAGCTGGAGCATTTGTTACACGAATGGCATGACTGTAAACTCATAATGGCCATATCTAGTTCTAAAAGCGGTCTTCGGAATATCTTCTTCTTGTACCTTCAATTGATGATACCCTGAATGTAAATCAATATTGGAAAAGAATCGAGCTCCTTGAATTTGATCGAATAGATCATCAATTCTTGGTAGTGGGTACCGATTTTTATTGTGACTTTATTCAACTCCCGGTAATCGATACACATGCGCATTGATCCATCCTTCTTCTTGACGAAAAACACCGGCGCTCCCCAAGGCGATGAGCGAGGTTGTATGAAACCTTTTTCCAGTAGTTCGTCTAGTTGCTTCTTTAATTCCAGCATCTCTGTTGGTGCTAGTCGATATGGGGATTTGGCAATTGGTGCAGTTCCTGGTATTAGGTGAATTCTAAATTCAACCTCGCGGTCGGGTGGTAATCCTGGTAGTTCTTCCGGGAAAACATCTGAGAACTCCGATACTACAGAAATATCTTTATTTCTTTTCCTTTAGTACTAATGATCGCAGAGATCATATATACTATTCCTCCTTTTCGAGCGTAGCTTGCAGCTTTCATCACAGAGATAAATTTTGCAGATGTTGTTGGCTTGTCACCCTGGATTGTGATTGTTTCTCCTGTTGGCGTACGAATCTCAACAGAATTTTGATCACACAAGATTCGTGCATGATTGGCTACTAACCAATCCATTCCTAATACGACATCAAATCCGGCTAGATTCATTGGTAATAGGTTAGCTGTGAATTTATGACCTAAAAATTCTATCTTTCCATCCTGAAGGATTTCGCTTATATTGACAGAATCTCCATTTGCTGTTTCCACCGTGTACACTTGGCGAAGTTTAGTTATAGGTTGTTTGAGAAATTTACAGAAAGTAGTATTTATGAAACTTTGGTTTGCGCCAGAGTCAAATAATACTTTAGCATAGACATCATGAACTAGGAACGTACCGGTAATCACATCGGGAATCAACTCGGCTTCTTTGTCTGTCAGTACGAAGGCTCTAGCGGTCTTCTTAGGTCTTTCAATTGTCTTGGCCTTGTTGTTGGTTGCCGGGGCTAGTTTTGGGCAGTTTGGTCAGATATGACCTGTTTCTCCGCAATTGAAGCACACTTTAGTGTTCATTTTCCTTCTACATTCTTCTTCCCTATGTCTCGGTAATTTGCAGAAATTGCAATGCCGAGTACATTTCCCTGAATGCCTCTTTTACAAAACTACAGAGAGGTGAAGAAGATGAACCTGCTCCCTTCTTACGATAGGAATTACCAGA